>CM038675.1:638848294-640052889 GCA_021605145.1 Aegilops bicornis
TCTGGTAGCCGATTGGGTCCAGTCGGCCAGTGTTGGGGATATAACTATTTGTGTAAGCCGCCCAGGAGGGGCCGGGTTACGCAAGATTCACAAGAAAGAAGCCCAAGACCAAGCATGAAGATGGCGGTTCAATAAAGGACCTAAGGCCCACAGGCGACTTAAGGCCCGTTGTAGTAAACTACCACAATGGCATGACTTGTATCATAAGGTAGATTTAACTAGTCACCGAGCCGGATACTGTCTATAAGCCGGCCGGGACTCTGTAAGCCGCAGGGTGTCAACCCGTGTATATAAGGGGACGACCTGCTGGCGGCTTAGGGCAAGAAACAACCCATTGAGAGCCGGGCATAGTGTATTCCGCTCCCTGGTCATCGAAACATCAAGCAATACCAACCCAACTAGGCGTAGGCTTTCCTTCTCCGCAAGGGGCCGAACTAGTATAAAACCTCTCGTGTCCTTTGTCCCGATTAACCCTTTAAGCTTCCTGGTTGCGATGGCTCCACGACTAAGTCCTTGCGAGGACATCTGCCGTGGCAATTCCACGACAGTTGGCGCCCACCGTGGGGCCGCCGCGGTGGATTTGAGTTCTTGAAGGGCAGCCGAAGGGCTCAATAGATCTGTGATGGGCGGATGACCAAGAGTCGTCGTGGCAAGATCTACATCGACAACGAAGGCTGGGGCCCGTGGCCGACTCAATTGAGTCTGGTACGGGTCCCTTTGGCGGAATCCACGTCTTCATCGGCGGATTGGTGAGCTGGGCCTCGAGCGGACAATCGCACCGACCTCGTTGAGACGGCTCAGCGTGCGAGACCCGCCCGAGTTCAACCTGTCATGAAGCGTGCCTTCGTGGGCTGTGTCCATGGAGAAGAACTTCCTGAAGGATCTAAAGATGGCGGAGAGACGGTCGTCCCATCGGATGATGATTCGTCCCATGGTTCAACAGAAACTATGTATCAGGTCCAAGACGGCCTTCTAGGGGGCTGTTCTGACGACTCTAGCATTCCGGATTTCTATGAGCCGCCGAGCTGGGCAGGAGTCTTCATGGCTGGTATTCAACCCGGTCAAAACTCGACGGCTGCAACAGCAATAATGTCCGGGTCCGGAGCGGCCGGGGAAGGAGGCCACAATCGCCCGGCTCAGTCTTGATGGATCTCATGGATAAGTTGACGTACCTGCTAACCACCACGGTTATTCCTACAAATCAAGATGAGAATAACAGCGGAGGTGGCAAAGGTGCGTGAGGAGATATCCACGCCAAGGAGGCCTTGGCAGCCGAGGACACCAAAGTTAGCTACGGAGCAGGCGGCTTTGGACGCACGGGCGCAGCGACTCCAGTCAGAGGCTTTCTAGCTTAATATGAGTCTGAACGCATCCAATGAGGTCATGAGAAGGAGACATTAGAAAACCCAGTCCCGTCTGCCTCCGGTTTACGATCCTCGAAATCTTTTCACGACACCCGGAGCTGGTCCTAGCAACCCGCCCGAAGCCAATCAGTTGATGACACCCGGAGCTGGAGGACCGGTTCAGCCCCGAGAGATGGCACCACCTCACGGGAGTATGGCCCCATCCCGATACATACCAATACCACCGGGTCACTTCTCCAACCCCATGGAGAACTTGATAGCAGCATCGGCGCGTCTGGCAGCTCTTCCAGTGGACGGTGATGACCCGACGGCGGTGGAAACCGGAGGTCAGAGATCTTATTCAGACGGCCTTGGCGCAGCAGGAGACCTATTCTTACAGCAGGGACATGATTCATTCAACTCCTCCGCCTTGGCTAGCACCTCGTCAAAACTGGAGCCCGAGTTACAGCAGGCACATGGAGTCAGAAGCTTTATCAAGCAACGCCCAGCATCGTAACCAGCCCGGTGGCTATAACCCGGTGCAGGACCGAATACGTCAGGAGGACGAACGGGCAGCTCAGTTAGCGGCTCAGTAGGCGGCATATGAAGGTCTCCCAGAGTAACCGACGACTTCTGTTGGAGCAGGAGTGGCCAGTAGAACCGGTGGTGTCCCTTGTTTGGTGTCGGCTCTGCGGGATGTACGTTTGCCCAAGGATTTCAAGGGACCTCGAAAGGTGTCGAAATACACGGCCGACTTACAACCTGGGGCATGGATCGAAAGTTACGAGATGGCCATGGAGCTATTGGAGGTCAGCGACGCAGCAATGGCTAAGTATTTCACCATGATGTTAGATGGAACGGCCCGGTCTTGTTTAAAAGTTTGCCTCCCAATTCCATCGGTTCATGGGCAGAGCTAAAGGCCCGGTTTATCCGTAACTTCAAGGACACTTGCAAGCAGTCTATGTCAATTGTGGACTTGACCAATTGTAAGCAGGAGGAGGGTGAATCCACAACTCATTGGGTGCGCCGGGTCAAGGAAATAATACACTCATCTGATAAGATGGATGCCGACTCTACGGTACTTATGCTCCATCAGAATTGTCGCTTTGAGCCGCTGAGGCAGAAGCTGGGGCGCCTTAAGCGTGATTGCAATGATATGGGTACGCTGGTGACCGCCTTAGTCAAATACGCCGATTCCGATAGTACCAAGGATCCCGCGTCTGATGAGGAAAAGACAGGGAAGGGAAAGAAGAACGGCAATGGAAAGGGTCAGCAGCATAACCCGGTAAGTCAAGGAGGCAACAAGCGTAAGCGAGGGTAACCCGGAGTTTGTGGCCAATGCTAATGCACAAGGTAACAACCAGAAGCGTAAGGGGAGACCGCCCACTGATCTGGCGGCTCGGGCCCATCTCTTGAGCAGCTTCGAATGAGCCTTGCCCGAGACACGGATTTCGGGAGCGTCCCGCCACCCACTTATGGAAAGACTGCACGATCATGAAGGCTTTCAAGAATTACAACATGTTCGATGGCAATCACGGATCAGGCGGCGGCTCAGGGGCCGGTGGCTTTCATGGCCCGGGTGATAGTTCAAGTTCCGGCTTTCAGGGAGGTCAAGGTGGCTATAATTAGTAGCAACCCGGTCAAGGGGGACAACAAAGACAGAACAAAGTTATCGAGCCATCCAAAGCAGCTGAATGGTGGGCAATACCATGTGTTCACCACTAACTTGTGCAAACGTGACCAGAAGGTTCATAAGAGGGCAGTGAATTCTATTGAGCCGGCGGTTACCCGTTACTTGAGGTGGTCAGAGCAGCCCATCATATGGAGCAGGGAAGATCACCCCTTCCGGGTTGATAACCCGGTCGGTTAACCTTGGTGGTGGCCCCTCGGGTTGGTGGATATAAATTCACTAAGGTACTCATGGACGGAGGAAGCAGCATCAATGTTCTCTATTATGAGACCTTTCACGCATGGGGTTGGTGATAAGGACTTGAGGACGTCCAACACTGTCTTTCATGGGGTGGTACCTGGTAAATCGGCATATCCAGTTGGTAAGATCGAGCTGGAAGTAGCCTTTGGGGATGAATATGATTCCAGGGCTGAGAAACTGACGTTTGAGGTAGTCAAAATCAGGAGCCCGTATCACACTCTGTTTGGACAACCGGCTTATGCCCAGTTCATGGCACGACCGTGTTATGTTTATCTACAGCTCAAGATGCCGGGTTACAAGGGCACCATCACTGTGCATGGGAGTCGAAAGGTAGCCTTGGAATGTGAAGAAGGCGATGCGGCTTATGCTGAATCTGTTTGTGCCGAAGAGGAGCTGAAGTTTTATCAAAATAATGTTGACCCGGCGGATATGAGCTCTTTAAAAAAGCCAACCACAGAGCAAGACTCGGCGTTGAAATTTAAGTCGGCCGCCGAGACAAAACTGGTCGACTTCACTCCAGGCGACTCTTCCAAGCAGTTCAGCATCAGTACCAATTTGGATCCCAAATAGGAAGGCGCGCTCATCGAGTTCATCCGTGAGAACCGAGACATCTTTGCATGGAGACCTTCTGACATGTCGGGTGTCCCGAGAAAACTCGCTGAGCACACTCTTAATATTGATCCGAAGTATAAGCCGGTCAGGCAATTTCTCTGACGGCTCAATGAGGAAAGACGGAAAGCTATCGGGGAAGAGGTCGCTCGGCTCTTAGCGGCTGGGTTCATCGTGGAAGTTTTTCACCCGGAGTGGTTAGCTAACCCGGTGCTTGTGCTCAAGAAGAATGACACCTGGCGGATGTGTGTAGATTACACGGACTTAAATAAAGCTTGTCCGGCTGATCCCTTTGCTCTACCCCGTATTGATCAAATCATTGATGCTACAACGGGTTGTGAGCGTTTGAGTTTTTTGGATGCTTACTCCGGTTATCATCAGATCAAAATGGCAGTTAAGGACCAGGAGAAGACGGCTTTTATTACTCCATTTGGAGCCTTCTACTATGTATCTATGCCATTTGGGCTCAAGAGTGCCCAGGCGACTTATCAACGGTGTGTACAGAATTGTCTCCACAATCAGATTGGGCGCAATGTTCATGCTTATGTAGATGACATTGTGGTGAAGTCCAGAGAGAAGGAAACCTTGATATCTGATTTAAAGGAAACCTTTGATAATCTCCGGGTCTATAAGATGATGCTTAACCCGTACAAATGTGTATTTGGTGTACCGGCAGGCAAACTTTTGGGGTTCCTGGTCTCAAAAAGGGGCATTGAAGCTAACCTGGAGAATATCAAGGCTAAACCAGCGTGCATCAATGATGTTCAGTGACTGGCGGGTCGCGTCGCTGCTTTAAGCCGATTCATAAGTCGGTTAGGTGAGAAGGCTCTACCACTATATCAGATGATGAAGAAAACAGACACTTTTGTCTGGAGTGAGGCTGCTGATGCTGCCTTTGAAGATTTAAAGAGACAATTGTCTGAGCCGCCGGTTCTTGCGGCTCCCATTGATAAAGAGATGTTGTTGTTGTATGTTGCTGCTAAATCACGAGTTGTTAGTGTTGCCATCGTGGTGGAGCGTAAGGAGGTCGGCAAGGAGCATCCGGTTCAGCTGCCGGTCTATTACATCGATGAGGTGCTCATAGAGTCCAAGCAAAGATATCCACATTGGCGAAACTTGTTTATGGGGCGTTCATGGCAAGCCGGAAGCTAAAGCAGTACTTCCAAGGTCATCCTATAACTGTGGTAAGTTCTACCCCCTTGGGGGACATCATCCAGAACAGGGAAGCCATGGGACGAGTCGCCAAGTGGGCCATTGAGCTTGGGCCTCACGGTTTGAAGTATATGCCACGTCTGACTATCAAGTCTCAAGCCTTGGTGGACTTTATCAATGATTGGACGGAGTTGCAGGCACCTAAGGAGAAACCAGATAACACGTATTGGACTATTCACTTTGATGGGTCCAGGCAGTTGGAAGGCTCGGGGGCTGGAGTCGTTTTAACGTCCCTCCGAGGTGACAAATTTTGCTATGTGCTCTGGCTTATGTTTCCCTGTACTAACAATGCAGCTGAATAAGAGGCTTTACTACATGGTGTCCGGATGGCCAAAGAGTTGGATTTGAGCCGGTAAGGTGCTTGGGCGATTCAGACCTCGTCGCTCAACAGTGTCGTGCACGTGGGACTCCAAGGATCCCCTTATGGCGGCTTATCATCGTGAAGTTGATGCGGTGGCCGAGCACTTCAAAGGTTATCAAGTAGAGCACATTGATCGAAGGAAGAATGAGGCGGCTGATGCTTTAAGCCGGTTGGGGTCTCAGCGTAAGCCGGTGCCGCCTAACACCTTTCTTGACATTTTGCATAAACCTTACAGCCGAGTGCCTACAGAGGAAGAGCTAGCAGTGCGGACCGGAGGCACACTGGTGGCGGCTCTCCACGCCATCCCAGATTGGACAGTCCCATATTTGGCCTATACGACCCGGGAGAGTTTCACGAGGACGAGACCTTGGCAAGACAAATCATCGAGCGGTCCAAATCCATGACAATTGTTCATGGCGAGTTGCATCACCGCAGCGTCCAGGGCGTTTCAACGCTATGCGTATTACTGCGGAGGGTCAGGAGATACTTCGTGAGATTCATGAAGGAGATTGTGGTCATCATGCCGGCTCAAAATCTCTGGTGGCCAAGGCTTTTCGTCATGGTTTCTATTGGCTGACGGCTCATGCTGATGCGAAGGATCTGGTCAGCAAATGTGACGGATGTCAAAAATTCTCACGACGAGCTCATGTGCCGGCTCAAGAATTGAGGATGATTCCAATTACTTGGCCGTTTGCGGTCTGGGGCCTTGACATGGTCGGGCCTTTCAAAAGTTCTAAGGACAAGAAGACACACCTGTTGGTGGCAGTGGATAAATTCACCAAGTGGGTTGAAGCAAAGCCGGTCAGTAAGTGTGATGCAGCCACGGCGGTTCAGTTCATGAAAAAGGTGATCTTTCGTTTTGGCTTTCCACACAGCATAATGGTACTAATCTCTCCAAAGGTGCCATGGAAGAGTTCTGTCAACGAGAGCACATCCGGCTCAACGTTTCGGCTGTTGCTCACCCTCAATCTAATGGTCAAGCAGAAAGAGATAATCAAGAGATCTTGAAAGGTATCAAATCCCGGCTCTTAGTTCCCTTGCAGCGAACTCCGGGTTGTTGGGTGGAGGAGTTACCCTCTGTGCTATGGAGCATCAACACAACGCCTAACAGATCTACAGGTTATACACCTTTCTTCATGGTGTACGGAGGTAGGCGGTTACGCCAAGTGACATCCGGCATGATTCACCCCGAGTGGCGGCTTACGTTGAGGCTGATAATGAAAAAGCTCATCAGGATGCACTTGACTTGTTGGATGAGGAGCGAGACTTGGCAATAGTCCGTTCGGCTATTTACCAGCAAGACATGCGCCGTTATCACAGCCGCCGGGTTAGAAGCAGAACCTTTCAAGAAGGCGATTTAGTGCTCCGGCTCATCCAGGATCTGTCTGATATGCACAAGCTATCCCTCCTTGGGAAGGACCTTTTGTGGTCAGCAAGAATCTGAACAACGGGTCATACTACCTTATCGATGTTCGAGAACACAAAGATTCACCTAAGTCGGAGGAAGAGACCCGCCGCCGTGGAACATAGCTCATCTTCGCCCTACTATACTTGAGCCACGGCTCTCGTAATACATATGTTTTTCCTTTTTAGCAATGTATATATTATATAAAGCAATAAAGCAGGACCTCTTTTCTTTCCACCCTTAAAATTTATATATCTTCTTTACTGTGTGGTGGAAACAACCAACGAGGAGCGGATCATATCTGAATCCGGCTTTCCCTTTGGTCCCGCTTATGATCATATCTGAATCTAGCCATGGTCACTTGGGGGCTTCTGTTCAAACATAGGTCGTATTCGAACCAAAGAGAACATAGCTGTCGATACCCAATTGATCGGCGTACTGCCAAACCCACTTGGGGGCTTCTTGATCATATTTGAATCATAGCTTAACCCCTTTGGGTCTGACGTGGATCGTATTAGAATCAGCATCATTAAACAACTCTAATGGTCACTTGGGGCTTCCTGTTCAAACATAGGTCGTATTCGAACCAAAGAGAACATAGCTGTCGATACCCATTTGATCGGCATCGCCAAAGCCATTGGGGGCTATATGACCGTATCCGAATCTTAGCTTAACCCCTTTGGAATGGTTCTACTGATCGTATTCGAATCAGAGGCCTTTGAAAATTAAGTTTACTATTTATTTTACTATGTAAGGGTAAATAATATAAAGGGCCAGGTAAACATTATATGTGCCAACTTTCAGAAGTTAAGTTTAACTCTCTGCTTTTTGGGATCACATAAGCCGGTAAAGTATGTTTCAAATAAGATAGCAGGTATATTATTATGGTCATAATCATAAACCGACTGTTTTTATGATGTTTTGGTTCATACTCTGGGTTATCACTATTCTATATGACTCCGGATGTGATAAGACGCCAAAGGAATTCTGTTTTTTGTTTTATATACAGGATAAAGCAAGAAAGTTTTGGATGTCAAGGAACAATTAACATAAGTCGGAAGTATATAACGATAGCGGCTTATGACAATATTAAGCGCCACAAACATGCGCGAAGGCATGACAGAGTTAAGAGGTTTTTCTACCCTATTACAAGACTCCCGAGTGCGAATAATGAAGCATCATTTTTCAAAGGCATAGCACCAAAGGGTTACTCCTTTGGTGGGCTTGAAGATTACAGGTTATCCTTCTCCGCCTCTTAAATGCGCTGCTTTGTCCCGGAAGGTTGACGAGGTCGATCAATGCCGCTTAAGGCTTCAAATTCAGCTTCATCATCTATTAAACCGGCTGGGTCAACTTCAGGAGCAAAGGTATGCTTACGAGTTGGAGGAATCAGGCTGGCGTCATCATAATGAGGAGTTGGAATCCTCCGGTTCTCGTTGTCATAACCTGGGTGATACTTGGTAAGATCAATATCATTGCCAATGATGGTGGCCACAGTACGTACAACTCTCACACAGGTGGTGAAGTCTGATTCATCGAATACAGAGCCGTCCTCCTTCAAGCTGGGATATCCAAGAGCAACGTCTGCCAGGTCTAACTCTGGAAGCAACGCCTTGGCCCGGCTTAAGGTGGCTATGGCCCCGGCTCTAACAGATGCCCGCCTTAGCTCCTGAATCCGTTGGGGAAACACGGCAAGTCGTTTGAGCACATCCTGCAGGAGATAAGTAGCATCATTTGATAAATCCACAACGGCCAAAGCATGTTGTGACCCGGTGTATAGCTGTTCCACCAGAGTGTACACCACCTTAAGCTTGATCAGCATATTCTGCTTGAGGTTTGTGCTCCTGGGGCCTGTGTTTATACATATAAGGTAAGCCGGAGATAATAATTGAAATAGTCATCAAAGGAACCATGGTGATATTCACGATTATACGTAGTAACTTCATCAAGATTGCTTTGAGACCATTTGACATATCTGGCGCTTTAAGCGAACATTTCGGCGATTGCTTGGCAAGAGTTGCTTCTGCTGTCTCGGCCCGGGTCACAAGTGAGGCCTTTTCATCCGCCCAGATTTTCTTCTCTGCATCAAAATTCTTCTTCAACTTCTCTTGTTCAGAGACGCTGAATGCAAATTTGGAGTTGGCCTTTTGAATTTCAAGTTCCTGGGCTGCCAAGCGAGTCTTCAGGTCAGCAATCTCCGACTCAAATTGTTTGGTGGAGGCCTGCGTTGATGCCGGGTTATAATTAAGGTTATGGTAAGATATCATTAAGTCCCAAGCACCTTCCAAGCAAAGACACTTGACACTTGGGGGCTAATGTATGTCAAGAAAATTTTAAATTATAATCTTTGGATTATGTATATTAAAGTCTCAAGCACCTTACAAGTAAAGATACTTGACACTTGGGGGCTAATGTGTATCGCACGTTCTAAGTTATCATATTATGACCGGGTTAAATATATTTTCTTTTAAACCGGATGAACTAAAAGTAAGCAGGTATCTAAGTCTACAACATATTTATTCATAAGCAGAAGACTTGGGGGCTGGTATGAAGTAAGATTCGGAGAATAGTATGAGTTATACCTCGTAATTGTGTTGTATTTGTTTCACCATGTCAATTTCTAGGTCGCATCGTTATGCACTTGATTCAGATACCCTGAGACTATATCACCAATGCTTAAGTGAGCATAATCAGCGATGTCCTGTTTGGTCTTCCGGCGTTCGACAAGTTCTTCCTTGGCAGTACATCTGGCAAGGACAGTAGGCCGCCTCGGTTCAACAAACTGGCTTTTCAAAATCTCAACCTCCGGGTCAGTCGTCTTAACCGGGCTAGGAATTTCCGGGTTATCGGAGCTGTTGAAAGTATCTTCATCAGGCGGGTCAGAAGATGGCGCTGGAATTTCATATGCCGGTTCAGGCGGCGGTTGATGAGTAGAAGTGTCGGTAATTGTTCCAAGTTCCGGCTCGGTTGCTACGGGTCTTGGATGGCTTATTCTTTTTTCCTCTTCTTGGGCTTCACCGCACGCTGTGGACAAAAAGAAGGGTGAGTACAAAATATGAGTAAGGCAAAGCATAAGGATAACAAAGGTATATTACCCAGGGGCAGTCTTGAAGGCCGACATGTTGGATTGCATAGACTCGCCGGAGGAAGGAGAGGTATCCTGATAATTGGAGTCAGATGAATTGAGAGGTTGAAGAATTAAAACCGCCAAAGGATAAACAGAACGTAAATCAGAGATGACCTTAGTCCGATGCTTCCTGCTTACGTCGGGTAAGCCGGAAGAGAGTTCTGCATCCTTGCTGGTCCGGGTCTGCCTCCGGCTTTCAAGCTGTTGTTGCTTCAAAAGAAATTGAGGATCTTGATAAGCTAGAGGATGTGAAAATCTTACTTTCCGGGTCTCCCGTCGGATTTTGTGCTTTGGCAAAGGCTCTGAGTCGGAGGAGATTATAGTTACCTCTTCGCCAGGAGCTTGGCTATTCCCTGTATCCTCCTGAAAGGCGGAAATGTCAATAAAATAATAACAAAGGAGTTAAGAGCGTAAGGGATTACCTCTTCCTCATCCGAAGAAGAGTCATCCAATTTAACAAATCGGAGGCGCTGGTTTTCTTCTTCTTTGAAGTTCCCGTCTTGGCGGCTTTCCTTTCGGTCTTCTTGGCTGCCCTGGCTTGTTTGGCAGCCTCGTGGTCATATTTGACCTTCCAGAAATTATCACCGGCCTGTGGAAAAAGATAAAGAATTATAAGTACAAAGGAGGTAAACATGTTAAAGAATAAATTATTATGATTTGGTAACTTCTCGCAGGGGCGGGTTCTTTTGCGTATGGGAAGTAAACCGAAGGCATTGCTAACAACAGTGCCCTCCTTCAGAGTGACTGGGTTGTAGCATCAACCACATCATCTGGTAAGTCGTCAGGACTATGACGCATTGAGTCGTCCTTTTCGCCTATATAAGTACACATTAAGCCGGAGCGGCGGCTTAATGGGAGTATTCGCCAAGTGACCCGGACTCGGACCAGATCGATGCCATTTAAACCATTTCCCAAAAGAGCTTTAATCTTCTTGATGGTGGGATTAAGAGGCAGACGTTCAACAGCGGTCAATTTATCCGCCAGCGGATGGTTGGACTCAAGGCGCAGGGCGCGAAAGCCGGGCAGAGGCTTCTCATCAGCCAGAGAAATTTCCTGACAGTATAACCATGTCTGGTTCCAATCTTTTGGGTGACTCGGCAGCTCAGCATAAGGAAAAAGGCAGTCTCTCCGTCGCTGGATCAAGATACCGCCAAGCTCAAGACTAGGCCCGTTGGCACGTTCATTCTGTCGGTTCAAGTAAAAAAGTTCTCTGAACAAAAGCAGACTTGGCTCCTCTCCCAGGTACACCTTGCAGAAGACTTGGAAATTGCAAAGATTTGACACGGAATTGGGTCCAATGTCCGGAGGTCTAAGGTCAAAGAAATTCAAAACTTCTCACGAAGAACTTTGAGCGGGAGGGCAAATCCCGGCTCATGTGATCCATGAAAACTATCACCTCCCCTTCTTTGGGTTGAGGCTTTTCTTGAGATGGGTCAGAACACACGATAAGACATGACCTCCTTTTTGGCGAGATGGCGAGACTTCACAAATTCAGCTAGTTTACTCTTAGTGATCGTGGATGGGACCCGATTGCAGTTCAAGGAGCTTTGGTCGCCTTAGGTGCCATGACAACAGTTGGCCTATTACAAAATAAGAAGTTCGGTTCAAATTTTAACCCGGAGAAAATATCCAAATTCTTGAAGGTAGCGGCTTACGAAGGGCCTAATGATATAATGATAAGCGTGCAACAATATTTAAGCCGCTACAAGAATCAAGATCAGTTCAAAATTCTTAAAGATATGAGAAGTAGGCAAGGTTCACAGATCAGTGTTATTCATTTAAGCCGGACACATGGACATTTATGTTTAAGGGCATTTAACAGAAGAAGTTTTCCGGGTGATAAAAACAGGTTTCATAATCTTCTGCTAAAATTTGAGATCAAAGGTCTATTCTGATAAGAAAATTTTCTAGACCTAAAAACTGACGTAGATGTGTTCATAGGCTCGAATGAGGCTTTTATACAGAGAAAGGGATCTGCTTTTTATCCAAAACAAGTGCGAAAACAACTACCGTAGCCATTTTATATCATTCTTAGATCAGAAGAGGTGTCGAAGAGGAAAGCTAACAAGGGTTTGGATCTAATGGCGATGAACTCTGATGAACTCGAAGAAGCTTTAATGCGGACCTAAGAAAGGAAGGGAAGGGAACTTACGGATCTGGATGAGCTGCGGAGGTTCGTCGTGTTTCTCCGATCCAACCAGGTTGATGCAGCGGCCTGAGATGGTGAAGACAGGGAGTTCGACAGCGGCGGCGGCGGAGCTCGAGAGGAGGCAATAGGAAGAAGATGACTGGAAGGAGGAGAATGGGAGACCGAGGTCGCACCTATTTACAAGGAGAAGATAACTGAGACGGTGTGGGAAACGAGGAGATAAGAGTTATTATCCAGCGGCCCCGACGCCTCGATTTTCGGAGCAGTCAATAAAAGCAGAGATCCGTTGAAAGATACGGTGGAATAGAAAAGGAATTTAAGAAAGGATGACGTCACGCCGAGTTAACACGAATTCAAAAGATGACATCATGGCGGGTTAGAGAAAGCTCTCTACATAGTCAGAAGACTAAAGATTTATTTTTGAAGGTATTTTAAGATTGACATGAACAGGTTCAAATCAATCTAGGGCCTAATGTTGGGGATATAACTATTTGTGTAAGCCGCCCAGGAGGGCCCGGGTTACGCAAGGAAGATTCACCAGAAAGAAGCCCAAGACCAAGCATGAAGATGGCGGTTCAATAAAGGACCTAAGGCCCACAGGCGACTTAAGGCCCGTTGTAGTAAACCGCCACAATGGCATGACTTGTATCATAAGGTAGATTTACCTAGTCACCGAGCCGGATACTGTCTATAAGCCGGGCCGGGACTCTGTAAGCCGCAGGGTGTCAACCCGTGTATATAAGGGGACGACCTGCTGGCGGCTTAGGGCAAGAAACAACCCATCGAGAGCCGGGCATAGCGTATTCCGCTCCCTGGTCATCGAAACATCAAGCAATACCAACCCAACTAGATGTAGGCTTTCCTTCTCCGCAAGGGGCCGAACTAGTATAAAACCTCTCGTGTCCTTTGTCCCGATTAAGCCCTTTAAGCTTCCTGGTTGCGGTGGCTCCACAACTAAGTCCTTGCACGAGGACATCTGTCGTGGCAATTCCACGACAGCCAGGAGGAAGCCGATAGGTGCCCTGTCGGCTGCCAGATGGCCGATTGGGGACTGACAGGATCCAGTTGGCCAGCAGCAAGCCGACTAGGACTAATTGGCTTGAAGTAAGCCAATTAGTCCCAGTCGGCTTACTGCTGGTCGATAGGTGCATGTGCCCATTTTTCTTTTACTGTTTTTAGTTTTAGTTGTTGTTTTCTATTTATTCTAGCCATCAAATGAATTTGGTTTGTGTTGAAACTTTTTGCATAAATTACTAGCAATATTAATAAGCCACATATATCATAATTTTTGGAACATCACATATTCACAATTGTATTTGATAGCTCCTGGTGAATATAGATAGGGTTTAAATTTATTTATCCAGATTGATTTTTTTATTTTTTTATATATATTAAAATATCGAGGAGAATAGTTTCAACATTTTTGTGAAACAATTTGAAAAAAACGTTTTTGGCTTTTGCATTTGGAACATGAGTTTCAAAGTTGGGTTAATGCAAAAGCCAAAAAAGTTTTCTCAAATTTTTTCACAAAAATGTTTAAACCATTCTCCTCAATATTTTAACACTTATAAAAAATAAAAATCAATTTGGATAAATAAATTTAGACCCTATCTATATTCACCAGAAGCTATCAAATACAATTGTAGATATGTGATGTTCCAAAAATTATGAAAATTTATATGTGGCTTGTTAATATTGCTAGTAGTTTATGCAAAAAGTTTCAACACAAACCAAATTCATTTGATAGCTAGAATAAATAGAAAACAACAACTAAAACCAAAACAGTAAAAGAAAAATGGGCACATGCATTATTGGTCAAGAAGAGTCGATCGACTAATTGGCTTATCGCATGCTGATTAGTCCCAAATGGCTGTCACGGCCGATCGATCTAATCTGCCATCTGGTAGCTGACGGGCACCTTTCGGCTTCCTCCTGGCCGACTGGACCCAGCCGGCTACCAGATGGCCGACAATGTATTATTATTTTTAAAAAAAATTGGCGTAATATTTCTGAAAATTAATAAAAAATGTATTATTTATAAAAATTACACCATGTTTGTGTGCGGGAGGAAGGCAGGGGGAGGTGGCGCCCCCCCTTTCCTTTCTCACATGAGGAGGGAAAAGGCAGGAGGGGCCAACCCTCCCCCTTTCCTTCCCCTAGGGCCGACTGCCAGGTAGAGGGCGCGCCAGCCCCCTTGTGGGCTGGTGTGTCCCTCCCCTTGGCCCATTAGGCCTATAGACCTGTCGGGGTTGTCTGGAACTCTGATGACTACCTGGTGCACTCTGAAACTCCTTCGGTGTCCAAATAGTATTGTCCTATATATCAATCTATACCTCCGGACCATTACGGAGCTCCTCGTCATGTTCGTGATCTCATTCTGGACTCCGAACAACATTCTGTCACCATATCATATAACTCATATAACACTATATCGTCAAGGAACGTTAAGCGCGCGGACCCTACGAGTTCGAGAACTATGTAGACATGACCGAGACACCTCTCCGATCAATAACCAATAGCGGAACCTGGATGCCCATATTGGTTCCTACATATTCTACGAGGATCTTGATCCGTCGAACCTTATGACAACATACGTAATTCCCTTTGTCTGTCGGTATGTTACTTGCCCGAGATTTGATCGTCGGTATCTTCATACCTAGTTCAATCTCGTTACTGGCAAGTCTCTTTACTCATTCCGTAATACATCATCTTGCAACTAACTCCTTAGTCACTTCACTTGCAAGGCTTCTTATGATGTGTAGTACTGAGAGGGCCCAGAGATACCTCTCCGATACACAGAGTGACAAATTCTAATCTCGATCTATGCCAACTCAACAAACACCTTCGGAGATACCTGTAGAGCATATTTACGATCGCACAGTTATGTTGTGACGTTTGATAGCACACAAGGTATTCCTCCGGTATCTGGGAGTTGCATAATCTCATAGTTGAAGGAATATGTATTTGACATTAAGAAAGCAATAGCAATAAACTAAACGATCATATGCTAAGCTGACGGATGGGTCTTGTCCATCACATCATTCTCCTAATGATGTGATCTCGTTATCAAATGACAACTCATTTGGTTACGAAACCTTAACCATCTTTGATCAACGAGCTACTCTAGTAGAGGCTCACTAGGGACACGATATTTGTTTATGTATCCACACATGTATTTAAGTTTCCGGTCAATACAATTCTAGCATGTATAATAAACCTTTATCATGATTTAGGAAATATAATAATAACCATTTTATTATTGCCTCTAGGGCATATTTCCATCAATCATTTCAGTCTTTGTTGAACTCTTTTATGCATGATTGTTATAGCCTCATATTTCTTCTCCGAGATTTGGTTTGGTTTGGCCAACTAGATTGATTTTTCTTACCATGGGAAGAGGTGCTTTGTGATGGGTTCGATCTTGCAGTGCTCAATCTCAGTGACAGAAAGAGACATGACACATATGTATCGTTGCTATTAAGGATAAAAAGATGGGGTCTATTCCTATATGAATAGATCTTGTCTACATCATGTCATCATTCTTATTGCATTACTCTGTTCTTCCATAAACTTAATACACTAGATGCATGCTACCCCCCTGGTTCCGGCGGTGGAAAAGTGTTTTCGTGGATGCCTCTGGTGGTTTGGGGTTATTTGGGAATATATAGGCCAAAGAATTAGGCCAGGAGGTGCACGAGGGGCCCTGTGGCACCCCGGCTCAGAGAAAACCGGAACGCCCCGTATTGCAGCCCAGAGATCAAGGAGAAGTCTTCTGGAATACGGCACTGCTTAGTATAGAACAAACCAGCTTTCTATTATTACACGAATATGAATACAAGGTCTCCGATATTACAATGAATAACATCGGCACGGAGACACTACGCCATCCTTAGTTGCTCTATGCAAGCAGTAGAACAACTCGAAGCAGCGGAATAACTCTAGCAGCGGAACAACGACGACGGTGGTGAACTCCACTCCGCAGGGACTCTGGCTGGAACGCTTATCCTAGCTCACGAACACATGAACAACACCAAACAATCAAGCAATCCAGGCATGACCTGCAAGCTGGCATGACACGCCAGGTCAGTACATTGAATGTACTTGCAAGCTCAAAATTAACCAGAAGCATTCAAGACAAACAACAACATGGCAATTACAGGTTAAGCAGGAATTATCATGAGATCATCATGGTATGAAAAACATGAACATAATACTACTAGAACAACATGAGCATGGCATGTATATATAAATCTGACGATACTAGCATGCAACATGATGACACTACATGCACCATTTATTCTGCTCGGGTTACCTCGTAACCATCACATGCATCACTTACCAACCTCGGACATTACACGATCCTCTCAGGATCAAATCAAGCTTGGTATAAACAATACCATAGTAATCATCAAATGACCACAAGGAGCTTGATCTTTACCCACGATTCTCGCACAACATCACGAATATCCAACAACTCGGTATCCTCGATACCACGGTGATCCTTCCGGCGATCACAACCATGACCAACACTTGGTCTCGAACGGTGATCATTCAGGCGATCACAACCAACTTATCTCCTCATCGAACCAGGATTGTTATTGAGCACATTATTATTAATACTGTTGCCTCATAGTGTGACCGACTATGAACTGGGCCCTTACCCGCGGGCATGACTATCGATAGATTTAATATCCACTCTGCAGAGGTTAGTACACTATACCCACACCACGGAACCCATGGCCACGCACTCCCATTCGGGTGGACCAACGGCGTTCCGACAAAACCGATCTACTGCCATGACACTCTCCCGGCCACTCCGACTCACTCCCCATTGTCATGGGTGGCCCCGTGTCTACCAAAGACACAACGACCACCGTCGTGGTCCATCCCAAACAGGGACAAAAGCGCTTATCATCCAACTACGGGCACACAAGGTTATGTCTGCTTACCGGGCCAGGGTATGCACGCCCATAACCTTCCCTAGTTGGAGGCACCGGTGAGAGGCACGACAATAGACCCAGTTAGGACTCCCCATAAGGCAAGTGTGGTTGCACTGGTCAGCTCAATTTGGTGGCACCATGACTCAGCCAACAGTTGTTCAAGTTCACTTTAATCCGGTTAAACTTGAATGCAATATGCTAAGCCGTCATAAAATAACATGATGCAATTACAATGCATAAACATGATATCAACATAAGCACGGGGTGCAACATAACTATCCACCATATCCACAATGAATCATATCCAACTGAGCATAGTAAGCATGAATATCACAAGTACAACACTACTCATAGAAACCTAGCATGACCACTAGCATCAACAATAAATATCATGCAAGACATATCAACAATGCTACCATGCAATCATTTAACCAACTGGATACAATGGAACATGCATACCGACGGCACTCGGAACAGACGATAGTTATGCACCGAAGGCCATCACCAACATCAGCATGTACTACTAGCAAGCAAAAGCATATGAAAGTAATACTAGCAACTAGTACAAGATACCTAGGTGCAAGACAACATAACACGAGAGTGAACATGAAACTCTAAGCAGCACCGAAACAACGATAACCGTGTTTTAAACAAGCAAACATTTATTAAATATTCGAGTTGAAAACCATGGCTACTGCATGACTATCATGCAAGTGGGTATTGTGGCTTTACTGGGGTGGAAGAAATCACCAGGACAAAGTGGGAGAAGCTTGCGGAAAGAATCACCGGAAATGTTCTCTCCCGGAGGGGGCTGATTAAGCGTAAGGGCAAAATGGTCATTTTCAAAATGTTAAAACATAGTGAAAATGATACCAACAGAACGGGCTCGACGAGACGAAGAAGTGGGCTTTGGAATCACCTCATTTGCAGTTGGGGTTAAAAAGATAAGAAGGTTTTTCTGCCAGGGACCTATCTATAATAAAATCATCACAAACAGGCCCTCAGCAGGAAAAACAGAACGTGCCTTTTCTAAAGATACGTTATCCGGTGAGGAAAACACATTCACGCCCGAAGAAGAAACGTAATACGCCTTCAATAAGGGAAAGCGTACTCACAGGAGTGCGTCTCCACTTATCCACGCTAGCAAGCGCGGGGCCGGGCCTTGAGCAGCTGACAGAGGGGGCCCGCACGCAGGGGGAGGGGGCCAGCTGAGCATCGTCTTCCTCCTCGCTGCTCCCCCGATGGGAAACAGAGGAGCGGGAGGCAGGGGCGATGACGGCGATGGAGCGGCCGACTCCGGTGATCTCCGGCCAAGTGGAGACCACCGGCGGGCTCGCGGGGGCATGGCGCATCCATCCAGAAAGAAATAGCGCCGGAGGAAGAGCGACATGGGCGCGCGGCGACGCGACAGAAAGGAGCAGAGGCGGCGGTGGTCTTCTGGGCACGGCCCTAGAGAGGCTCCGGCGAGGGGGCAAGGGCACGAAGAGGGTCGCCGGAGTGCAGGCAAGGTGATGGTGGTGGCTAGAGGTGGAGGAGGGGTCGGCTTCGGGCTAATTTAGCCGGAGGGGAGCGACGGCCATGGCGGCCAACAGAGGCGAAGAGGAGCTCTCGAGCTCGAATGAAAGGCTGGGGAGGGGTAGTGGAGTGAGGCAGAGGCGATGGAGTGCTCGGGAGAGGCTCGAGTGGCCTTATATAGGCAGAGGGGCGAGGTGCCGAGCTGTCGTCGCCGCGGACGCGTGGCCGGCGCCACGAACGCGTGTGCTCGCGCATGAGCTCGAAGGCATGCGACAAGGGGGGCATAGGGGAGATCTCACGGGGAGGAGGAGGTCAAAGGAGGCGCAGGGAGGAAGAGACGAGGAGGAAGACGGCGGTCGGCGCACTGTGCTCTCGTGGGCGTTCGGCGCCGAGCGTCGGCGAGGAAGCGGACGGAGGGGGAGAGGGGTCCAGGGGAACGGCGACGACGCGGGCCAGCTGCTGGACACGCTCATGCGCGTGAAGCCGGCGAGGGGGAGAGGGGCCCGAGCAAGAAGCCATCCAGGTCGCAGCCAAAGGCAGCAGAGCGCGCGCACTGTTATGCCATTAACGCGGTCACCGCGTGCACTGGTATGTAGCGGGGGCGATGGGCTGGAATGGCTTGTCTAGTTGTAAGTCCTTCCTGGGTAGGTTCGTACTGCGGTGGTAGTTTGGTTAAAAGTTCTCTGGTTAAACGGTAAACAACCTCTCAAGTTTACTGCAGTAAACTTGTCTGTGAAACACTACTCAACCGAGGTGAGATTAGAGCCAAATGAGTTGTCTGGGGTGATTAGCTTAGGAAGAACTACCATGCTGGGGAGTTTGGCAGGAAATGGACCAAGATTTAATGCACTTGCTTTGCAACTGCATAATCTGGTCCAGAAACTTGATCAGGATGGTGCACTCACATGGTGTGTCAAATTGAGCTAAAATTGGGCAAGGCAGAGTCATTTGGTCCTATGAAGATGCTCAAAAAGTCTCATTCCAATTGTCCAAGCCAAACTGGTACTTGCTTCACGAACATGTCCTCTGGACAGAAACTTGCCAAAATTCTAGAGGAAAAATGGCTTGATGAACCATGCCCAAAATGGTTGGAGGTAGGTTATATGGGTAATAGAAGGTCTAGAAAAATTGTCAGCCATAATGGAGCAAGATAAAATATACTTGCTTCACAAACTGAAATTTTGGACAAAATCAAAGAATTGAAGATGAGATCACATGGAGGCATGACATGAGCTCTACTTTGGTGGAGGGATATGATATGATGATATGAGGGATCATGCAAAGTGGCAACTCATTGGTATATGCCTATCTTCCACCTCCTTCACAAAGCTTCTTTCTGGATAGAAACATTGGAAAATCATAATTAAATAATTACTAGGCAAATGAGGTTGCATTTTGGCATGTGGCAATGATATGGACATGAAAAGGTGTACAAGGAGTTTAAGATCAATTGGGAAAAGGAAAATAGCACTTGCTTCACAATGTGCCATTTAGGGCATAATAGGAAATGAATTATTTGAGCATGATGATAAACATGAAAAATGAAATATTTTGCCATATTTGAGAAAGATATGACCCAAACAGTTTATGAGAATTATTTGGGAATTTGGGGAGTGATGTAAATAAAGGTTGCTTCACAACCTAGGGCAATTTGAGTTATTCCTTTAATAGAAAAGGAATATTCCCAATAAAAAGAATATTAGGATTTGGGCTAGGATGAAAATGACAGGGTCTAGGGAAGGATTTCGGAATGACAAGCCACTCTGGAAACAAACAAGAGGGCATCTTCTTTAGTTTCCAGACCACGAAGCCAAAGAAAAAGAAAACTCAAGCAAAAACCTCAGAAAAACAAAAGAAAAAGAAAGGGCCAAAAATCATGCTGTCACAGGCCCAAGGGTGGGGGCGCCCCTACCCCCTGGGAGCGCCCTCCTACCTCGTGGCCGCCTCGTTGCTTCCTCGACATCCACTCCAAGTCTCCTAGATTGTGTTTGTTCAAAAAACGATTCTCCTGAAGGTTTCATTCCATTTGGACTCCGTTTGATAATCATTTTCTGCGAAACACTGAAATAGGCAAAAAACAGCAATTTGCACTGGGCATCCGGTTAGTAGGTTAGTCCCAAAAATAATATAAAAGTGCATAATAAAGCCCATTAAACATCCAAAACAGATAATATAATAGCATGGAACAATCAAAAATTATACATACGTTGGAGACGTATCAAGCATCCCCAAGCTTAATTCCTGCTCGTCCTCGAGCAGGTAAATGACAAAAACAGAATTTTTGATGTGGAATGCTACCTAACATAATTTTCTAAGTAATTCTCTTTATTGTGGCATGAAAGTTCAGATCCGAAAGATTCAAGACAAAATTTTAATATTGACATAAGAGTAATAATACTTCAAGCATACTAACAAAGTAATCATGTCTTCTCAAAATAACATGGCCAAAGAAAGTTCATCCCTACAAAATCATCTAGTTTGGCTATGCTCCATCTTCGTCACACAAAATACTCAAATCATGCACAACCCCGGTTTCAGCCAAGCAATTGTTTCATACTTTAATTTTTACAAAAAATTTCAACTTTCACGCAATACATGAGCGTGAGCCATGGACATAGCACTATGGGTGGAATAGAATATAATAATGGGGGTTGTGCGGAGAAGACAAAAAAGGAGAAAGTCTCACATTGACGCGGCTAATCAACAGGCTAGGGAGATGCCCATCAATTGATGTCAATGCAAGGAGTAGGTATTGCCATGCAACAGATGCACCAGAGCTATAAATGTATGAAAGTTCAACAAAAGAAACTAAGTGCGTGTGCATCCAACTTGCTTGCTCACGAAGACCTAGGGCATTTGAGGAAGCCCATTGTTGGAATATACAAGCCAAGTTCTATAATGAAAAATTCTCACTAGTATATGAAAGTGACAAAGCAAGTAACTCTCTATCATAAAGATCATGGTCCTACATTGAAGCACAAGTGTGAAAAAAAAGAATAGTAGCATTGTCCCTTTTATTTTTGGGGGGCCTTTCTTTTTTTCTTTGGCCTTTTTTTATTTGGGACAATGCTCTATTAATGATGATCATCACACTTCTATTTATTTACAACTCAATGATTACAACTCGATACTAGAACAAAATATGACTCTATATGAGTGCCTCCGGTGGTGTACCGGGGTGGGCAATGAATCAAGAGTGACATGTATGAAAAATTATGCATAGTGGCTTTTCCACAAATACGATGTCAACTACATGATCATGCAAGGCAATATGACAATGATGAAGCGTGTCATAATAAATGAAACGGTGGAAAGTTGCATGGCAATATATCTCGGAATGGCTATGGAAATGCCATAATAAGTAGGTACGGTGGCTGTTTTGAGGAAGATATAAGGAGGTTTATGTGTGATAGAGCGTATCATATCACAGGGTTTGGATGCACCGGCGAAGTTTGCACCAACTCTCAAGGTGAGAAAGGGCAATGCACGGTACCGAAGAGGCTAGCAATGATGGAAGGGTGAGAGTGCATATAATCCATGGACTCAATGATATGTCTCCAACGTATCTATAATTATTGATTTCTCCATGCTATATTATCTATTGTTTTGGACTACATTGGGCTTTATTTTCCACTTTTATATTACTTTTGGGACTAACCTATTAACCGGAGGCCCAGCCCAGAATTCCTGTTTTTGCCTATTTTAGTGTTTCGAAGAAACGGAATATCAAACGGAGTCCAAACGGAATGAAATCTTCGGAAACGTGATTTTCTCATCAGATAAGACCCAGGAGACTTGGACCCTCCGTCAAGAAAGCCACGAGGTGGTCACGAGGGTGGAGGGTGCCCCCCCCCTAGGGGGTGCCCCCTGCCTCGTGGGCCCCTCGAAGCTCCACCGGTGTACTCCTTCCTCCTATATATACCTCATTACCCCAACAGATCGAATCTGGAGCCAAAACCTAATTCCACCGCCGCAACTTTACGTATCCACGAGATCCCATCTTGGGGCCTGTTAGGAGCTCCATGGGAAGGATTCCACCATGGAGGGCTTCTACATCAACATCATAGCCTCTCCAATGAAGTGTGAGTAGTTTACCTCAGACCTTCGGGTCCATAGTTAGTAGCTAGATGGCTTCTTACATCTTTTTGGATCTCAATACAATGTTCTTCCCCTCTCTCGTGGAGATCTATTCGATGTAATCTTCTATTTGCGGTGTGTTTGTTGAGACCGATGAATTGTGGGTTTATGATCAAGATTATCTATGAGCAATATTTGAATCTTCTCTGAATTCTTTTATGTACGATTGAGTTATCTGAGCATAAGACGTTATTTTACCTTGCATCTTTATACCAAAAATACCAAAAATATTATCTATCATCTCTATCAGATCTCACTCTCGTAAGTGACCGTGAAGGGATTGACAACCCCTATTCGCGTTGGTTGCGAGGAGTTATTTGCTTTGTGTAGGTACGAGGGACTCGCGTGTGGCCTCCTACTGGATTGATACCTTGGTTCTCAAAAACTGAGGGAAATACTTACGCTACTCTGCTGCATCATCCTCTCCTCTTCGGGAAAACCAGCATAAGCTCAAGGCGTAGCAAGAAGGATTTCTGGCGCCCGTGCCGGGAGTCTCATAAAAGTCAACATACCAAGTACCCATCACAATCCCTTATCTCTCGCATTACATTATTTGCCATTTGCCTCTCGTTTTCCTCTCCCCCACTTCACCCTTGCCGTTTTATTCGCCCTCTCTTTCCCAATCTCCTCCTCTCTTTTTCGTTTGCCTTTTTCTCGCTTGCTTGTCATTATGGATAGTCCTCTTTCTACTCCTTTGTCCCCCGAGTTTGAGGTTCTTCACTTCAAACAAAAAAAAGGAGAGAACTTAAAGGATGCTTGGTTTAGAATGATGGAATCTTATCGTAATTGCACCCTAGAAGTGAATTTCAGAATCTTGCTTCGCAACTTTTATGTTGGACTTAATATGTCTCATAGACAACCTTTGGATTGCGTTGTCAAAGGCAACTTTATTGAAATCGATCCCAGTATCACGCATGAAATCATAGAAGGTATAGTAGGAACTCTACCTCAACAAAATGGTCCTCATCGTACCCAATAGGAGACGCAAATCTTTGAGAAAATTTGTGAAGTAACTAAAATTTTACAAAAGTCTCTTGAACCTCTTAAGAGTGTTAGCGGGAATCTCCACCGTATGAATATGTTGATTACTCTTTGCAATAGGCGGTTGGACTCTTTAGATCTTAAGATTTCTGAATATGAAGGGAAGCATAAAGAACCTCCCGGATTCCAGCATAATGTCTCTAAAAGAATTAAGAATCAAGATGACAATACCTAGATCTATCCTCGCTTTTATGCCTAGCTAGGGGCGTTAAACGATAGCGCTTGTTGGGAGGCAACCCAATTTTATTTTTAGTTTTTGTTTTTGTTTATGTTTAGGAAAAGATAATCCATCTACCTTCTGTTTAGATGTGGTTTTATGTTTTAATTAGTGCTTGTGCCAAGTTAAACCTATAGGATCTTCTTGGATAATAGTTATTTGATCTTGGTGTAATTTCCAGAAACTTTCGGTTCACAAAAACAATTGTTAAAAATCACCAGAACGTGATAAAATAGTGATTCCAATTGATGCTTATCAATAAACAAATTTCCTAGGTTTCCTATTTTTGTTGAATTTTTGGAGTTCCAGAAGTTTGCGTAAGTTACAGATTACTACAGACTGTTCTGTTTTTGACAGATTCTGTTTTTCGTGTGTTGTTTGCTTATTTTGATGAATCTATGGCTAGTAAACTAGTTTATGATCCATAGAGAAGTTGGAATACAGTACGTTTAACACCAATATAAATAAAGAATGAGTTAATTACAGTACCTTGAAGTGGTCTTTTGTTTTCTTTCGCTAACGAGACTTCTGAGATTTCTGTTGAGTTTTGTGTTGTGAAGTTCTCAAGTTTTGGGTGAAATATTTTGATGGATTATGGAACAAGGAGTGGCAAGAGCCTAAGCTTGGGGATGCCCATGGCACCCCAAGATAATCAAGGACACCAAAAGTCAAAGCTTGGGGATGCCCGGAAGGCATCCCCTCTTTAAATCCACTTCCATCGGTAACTTTACTTGGAGCTATATTTTTATTCACCACATGATATATGTTTTGCTTGGAGCGTCTTGTATTATTTGCGTCTTTGCTTGTTAGTTTACCACAATCATCCTTGCTGTACACAACTTTTGAGAGAGCCATACATGAATTGGAATTTGTTAGAATACTCTATGTGCTTCACTTATATCTTTTGAGCTTTGTAGTTTTGATCTATGTGCTTCACTTATATCTTTTGAGCCTTGTAGTTTTGCTCTATGTGATTCACTTATATCTTTTGAGCTTTATAGTTTTGCTCTAGTACTTCACTTATATCTTTTAGAGCACGGTGGTGGATTTGTTTTAAAGAAACTATTGATCTCTCATGCTTCACTTAGATTATTTTGAGAGTCTTAAATAGCATGGTAATTTGCTTAATAATAATATGCTCGGTATTCAAGATTTGTAAAACTTTCTTTTGAGTGCGTTGAATACTAAAAAAGTTTGATGCTTGATAATTGTTTTGAGATATGGAGGTGAT
This sequence comes from Aegilops bicornis, assembly GCA_021605145.1. NCBI lineage: Eukaryota > Viridiplantae > Streptophyta > Magnoliopsida > Poales > Poaceae > Aegilops > Aegilops bicornis. The sequence goes on from CM038675.1 coordinate 638,873,512, forward strand.
AATATCAAAGTCGTGCTAGTTGAGTAGTTGTGAATTTGAGAAATGCTTGTGTTGAAGTTTGCAGGTCCCGTAGCATGCACGAATGGTAAACGTTATGTACAAAATTTCAAACATGAGGTGTTATTTGATTGTCCTCCTTATGAGTGGCGGTCGGGGACGAGTGATGGTCTTTTCCTACCAATTTATCCCCCTAGGAGCATGCGCGTAGTGCTTTGGTTTTTGATGGCTTGTAGATTTTTGCAATAAGTATGTGAGTTCTTTATTACTAATGTTGAGTCCATGGATTATACGCACTCTTACCCTTCCATCATTGCTAGCCTCTTGATGCCGTGCATTGCCCTTTCTCACATTTAGAGTTGGTGCAAACTTAGCGGTGCATCCAAACCCCGTGATATGATACTCTCTTTCACATAAACCTCCTTATATCTTCCTCAAAACAGCCACCATACCTACCTATTATGGCATTTCCATAGCCATTCGAGATATATTGCCATGCAACTTTCCTCATCATACCGTTCCTCATGACACATTCATCATTGTCATATTGCTTTATCATGATCATGTAGTTGACATAGTATTTGTGGCAAAGCCACCGTTCATAATTCTTTCATACATGTCACTCTTGGTTCATTGCATATCCCGGTACACGGCCGGAGGCATTCATATAGAGTCATATTTTGTTCTAGTATCGAGTTGTAATCATTGAGTTGTAAATAAATAGAAGTGTGATGATCATCATTTTCTAGAGCATTGTCCCCCAAAAAAAAGGCCAAAGAAAAAAGAAGAAGGCCCAAAAAAAAGAAATAAAAGGGGCAATGTTACTATCTCTTTTTCCACACTTGTGCTTCAAAGTAGCACCATGTTCTTCATATAGCGAGTCTCATATATTGTGCTTCAAAGTAGCACCATGTTTTTCATATAGAGAGTTTCATATGTTGTCACTTTCATATACTAGTGGGAATTTTTCATTATAGAACTTGGCTTGTATATTCCAACGATGGGCTTCCTCAAATGCCCTAGGTCTTCATGAGCAAGCAAGTTGGATGCACACCCACTTAGTTTCATCTGTTGAGCTTTCCTACATTTATAGCTCTAGCGCATTCGTTGCATGGCAATCCCTACTCCTTGCATTAACATCAATTGATGGGCATCTCCAAAGCCCGTTGATTATCCTCGTTGATGTGAGACCTTCTCCTTTTTTGTCTTCTCCACATAACCCCCATTATTATTCTATTCCACTCATAGTGCTATGTCCATGGCTCGCGCTCATATATTGCGTGAGAGTTTATAGGTTTGAGATTACTAAAGTATGAAATAATTGCTTGGCTTGTCATCGGGTTTGTGCATGATGAGAGCATTCTTATGTGATGAAAATGGAGCATGACTAAACTATATGATTTTGTAGGGATGAACTTTCTTTGGCCATGTTATTTTGAGAAGACATAATTGCTTAGTTAGTATGCTTGAAGTATTATTATTTTTATGTCAATATGAACTTTTGTCTTGAATCTTTCAGATCTGAATATTCATACCACAATTAAGAAGAGTTACATTGAAATTATGATAAGTAGCACTCCGCATCAAAAATTCTTTTTTTATCATTTACCTACTCGAGGACGAAGCGAGAATTAAGCTTGGGGATGCACTCGTCTTCAACGTATCTATAATTTTTGATTGCTCCATGCTATAATATCTATTATTTTGGACTATATTGGGCTTTATTTTCCACTTTTATATTACTTTTGGGACTAACCTATTAACCGGAGGCCCAGCCCAGAATTGCTGTTTTTTGCCTATTTCAGTGTTTCGAACAAACGGAATATCAAACGGAGTCCAAACGGAATGAAATCTTCGTAAATGTGATTTTCTCATCAGATAAGACCCAGGAGACTTGGACCCTCCGTCAAGAAAGCCACGAGGCGGTCACGAGGGTGGAGGGCGCCCCCACCCCTAGGGCGCGCCCCCTGCCTCGTGGGCCCCTCGAAACTCCACCGACGTACTGCTTCCTCCTACATATACCTCATTACCCCAACAGATCGAATCACGGAGCCAAAACCTAATTCCACCGCCGCAACTTTACGTATCCACGAGATCCCATCTTGGGGCCTGTTAGGAGCTCATGGGAAGGGATTCAACCACGAAGGACTTCTACATCAACATCATAACCTCTCCGATGAAGTGTGAGTAGTTTACCTCAGACCTTCGGGTCCATAGTTAGTAGCTAGATGGCTTCTTCTCTCTCTTTGGATCTCAATACAAAGTTCTCCACGATTCTCATGGAGATCTATTCGATGTAATCTTCTTTTTGCGGTGTGTTTGTTGAGACCGATGAATTGTGGGTTTATGATCAAGATTATCTATGAGCAATATTTGAATCTTCTCTGAATTCTTTTATGTATGATTGAGTTATCTTTGCAAGTCTCTTCGAATTATCCATTTGGTTTGGCCAACTAGATTGGTAGTTCTTGCAATGGGAGAAGTGTTTGGCTTTGGGTTCAATCTTGTGGTGTCCTTACCCAGTGACAGAATGGGTTGCAAGTCACATATTGTATTGTTGCAATCGAGGATAACAAGATGGGGTATTTATCATATTGCATGCATTTATTCCTCTACATCATGTCATCTTGCTTAAGGCGTTACTCTGTTTTCATTAACGTAATACTCTAGATGCACGCTGGATGCGGTCAATGAGTGGAGTAATAGTAGTAGATGCAGGCAGGAGTCGGTCTAGTTGTCTCGGACGTGATGCCTATATACATGATCATACCTAGATACTCTCATAACTATGCTCAATTCTATCAATTGCTCAACAGTAATTCGTTCACCCACCGTAAAATACTTATGCTCTTGAGAGAAGCCACTAGTGAAATCTATGGCCCCCAGGTCTATTTTCATCATATTAATCTTCCTACGCTTTATTATTTCTTTGCTCTTTACTTTGCCTTTTCATTTTACCTTGCATCTTTATACCAAAAATACCAAAAATATTATCTATCATCTCTATCAGATCTCACTCTCGTAAGTGACTGTGAAGGGATTGACAACCCCTATTTGCGTTGGTTGCGAGGAGTTATTTGCTTTGTGTAGGTACGAGGGACTCGCGCGTGGCCTCCTACTGGATTGATACCTTGGTTCTCAAAAACTGAGGGAAATACTTACGCTACTCTGCTGCATCATCCTCTCCTCTGCGGGGAAAACCAACGCAAGCTCAAGACGTAGCACTCAACATTAGTCATAATGAACTCACATACTTATTGCAAAAAATCTACAAGTCATCAAAACAAAGTACTACACGCATGCCCCTAGGGGAAGGGTTGGTAGGAGTTAACCATCGCGCGATCCCGACCTCCACACGAAGGAAGACAATCAAAGAAATACTTCATGCTTCAAATTTGTCACTAGCAGTTTACCATACGTGCATGCTACGGGACTTGCAAACCTCAACACAAGTATTTCTCAAATTCACAACTACTCTACTAGCATGACTCTAATATCACCATCCTCATATCTAAAAACGATCATCAAGCATCAAACTTCTCATAGTATTCAATGCACTTTTTATGAAAGTTTTTATTATACCCATCTTGGATGCCTATCATATTAGGACTAATTTTATAGCCAAAGCAAACTACCATGTTGTTCTAAAGTACTCTCAAAATAATATAAGTGAAGCATGAGAGATCAATAATTTATGCAAAATAAAACCACCACCGTGCTCTAAAAGATATAAGTGAAGTACTAGAGCAAAATTATCTAGCTCAAAAGATATAAGTGAAGCACATAAAGTATTCTAATAAATTACGATTCATGTGTGTCTCTCCAAAAGGTGTGTACAGCAAGGATGATTGTGGTAAACTAAAATGCAAATACTCAAATCATACAAGACGCTCCAAGCAAAACACATATCATGTGGTGAATAAAAATATAGCATCGAGTAAAGTTACCGATAGACGAAGACAAAAGAGGGGATGCCTTCCGGGGCATCCCCAAGCTTAGGCTTTTGGTTGTCCTTGAATTTTACCTTGGGGTGCCTTGGGAATCCCCAAGCTTAGGCTCTTGCCACTCCTTGTTCCAAAATCCATCAAATCTTTACCCAAAAACTTGAAAACTTCACAACACAAAACTCAACAGAAAATCTCATGAGCTCCGTTAGTATAAGAAAACAAACCACCACTTTAAGGTACTGTAATGAACTCATTCTTTATTTATATTGGTGTTAAACCTACTGTATTCCAACTTCTCTATGGTTTATACCCCCCAATACTAGCCATAGATTCATCAAAATAAGCAAACAACACGCGAAAAACAGAATCTGTCAAAAATAGAACTGTCTGTAGCAATCTGTATCAAACGTATACTTCTGGAACTCCAAAACTTCTACCAAATTAGGAAGTGCTAAGTAATTTGTTTATTAATCTACTGCAAAAAAGAATCAACTGAAAAGCACGTTTCTGTGATTTATTAAAACTAATCTCGTGCGCGCAAAGTTTCTGTTTTTTTTACAGCAAGATCAAATAACTATCACCGTAGGTTATCCTAAAGGTCCTACTTGGCACAAACACTAATTAAAACACAAAACCACATATAACCAGAGGCTAGATGAAATATTTATTACTAAACAGGAACAAAAAGCAAGGAACAAAAATAAAATTGGGTTGCCTCCCAACAAGCGCTATCGTCTAACGCACCTAGCTAGGCATAAAAATAAGGATAGATCTAGGTATTCCCATAATAATGGTAAGGCAAATTGCAAAAACTCATATCATATTCCCTACGTTCAGCAGCAAGTTTTCTTTGTGGCAAGCAAAAGTAATCAAAAGGGCTAAATTTAATGGGACAAAAGTCCCCAAGATCAAGCTCGGGAGGTATGGGTTCCTCCTTTGGCCCCTTATATTGCACAACCATTTCATCATTATAAGCATTCTTTTGGCAAAAAGTCATGAGCCTTTGTTAAAGAGAAAAACCTAACCCATTGTTCTGAATGCAAAATCATCATTGAGTTCATAAATTCTATCAACTATAACATCCGTAGGAACCTTCTTTCTAAGGTTTTCTTTGTAAGCAACATGATCTAAAGATCGTAAACGCATTAAGTATTCTTGATTAAAAAGGATAGCTTCTATGGGAGGACGACCAGCGTCCACCCTATAATGCGCAAAAATTTCATTGGCCTCTTTCATTATAAATCTGAACTCATGTGCCAAAAAGATAGTAGCTGCTTGCTTAACAGAAGAATGCTCGATATTGGAAAACTCTTGGAAAATCCTTTGTATGCAAGGATGCATATGAATAAATTGTCTTTAAAGTTCAACTACGAGCAAGGATATAGCAGCCACAAGATTACTAGTACTATGAAGAATAGACCCACCCATAGAGGGCAGGGCACCGGCACAAGTAAAGAAATCTTGAATAACTCCTTTTCCAATAATATTACCACTACCAATCCGAAACTTTTTAGTGTGTAGAATAGTAGGTTCTTCATGTAAATCATCAAAAGCATCAAAGTTTTCCATGTTATTACCACTATCCTTATAAATAATAACCTCCCCAGTTTTAGTCATGATGGCAGGAGATTGCACAAAGAACGAGCACACAAGAGGCAAGTGAAAAGAGACGAACGGAAAAAGGGGCGAATAAAACGACAAGGGTGAAGTGGGGGAGAGGAAAACGAGAGGCAAATCGCAAATAATGTAATGCGAGGGATAAGAGTTTGTGATGGGTACTTGGTATGTCTTGACTTGTTTAAAGCACAAGTGTTCCCTGGGTGATTTTGGTAATTAATGTCAACATATCTCTTGTTGGACTAATGCTTCTATCTAGTATGTTTCAGATAAGTTCAACAATGGAGTGGCATGGACTAGAGGATGTGGAATCCCTTCAAAGTGCTAAGGACAAAGGATTGGCTCAAGCTCAAAGCTCAGGACTCTACATTTTCTATTTTAGTGATCCAAGATCACATTGAGTCCATAGGAAAGCCAATACTATTAAGAGGGGATGAGGTGTTGCTTAATGGCTTGCTTGCTCAAAGTGCTTAGTGATATGCTCCAAAGCCCTCAACCACTGTCTCACATCCACATATGTCCCAAACCAAAAGTCAAACTCGGCCTCACCAAATCTTTCTATCCGGCGCCACCGATTTCTCTTGACATAGCCACCGCCAGAAACCCTAATCAATTCGGTCTCACCGATAGGGATCTCGGTCTCAGCGAGATGGGATTGCAAACTCTCTGTTGCCTATTGCAATAATTTCGGTCTCACCGAAATATGCAATCGGTCCCACCGAGATTGCAATGCAAACTCTCTGTCACCCCTTCGTAACGTTTCGGTCTAACCGAGATGAGCAAATCGGTCCCACCGAGTTTGCCTGACCAACTCTCTGTTTGTCTATTACCAAAATCGCTCTCACCGAGTTTGTGTAATCAGTCTCACCGAGATTACGTTATGCCCTAACCCTAATGATCTCGGTCCCACCGAGTTGACATGTCGGTTGCACCGAAAATCCTAACGGTCACATTATGAACCAAATCGGTCTGACCGAGTTCTCTGAATTGGTCCCACTGAGTTTGGTGATTTGTGTGTAACGGTTAGATTTTGTGTGGAGGCTATATATGCCCCTCCACCCACTCTTCATTCGTGGAGAGAGCCATCAGAACATGCCTACACTTCCAACACATATTTTCTGAGAGAGAACCACCTACACTTGTGTTGAGGTCAATATATCCCATTCCAACCACATAAATCTTGATCTCTAGCCTTCCCAAGTTGCTTTCCACTCAAATCATCTTTCCACCAAATCCTATCCTATGAGAGAGAGTTGAGTGTTGGGGAGACTATCATTTGAAGCACAAGAGCAAGGAGTTCATCATCAACACACCATTTGTTACTTCTTGGAGAGTGGTGTCTCCTAGATTGGCTAGGTGTCACTTGGGAGCCTCCGTCAAGATTGTGGAGTTGAACCAAGGAGTTTGTAAGGGCAAGGAGACCGCCTACTTCGTGAAGATCTACCCAAGTGAGGCAAGTCCTTCGTGGGCGATGGACATGGTGGGATAGATAGGGTTGCTTCTTCGTGGACCCTTCGTGGGTGGAGCCCTCCGTGGACTCGCGCAACCGTTACCCTTCGTGGGTTGAAGTCTCCATCAACGTGGATATACGATAGCACCATATGTTGGAACCACGGATAAAAAATCTCCGTGTCTCCAAATTGCGTTTGCACACTCCAATCCCATCCCTTTACATTCTTGCAACTTGCATGCTTTACTTTCCACTGCTCATACACTCTTGTCAAGCTTGCTTGATATGTATTGTGAATGTTTAAACTTGTGCCAAAACTCCACATCAACTTAAGGAAATTAAAAACTACAACTTTTCCTCTTAGAGTCAATTCACCCCCCCCCCCCCGCCCTCTAGACACCTCTTCTCGATCCTTTCAATTGGTATCAGAGCTTTGGTCTCCATTGCTTTGGTTTAAACACCTTTGGAGGAAGATGGATGTGTCTACATTGGGGAGTCTTAGACATAGAGTGCCTATTCTTGATGGAGAGTTCTTTCATGAGTGGAAAAATGAAATGCTTGAGATTTTCAATGAATATCATTTGAACAAGTACATTACTAGCCCTTGTGCACCTCATATTGATCCTTTGCATCCTACACCCGAAGAGGATCTTGACATGGTTCGCAATCTTAGAACTATCAATCTTATCAATAGAGGATTGCCCAAAAATTTGATTGCTAGTTTACCTATTCTTGATTGTGCCTATACTATATGGAGATTTCTTGAGGAACGATTTCCAAATTATTCCTTGAAAAATTTAGACGAAATTCTCCATAAGTCTATTGCCTTGAGTAAGATCAATTTCAGTGATCCCATGTTTGGTGATTTTCTATTTGAGCTCACAAATCTCATGCGTGCCAAAGGAGATGTTGGAATCATTAGCAATATCACTTCCGAAGCTATTAGAATTCATAAAGATAACCATTGTAATGATCATTTATCTAATGAATTACCCTCTCTAGGAGTTGATCAATCACAAGACGATGTTGAACATGTATACTATGATGAGGATGATGATAGTGAATATGACCTTGATGATGCGATGAGACACTTTGGTCTTATGGCAAATCTTCGGGGCTACATGGCTGGAGGAAAGGAATAGGTCCTTGATAGTGGATGGACTGATCATATGACCGGAGACAAGGACATGTTTCGTGAACGACGGCCCTCGAAAGTACGTCACCTTTGGTGATAACTCAAAGGGTAAGGTGGTTGGCCTCGGTAAGGTGGCCATCTCACATGATAGCTCCATACAAAATGCTCGTTGAATCTCATGGGTACAATTTACTTTCAGTATCTAGACTTGCTGATTTCGGTTTCAATGTCCTATTTACTGAGGTAGATTGCCAAGTGTTTCGAAGAGACAATCATGAAATGGTCTTTACCGGTATACGTAGAGGTGATCTTTACATTGTCGATTTCACTAAAAAGGATCAACCTAGAACTTGCTTAATTGCTAAATCTTCTAAAGGCTGGTTGTGGCATAGAAGGATAGGTCATGTGGGCATGCGAAATCTTGATAAGCTTATTAAAGCTGATCATATCCTTGGAGTGAAAGATGCCATATTTGACAAGGATAGACTTTTTAGTGCTTGTCAGGCAGGAAAACAAGTTGGAGGGAGTCAGCCCGTGAAGAACATCATGACCACGAGAAGACCGCTCGAGCTACTTCACATGGATCTCTTTGGTCCCAATGCCTACAAGAGTCTCGGTGGTAACTCATTTGGTCTAATTATAGTTGATGATTTTTCAAGATTTACGTGGGTGTTCTTTCTTGATGATAAATCGCAGGTCCAAAAGATCTTCAAAAACTTCGCTAGGAAGGCCCAAAATAATTTTGACGTGAAGATCAAGAAGGTTCAGAGCGACAACGGAACGGAGTTCAAGAACGCAAATGTGGATACCTTTCTTGACGAAGAAGGGATTTCACATGAGTTCTTGGCTACGTACACGCCTCAACAAAATGGAGTTGTTGAGAGGAAGAATCGAACTCTTATTGAGATGGCAAGAACGATGCTTGATGAGTACAAGACTCCAAAACACTTTTGGGCGGAAGCGGTTGAGACAGCTTGTCATGCAACAAATCGCTTGTATCTTTACAAGCTACTCGGCAAGACGGCATACGAGCTCCTTACCGGTAACAAACCCCAAGTTGGATACTTTCGAGTATTCGGCTCAAAGTGCTACATTCTTGATAAGCATCGTCGTTCTAAATTTGCTCCTAAATCTCATGAAGGTTTCCTACTTGGTTATGGCTCAAACTCTCACACATACCGTGTCTACAACAATTTCACCCAAAAGGTTGAAGAGACGGTAGATGTGAAGTTTGATGAATCTAACGGCTCGCAAGTAGAGCAATTGACAATTGATGTAGGAGACAAAGACCCTTCAGAAGCAATCCAAGACTTGTCTATTGGCAAGATTCGTCCAACGGAGGTGAAGGAGAGTACCTCGTCCGTCCAAGTGGAAGCTCCTACCTCACGGCAAGGTGAACCAAGAATTGATACGGAAGCATCCACAAGTGGGACACACCAAGACGAAGAAAAGAAGGAAGTACACCAAGATGAACATCAACAACCTCCTTCTCCACCACGACAAGAGAATGACAACGTCAACAATGAAGAAGGCCAAGAAGAAGAACAAGATGAAGAACATGTTCCACCCCAAGCCAAGCCAAAGCTCCCACGAGTTCGAGCAAGAATCTCCAAAGACCATCCCGTCGAGCAAATCTACAATGATATCCAAACCGGGAGAATCACTCGCTCTAAAACTCGTTTGGCTAACTTTTGTGAACATTATTCATTCATCTCTAACATTGAACCTATGAAGGTTGAAGAAGAATTGGAAGATCTAGATTGGATAAATGCTATGCATGAAGAGCTACACAACTTTGATAGAAACCAAGTGTGGACATTGGTAGAGAAGCCCGACAACAACCACAACATCATTGCTACCAAATGGGTGTTTCGCAACAAGCAAGATGAAGATGGTCAAGTCGTACGCAACAAAGGACGCCTAGTTGCCCAAGGCTACACTCAAGTCGAAGGTATGGACTATGGTGAGACATATGCTCCCGTTGCTAGACTTGAGTCAATTCGCATCTTACTTGCTTATGCTAATCACCATGATATCACCTTGTACCAAATGGATATTAAAAGTGCTTTTTTAAATGGTGAAATTGTGGAGTAAGTTTATGTTAAGCAACCTCCCGGCTTTGTCAATCCTAAGAAACCTAATCATGTTTACAAACTTCACAAAGCTCTTTATGGTCTTAAACAAGCTCCTAGAGTGTGGTATAAATGCTTGACCAAGTTCCTCATTGAAAAAGACTTTGAAATTGGAAAAATAGATTCTACTCTTTTTTACTAAAAGGGTTAATGGAGAACTATTTGTGTGCCAAATTTATGTTAATGATATTATATTTGGTTCGACTAACCCTCATTTTAGTGAGAAGTTTGGAAAGCTAATGTCGGAGAAGTTTGAGATGTCTATGATGAGTGAACTCAAATTCTTTCTCGGTTTGCAAATCAAGCAAACTAAGGAAGGTACCTTTGTCTCTCAAACAAAGTACACCAAGGACTTATTCAATAAGTTCAATATGCAAGAATGCAAAGGTATGACTACACCCATGCCTACTAGTGGACATCTTGATTTGACCAAAGATGGTGAACCGGTTGATCAAAAAGTTTACCGCTCTATGATTGGTTCATTGTTATACCTATGTGCCTCTTGACCCGATATTATGTTGAGTTGTGCATGTGTGCACAATATCAAGCGGCCCCTAAGGAGCGTCATCTTAAGGCTGTGAAACGGATAGTGAGATACTTAATACACACACCAAATTTTGGCATTTGGTATCCTAAGAGGTCTTCTTTCGATCTTGTTGGTTATTCCGATTCGGACTATGCCGGAGACAAGGTTGATAGAAAGTCCACTTCGGGTACTTGTCAATTTCTTGGTAGATCTCTTGTGTCTTGGTCCTCCAAGAAACAAAACTCGGTATCCTTATCCACCGCCGAAGCGGAATACATTTCCGCTGGTTCATGTTGTGCACAATTACTTTGGATGACCCAAACTCTTAAAGATTATGGTATATATGTGAAACATGTTCCATTGCTTTGTGACAATGAAAGTGCTATCAAGATTGCTCACAATCCCATGCAACATTCTCGAACTAAGCATATTGAAGTTCGTCATCATTTCATTCGAGATCATGTTGCCAAAGGGGACATTGATCTTAAGCATGTTCGCACCGATAAGCAATTGGCGGATATATTCACCAAACCGCTTGATGAGAAAGTCTTTTGCCGTTTGAGAGGATAATTGAACATCATTGATGCTTCAAACTTGGAGTAGGAACTCCATTTGGATGCATGCAAGGCATGAGCCTCTGACTAATCCTTGATATTTCCTTCATGATGCTATCTATATGTCTTGGATACATTTGCACCTTTGCATGCTATCTAACCCTTGTAGGTACTTGGATGAATCTAAATCCATGAAATTGCAACTCACTCATATCTTGAGCAATTTCTACATCACCAAGTGAGGGAGTCATGGATTAGGGAGTGTCCGGATAGCCGGACTATCACCGTTGGCCGGACTCCTGGACTATGAAGATACAAGATTGAAGACTTCGTCCCGTGTCCGGATGGGACTTTCCTTGGCGTGGAAGGCAAGCTTGGCGTCACGGATATGTAGATCTCCTACCATTGTAACCGACTACTGTGTAACCCTAACCCTATCTGGTGTCTATATAAACCGGAGGGTTTTTAGTCCGTAGGACGAACAACAATCATACCATAGGCTAGCTTCTAGGGTTTAGCCTCCTTGATCTCATGGTAGATCCACTCTTGTACTACCCATATCATCAATATTAATCAAGCAGGAGTAGGGTTTTACCTCCATCGAGAGGGCCCGAACCTGGGTAAAAACATCATGTCCCTTGTCTCCTGTTACCAACCGCCTAGACGCACAGTTCGGGACCCCCCTACCCGAGATCCACCGGTTTTGACACCGACATTGGTGCTTTCATTGAGAGTTCCTATGTGTCGTCATCCTTAGGCCCGATGGCTCCTTCGATCATCAACAACGACGCGGTCCAGGGTGAGATTTTTCTCCCCGGACAGATCTTCGTATTCGGCGGCTTTGCACTGCGGGCCAATTCACTTGGCCATCTGGAGCAGATCGAAAGCTACGCCCCTGGCCATCAGGTCAGATTTGGAAGTTTGAACTACACGGCTGACATCCGCGGAGACTTGATCTTCGACGGATTCGAGCCACAGCCAAGCGCGCCGCACTGTCTCGATGGGCACGATCTAGCTCTGCCGCCGAACAGTGTCCTGGAGGCCGCACCAGCGTCCGCTCCGACCCTTAGCTTGGAGCCGACTCCGCCGATCGAGGACGAGTGGTTGGACACCGCCTCGGGGGCTATGATCTCTACGGCAATTGAGCCGAACTCCATCCCTGTCCTTTGCGAAGATCGTGACTCCAAGGTGCCGGACTCCTCCGGACTCAACCCTCCGCGCCCGCCAATCGAATCCAATTGGGCGCGGTCATGGAGTTCCTTGTCGCGGACATCTTCGACACTAAGCCCTTTGGCGACATCCTGAATTCACTAAAGTCTCTCTCTTTATCGGAGAGCCTGGCGGACTATCGTCGGAAGGTTGGGATGCGGACGACGAAGAAATTCAACGCCCACCCACCACCCACTTTGTAGCCACTATCGATGATTTAAGCGACATGCTCGACTTGACTCCGAAGACATCGGCGGTATGGGCGACGATGCTAGAGGCGACCAAGAACCAGCGCCTTGAGGCACCTTTGGAAGGCCACCTCGTCATCGACATATACATGGTGGACATCCCAAAAGATGGGAACGGCGATGGAACAACGGAGGATGACCCCTCAAGAAACAACCCAAGCGCGGCGTCGTGGCGCCGCTCTAAATCCCGCCACAGCAAAGCGGTGATTCCGCACGGAGATAATAACACCGGGACGGTGCGAAGATAACCCCCTCGGCAGGATTCAGCACAGGAGGAGGGAGAAGCCATCCCTCATGATAGAGCGGCAGACAGGGAGGTGGAGGACGATAATTATATGCCTCCCTTCGAAGATGAGGCAAGCCTCGACGACGACGAATTTGTCGTGCCCGAGGACCCCGCCGAACAGGAGCGTTTCAAACGCATGCTTATGGCCACGGCAAGCATCCTCAAGAAAAAGCAGCAGCAACTTAGAGCTGACCAAGACTTGCTAGCTGATAGATGGACTGAAGTCCTTGCAGCCGAAGAGTACGAACTCGAACGCCCCTCCAAGAGATACCCAAAATGCAGGCTGCTACCCCAATTAGAGGAAGCAGCACCCAAACCTACATCACCAGCGCATGATGCGGCCGACCGGCCACCCCGTGGCCGCGACAGAGAGGCCTCCAGGCCTTCCATTCAAGCCGCACCCCGGCGCCGCTCAACCAAGGCTTGGGGAAATGCGCCAGACCTGTGAGACATATTGGAGGACAGGGTAAGGCAAACAAGATCGATCTACGGATCGCGTGGGCGCCCCACGACACGTGACGATAACCGTCGCGCCGGATACAGCAATTCTGGCTGGGCCGAACACAGTAGACAAAGCTCATTTGAGCTGCGTCGTGATATAGCGCAATATAGAGGCGCCGCACACCCACTATGCTTCACAGACGAACTGATGGATCATAAAATCCCTGAGGGTTTCAAACCCGTAAACATCGAATCATATGATGGCACAACAGATCCTGCGGTTTGGATCAAGGACTACCTCCTCCATATCCACATGACCCGCGGCGATGATCTACACGCCATCAAATACCTCCCACTCAAGCTTAAAGGACCAGCTCGGCATTGGCTTAACAGTTTGCCAGCAGAATCAATTGGTTGTTGGGAGGACCTGGAAGCCGCATTCCTTGATAACTTCCAGGGCACATATGTGCAACCACCGAGACGCCGATGACCTCAGCCACATAATTCAGCAGCGGAAGAATCGGCGGACAATTACGGACACGGTTCCTAACCAGGAAAAATCAAATCGTTGATTGTCCGGATCACGAAGGCCCTTGCAGCCTTCAAACATAACATCATGACGAGTGGCTTGCCCGGCACCTAGGACAGGAAAAGCCGAAATCCATGGCAGCCCTCACAACGCTCATGACCCTCTTTTGCGCGGAGAGGACAGCTGGCTAGCTCAAGTAACAACCTGACCAAAAACCACGGTAGTTCGGATACCAAGGACAGCAATGGCAGGTCGGCGTCGCAACAAGCACAAAGCGCCGCGTGCTTGGCGATAATCTTGAAGATACGGTCCAATGCCGGATTCAGAGGCTCTAAACCCGATCAGCGGAAGAAGCCGTTCAAAAGAAATACTCAGGGGCCGTCCAATCTGGACCGAATACTCGATCGCTCGTGCCAAATACATGGCACCCCCGAAAAACCAGCCAACCACACCAACAGGGACTTTTCGGTCTTCAAACAGGCAGGCAAGTTAAATGCCGAACTCAATGACAAGGGGCTGCATAGCGATGACGAGGAGCCCGGCCCGAACAATAGAGGACAGAAGGGTTTCCCCCCACAAGTGCGGACGGTGAACATTATATACGCAACCCACATACCCAAATGGGAGCGGAAGCTTGCGCTAAGGGACGAATATGCGATGGAGCCCGTCGCCCCAAAGTTCAACCCATGGTCCTCCTGCCCGATCACCTTTGATCGAAGGACCACCCACTAGCAGCCGCCACGGCGGATTCGCCGCGTGGTTCTTGACCCAATCATTGACGGATTTCATCTCACTAGAATCTCGATGGGCGGCGGTAGCAGCCAGAACCTGCTCTATCGAGGATCTGATCGTAAAATGGGCATAGACCCATCAAGGATTAAACCCACAAAGACGACCTTTAAAGGCGTCATACCAGGTGTAGAGGCCAATTATACAGGCTCAGTTACACTTGAAGTGGTCTTCGGATCCCCGGATAACTTCCGAAGCGAGGAGTTAATCTTGACATAGTCCCGTTCATGGCGGCTATCACGCCTTTGCTTGGACGAACCGCATTTGCAAAGTTCAATGCGGCGCAGACTACGCATACCTCAAGCTCAAGATGCCAGGCCCTCGAGGAGTAATCACGGTCAATGGAAACACCGAACGCTCTCTCCGAACGGAGGAGCATACGGCGGCACTCGCGGTGGAGGTGCAAAGCAGCCTCTCACAGCAATTCTCGAGTCCGGCAATGACACCGTCAAGCGCGCCCGAAGTAACCTACAACAAGACCGCCTGGCACGATTCAAGCACGCATAGCAATCCGGCCCCAACCCCAGCCCTCGCGAAATTGCGAAGCCAGTACTACGCGTACATAACTACGCTCTGGAGATACCATGGGCATAAGGGGAGGGGCACGACCATGGCACGCCTCGAGTACGGCTCAACCACACCAGGGGCTCCCGATTGTGTCACTCTTTTTCTTTCTTCTTCTTTTTACTTTCAGGACTTCGTTTTCCAGAAGCCCTGTCCAGCACTAGAATTGCCGAATTCACGATGCAACAGCCAGGGAAGCAGAAAGCTACGTCGAGTGTCCAGGTGGTCTCTACTACGAGCATTATACCTGTTTTACATACCATCCCGCAGCTTACCCACGGAGGGGACATGTTAAATAGTCCCATCCCTTGCTTATCGCACTATTTGTATCATTCTGCTTTCATTGCAGTACCTTTTTGAATAAACAATACATAGCTTTTGCCTATTATTGCACTCCTTTCTTTATCTATATATATGTTCATTTATGACATGTTGCACCCGTACACTTTGGTACGGCCAATACACCAGGGGCTTAAGTACCCCAAAAATATGGTGTGATAAGTCTGAACACTTTCACAAGTGCGGCACCCGAACTTATGCATTATATGCATCGGCTCCGAATCATGTCTTGGGTCAATAGTTGGGTTTGCCCGGCTCCCATGTTTTGGTACCTTACGTTCCGTTATATCGGCTAAGGTAGCGCTGGGAGAACCACTGTGATTGTGCCCCGGTTGAGCTGGGTTGAGCACCTCAGTGGAGAAAGCTAAAACTGACCGTCATGATAGGGCAAGAGCCGGTCGCTGTTCGAGAGGTTTTTTCGGATCCCTAAAGACTTATGCCGCTTAGAGCGAGGAGTCGGCATTGTCCGACCAAAGGCGTGGATAGCGCCCCGAACTCGGTCTTCCGAATACTAGGGGCTTCGCCAAAATTTAAAATTATAGAATTCTATGGCTAAGTGAGAGTGTTCAAGCACTATAAGTCCGGTTGCCTTGTTTGTTGCGTTGAGCGCCTCCCTCAAAGGACCCAAGAATGGGAACAAGAGCGCTCAAGTTTATCCCGAACACCCCAAAGACTCGTGGCATGGGGCTTTGAAGCCAATGACTTGCCATCTCTAAAATTTGATAAGCGGCCGCACGAAGGTAATATTTTAAATTCTGGCGTTGCTTAAGCGCATATGAACAAGTTTTCAGCGTGCAGGATAACAAATGCGAGTCTATTAAAAATTACATCTTTGGAGCATTCACCCGCTATAAAGGCGGGCACCCTTCATGACGCCCTCATAGTACATTTCGACTTGCGATGCTCCTTGCCCTTCGGTGGCCCGTCCGTCACAAGCTTCTCGCATCCAGCTTGCCCGGTGCACTTTAGCACGGGCAAGGGCCAACGGGCACCTTCAATGCAGACGGAGCGCTTGATGACTTTAATCCATGGACGGCGTCCACCACCGCCGACTAGCCCAAAGTATCTCGAGCATGGCTTCCAATGGCCACAGCCGAATTATGAGGCCCTTCATGGCCTGTTCGGCGACCTTGTGGAGCTCGACCAGCTGCTTCAGCTGGTCGCTCGAAACACCGGATGTCCGGCCTCGACATCGAGACCAGAACACCTTTTCCATCGAGCTCCCCTCCTTGGCGCGGTAGAAACGCAGCGACATCGCATACACTACGGGGCAGATCTGCGAATGCTCTGGAGAGCTCGGATTCGGGTAAGTAATAGGTAATTCACTTTCACATGCTTGCTTTGCATAAAGAATGCCTTACCGCCGCTATCTTCTTTAATGCTTCAATTTCTTGGAGGGCTTTTGGGCTTGGCCTGCGGCTTCGCACTCTCAAGAGCCGAGGCGAGCTCGGACTCTCGAGTCTTCGAGTCACGCTCCAAACTCTCGTGTTTTTCCACGAGAGCCTGGAGCTCTTGCCGCACCTCCGCCACCCGTGCCTCCTGCTTCTCTTGCTCGGTGCGCTCCGCGGCAGCTTTGCTTTCGGCCGCGGACACCGCTACCTTCAGGGTCGCCACCTCGTTCATGGCCCCTACAATACCCACGTTAGTCCTGTCATTTTTGCAACCAAATCCTTTCTATAAGGTATTTCTTTAATAAGGTATTACTTACCTTCCTTGTCCTCGAGCTGCTTCTTGGCAAGGCCGAGCTCGTTCTCGGACCGCTCTCGGCTCTGCTTCAATGCATTGACCTCCATGATCGGTCTTGGGCAGAGGTCAAAGACAGCCTGCACTCCCATATTGACATACTTATGTTAGACTCCTGCATATATCTTTTTAGATCCTTAGTCCAGCTTTTCTTTCCGAACACCGAACTAAGCATCAGGGGCTACTGTCTATGCGGTAATATTCTTACATACTCTAAACTTACCTCAAAGCCTGTTAGAAGGCTAAAGCAGGCTTCAGTCAGCCTGCTCTTGGCGGACTGAACTTTCTGGATCACCACACTCATAACAGTGTGGTGCTCCTCGTCGATGGAGGCGCCGTTAAGCGCCTCCAGCAAGCTATCCGGTGCCTCCGGATGGACGGAGGTCACCGGCGTCGCGGTCTCGCCCTTCTTACGAAGGAACCACTTGCCGGACTTCGGAACCACTGAAGGTTCCGGTACAGAGTCCGGCACAGGGCCGGACTTAGAGCCCTCTGGGGTCTCGCCCCCTTTGCGCCCAGAGTCTGGGAGGTCGCCTTGCGGCGCCTCCAGGACCACCTCCTCCTGGCTGGGCCCCTTTTGGGACTCCACCGCGGTGTCGTCGGCGACACGAGGAGAGGAGGCGGTCGGAAGTGAAGTGCTATTCACATCCGGCGAACCCAGGGAGCCGCTTGATGAAGTGGCAAGCTCATCCTTGGGCGGGCTACATGGTCATATTCGGCGTTAGAAGACACTATGTGACAAATAAAAGGTCATGAACTATTCCGGAGTCCGGACACTTACGATCTCGCCAGGGGCTTGGCCCTTGTTGGCCACTCCTCCTCGTCGTTGTCGGTGTTGGTGGAGAAGTCCGGAGGAAGGGTCCTTCCTTTCTTGGACCCTCCGGCCTCCCCAGTCGGGGCGGCCTTCATTTTCTTCTCTCCCCCCGCTGGGGGAGAGGCTTCTTTTTCCTCCTCCTCTTCCTTAGAGGAGGATTCCGTCTCAAAGCCGTCGGACGATGAGTCCGACAAAGACTGGCGCCGGAGCTCCTTGAGTTCCGTGGCCTTCCTTCTTAGGCCTTCTTCTCGGCACCACGTGAGGTGCCGGAGCCAGCAGCCCTCAATCAAGGGCGTCCGGCTGGAGTCTTCTGGCAGGGGGCCGGACAGCTAATCTGTCCGGATGTCTTGACCAGATCTGTAAAAGGTTAGGGAGTTTTAGATCCCGCATAAACTCAAACTATGAAAAAAGAGTCCCATAAAGGGTAAAATAACTTACCTCGCTGGCTTGACGCTGCGAGCTGAATCCACAATCTTCGGTAGCCGATGTGGGAGCTTCGGCGCCCTTGAACAGCACCTTCCAGGCATCTTCGTACGTAGTGTCGAAGAGCCTTTTCAGGGTTTGGTGTTGCGCTGGATCGAACTCCCACAATTTGAAGGCCCGTTGTTGGCATGGGAGAATCCGGCGGATGAGCATCACCTGGATTATGTTGACAAGCCTGAGATTCTTGTCCACCAGGTTTCGGACGCAGGTTTGGAGTCCGGACAGCTCGTCCGAATCCCCCCACGTCAAGCTCGTCTCTTTCCATGATGTGAGCCGTGTGGGGAAGCGGATCGAATTCGGGGCCGCCGCCCATTGAGAGTCGTATGGCTCGGTGATGTAGAACCACCGATTGCCACCTTTATGGTCTCCACAAAGGAGCCCTCGACCCATAGGACTTTGGCCATCTTGCCAACCATGGCGCCCAAGACTTGGCGGCCGCCCACTACCTTCGGCTTGACATTGAAGATCTTCAGCCATAAGCGAAGTGGGGCTGAATCTTGAGAGGAAGGTTTCGCTACCTGACGATAAACGCCGAGATGTTGAGGATGAAGTTCGGGGCCAGATCGTGGAAATCCAGACCATAGTAGAACATGAGCCCCCGGACAAATGGGTGAAGTGGAAAACCTAGTCCGCGGAGGAAGTGGGTGAGGAACACCACCCTCTCATGGGGCCTGGGGGTGGGAATGAGCTGCCCCTAGTCGGGTAGCCGGTGCGCGATGTCGCTGGAAAAGTATCCGGCCTTCCGCAGCTTTTTGATGTGCCCCTCCGTGACAGAGGAGGCCGTCCACTTGCCTCCCGCTCCGGACATAGTTGGAGAAGGTTGAGGTGGGATGTGCGGACTTGGGCGCTGGAGCTCAGTCTTGTGAGGAATGGATGAGCAAAGGAGGAAGAAGGCGTAGGTGAAAAGGTGGATCCTTATCCCCTTATATGGATGGACGAAGCTATGCATCACCCGCCAGCCTGGTAAAACTCGCTTATCCCCCAAGCGTCGTAATCAATGGCGCGGTTGGGTTTCCCACGTCCGTATTGATGAGAATCCCCAAAATAAGGGGGCATGATCTCCGCTTTGATAAGATGTGCCAAGGAAACCGCCTCGCTAAACAAGCTGAGGTGGAACAGTAAAAACGATTCATTTAAGGGCCTGGCCGTGGTGTGATGTCACGGCGCGGAATACGTCAGCAGATCTGTGCAAAAGTTATTCTCTCTACGGTAGTATGTGGAACTTGTTTTGCGAGCGGACACTATCCTTGTGTTCAAAATCTTCTATGAAGTATTCAGAGGAGGAACCCGCCTATGCGATGCGAAGACAATATGTGCGCCGGACTCGTCGTCATTGAAGACTGGTTCAGGGGCTCTTGAGGGAGTCTGGATTAGGGGTGTCCGGATAGCGGACTATCACCTGTGGCGGACTCTGGACTATGAAGATACAAGATTGAAGACTTTGTCCCGTGTCGGATGGGACTTTCCTTGGCGTGGAAGGCAAGCTTGGCGATACGGATATGTAGATCTCCTACCATTGTAACCCGACTCATGTAACCCTAACTGTCGGTGTCAAAACCGGCGGATCTCGGGTAGGGGGTCCCGAACTGTGCGTCTAGGCGGATGGTAACAGGAGACAAGGGACACGATGTTTTTACCCAGGTTCGGGCCCTCTCGATGGAGGTAATACGCTTGATTAATATTGATGATATGGGTAGTACAAGAGTAGATCTACCACGAGATCAAGGAGGCTAAACCCTAGAAGCTAGCCTATGTTATGATTGTTGTTCGTCCTATGGACTAAAACCCTCCGGTTTATATAGACATCGGATAGGTTATGGTTACACAGAGTCGGTTACAATGGTAGGAGATCTACATATCCGTATCGTCAAGCTTGCCTTCCACGCCAAGGAAAGTCCCATCCGGACACGGGACGAAGTCTTCAATCGTGTATCTTCATAGTCTTGGAGTCCGGCCGCGACGATTGTCCGGCTATCCGGACACCCCCTAGTCCAGGACTCCCTCAGAAGCCCCTGAACCAGGCTTCAATGACGATGAGTCCGGCGCGTTGATTGTCTTCGGCATTGCGAGGCAGGTTCTTCTCCAAATTCCATATACTTGTCGAATAGTGTCCGGCTTCTGATAAATGCTGCGCTCCTCGGCTTCTACGCCCAATAATGGCCATCTTCCATGTGTTTGAATGAATGCGAACAGCAAGGGTATTTTTACAATTACCCCCCTAGCCGCGCAAATGAGCCGCCTATAAAAGGGGCAAGGATCTAGATCTGAGTCGCACCATCCCCCCTTTGCGAGCTTTCATCAGAGCGCCTCTGACCAAAGCCCACTCCATCATGGGACGGTCGTGGCTCCTCTTCTCGCGCTCCCGGCCCTCGGCCAGAAATTGGGAGAGATGCTCTATCCCGCATAGCGAGCTAGTTATACTCCAAGCCAAGGGATTTCTCCCCGGCCTTCATGGTTCGGTTCGAGCCGGACTTGCCACCTACAAGGGCGGAAAGCAAGCGGAGAGCGTCCCGATCCCTCTAAAGGAGAGCGGGTATGCTTCATCTCTTATCTAGTAAGAGGCCTCGGATTTCCCATCCATCCGTTTCTCCTGGGGCTCTTGGAGTTCTACGGCCTCCAATTGCACCACCTTACCACTGCCTCCATCCTGCACATCGCGTGCTTCGTGGCCCTTTGCGAACTATTCTTGGGCGTCGAAGCTCATTTCGGACTGTGGAAGATAATCTTCTGCCTAGTACCCCGTTCTCATGAGGGGTCAATATATCAAGTGGGCGGAGCCGAGCTATGGTGCATCGCCGAGACCGGATACCTATCCGGAACCCCAAAGAAGGCGTCCAAAGACTGGCCTTCGGAATGGTTTTACATGGAGGACGTCCGCTGCGGATCCTGTTCGGATCGGCCTTCCGAGTTCAGCAATGCTCCCTGAAGAAGCGCCTAAGCTGGCGCCCTCGGAGCCCGAAGAGAAGATGACCGGGATGTCCGTTATTTGATGAGCGAATAAGGTTCTTGGCTCATGCGGATTGACCATGACAGGAGTCATGGCAATCTGCATTATGAGGAAGTGCAGCCGCTCGATCTGAGGCCACCCCATGTGGGACTTCAACGGGGAGGACGATGCCACCCGTCATGGCCGCAAAGGGCCAGGATCGGTCACCGAACTGGTGAAGATCTTGTCTGCCATGTACAAAGGAGAGGAGGAGGATTTCCTCCGTGTCAACCCACGAAGGAGTTTCCTTCGAATAATCCTCGAAGCTGGGTAAGCAAACTTCTTTGTGACCTGTCTGATCCATGTTCCCGTAGTTAAATATCTCATTTCATGGTTTTTGCGCAGGAACTGCGCCGGACTGTGGAGAAGATGCACAGCCTGCCCCCACAACCCGAGGATCCGGAGCGGTCCCTCGATCCGACCTCCGAAGAGGATCCGGATATAATGGTGGAGTTGATCGACGGGGTGTTCTACCAACTTAGCATCGACAATGCTTTGGTAGCCATTACGGCCGATTACCCCGGAATACTTCCAGCCCCACAGGTAACTGAGACCAAGATCCCAAAACCACGATAATGACCCATCCATGCTTATTTTTTATCACTTGTATACCAATGGTGTTTCGCAGGGGTTCCTTCGAGGCGGGAAGTCGAGCCGCGCGGTAGCCAACAAGGGCAGCGCCTCAAGAGTTAAAAAGAAGTGCGGTCCGGATTGAAACTCCGCCGCAAGCGGTATAGCATGTCACCATACTCCCGGATTGATTCCCGGAAGGCGTACTAACGCCGATGCTCTTTTCGGAAAAGAGCGCTCGCGGATCGAGTCGAAGAGATTGCCAATCGAACCTTCACCGACCAAGCTTCAAAGCCGGGTCCGGAGGTCGAGGCGAGCACAAGACGTCGTCGGATGCTCCTCCGACGAGAGGATGCCGACAGGTTGTCCGCCACCAACTCCGAGGTGGAGAGCGCCTTGAATCACAGTGTCGCCGGACAGTTCTTACGTGGCGCATGTTTCTCCCAAGAGGCCTTGAATGCCTTTGATTCGGGAGATGCGCACCTCCGTGCCGCTCAAGATGGTCTAGTGAGCCACGGAGCAGTATGTAAAGGACATCTGGTAAGAAAATCTAACGATTATATAAGCCAAGAGTCTCGAGACTTAAAATAGTTAGAATAACTGATTTAAGGATAATTTGTTATGCGAGATCTTCTGAGAAAAGAATACCCGATCGTCCCGGGAGCTTGAAGAGTGCAAGGCCCAACTTGAGGCCGCACTAGCCGCTCTGGGAGCTCTGAGAGGCCCCCTCTGGTAATATATGCTTTAAAAAATAAATAGTTTATAAAGTGCGGCGGGTGTATAAATCTGATCAAAACATTGCAGATGGCGCCGGACTAGATCCGGACAAGCAACAGCTCTTACGCCAGTTAAAGGCCGACGAGAGCGTGCTTACGAGGGTGCGGCAGGAGAAGAATAACCTCCAAGACGCCAACACCAAGCTGGGTGAGGAACTAAAGGACGTTCGTGCCCAGTTGTCCGACTCTGTAAAGGAGAATCGGCGGCTTCGTCGCGGCATTTTCAGTAAGTGCTTGAGCGAACTTTGAAAAGAGTTCGGAGAGGAAGGCCACTAACATAAACATGTATGTAGGTTTGCTCACAGGTCGTCCTGAGGAGGAGATGCCCAGTTCTTCGGGTGATATTCTTCCCGAACTGCGCTACCGCACGAACGAGTCCGGCAGGTGATGAAAGGCATCGGCCAAGCCTTGTGGCCATCTATCTCCCTGCCCGAAGGCATTGGGGAGCTGGCGGAGCGGCTTCAAGGAGCACGGCGGCGCTTCCGGCTATGGAAGATATCGGCCTACCGTCAAGGCGCCAGGGAGGCCTGGGCCATGGTGAAGACGCGGTACACGAAGGCTGACCCAAACCACATGGCCGAGGTCGGACCTGTGGGGCCGGATGGGATGGAGATCCTCAGAAAGCTTAGTGTACGGCCAAGTAGAATTGGCCGCCAAGTATTCTCAGCAATATTGTAAATTAGATAGCCTATTAGATGGCATTGAGGAGGAATACAATGAGTCGAGTTGACTATGTAAAAATATGACATGAAAGAATGTCTTCTAGCCGGATTGTAGATCGTTTGTCATAGCGGACCTTTTCGCTTCGACCTCCGGACCTAATAGTCTGGAGTGTGTCCGAATACCTTCATGGTTATATAAGAACCATGGTATGCATGGAGACAAGGTGTAGGGGTCATTGTTGTTGTATCATACAAGTGCCCAACTAGTTATGTTATATTACATGGGTAGTAAGAAACATCTTCCAGGGAGAATAGTTCCGTTAAGGGTTCCTTTCGCTGGGATGCATGCCCTAAAGTGCATGTCAAAGCTGCTATGAAAGCAGAAAATCATCCGGGGGCAGATGGGTAAATAGTTAAAAATCATCTTTCAGTTCACCGACCGAATATTCCCTTAAGAACGCTTAGCTTTGGCTTCACCCAGCCCGAGGTACACATCCGCTGACCCGGCAAGAATAATTGCAGAGGTGCTCCCTTTACCACCTAGCCGAACAATCAGGAACGTAGGGGTAAGCACAGGAGCCAGGCAACCCAGCTTGGCCAAAACTTAAGTCATATCGATGCATATAATGGTGAATAAAAGGTACATGCGGAAGTTTAACGCATGTGTTGGGCATGAAACCCGAAGAAATAAGCTTACATTAAAGAAGCCCCAGTATAATGAGCGGACAGCGCGTCAAGTGTGTGCGAAAAAAGCGCAAACGAGCCTCTAGAGGCTACAAGAAGAAGAAGAAGGAGGAAGGAGAGAAATAAAAGACAACACAAAAGCAAAAATAAAGAATGCGGACGGAGGAAGGAGACGAACTTGGAGTCCGGCACTTAGGCATAGAATCTTCATAGACGGGCTGCGTTCCATGGGTTCGGCTCGAGTCGGTTATCCGATGTGTTTCGCAGACGGTATGCTCCGCCGGTCAGGACCTGGTCAATGATGAAGGGACCTTCCCATTTGGGCTTGAGTTTGTCCTTTTCCTTGTCCGGCAAAGCGAGAACTAGTTCGCCAACGTTATAAGCTTTGGCCCGTACTTCTCTGCTTTGATATCTTCGAGCCTGCTGTTGATAGAATGCGGAACGAGCTTTTGCCACATTGCGCTCCTCCTCCAATGCGTCCAAATTGTCCTGCCGATCGATCTCGGCTTCTCTTTCTTCATACATGCGCACGCGAGGTGAGTCATGTATTATGTCGCAGGGTGTCGGTGTCAAAACCGGGGATCTCAGGTAGGGGGTCCCGAACTGTGCGTCTAGGCGGATGGTAACAGGAGACAAGGGATACGATGTTTTTACCCAGGTTCGGGCCCTCTCGGTGGAGGTAATACCCTACTCCTGCTTGATTAATATTGATGATATGGGTAGTACAAGAGTAGATCTACCACGAGATCAAGGAGGCTAAACCCTAGAAGCTAGCCTATGGTATGATTGTTGTTCGTCCTCTGAGACTAAAACCCTCCGGTTTATATAGACACCGGATAGGTTAGGGTTACACAGTCGGTTACAATGGTAGGAGATCTACATATCCGTATCGCCAAGCTTGCCTTCCACGTCAAGGAAAGTCCCATCCGGACACGGGACGAAGTCTTCAATCTTGTATCTTCATAGTCTTGGAGTCCGGCCGTGACGATAGTCCGGCTATCCGGACACCCCCTAGTCCGGGACTCCCTCAGTAGCCCCTGAACCAGGCTTCAATGATGACGAGTCCGGCGCGCATATTTGCTTCGGCATTGCAAGGCGGGTTCCTCCTCCGAATACTTCATAGAAGATTTTGAACACAAGGATAGTGTCCGGCTCTGCAAAACAAGTTCCACATAACGCCGTAGAGAGAATAACTTTTGCACAGATCTGTTGACGTATTCCGCGGCGTGACATCACACCACGGCCAGGCCTTTATATGAATCGTTTTTACTGTTCCACCTCGGTAGCGTTTAGCGAGGCGGTTTCCTTGGCACGTATTATCAAAGCGTAGATCGTGCCCCCTTATTCCGGGATTCTCATCAATACGGACGTGGGTAACCCAACCGTGCCCGTTGGCACGCCTCCTCTATCGAAGGCGAGTCCTAATCGGCCACGGGGTGGGCTCTTGGTATTCCACCTCTTTATAATGAGACCAAGGCCCTCTTCTTTTTACACCCTCCATCGAGTTCGCCTCGCGCTTCGAGTTCCAACACCCAAAGCTTCAGATTCAGGCGCTTCGGACTTTCGACGATGTCCGGCTCCGACCAGCACGGCCGATGGATGCCTTCCTCCGTCACAGAATAAGATGTGCTAAAGCTGCGAGACACCAGGTATCTAACCGGCGAGATCTCGCATAGGCTGCCTGCTCCAGGGCAGGTCATTCCCACTCCCGAGCCCGGCGAGAACATGGTGTTCGTGTCTCACTTCCGTCAGGGTTTAGGCTTCCCGACGGATCCCTTTGTGCGGGGGCTCATGTTTTATTATGGGCTTGATTTCCATGACTTGAATCCGGAGTCCATCCTCCATATCTCGTCATTCATTGTCGTATGTGAAGCCTTCCTCCATATTACCCCCCACTTTGGATTGTGGCTCAAGACCTTCAAGGTGGAGCCAAAGATGATCGAGGGGCAGCAAGCAGAGTGCGGAGGGGCGGTCATAAGAAAATGTGCTGATGCTCCATGGCCCGAGGGCTCTTTTCAAGAGGAGCTTGGTTTGTGGCAACGGGAGTGCTTTTATATTACCGCTCCCAGGGGCATCAAATGGGTGGCGCTCCCTGCCTTCCGCTCAGGTCCACCACAGCGGCTGGCGTTATGGGTCAACAAGGGGCTCGACTGGGGGCCGTCCAAGGACGTTCCCTTGCTCCAGGGCCGTATTCGAGACCTCCAGGAAAGAGAGATCAATCTGGTTGCAGTGGCGCAGGTTATAGTGATCCGGCGTCTTCTGCCCTGCAAACATCGCGCCCTCCGCATGTGGGAATTTAATCCGGAGGGACCACGAGCTCTCCAAAATTTTATGGGTACGGCGCCCATGGAGATGTATAAACTGCTCTTCGGATCACAAGAGAAGTGTCCGGACCTGGCTGAGGATGCAGGACTAAGCTGCAATCGCCGAGATACTCAAGTAAGTAGTCCTGTAACCGGACACGTTGTTCATTCATTTATCATATATACATGCCCTTTAAAGGAGCCGTTTCTTGAACAGAAGTGGATAGCCAAGGCAAAGTTGATAAGGTGTCCGGCTCCCCTCCCAGAGACCACGTCGGATCCCATGCTGACCAAGATGTTGAAGGTCGCGCCTTTTGAAGAAGGCGAAGGAGGGAGCGGGGAAGCAACTGCCTCTACGAAGGAGGCTATCAAGGAAGGAGGGATTAAAAGTCCCACCTGCCGAGGAGAGAAGAGGACCGCTTCAGAAGATCCGGAGGTCAAGGCCTCAAAGAGGGGAAAGGAATCTTCGGCAAAGAGTCTGGCGCTGGGAAGTAACCCAGCCACATTATTTCCCCAAGGGGATCAGCCCTCCAGCGAGCCGTAAGTAAAAAAGAAGGGGTCTTGTAAATAAGGAACATCCATGTATTTATTTATGAAGATAACCGAAATTGTACCTTGTAGTTCGGACCTCAGCCCTTCTCAGCAGAGCTCGTCTTCGGGGGATCTTCTTTCGGAGATGATGGAGAGCGAAACGCCTCCACCTGTCGCACCCTCATGTGAAGCGGACGACCGGAGGTGTCGTCGCGGAGGGTTCCCCCAAGTCCGGCGGGGCCGGAAGGTCGGGCGCCAAGTGGTGTGCGGTCGGAGGAGCTGAAGGGTCTGCTCGGGCGAGCGGCTATTTCAGAAGATCACCGGGCTCTAATGGGTACGGTGATTGAAAGAATTGCATCCGCGGAGAGCGGATTGCATGAAGCCGTCAGAAGCTTACTGACGGGGTTTGAGGTACGCAAAAATGATGAACCTTCTGACAGATATGCATATGAAATGCGCCCTGTATAGATAGTAGCCCCTGAGACTCGGTATGTTGTCAAAATTGACAACGTGCCGAGGATCAAATTCTCAGTTATAACATATCGCCGCTCCTAAACAGGTGGCGGGGCGTCCGGAGGCCAGCCGGACTGATGAATATGCCGAACTAAAGCGGCAACTTGATGAGGCAGATGTGGACATTGCGTTGGTCAATAAACGGTTTGACGAGTCACAAGGTATGCGACTTCTATGCGGACACCTGGTAAGGGATCTTGACGCCCATGTCTTACTATTCGTATGCTTAATGCAGATGGTGCCGCCGCCGTGGAGGAGCTGCGGGAGGAACTTCGCCCGGCGAAAAGAGCAAGCCAGTCGATGTCACGGCCGCTTTAAAGGCTGATCGAAGAGCTAGAAGCGAACGGGCTGCTCACTGCCGAAGCAAAGAGGAAATGGCCGATATGGCCGAAAAGTTGAGGAATACTATCGATCGCTGCGAGGTTCTTGAAAAAGAACGTCAAGCGGAACAAGATGGCCTGAAAAAGGACGCCGCCGAATCCAAGAATGCCCAGTCGGCTTTGAGAGCTGCCAAGGAGGAGCAGAGTCAGGCCGGGGCAATTGCGGCTGGAAAACCGTTTCTGCTGCGGAGGAAGTATACTGATCCAAAGTATGCTCAGTTGGATAAGTTGTGGAGTTCGGAGGATGCTTATCTGGACTTGGCGGCGAGCGCTGCGGACGCGGTTGAGCACTTCCGGGGCCAGAAGGGGCACAGAAGGGAAGAGCTATATTGGTCTCAATTCCATAGTCCGGAGCGTCCTCTGTCGCTGACCGATCGGTTGGCCGAATGGACCGAGCTGAATCGGTTGTCCGGATTTGCCATGAAGCATGTCTTGACTCACTTGTGGCCGGGCGGACCCCAGCCGAAGAGCTATTTTGGTTTAGTGCAGCAGTTCCTTGGTGCGGTACCGCGTATCGACGCAATGAAGCGATCGGCGTGTATTGAGGGAGCGCGGATGGCTCTGGCCCGTGTCAAGACATACTGGGCAGAGATGAAGGCCACCGACATGGCATCCCAAGATTCGGACCGAAGCCGAGTACCTGCCGAGCACTACTTTGAAGAAGTCCTGCCGGGCACTCGTTTAATAGAGACGCAGTGCTCGAAGGATATTATGTTTAAATGACATGTATGATTTGTGAAAACAATGTTTCAATATAATATAAGAGCTTTTTATACTTGTGCTTTCAAGTAGTAAACTACTCCTGTCTGACCCGTTTATGTATATGTGTATATAACCTGAAAGATGGCAGTCCTTGGCTTCAGCCCCCATGCACATAGTGCGGGGGTGTTTGCAAAGAAAGCGCTTTTTCACACTTAATCTAACGTCTCGGTCATGTTAAGGAGGTGATAGCGTAGCAAACCAGGCAACCGAACTATAATGCTTTATCCCTTTCACTTAGCCATAGGAGTTCGAGGGTGGGGCTACTATATAGTCCCTGGGGGCACCGCACTCTCCCGAATTCGGAGTGCGTATGTGCCTGACCGAAAACCGGTCCTTCGTTAATGCGGAGGAATCCTAAACATTCCAGTGAGTCATCGAGTGGTTTACGGTCTCTCGCTATATCATGACAGTCGGTTTCGGCTTTCTCTCTTTGAGGTGCTCGCCCGGCCGAACCGGGCACAATCGCAGATAGTTCTCCACAGTGCCGCGTTAGCCGTGAAAAGCGGGCGTAAGGCAGCAAAACGCAGGAGCCGGGCAACCCAACATTTGACCAAAGACATGATTCGGAGCTGATGCATATAAGGCCTAACTCAAGACGCCGAATACTCCCTAAGGTATTCGGTCTTTATGAAAATGGGCAGAATAATGCCCTAAGCCCCTGGTGTCCAGGTACGCGCAAAAATTCTGGTGCGGTCAATGCCAAAACACCAGCCTCCTCCTCAGTTATAGTAAGGAACCGGGGGATGTAGATCAACAAGAGACAGTAAAAAAGGTTTACGCAGGGTCTTAATCTGAAAAGAATCCTTGCAACGGGTCCCTACTGCACGTCTGCGCCTGTGTTTCCGTTGTGCCGTATCCTGGACGGGTGTAGCACGTCGTTCATCTGTAAAAGAGAGGAACTTAGTTTGAAAGAAAAAGGATCATGCAGAAGATGTAATGTATATTAAATAAACGAAGTATGATTTGAAGAAGTGAAGAAAATTGAGCTTTATTGTCTCTTGTTGTACATGCATGCAGCCCCTTGTATGAGGGTACGCCGCTAGTAGGCGCCGGACTCGTCTAGCCGTGTCCGGGGTTTGAATGACCTACTCAGTTTCTTTGACTAGCGGAGCCGGATAGGTGTGGGGCTGTCAAAGCAATCTCACGTTCTTCCGTGCTCGAGTAACACTTAATACTCCCCTTTAATGAGATGATGCCGCGTGGACCGGGCATTTTAAGTGTTAGAGATGCATAATGCGGTATTGCGTTAAAGCGGGCGAAAGCTTCGCGTCCCAATAGTGCTTGATGGCTCGTAAAAGGAAACTGGAAAGCAAAGCGAAACGGTCTTTTAAATGGGGCGACATGGAAGACTAGCTTTTCGCGACGAAAGTTGTCGGATGAACCGAACACAACTTCTAACAGTATGGAGCCCGTACAATGGGCATATGGGCCTGGCATTACTCCTTTAAAGGAGGTGTTGCTACGGTGAATTTTGGTTGGGCTTATCCCCATCATGCGGACTGTATCCTGATATATCGGGTTTATGTCACTGCCGCCATCCATGAGGACTTGTGTAAATTGGAATCCGTCGATTATAGGATCCAGTATCAAGGCAGTCCATCCTGCGTTCCGGATATTTTCGGAATAGTCCTGACGGTCGAAGGTGATTAGTTTTGACAACCAATGTGAGGCGCGCCTTTCAGTGGGCGCCGCTCTGTTTTTCCCTTTGATCACGTGAAGTGAGTTTACTGTTTTAACCTCTTGTGGGGATGTCTTTTGTTTTCCGAGGCTCTGCTTGCGGTGCTCGTCGTCGTCTTCACTTGGTGTGTCGAGCCCCTTGTGTTCGGCGTTCAGTCTGCCGGACTGTTTGAAGACCCAACAATTTTTGTGTGTATGGTTAGCAGGCCTCCCAGGAGAACTGTGGATTTGACATATCTTGTCCAAGATTTTGTTGAAGCTGGATAGCTCATTGCTATTGTCCTTAAGGGGCAGTTTTTTGTTGTTCTGCCATGAGCTTTTGAATCCGGCGTTGACTGTCGTGCTCTTTGGACTGTTCCTTTTAATCCGGCGCTGGTCCTTGTTGCGCCGTGGTTTCCCATTTCCATCCCTGATTTCGGATGTACTTGGGTCGCTGGTGCTGCATCTTGCTAACCAGCTATCCTCTCCCGCACAAAAGCGGGTCATGAGGCTTGTTAATGTGGCCATTGCTCTTGGCTTTTCTTGGCCGAGGTGTCTGGCGAGCCATTCGTCTCGGACGTTGTGTTTGAAAGCTGCTAAGGCTTCGGCGTCCGAGCAGTCGACTATTTGGTTCTTTTTAGTAAGGGCCAGAATTTCCGGGCAGACTCTCCGGGCTGTTGAGTTATGTGACTTAGGTCGTCTGCGTCCGGAGGGCGGATATAAGTCCCCTGAAAATTTGCCCGAAATGCATCCTCGAGCTCTTCCCAGCTTCCAATGGTATTTTCGGGGAGGCTTTTAAGCCAATGCCGAGCTGGCCCTTTGAGTTTAAGCGGTAAGTATTTTATGGCGTGGAGATCATCTCCTCTAGCCATGTGTATGTGGAGGATGTAATCCTCAATCCAGACTCTGTGGTGCATTGTTCCGTCGTATGCCTCTATGTTTACGGGTTTGAATCCCGCTGGAAATTCATGATCCAGCACCTCATCGGTGAAACATAGGGAGTGTGTGGCGCCCCTAAATTTGGGTGTGCCGTGATCTTCGGAATTTTGGCGTGTTGCATTGCTTTGACGAGCCTGCTTTCTTGGCCCATAGATGGACCTAACTGGGCCGTCCTTTTGATGTGAATCCTTACACGGATCGCGTATTGGCTTGTGTGCGGCGCCATTTGCCGCTCTCTTTTTGCGTGGGGTCGTCCATCCGACCGGGTGGCCTTCTTACTTTTTAATTGTGGGGGCTCTAAGGCCTACTCGTCGAATTCGGGCAGTAGCTTTCTTTTCGGGTAGCTCTTAGTTCGGCGACTGTCGCCATACTTGTCTGCGGTGCTGAATACTTTGCTCCATCTGATCCCCGAGTGCATCTTCCGCTGTTTTGAGCTTCCGCTTCGCTTTTTCAGGCTCTGGCGGTGGCGGCATGAGCCTTTTCTCGAGGTCATTTTGCTCCAATAGTTTGTCCGGTGTGAGATCGTCCGGACTGTTGTCTTCACCGGGGACAGATTGTTTATCCAAGTTGTCTTATTCGGATGATTGCTTTCGATAGCTTGTTCGTTGTCCACCGGTTCGCCTGCTCTATGGCCGGGTCTTTGTTGAGGCGGGACTTTGTTCGGCGTTTACGTCGCCGTTTTGACTGCCGAGGATTTATCCTTCGTAGCGTCCCGTTGTTCCTCGTCTTCATTTCCTTTAGGTGTATCCACCATGTACACATCATGGGATCAGGTGGTTGTCCAGCATCTTATAGGTGCTGGCTCATTGTTGTCTCCTACATCGTCGTCCATACCGTCGATGTCTTCGGAGTCGAAATCGAGCACGTCGTGTAAGCTTTCGACGGTGGCTATGAAGTGGGTGGTGGGTGGGCGTTGAATTTCGTCGTCCGTATCCCAACCTTCCTGTCCGCAGTCCGGCCAGGGCTCTCCGGATAAAGAGAGAAACTTTAGTGAATTCAGAATATCGCCAAAGGGCGAGTGTTGAAATATGTCCGCGACAGTGAACTCCATGACGGGCGTCCAATCGGATTCGATTGGTAGGGGCGCAGAGGGTTCGAAGTCCGGAGAGGAGTCCGGCACCCTGGAGTGAAGGTCTTCGCAAAGGACATGATAGAGTTTGGCTCGATTGCCGTAGAGATCGTAGCCCCCGAGGCGGTGTCCAACCACTCGTCCTCGATCGGGGAATCCGGCTCCGGATTGAGGGTCAGAGCGGATACTGGTGCGGCCTCCAGGGCACTGTTCGGCCACAGAGCTAAATCATGCCCATCGAGACAGTGCGGCATGCTTGGCTGCGGCTCGAATCCATCGAAGATCAAGTCTCCGCGGATATCGGTCGTATAGTTCAAACTTCCAAATCTGACCTGATGGCCAGGGGCGTAGCTTTCGATCTGCTCGGATGGCCAGCGAATTGACCCGCGATGCAAAGCCGCCGAATACGAAGATCTGTCTAGGGAGAAAAGTCTCACCACTGGACCGCGTCGTTGTTGATGATCGGAAGGAGCCATCGGGCCTATCGGTGGCGACAGAGGAACTCTCAATGAAAGCACCAATGTCGGTGTCAAACCGGCGGATCTCGGGTAGGGGGTCCCGAACTGTGCGTCTAGGCGGATGGTAACAGGAGACAAGGGACACGATGCTTTTACCCAGGTTCGGGCCCTCTCAATGGAGGTAATACCCTACTCCTGCTTGATTAATATTGATGATATGGGTAGTACAAGAGTAGATCTACCACGAGATCAAGGAGGCTAAACCCTAGAAGCTAGCCTATGGTATGATTGTTGTTCGTCCTACGGACTAAAACCCTCCGGATAGGTTAGGGTTACACAGAGTCGGTTACAATGGTAGGAGATCTACATATCCGTATCGCCAAGCTTGCCTTCCACGCCAAGGAAAGTCCCATCCGGACACGGGACGAAGTCTTCAATCTTGTATCTTCATAGTCTTGGATTCCGGTCGTGATGATAGTCCGGCTATCCAGACACCCCCTAGTCCGGGACTCCCTCACAGGGCAAGACTGCCTATGCGCCGTACACCATGAAGAATGGTGTGAATCCGGTAGTACGATTCGGCGTGGTCCGCAGCCCCCAGAGTACGGAGTCGAGCTCCTCAACCCAGTGCGTGTTAGATTCCTTGAGGGACCGCACTAGTGCAGGTGTAATGCCGCCACGATTAGACCGTTTGCCCGCTCGACTTGGCCGTTGGTTTGAGGGTGATAGGCGAGGAGTAATCTAGCTTGATGCCCATGTTTTTGCACCATGATTTGACCTCATCGGCCGTGAAGTTGGTGCCATTGTCGCGATTGATAATCTGTGGGGGACACCGTAACGGTGCACTACCCCGATATGAAGTCTATCACTGGTCCGGATTCGGCCGTTTAACTGGTTTGGCCTCTATCCATTTGGTGAATTTGTCCACCATGACCAATAGGTATTTTTGCTTGTGGGTTCCTCCTTGAGGGGTCCAACCATGTCAAGCCCCTGCACCATGAACGGCGGTGATGGGTATAGTTTTAAGGCGGTGGGTGGTATGTGGCTTTGGTTAGCAAAAAGCTGGCAACCGACGCATCGTTGGACTAAGTCCACAAGATCTGCCCGGCCGTCGGCCAATAAAATCCTGTATGGAAGGCCTTGCCTACAATGGCCCGGGCTGCGGCGTGGTGCCCACCCAGTCCGGCATGAATTTCAGCCAGGAGGTTTCGCCCTTCCTCTTCGGAGATACACCTTTGAAGGACTCCGACAGTGCTTTTCTTATAAAGCTCTCCCTCATGGACTTTATAGGCTTTAGAGCGTCGTACTATGCAGCGAGCCTCATTTTGGTCTTCGGGGAGTTCCTGCCTAGTTAGGTAGGCTAGGAATGGTTCCGTCCACAGGGCGATAACCGCCATTATTTCGTGAGCAGAGGGTGTTATCTCGGGGGCGGAGCCTCCGGTTGTGTCAGAGTGTTCGGCGTTAGGCGGTGCGGTTGGGTCCAGATTGTTATTGCCGGACTCCCCTTCCCATAGTACGGATGGCTTGAACAGCCGTTCCAAAAAGATATTGGGTGGGACGGCATCGCGTTTTGCACCGATGTGTGCCAATATATCCGCCGCCTGGTTGTTATCCCGGGCTATATGATGAAATTCGAGCCCTTCGAACCGTGCTGACATTTTTAGGACCGCATTGCGGTATGCTGCCATTTTTGGATCTTTGGCGTCAAAGTCTCCGTTTATTTGAGATATTGCGAGGTTTGAATCCCTGCGCACCTCTAGGCGTTGAATGCCCATGGAGACCGCCATCCGGAGGCCGTGCGAAGGGCCTCGTGATTCGCTGCGTTGTTGGAGTCCGTATACATTATCTCGAAGGGCGTATTGGACTGTGTCCCCGGTTGGGGACGTCAGACGACGCCAGACCCTGTGCCAGCCAACATTTTGGAGCCGTCAAAGTGCATGATCCAATTGGAGTATGCGTCGTACTCTTTAGGGAGTTCGGCTTCAGCCCATTCGGCCACGAAGTCGTCCAAAACCTGCGACTTAATAGCTCGTCGTGGCTTATAAGTTATGTCGAATGGGAGGAGCTCTATGGCCCATTTAGCAATCCGGCCCGTCGCGTCGCGGTTGTTTATAATGTCATTAAGAGGTACTTGAGGCTACCGTTATCAAACACTCTTGAAAGTAGTGTCGCAGCTTCCGGGATGCCATGAACACCGCGTATGCTATCTTTTGATAGTGTGGGTACGGGACTTGCATGGAGTTAGGACGGTGGACACATAATAAACTGGTTTTGAATAGGGAACCGGTGTTAAATCGCTTCTCGTTCGACAACAAGCACCGCTGACAACTTGATGTGTTGCGGCGATGTATAATAGCATTGGTTCGCCCACATTGGGCGGCCAGACCGGATTTGTTGCCAAAATGGCCTTTATTTCTTCGAGTCCAGTAGTGGCGGCATCCGTCCCACTCGAAGTGTTCGGTCTTGCGGAGGAGGCGGTAAAGAGGTAATGCCTTTTCTCCTAAGCGGGAGATAAAGCGGCTTAGAGCCGCTCGCATCCCGTCAATTTTGTATTTGTTTGAGGTCTTTTGGAATATCCAATTGTGACAGAGCTCGAATCTTGGCTGGGTTGGCTTCAATTCCTCTACGGACACAATGAAGCCTGTGAGCTTTCCAATTTGGAACGCCAAGACGCATTTTTCGGATTGAGCTTGATGTCATATTTTGAAGATTGTCAAATGTGAGCCTCAAGTCGTCTACTAGAGTTTCGGCGTGCTTGGTTTTGACGACCACGTCATCTACATATGCTTCCACCGTTTTGCCGATCTGGTTTGCGGACATATGTCGAATCATGCCACGATATGTTGCGCGGCGTTTTTTAGCCCAAAGGGCATTGTGTTGAAGCGAGCGGGCCGTATGGAGTGATGAATGCTGTTGCAGCTTGGTCTGCTCCGCCATCTTGATTTGGTGGTAGCCGAGATGCGTGTCGAGGAAGCACAATGAGTCGTGTCCTGCTGTAGCGTCAATGATTTGATCAATTCGAGGGAGGGGGAAGGGTCCTTTGGGCAAGCCTTATTAAGGTCTTTGAAATCAACACATAGGCGCCAGGATTTATCCTTCTTTGGTACCATCACTAGGTTCGCTAGCCAGTCCGGATGTTTTATATCTCTGATGAATCCGGCCTCCAAAAGTTTGGCTAGCTCCTCTCCCATGGCCTGTCTCTTGGGTTTGGAAAAGCGTCGAAGAGCCTGTTTGACTGGCTTGAATCCTTTTAGGATATTTAGGCTGTGCTCGGCCAGCTGACATGGCATTCCTGGCATGTCTGAAGGGTGCCAGGCAAGGATGTCCCAGTTTTCTTGTAGAAATTCTCGTAGTGCAGCATCTACATCAGGGTTTAATTGTGCCCCGATGGAGGCCGTCTTTACAGGGTCCGTTGGGTGGACTTGGAATTTGACTATTTCATCCGCTGGTTTAAAAGAGGTGGACATGGATCTTTTATCAAGTATCACATCGTCCCTGTTCACCGTGGAGCGCATCGCGATGAGTTCCTCGGTCGCTAGGGCTTCGGACAGTGCCTCGAGGGCTAGTGCGGCTGTCTTGTTTTTCGGTAGCGAGTGCTATGTTGGATCACTAGTGAGAGTGATGATTCCGTTGGGACCGGGCATTTTAAGCTTCATGTACCCATAATGGGGTATAGCTTGAAAAATTGTGAATGCCTCTCGTCCTAATAAAGCATGATATCCGCCGTTGAACGGGGCCACTTGAAATGTGACCTCCTCGGACCTGTAATTGTCCGTGAGCGAAATAACACTACGTCCAGCGTGATTTTTCCTGCAGCATGCTTCCGTGGGGATTATTCCTCTAAAGGTTGTGCTGCTTCGCTCAATGCGGTTCGATCTATTTCCATTTTCGGAGGGTTTCCTCATAGATGAGGTTTAGTCGCTGCCGCCATCCATGAGTACCTTAGTAAGGCGAAGCCGTCTACTATCGGGCTGAGGACCAATGCGGTTGGTGCCGGGCAGTTCTGAATTTAGGTTAAATCGCGGCATTGAAGGTAATAGTCGTGTTACTCCATGGATTTATTGTTGCTACTTGGTAGACTTCGGCAAGGTTGCGGAGTTGTCGTTTTTGCATGTTATTTGATGTGAAAGTCTCGAAGACTGTTAACACCGTCTTTGGTGCTGCTTTGGGCTGGGATTACGAAGCTAGAAGCTCTTCGCCACTTTTGGCCACCTGCCGTAGTATCCAACATGCTCGAAGGCTATGAGTTGGAGTGGCGCCCTCCATGCTATGAATTTTGCAGGGTCCGTTTAGCCAACCCTCGATGAGGTTCCATTACCCTTTAGGGGGTTTTGGTTTTTTGGTATTCAACCAAGGTGCTTCATAATGATTCACCCTTTTGTTCCGGACTAGGGATGTTTTCGGGGCCGGATTATCCCAAAATTTACTTTCGGTTGTCCAGGCGCTCTCCATCGCACAGTACTTTTGTACTATGGTCACCAAGTCAGCAAAGCGTGTAATTTTGCGATGACTTATGGCGTTTAAGATTCCCTTGTCCGTGCAATTATTGCAGAAAATTGGGATTGCGTCCTCCTCTCGGCAGTCCTTTATCCTGTTCAAAACCAGGAGGAATCTGGCCCAGTAATGATGTACTGCTTCAGCGGGCTCTTGCCGAATTCGAGAGAGATCGCTCATGTTTGGGTGGGCGGGTGTCACTAAATCCGGAACCCCGTCCAATTTAGGACTCAAGGGCCGAGAAGTTTCCGAACTCGGAAGTTTGGATTTTTGAGTGCTATCCAATGAGTCCGACCCGCCGCCTGACTTTAAGTTCAGGGCTTGATCGACATCTGTCCCTCCGCGGGAATCCAGCATGGAGGGATCGGTAATCCGGACGTAGCTAGTCCTTAAGATAGAAGAAGAATCACCGCATTGCTCCTCTATCACAGCAACATGATGGGTAGCCTGGGGAGAGTTGATCTCTCTTAGATCGATTTTAGGCCCGATCCGGTCGTAATCTGTGGCGACTCCCAGGGCAGCGATGCGATCCAAGAGCTCGTTTATGGAGGAGAGCTCGATCGGATCTAACTGTCCGGCGAGTTCCGAACCAACATGGAGATTGGTTTCGTTGACTCGAGAGGTCACCGTCGGTGCGGCGGCCGAACTAGCGGTCCTGAGAAAACCACCTAGCCGAAGAGTCTGACCAGTGGCCAAGGCTTCTTTGGCGATGGTGTCGTCTTTAAAGACGAGATGAGGCATCCTACCTGATGGCGACGGCACAACGGAACTCTCAATGAAAGCACCAATGTCGGTGTCAAAACCGGCGGATCTCGGGTAGGGGGTCCCGAGCTGCGTCTAGGCGGATGGTAACGAGGAGACAAGGGACACGATGTTTTACCCAGGTTCGGGCCCTCTCGATGGAGGTAATACCCTACTCCT
Source organism: Aegilops bicornis (assembly GCA_021605145.1). NCBI lineage: Eukaryota > Viridiplantae > Streptophyta > Magnoliopsida > Poales > Poaceae > Aegilops > Aegilops bicornis. The sequence continues at coordinate 638,912,019 of CM038675.1, forward strand.
GCTTGATTAATATTGATGATATGGGTAGTACAAGAGTAGATCTACCACGAGATCAAGGAGGCTAAACCCTAGAAGCTAGCCTATGGTATGATTGTTGTTCGTCCTACGGACTAAAACCCTCTGGTTTATATAGACACCGGATAGGTTAGGGTTACACAGAGTCAGTTACAATGGTAGGAGATCTACATATCCGTATCGCCAAGCTTGCCTTCCACGCCAAGGAAAGTCCCATCCGGACACGAGACGAAGTCTTCAATCGTGTATCTTCATAGTCTTGGAGTCCGGCCGTGACGATAGTCCGGCTATCCGGACACCCCCTAGTCCAGGACTCCCTCACTAACCCTATCCGGTGTCTATATAAACCGGAGGGTTTTAGTCCGCAGGACGAACAACAATCATACCATAGGCTGATTTTAGGGTTTAGCCTCCTTGATCTCGTGGTAGATCCACTCTTGTACTACCCATATCATCAATATTAATCAAGCAGGAGTAGGGTTTTACCTCCATCGAGAGGGCCCGAACCTGGGTAAAAACATCGTGTCCCTTGTCTCCTGTTACCATCCTCCTAGACGCACAGTTCGGGACCCCCTACCCGAGATCCGCCGGTTTTGACACCGACACCAAGTCTCTACACAATGGTGGTTGAAGACAAGGAAGCACAAAACCCTTCAAACATATCCTTTGACAAATTCTATGTTAAGTTTTATGATCATCATTTTGGATACACAAGTGCTCTTCCTTGCAAAACTAACCCATGTAGGTAGATGAACTCAAATTCCAAGTGGTGCTCCCAACTCTTGATGAGCTACATCAACCTTGAGCAACCCACACAAGTTCAACTACATGATCAAGATCAACACCACCACCCAAGGTATGTTATTCCATCTTAAAGAAGCTTTACTCAAAGACATGAGACAAAGCAACTCAACAAGATGTGAATACATTAAGATGCTTAAACGAAAAATGGTAACCCCATTTTGAGCTTAAAAGATGATATGACCTATGATCAAGTGCCCTCACTTGACTCCCAAGTCAATTTACTCTAACATAGGTGACTTTGTCGCCACCCAATTCTAGATGAAGTTCTCTTGTGTTTCTCCGTGCTCTTGCATTTTTCTCGTGCATATTTATTTCCCCTTTCAAAAAAAACTTCATCTAGATTCTTTTTCTATTTATTTTGTGTTCTGCATTCTCTGCATCAAATTCATTGCAAATCTTTCAGCTCATTCCTTGCAAATCCTTGTGAGATCTTTATTACCTAGTGAGCTGAGGTGACAAGTGTTTTCTCTGTGATGGACTTGGTCACACCGGTTTGCTTCCTTCGGTCCAACCGAAGCACACAACTCGGTGCCACTGATTCCACTACAGGAAAGACAGCTTGTCACTTGTTCCTGCATTCTTTATGATCCAGCTCCACTCAATGATTCTTGTCCTCTACCAGCATCACATTCGACTTGCTACTTTGCTTTGTGACTCAAGGACCAAACCCATTGTGACAAAAAAAACCAGAAGAACCCTTCTTGGAAATTGATGTCAAAGGGGGAGAGAGAGAGATCACATCAAAGCTTAATTAATTCTATAGGGGGAGAGAATACTCAGGGGGAGAGTGTAAGAAACCCTAGATGCTTGGTGTTCAAGAGGAGAGAAGTCACATGTCTTTACGAGGGGAAAGACATGTTCATATTTGTTTGTTTGCATTAGCTCTGTTTCTTTTCTTTGCTCTGATTTTCTGTTCCCTATCTTCTCCCAATATCCCATGCAAGATTCAGGGGGAGCGAGACATCTAAGGGAAGGAAATATTTGAATTCATTGCATATCTTTACCATTGGGGACATGTCTATATCCAATAGAGTACTCAGTACTCACTCTCTACATGTCATCCCAGTCTTGGTACTCTTGTGGTTTCTGTTGTTTGCTCTGGCTAGTAGGTGTATCTGTGTTATCTAACCTTGTTTACTCAGGTTCATTCCTTCCTAAGCCAACTCAACACCACAAGGTAAGTATATGCATCACAGTCATGTGTATGAGGATTTCTTGCTATTGTACATACTATTTGAAAGAAGAACTCATGAGCATAAAGGTACATTTCCCATATTTACATCATTTGCTCTGATGCATATAGCCAAGATACATGTAACTCATTGCTTGCTCTATCATGATTATGCACTCATATGCTCCTATGTTTCATATTTACATGATTGCATACATATAGGGGGAGCCTATGCATGTTACATGTCTTTCCAAAGCTTTACTTGTTATTCTCTATATCTTTATCTAAAGCTTTGATGTATGTTGTCATCAATTACCAAAAAAGGGGGAGATTGAAAGCACAAGTGCTCCCTGGGTGATTTTGGTAATTAATGTCAACATATCTCTTGTTGGACTAATGCTTCTATCTATTATGTTTCAGATAAGTTCAACAATGGAGTGGCATGGACTAGAGGATGTGGAATCCCTTCAAAATGCTAAGGACAAAGGATTAGCTCAAGCTCAAAGCTCAGGACTCTACATTTTCTATTTTAGTGATCCAAGATCACATTGAGTCCATAGGAAAGCCAATATTATTAAGAGGGGGTGAGGTGTTGCTTAATGGCTTGCTTGCTCAAAGTGCTTAGTGATATGCTCCAAAGCCCTCAACCATTGTCTCACATCCACATATATCCCAAACCAAAAGTCAAGCTCGGCCTCACCGAATCTTTCTATCCGGCGCCACCGAGTTCTCTTGACATAGCCACTGCCAGAAACCCTAATCAATTCGGTCTCACCGATAGGGATCTCGGTCTCACCGAGATGGGATTGCAAACTCTCTATTGCCTATTGCAATAATTTCGATCTCACCGAAATATGCAATCGGTCCCACCGAGATTGCAATGCAAACTCTCTGTCACCCCTTCACAACGTTTCGGTCTAACCGAGATGAGCGAATCGGTCCCACCGAGTTTTCCTGACCAACTCTCTGTTTGTCTATTACCAAAATCGCTCTCACCGAGTTTGTGTAATCGGTCTCACCGAGATTACGTTATGCCCTAACCCTAATGATATCGGTCCCACCGAGTTGACATGTCGGTCCCACCAAAAATCCTAACGGTCACATTATGAACCAAATCGGTCTGATCGAGTTCTCTGAATTGGTCCCACCGAGTTTGGTGATTTGTGTGTAACGGTTAGATTTTGTGTGGAGGCTATGTATACCCCTCCGTCCACTCTTCATTCATGGAGAGAGCCATCAGAACATGCCTACACTTCCAACACATGTTTTCTGAGGGAGAACCACCTACACTTATGTTGAGATCAAGATATCCCATTCCAACCACATAAATCTTGATCTCTAGCCTTCCCAAGTTGCTTTCCACTCAAATCATCTTTCCACCAAATCCTATCCTATGAGAGAGAGTTGAGTCTTTGGGGAGACTATCATTTGAAGCACAAGATCAAGGAGTTCATCATCAACACACCATTTGTTACTTCTTGGAGAGTGGTGTCTCCTAGATTGGCTAGGTCTCACTTGGGAGCCTCCGTCAAGATTGTGGAGTTGAACTAAGGAGTTTGTAAGGGCAAGGAGATCGCCTACTTCGTGAAGATCTACCAGAGTGAGGCAAGTCCTTCGTGGGTGACGGCCATGGTGGGATAGACAAGGTTGCTTCTTCATGGTCCCTTTGTGGGCGGAGCCCTTCATGGACTCGCACAACTGTTACCCTTCATGGGTTGAAGTCTCCATCAACGGGGATGTACGATAGCACCACCTATCGGAACCACGGATAAAAAATCTCCGTGTCTCCAAATTGCATTTGCACACTACAATCCCATCCCTTTACATTCTTGCAACTTGCATGCTTTGCTTTCCGCTGCTCATACACTATTGTCATGCTTGCTTGATATGTATTGTGAATGTTTAAACTTGTGCCAAAAATCCACATCAACTTAAGGAAATTAAAAACTGCAACTTTTCCTCTTAGAGTCTATTCACCCCCCCCCCCTCTAGACACCTCTTCTCGATCCTTTCACTTGTGCGTAGCTGTTTTCCGCATGGGGTACCTGCTCTGTTTGCAATCCGTCAAAGTGCTCCTCCAATCTCCTCACTTCCTTGACGTATGCCTCCATCAATGGACTTTGGTAATCCTTGTTGACTTGTCTCACCACAAGCTGTGAATCTCCTCGAATAATCAACTTCTTAATTCCCAATTCAGCTGCTATCCTGAGCCCGGCAAGGAGACCTTCATACTTAGCTGTATTGTTGGTGGCTTCTTCCCGGGCAAAATGCATTTGGACGACGTACTTCAAGTGCTCCCCGGAGGGGGCAACAAGAAGCACGCCAGCTCCTGCACCTTGTAGGGAAAAGGCACCATCAAAATACATAATCCATTCCTGGTGTGATTCCTTGCCGGGGATAACTATCTTTGTCACTTCCTCATCTTTCTGCAATAAACTCTACCAATGCCCTGCTCTGAATGGTTGCTATGCTCAAACTTCAAACCAAAACTAGATAACTCCAAAGCCCACTCCACTATTCTTCCAGTAGCCTCAGGGTTTCGGAGTATCCTTTGCAACAGGAAACAAGTAACAACCCTGATATCATGGGCTTGGAAGTAGTGGTGCAGTTTCCTTGAGGCCATAATGAGACCAAAGATCAACTTTTGCACGCCAGAGTACCTCGACCTAGCCCCCTGTAGCAAGGAGCTGACGAAGTACACTGGGCGATGCACCACTTTCTTCCTTGCCGCGTCCTTGGGGTTGTTCTCATTGCCGTCCTCATCACTGTCATGATCCTTCTCTAACTCTGCCGGTCTCTGCTCACTTTCTGCCTCATACACTTCCCGCTGCGCTACCAAGGCCACACTGACCACTTGGTTGGTTGCCGTTTGGTATAGAAACAATGGCTCCTAGGGTTGGGAGCAACTAAGGTAGGCACCGAGGACAAGTAGGCCTTCAGCTCCTACAAAGTTGCATCTGGTTCTAGGGTCCACTTCATAGTGCCTGCCTTCTTCAAAATTTTGAAGAATGGCAGGGCACGCTTGGTAGACTTGTAGATGAATCTTCTTAGCGCGGCAACACATCCTGTCAGGCGCCTCACATCCTTAACTGTCCTTGGCACTTGGATTTGCTCGATAGCCTTGATCTTCTCGGGGTTGGCTTCGATCTCGTGATGGGATACGAAGAACCCAAGCAGCTTGCCGGAGGGAACACCGAACACACACTTCCCTGGGTTGAGCTTCAAATTAATCTTGCACTGATTAGCAAACGTCTCCTCCAAATCCTGAATCAGGGTGGCCTTATCCTTGGTCTTGACCACAATATCATCCATATAGGCTTCTACGTTTCTGTGCAACTGTGGCTCAAAACCAATCTAGACTGCCCTTGCAAAAGTGGACCCGACACTATTTAACCCGAATGGCATGCGGACAAAGTAGTACGTACCACACGGAGTGATGAACGATGTCTTTTCTTCGTCTTCCTTGGACATGAAGATTTGGTGATACCCATAGTATGCGTCCAGGAAGGAGAGCAAATAACACCCTGAAGTGGAATTCACAATCTGGTCGATGCGCGGCAAGGGAAACGGGTCTTTCGGGCAAGCTTTGTTGAGATCTGTGAAATCTATGCAAAGCCTCCACTTTCCGTTGGCCTTCTGCACCACCACTGGATTTACCAACCGCGTGGCATGCAGCACTCCCCTAACCAAACCAGCTGCCTCAAGTTTCTTGATCTCTTCTACAATGAACTTCTATCTCTCCAAGGCCTGCTTCCGGACTTTCTGCTTGACAGGTCGGGCATGTGGGCAGACAGCAAGGTGGTTCTCGATTACCTCCCTGGGAACACCGGGGATATCAGATGGTTGCCAGGCAAACACATCGATATTTGCCCACAGGAAAGCAACGAGCGTGCTCTCCTATTTGTCATCGAGGGTGGTGTTGATAGTAAAAGTACCATCAACGCCAGCCAGCCTTGCCAGGACCTTCTTCACTTGGGGTGCGGCAACCTTGGATCTCTTACTGTTGGAGCACTCCGGCACGACATTAGCGGGTGTCATGCACTCGGAGCGGGAACGCTTCCCGGACTCCTTGCCGGGGTTCCTACAGTCTCTCTTCTTTCCTTTACTTTCCTTGGCAAGAGCTACCGTTGCTGCTGCCTCTGCCGCGACCGCATCCGGGTACATCTTATCCATACAAATGATTGCATCCTTCTCATCTAATGGTATGGTGATGACTCCAAGTGGCCTAGGCATCTTCAAGGTGTTGTATGCATAGTGAGATGCCGCCATGGACTTAGCCAGGGCTGGGCGTCCAAGAATCCCATGGTACGGCAGGGGGAGATCAATCACATCAAACGCAATCCTCTCAATCCGGTAGTTCATTTCCCCCCAAACATCACCAACAATGTGATCTTTCCCTTAGGATGGCTCCTGCCGGAATTAACTCCTTGAAACGTGCCGGTAACCTCTAGCTCTTCTTCTCCTGTTTGAAGCTTGTTGATGACCGCTGAGGAAATCAGATTCAACCCGGCTCCGCCGTCCACCAGCATCTTTGTGACCTTGAGGTTGTGAATTGTTGGGGAGACCAACAACGGCAAGCACCCTACTGTAGTGGTACGGCCGGGATGGTCTTCCTCGTCAAAGATGATGGGCGCACGGGACCACTTGAGCGGCTTCCGGGCCTCTGTGCTGGTTCCACGACATTGACTTCTCGTGCCCACCGCTTGAGCTGGCGGTGAGAAGTGTGCAGAGATGCACCTCCATCAATGCATAGGGCGTCAGTAGCCTTCTGAAACTCCTGCTCACTGGTTTCCTCTTCATCCCCTCCATCACTCTCATCATCATAGGTTTCCTTATATCTACCCTTGGTAGGTTTTCCTTGGTTCCTAAAGGGTTTGACGGGGCGATTTACTTCACCGACTTGGCCCTTACCGCCAGCAATGGCCTGTCCTTTCTCCTGGTCATGCTTCTCATACTCTGCTTTCTGTTTCTTGACAAGCTGCTCAACCTGGTAACATTCTTGAAGGTCGTGGCCTTTGGTTTCATGAATCTTGTAGTATGGGCCATCACCTTTCCGGACTTTCTCGACAGCAGCGGCCTCTCGGCAGTCAGTGCAAGCGGCAGCTTCCTTGTCAGGGGCCTCAGCTTTGGCCTTCTTGCTGGTACTAGGCGTACCCGATCCTTCAATAGCCATCACTGCCTTGTCTCTCCGCTTCTTACTGCGCTTCTTGCCCTTCTTCTAACTAGTTGATTCATCCTCATCCTCTAAATCAGCATTTGTGCAATCTTCCTCTCCGGGCAACTTCCTTCCCTCTTCCATCCGAGCACACTTATCCACAAACGTGTAAAGCTCCTTCACAGTCTTGGGCAACCGCACATTCATCTTGGAACGAATCCGGCGGTTGCGCACATTGGACTGGAAGGCAGCTATTACAGCTACCGGATGGATATTTGGGATATTTCTATGAACTTTGTTGAATCTCTGTAAATACTTATGGAGGGTTTCTCCTTCCTTCTGCTGGAGAAGCTGCAAGTCGCTGGGCCTGCCGCGTTCTTGATGACCGCCAGTGAATGCTCCAATGAACTCGTGGCACAGGTCAGCCCATGACGAAATGGAGTTCTCCGGTAGGTGCATCAGCCAAGACCTCACATTGGACTTGAGGGCCAAAGGGAAGTAGTTGGCAAACACCTTCTCATCTCTTCCCCCGGCAGCCTGAACAGCAATGGTGTAGATGCTCAGGAACTCTGTCGGGTTCAGCCTCCCGTCGTACTTCTCAGGTATCTCGGGCTTGAACGTGCGAATGGACGGCCAACGGACTTGCGCAGCTCTCATGTAAAGGCAGGGCAGCCAACCTCGAAAGGTAGCTCGACGTTGGCCTGGTCGTGCTTGAGTGTTGGAAGAGGCCATCGAAACGCCGTTGGGGTCTTGATTCTGTTGTGCTCGCACTAGCTGCCGCGATGAGGACTGCACTGTGAGGACGGCACCCTCCGTATGGTCAGCAACACAGAGTGTTGCTGTCGCCTGGGGAGGTCGTGGCTGGTCAGCTCACCGTGAGCCCCCAGCTTCAGCGAAACCGAGCAGGCTTTGGATGGTGGCATGCCATTTGTCCATCTGCTCGGCCGCTGGCAGAAACCTTAGCAGCAGCTGAGCTTGCGCCATGGCCTGCGAAGCTGTACTTGGCATGGATGATGATGAAGTCAATTGTACCATCGCTCGGCTCCTGATGGTGCCAGCGGTGGTAGCATCATGCCCCCGCTGTTGCTGCGGGGCAACCACCTGGAGGTGGTGTGGCGAAGGTGCTCGAGGGCCAGGGGCTCCATTGGGCGCAGCGGCTTGGTCGGCCCATCCCGGGGCTGGTGTGTGCACTGCGACTGCACCCGCGGTGGGGGCGGTCGGAGGGCAGCGGTTCGCCCTGGTCCGAGCGCCGTTGCTGTGGCTGTGCCCGTCGGTGGGTGAGAGGGGTGCAAATGGAGTGGCCCCCTCACATGTACCTTGTGGAGCGTGGCCGTCGGGGTGTTGCCTATGCTGCTCTCCTCCGGTGCTTCCTGCTCATACGTCGGCTGCGGGAGAAGTGGTGACGGCGCCACCTGCTCTGACCACTTCCCCAGCAGCGTCCGCGTCCTCGTGCGCCTCCGCACCCCCCGCGGCATTGGAGGCCACGGGCAGCGGAGCCTTCGAGGTGGATGGGTGAGCCGAAGGACCGGGCTTCTTCTTGGGTGCCATGGTCGATGGCATCGTCGAAGATGACGATGATGATGAAGATGACGCGCTACACACACCTTCAGGTTCGCGCAAGCGAGCCCCCTACCTGGCGCGCCAAAGATGTCATGGGAAACCACAGCCACCTATGAGACCAGGAGGCCCCTTGCTGGTTCGGCAGGGGGCAACGTGTTGCGCAAAGAGCAGACGAGCATGGGGCAGCACGGCAGAGATCACACGGGCAATTTTACCCAGGTTCGGGCCGCCGTGAGGCGTAAAACCCTACTCCAGCTTTGGTGGATTGATGGTGGAAAGGTGGTGGTGGAGTGTAGTACACTTTCCCGGCAGGGGTTGCCTTGGGGCAGCAGCGACTACGTGCTATGGGGGTGTGAGTTATCCAACCTTCTAACCTCTTCTACGGTTGCCATGGGCCTCCTTTTATAGATCAAGGGGTTACCGCAATGGCAAAGTAGTCATTACGCACTGATAAGATAGCGAGCAGTGCTATCATACCTAACTCTGCGAGCTGACGGGGCGCATTGAATGCACCGCTCAATGTCACATCATTGGTTGCCCGGCAAGGCTTGCCGGGCTGTTTTGCCAGCTTCACGCCCGCTTGCTTGACACGTCGCTGGACGGGTGTCGTCTGTGGGTTTTTCCTGTAGGAAATGGCTGCCATGTGGTGGATGGCGGCCACTTAACCACCTTGCGGCTTGACACCGCACTGATTGATGACACGGATCCTGGTAGAGTGGTATGTGAGGTGGTTCTACCTCCGTGAGCCCTGGTAGGCCCTGCTGGGATGCCTTTGGTTGTCTGCTTCTGAGTGTGGCCTCGCCCCTTGTCGGGCTCGCCTGCCCGGCAAGGGAGGCCCTGCTCTTCACAAAATCATGCCTCCTCTGGCTTGGTCTTGGTCTCTCTGGTCCTTCAAATCTCTTGGGTTCTTGCACTCTGATCTGGGCTGGTGCTTCAATCTTGTTCCTATGCCTGTGCACAGTCTGGGCAACAGACCCAGGGTTTGTTGCACCGACAGTAGTGACAAGGGCAAGGAGGCCGCCGTGGAGCTCGTCTGGGTGTTCTTCAACACCGCCGTCGCCGCCTACCTCGACAGGACCACAACCATGCGCTCCTCCGACCAGACGCTCGCGGGCGTTAGTAACCCCAAGCACGACGCCAACCTCAAGGACCTGCTCCATGCGTCTCTGTGTGCAACGGTGCTTCAAGACGTTTGTCAGCACCTCGCGGTAGGGATTTTTTTGTCTAGCCCCCCCCCCCCCGTCCCGTCTCGTGGGTCGCTCCTACGACTCACGGTGTGAACGTCGCTGCTGCTGCCAAGACCCTTCCCCAGTGCTCCTTCTGTTGGAAATATGCCCTAGAGGCAATAATAAAAGCATTATTATTATATTTCCTTGTTCATGATAATTGTCTTTTATTCATGCTATAACTGTATTATCCGGAAATCGTAATACACGTGTGAATACATAGACCACAATACGTCCCTAGTGAGCCTCTAGTTGACTAGCTCGTTGGTCGACGGATAGTCATGGTTTCTGACTATGGACATCGAGATGTCATTGACAACGGGATCACGTCATTAGGAGAATGACGTGATGGACAAGACCAATCCTAAGCATAGCACAAAGATCGTGTAGTTCGTTTTGCTAGAGCTTTTCCAATGTCAAGTATCTCTTCCTTGGACCGTGAGATCGTGTAACTCCCGGATACCGTAGGAATGCCTTGGGTGTACCAAACGTCACAACGTAAATGGGTGACTATAAAGGTGCATTACAGGTATCTCCAAAAGTGTCTGTTGGGTTGACACGGATCGAGACAGGGATTTGTCACTCCGTATGACGGAGAGGTATCACTGGGCCCACTCGATAGTGCATCATCATATTGAGCTCAAAGTGATCAAGTGTCTGGTCACGAGATCATGCATTACGGTACGAGTAAAGTGACTTGCCGGTAACGAGACTAAACGAGGTATTGGGATACCGACGATCGAGTCTCGGGCAAGTAACATACCGCCTGATAAAGGGAATAGTATCACGGGGTTGATTGAACCCTCGACATCGTGGTTCATCCGATGACAACATCGAGGCGTGTGGGAACCAACATGGGTATCCAGATCCCGCTGTTGGTTATTGACCGGAGAGCATCTCGGTCATGTGCATGTCTCCGAACCCGTAGGGTCTACACACTTAAGGTTCGGTGGCGCTTAGGGTTAATAGGAAGACAAGTATGTGATTACCGAATGTTGTTCGAGTCCGGATGAGATCCCGGACGTCACGAGGAGTTCCGGAATGGTCCGGAGGTAAAGATTTATATATGGAAAGTGGTTAAACGGACTCCGGAAAGTTTCGGGGGTATACCGGTAATGTACCGGGCCACCCGGAGAGTTCCGGAGGTCCACCGGGAGGGGCCACCCCTCGGGGCCCTATGGGCTAAGTGGGAGAGGGAGCCAGCCTGGTGGCTGGGCGCGCCTCCCCACCTAGGCCCATGCGGCTAGGAGCTTGGGGAGGAAACCCTAAAGGGGCAAAGGGGCGCCCTTGGCTTGGGGGCAAGCCACCCTTTCCTCCTCCCTTGGCCGCCGCCCCCCCTCTAGATGCCATCTAGAGGGGGCCGGCCCCCTCTCCCTTCCTCCTATAAATAGAGGGGTGGGGGGGAGGGCTGCAAACACCATAGAAGGCGCAGCGCCGCCCCTCCCCAACACCTCTCTTTCTCCACGCAAGCTTGAGAAGCCTCGCCGAGAACTGTGTACCAATTGCACCACGCCGTCGTGCTGCCATTGGAGTTGTCTTCCTCAACCTCTCCTTCATCCTTGCTGGATCAAGACGGAGGAGACGCCATCATCCCGTACGTGTGTTGAACGCGGAGGTGCTGTCCGTTCAGCACTTGGTCATCGGTGATCGGAATCACGTTGGGGAACGTCTTCATCATCACCACTCACTCGAACGCTTCCATCGATCTACAAGTGGTATGTAGATACAAACTCTCTCTAGTAACTCGTTGCTTAGTAGAACTCATAGATGGATCTTGGTGAAACCGTAGGAAATTTTTTATTTTCTGCAACGTTCTCCAACAGTGGCATCATGAGCTAGGTCTATGCGTAGTTCTCTTTGCACGAGTAGAACACAATTTAGTTGTGGGCGTGGATCTTGTCAATTTACTTGCCGCTACTAGTCTTATCTTGCTTCCGCGGTATTGTGGGATGAAGCGGCCCGGACCAACCTTACACGTACGCTTACGTGAGACCGGTTCCACCGACTAACATGCACTAGATGCATAAGGTGGCTGGCGGGTGTCTGTCTCTCCTACTTTAGTTGGAGCGGATTCGATGAAAAGGGTCCTTATGAAGGGTAAATAGAAGTTGACAAGATCACGTTGTGGTTATTCGTAGGTAAGAAAACGTTCTTGCTAGAACCCAATTGCAGCCACGTAAAAGATGCAACAACAATTAGAGGACGTCTAACTTGTTTTTGCAGCAATTGACATGTGATGTGATATGGCCAAGTTGTGATGAATGATGAATGACATATTGTGATGTATGAGATCATGTTCTTGTAATAGGAATCACGACTTGCATGTCGATGAGTATGACAACCAGCAGGAGCCATAGGAGTTGTCTTTATTTTTTTGTATGACCTGCGTGTCATTGAAGAAACGCCATGTAACTTACTTTACTTTATTGCTAAACGCGTTAGCCATAGAAGTAGAAGTAGTCGTTGGCGTGACAACTTCATGGAGGCACAATGATGGAGATCATGATGATGGAGATCATGGTGTCATGCCGGTGACAAGATGATCATGGAGCCCGAAGATGGAGATCAATGGAGCTTTATGATATTGGCCATATCATGTCACTACCATATAATTGCATGTGATGTTTATTATGTTTATACATCTTGTTTACTTAGAACGACGGTAGTAAATAAGATGATCCCTTACAACAATTTCAAGAAGTGTTTCCCCTAAGCGTGCACCGTTGCCAAAGTTAAATGCTTCTAAGCACCACGTGATGGTCGAGTGTGATGGATTCTTACGTTCACATACAACGGGTGTAAGACAGATTTACACACGCGAAAACACTTAGGGTTTACTTGACGAGCCTAGCATCTACAGACATGGCCTCGGAACACAGAGACCGAAAGGTCGAACACGAGTCGTATGGAAGATACAATCAACATGAGAATGTTCACCGACGAGACTGGTCCGTCTCACGTGATGATCGGACACGGCCTAGTCGACTCGGATCGTGTAACACTTAGATGACTAGAGGGATGTCTAATCTAAGTGGGAGTTCATTTAAATTTGATTAGATGAACTTAATTATCATGAACTTAGTCTAAAACATTTGAATAATATGTCTTGTAGATCAAATGGCCAACGCTCATGTCAACTTGAACTTCAACGCGTTCCTAGAGAAAACCAAGCTGAAAGTTGACGGCCGGCAACTATACGGACTGGGTCCGAACACGAGGATCATCCTCATAGCTGCCAGGAAACAATATGTCCTAGAAGGACCGCTAGGTGACGCCTCCGTCCCGGAGAACCAAGACATTATGAATGCTTGGCAAACTCATGGCCGATGATTACTCCCTCGCTCAAGGCGGCATGCTTTACTGACTTAGAACCGGGGCTCCAAAAGCGCTTTTGAGCATCACGGAGCATATGAGATGTTCGAGGAGCTGAAACTTGTTTTCCAAGCTCACGCCCGAGTCGAGAGATATGACATCTCCGACAAGTTCTATAGTTGTAAGATGGAGGAAAACAGTTACGTCGGTGAGCACATCTTGAAGATGTGCAGGTTGCACAACCGTATGACCCAGCTTAATATTAACATCCCTGATGAGTCTGTCATTGACAGAATCCTCCAGTCTCTACCACCAAGCTACAAGAGCTTTGTGATGAACTACAAAATGCATGTGATGGTAAAGACCATTCCTGAAGTGTTCTCTATGCATAAGTCAGCCGATGATGAAATCAAGAAAGAACATAAAGTGTTTATGGTCAATAAGACCACTAAGTTCAAGAAGGGCAAGGGTAAGAAGAACTTCAAGAAGGACGGCAAGGAGGTTGCCGCGCCGGTAAGCAAGTTGTCGGGAAGAAGTCAAAGAATGGACCCAAACCCGAGATCGAGTGCTTTTATTGCAAGGGAGGGTCATCGAAGCGGAACTGCCCCAAATACTTAGCGGACAAGAAGGCCGGCAACACCAAAGGTATATCCGATATACATGTAATTGATGTGTACTTTGCCAAGACTCGTAGTAACTCTTGGGTATTTGATACCGGTGCCGTTGCTCATATTTGTAACTCACGGCAGGAGCTGCGGAATAAGCGGAACCGGCAAAGGACGAGGTGACGATGCGGCGTCGGGAATGGTTCCAGAGTCGATGTGATCGCCACGGCACGCTACCTCTTCATTTACCTCACGGGATTAGTTATGAACCTTAATAATTGTTATTTGGTGCCAAGTTTGAGCATGAATATTGTATCTCGGATCTTGTTTAATGCGAGATGGCTACTCATTTAAATCCGAGAATAATGGTTGTTCTATTTATATGAGAGATATGTATTATGGTCATGCTCCGATGGTCAATGGTTTATTCCTAATGAATCTCGAGCGTAGTATTACACATGTTTATAGTGTGAATACCAAAAGATGTAAAGTTGATAACGATAGTCCCACATACTTGTGGCACTGCCGCCTTTGGTCACATTGGTGTCAAGCGCATGAAAAAGCTCCATCTTGATGGACTTTTGGAGTCTTTAGATTATGAATAATTTGACACATGCGAACCATGCCTCATGGGCAAGATGACCAAGACTCCGTTCTCCGGAACAATGGAGCGAGCAACCAACTTGTTGGAAATCATACATACCGATGTGTGCGGTCCAATGAGCGTTGAGGCTCATGGAGGGTATCGTTATGTTCTCACTCTCACAGATGACTTGAGTAGATATGGGTATGTCTACTTGATGAAACACAAGTCTGAGACCTTTGAAAAGTTCAAGGAATTTCAGAATGAAGTAGAGAATCAACGTGACCGAAAGATAAAATTCTTACGATCAGATCGTGGAGGAGAATATTTAAGTCACGAATTTGGTACACACTTAAGAAAATGTGGAATCGTTTCACAACTAACGCCTACCGAACACCTCAGCGTAATGGTGTGTCCGAACGCCGTAATCGCACTCTATTGGATATAGTGCGGTCTATGATGTCTCTTACCGATTTACCGCTATCATTTTGGGGATACGCTCTAGAGACAGCTACATTCACTTTAAATAGGGCACCGTCTAAATCCGTTGAGACGACACCGTATGAATTATGGTTTGGGAAGAAACCTAAGTTGTCGTTTCTAAAAGTTTGGGGATGCGATGCTTATGTCAAGAAACTTCAACCTGAAAAGCTCGAACCCAAGTCGGAAAAATGCGTCTTCATAGGATACCCTAAGGAATCCATAGGGTATACCTTCTACTTAAGATCTGAGGGAAAGATCTTTGTTGCCAAGAACGGATCCTTTCTGGAAAAAGAGTTTCTCTCGAAAGAAGTAAGTGGGAGGAAAGTAGAACTCGATGAAGTACTACCTCTTGAACAGGATAGTAGTGCTACTCAGAAAGTGTTCTGTGATGCCTACACCAACTCAAGAGGAAATTCATGATGATGATCAAGGTACTTCAGATCAAGTTGCTACCGAACTTCAGAGGTCCACTAGGACACGTTCCGCACTGCAGTGGTAATTGCAACCCTGTCTTGGAAATCATGTTGTTAGACAACAATGAACCTTCGAACTATGAAGAAGCGATGGCGGGGCCCAGATTCCAACAAATGGCTATAAGCCATGAAGTCCGAGATAGAATCCATGTATGAAAACAAAGTGTGGACTTTGACTAACTTGCCCGATGATCGGCGAGCGATAGAAAACAAATGGATCTTTAAGAAGAAGACGGACGCGGATGGTAATGTCACCATCTATAAAGCTCGACTTGTCGCTAAGGGTTATCGGCAAGTTCAAGGGATTGACTACGATGAGACTTTCTCTCCCGTAGCGAAGCTTAAGTCCGTCCGAATCATGTTAGCAATTGCCGCATACTATGATTATGAGATATGGCAGATGGACGTCAAAACAGCGTTCCTTAACGGATATCTTAAGGAAGAGCTGTATATGATGCAGCGGAAGGTTTTGTCGATCCTAAGAATGCTAACAAAGTATGCAAGCTCCAAATGATCCATTTATGGGCTGGTGCAAGCATCTCGGAGTTGGAACATTCGCTTTGATGAGATGATCAAAGCGTTTGGGTTTATCTTGAGACTTATGGAGAAGCCTGCGTTTACAAGAAAGTGAGTGGGAGCTCTGTAGCATTTCTCATATTATATGTAGATGACATACTTTTGATGGGAAATGATATAGAATTCTTGGACAGCATTAAGGCCTACTTGAATAAGTGTTTTTCAATGAAGGACCTTGGAGAAGCTGCTTATATATTAGGCATCAAGATCTATAGAGATAGATCGAGACGCCTCATAGGTCTTTCACAAAGCACATACCTTGATAAGATTTTGAAGAAGTTCAAAATGGATCAGTCCAAGAAGGGTTTCTTGCCTGTATTGCAAGGTGTGAGATTGAGCTCAGCTCAATGCCCGACCACGGCAAAAGATAAAGAAGAGATGAGTGTCATCCCCTATGCCTCAGCCATAGGATCTATTATGTATGCCATGCTTGTACCAGACCTGATGTAAACCTTGCCGTAAGTTTGGTAGGTAGGTACCAAAGTAATCCCGGCAAGGAACACTGGACAGCGGTCAAGAATATTTTGAAGTACACAAAAGGACAAAGGACATGTTTCTCGTTTATGGAGGTGACGAAGAGCTCGTCAGAAGGGTTACGCCGACGCTTAGCTTCGACACAGATCTGGATGACTCTAAGTCACAAACCGGATACGTGTATATGTTGAATGGTGGAGCAAGAAGCTGGTGCAGCTGCAAGCGAAGCGTCGTATGGCGGGATCTACATGTGAAGCGGAGTACATGGCAGCCTCGAGGCAGCACATGAAGCAATTTGGGTGAAGGAGTTCATCACCGACCTAGGAGTCATACCCAATGCGTCGGGGCCGATCAAACTCTTCTCGTGACAACACCGGAGCTATTGCCCTTGCCAAGGAGCCCAGGTTTCACAAGAAGACCAGCACATCAAGCGTCGCTTCAACTCCATCCGTGAAAACGTTCAGGGATGGAGACATAGAAATTTGTAAAGTGCATACGGATCTGAATGTCGCAGATCCGTTGACTAAACCTCTTCCATGGGCAAAACATGATCAACACGTAACTCTATGGGTGTTCGATTCATCACAATGTAACTAGATTATTGACTCTAGTGCAAGTGGGAGACTGTTGGAAATATGCCCTAGAGGCAATAATAAAAGCATTATTATTATATTTCCTTGTTCATGATAATTGTCTTTTATTCATGCTATAAGCTGTATTATCCGGAAATCGTAATACACGTGTGAATACATAGACCACAATACGTCCCTAATGAGCCTCTAGTTGACTAGCTCGTTGGTCGACGAGATAGTCATGGTTTCCTGACTATGGACATCGATGTCATTGACAACGGGATCACGTCATTAGGAGAATGACGTGATGGACAAGACCCAATCCTAAGCATAGCACAAAGATCGTGTAGTTCGTTTTGCTAGAGCTTTTCCAATGTCAAGTATCTCTTCCTTGGACCGTGAGATCGTGTAACTCCGGATACCGTAGGAATGCCTTGGGTGTACCAAAGCGTCGCAACGTAAATGGGTGACTATAAAGGTGCATTACAGGTATCTCCGAAAGTGTCTGTTGGGTAGACACGGATCGAGACACGGATTTGTCGCTCCGTATGACGGAGGGGTATCACTGGGCCCACTCGGTAGTGCATCATCATATTGAGCTCAAAGTGATCAAGTGTCCGGTCACGGATCATGCATTACGGTACGAGTAAAGTGACTTGCCGGGTAACGAGACTAAACGAGGTATTGGGATACCGACGATCGAAGTCTCGGGCAAGTAACATACCGTCGATAAAGGGAATAGTATCCGGGTTGATTGAACCTCGACATCGTGGGTTCATCCGATGACAACATCGAGGCGTGTGGGAACCAACATGGGTATCCAGATCCCGCTGTTGGTTATTGACCGGAGAGCATCTCGGTCATGTTCGCATGTCTCCCGAACCCGTAGGGTCTACACTTAAGGTTCGGTGACGCTAGGGTTAATAGGAAGACAAGTATGTGATTACCGAATGTTGTTCGAGTCCCGGATGAGATCCCGGACGTCACGAGGAGTTCCGGAATGGTCCGGAGGTAAAGATTTATATATGGAAAGTGGTTAAACGGACTCAGGAAAGTTTCGGGGTATACTGGTAATGTACCGGGGCCACGGGAGAGTTCCGGAGGTCCACTGGAGGGGCCACCCCTCCGGGGGCCACATGGGCTAAGTGGGAGAGGGAGCCAGCCTGGTGGGCTGGGCGCGCCTCCCACCTAGGCCCCATGCGGCTAGGGCTTGGGGAGGGAAACCCTAAAGGGGCAAAGGGGCGCCCCTTGGCTTGGGGGCAAGCCACCCCTTTCCTCCTCCCCTTGGCCGCCGCCCTCTAGATGCCATCTAGAGGGGCCGCCCCTCCCTTCCTCCTATAAATAGAGGGGTGGGGAGGGCTGCACACACCATAGAAGGCACAGCCCTCCCTCCCCAACACCTCTCTTTCTCCACGCGAAGCTTGGCGAAGCCCCTTGGAGAATCTGCTGCCAATTGCACCACGCCATCGTGCTGCCATTGGAGTTATCTTCCTCAACCTCTCCTTCATCCTTGCTGGATCAAGACGGAGGAGACGCCATCGTCCGTCACGTGTGTTGAACGCTGGAGGTGCTGTCCGCTCAGCACTTGGTCATCGGTGATCGGAATCACGTTGGGAACGTCTTCATCATCACCACTCCCTCGAACGCTTCCGTACTCGATCTACAAGTGGTATGTAGATGCAAACTCTCTCCCTTGACTCGTTGCTTAGTAGAACTCATAGATGGATCTTGGTGAAACCGTAGGAAAATTTTTATTTTCTGCAACGTTCTCCAACACCTTCCCCTTGCCACCGCCGGCGGCGGCTTCCGGTCGGCCCGTGGCGGCAGCGGGGCGCCTCCTCCACCCCCTCTCCCCCCCCCCCCCCCCCCCCCGCTCCCTTCGCGAGCCCCTCCCTCTCCCATGGCGTTCGAGCTGAATCTTGCCCCTATTTTCTCCTCGCGTCGTGGCGGCCGTGGCCTGTAGGAGGCCCGGCCCTCGGCGGCTGTGGTGGTGAGGAAGGCTGAAAGTGCTAGTTATAGACTAGAGGGGGGTGAATAGGCGATTTTTATGGAAGTCTTCAAAACATGAGGTCTTTGAAGACAAACTGTTAAAATGAACCTATATGATATGCAGCGGAAGATGAACTACACTAGACAAGCCATAGTCAAGTAAGCAGTACAGTGAAAGTACGAAGACTAACAACAGCTAGGTAGTATGGATCAGAATGGAAGACAGTATGAAGCCAAACAGGTAATAGTCGTCACATAGTGAAGTCAATCAGATGAGGGAAGTAAGCAATGACTTCATGAAGATGAACTGAAATGTAAAGGAAGTAGGGGATAGAACCAGTAGCTTGGTGAAGTAAAGGATTTGGTAGACCAGTTCCCATTGCTGTAACAACTGTACGTCTAGGTAGGGAGGCTGAGATTGAACTCAGAAGACGGTGTCTTCGCCTTATTCCCCTTGAGCTAAGGACACCCAGTCCTCGCTGAATCACTCTTGTAAGTCTTCCAGGTAGACTTCCAAACCTTCACAAACTCCGTTCACCGGCGATCTACAATGACTCTTGGACGCTCAGAACGCGACGCCTAACCGGCTGGAGGATGCACAGTCCTCAAGTGTAATAAGTCTTCAGGTCACGCGGACGAAAAAACTTCAGTGATGCCTAACACTCTTTTGGCTCTGGGTGTTTTGAGCTTTGTCCTCGCCAGGATTTCTCTCTCAAAGGCTTCAGAGGTGGGTTGCTCTCAAACGACAAAAGCCGTGCACTAACTCTGAGCAGCCACCAAATTATGGTGTAGGGGTGGGCTATTTATAGCCAGGAGGCAACCCGACCTGATATGTCTGAAATGACCCTGGGTCACTAAGGAACCGACACGTGTCCAACGGTCGGATTTCAAGCACACGCGGCAGCTTGGCTTAGGCTACAAGCAAGCTGACTCATCCAACTCTGGATAAGATTTGCTCTCATTGTCTTTGCTCGAAGACATAGGATTTTGGTTGAGCATCACTTCGGTCATCTGACTTTGTTCACTTGGACCCCACATAACTATACGGTGGTTCCTATGACTCAATAAAGAAGAAAAGGAAACTACGAAACAACTATGTCTTCGCACTCCATAGTCTTCAAGTGAATGCCTTCACAGGTCATAATCTTCATCGTGAATGTCTTCATGAACCACCATTGTGTTCAATGTCTTCACATTTTTAGGGGTCATCTCTGGTAGGTAAACCGAATCAATGAGGGACTACTACCCGTGTTATCCTACAATTCTCACAAACACGTTAATCCCTCAACCAAGTTTGTCATCAATACTCCAAAACCAACTAGGGGTGGCACTAGATGCACCTACAATCTCCCCCTTTTTGGTGATTGATGACAAACTGGTTGAACTTTTCAACGGGGATAAAAGTATGTGTAAGTTAATGATCATAGGCATTGTCTTCATGTGTTGAAAAAGAGTCCCCCTGAAGATGTGCATATAAGTAGTTTTCTTTTGAATGCAAATGTACATGGAAGGTTTTACTTGTGGAGATCCTCTTCAACACATGAAGACAATTCATCATGCATACATAAGGATAATGAAGATAATGAAATGCATAATGAGAAACGGGCGTCTGCAGAATGACTTTATGCGGAATTTATCATCGCATCACAAAGTAGCAGCAAAAGTAGCAGACGACCATCAAGTTTAAGTGTTACAACTCAAGAGCCAAATAGTTTCAAAACGAGAGTTGTAAGAACTTAGCAAAAATAGGAAACCACCCCATATGGACCCGCTTGAAGGCTATCAACTCATATGCTTCTCCCCCTTTTGTCAGTAAAGACCAAAAAGGTTGAAAGACGTAGAGTGTCTAATCGTTCTCAGGTGATGAAGATGTTGGATTAGCAGGGTCGACGTTGGTGTTGGGTGGTGCAGACGGGCCTGGTGCAGCATCATGGTGCAGTGAAGCAATCGCTCGTGAATTGGCATCATCTTCTTCATCAATGACTCTCACAACAAAAGTTGCAGCCGAAGATGAATACTCGGAATATTTAATGGAAGGGGTTGGACGCCAACTAGCAGATTTTGGAGGCCTGGAGTCAAACTTGAATCGATCTGTGAAGCCATCTTCGCAAAGATCATCTTCAAAACAGAGTAGTGTGAGGCTCTTCCAGGACCGCCGACAGGCTTCATGCGCAACAGATGAATTCTTGGTGGCCAGATTTTGAATGCAATTTACATCAACAAGAAGACTCTGCATCTGACGCTTCAGCCAGTCGTGATGCCTATCCTGCTTCTGATGAAGTGATACAAGAAGCTCTCGGTCGTTGAGGACACGAGGACGCTTCTAAGACCTTTGAGCAATAGTACTGGCAGTGGCATCGGTGTTGGCACGATGCAGCAGACGTAAATGACCAGCAAGAGGACCAGGAGGAGCAGGAGGATTTGGCACATGTATACCTTCAATGGGCTGAGTGAAGCTTTGATGTTCAGCATTGTATTCATGGATCGGCTTCTTGGCAGGCTCGGGATAGATGGCTTCATAGGACATATCAACATCAGGCAAGAATATAACATGATTGCGTGCTGAAGGTTGATAGTTGACAGTTGAGTGAAGCTTTATCAAGCGCATGACCCATGGTGCATAGAATTTGAGTCCAAACAGATCAATTTCAGAAGCTGCAAGCTGACGAATGAAGAAATCTTGAGTGTTGAACCTGATGCCGCTGATGATATAGAAGACCAATGTCTTCATGGCGCCTTCAAGCTTGGCATCAGCAGAATTGCCTTTGATAGGCCATAGAGTACGCCTCAGAATGTGATAGACTGTGCAGGGCAGGTACTCGAGGTCCTTGACAAAGAATTCCTTGGGATATTCAGCGTCATGGGGCAAAGGCTTCATCATACGGAGCATCTGGCTCATATATATTGGGCTCTGGCTTCCGAAAGATGCTCTACAGTTCATTCTGATGTAGCTGACAACCTGGTTCAAACAACTCACCAGAAGTGGGCAGGGTAGTAAGCTCAATGATGTCCTGAGCTTTGGCTTCATGATGAACATCGCATGTCATCCACTCAAGGATCCAAGTCTTCGGATCCCTGTTGTAGCCTCTGATGTGAAGTGTGGCATAGAACTGTATAGCAGAAGCTCTTCATTCCAATGCTCCTTATCAGTCACAAACTAGAGCGGCCCAACATCTCTGAAGCAGTCAAGAGCCTCTTCAAGGCATGGCAGCCCAGCAATGGCATCGCAATCAAGACACTTATGAGGAAAAATCATGTCTTGATTGTACAGTATGCAAGAATAATAGCTTTGTTGCTGATGGCTCCAGAACCTATCTGAGGTGATCTTTGGCTTCTTGTAGGGGTTCTTGTTGCTGTCAAAGAAAGTATTGTGCTCTCTGAATCTTAACACATAGAAGGAGCCTTGGGTAGTAGCAGCACTAGGAAGCCTTGGTAATCTCGGCTTCGGCTTCTGTGTTTGAGGCCTCTGCTCCACATGATAGTCATATTGTGGTCCTGGACCAGTTGATGGAATCAAAACGGGCCATCTCACAGTAACAAGCTCACCACCACGATTGTAAGCTCGTTCCATAGTGTGTGGCACTAGTGGAGGAACGGCTACTTCAGTAGTGGTTGGCTGCACATTATCTTCAGTTGCAGAATAGGCTTCAGGCTCCACATTGTCTTCAGCGATGACAACATCAATGGCTTCATAGTGTTGGTGGTGGCAGCCTCATTCGCTTCAACTTCCATAGCTTCATTAACGGGGGGGTCTGGCACAATCACGTCTTCTTGAAGAACTGGATCACTGGCAGGGGGAATGCACTACTGCAGGATGCTGCTAACACGACACTACGATCAGAGACCCTTCGACGAAACTGTGTGTGATGCAATAATCGCAAATGTTGGTGTAAAAAAGTCAAAAAAAGGTGCAAAATGTTTGCGATGGCGGATGCATCAAACACGGTTCAGATTTTAGTTGCGTGTGTGATGCAGGGCATACGGTTCAGTTCAATTAACTGTTTGCGATGAGGAGGAACAAAAGAAACGTGCAGCCAGATGAAGGTGTGTGCGATATATAGCATGCGGTTAACTCGGATGAACTATTTGTGATTAGGCAACACAAAAGAAACGGTCAGCCGGATCAAGCTGTGTGCGATATACGGCATGCTGTTCACTCGGATGAACTGTTTACTTTGAGCCAAGAGAACATAAACGGTTCAATATAACAAGATGTGTGTGATACGCGGTAAACAGGTCTGTAATCGAAAACGTGTGGGAAGACCTATAACAACACAGCAGATTCCTGTTAACAAGCCGTGTGTGTTAAGAGAAAACGATTGCTGGTACACAATTGTGAGTGATTAATGAAAACATCACCAACGGGTTCCATTTTTTAGTCCGTTACATGCATACTAAAATAGGAGAAATGAGGATCTAATCATCTACTTATTATTGCGACAACGCTTGCCATTGCTCTGCTTTCGGCTGGATCCCTGGCCGTTTTGAGGAAGGAGGCACTTCCTCGTGTCAACGATCCGCCTGTACATGTCGTAGCTTGTGTACGCCTCCTTGGCCACGTACACGGCGTGAGCTTTGACGAGTATCTCCATCCAGGCCGAGTGCTAGGCACGCTTGTCCTTGTTGCAGGAATCCTTCATGTCTCTATAGTAGGGGTCGATGATGGCCTCGACGAGGTGAACCACTGAGTCCTTCTCATGCTCCTTGCTCCCCGAGATCTTGTATTGGCCTTGGATGTCGACAAGATTCTGGCAGGCGATTCCCGAATTCTCGGGCGCCTTTACATCGTTGGTGATGTCCACCGTAGCGAACATGTAGTGGGGATGTTGACAAACCTGGCAAAACACTCGCAAGGCCTTGTGGCCAGGCAGTAGTGGTAGACGAGGACGTGGTGGCGCACGGACATCTGGGCGATGGTGACCTGGGGACGAGACCCGGCACGAGCGCGGGTGTACTCGACGTCGAACCCAACCACCTTGTACTTCTCCTCGGCAAGCAACAGCTCCATGATGTGGATGGAGTGCTCCACCCAGACCGGGTCGTTGGTCTACACCATCTAGAGGTCTGTGAACCTTTTGTGGGTGTCCACCACGACATGCATGGTGAACTGCTGCTCGTCGTCGGCAGTCGCTCGGAGCGCCATTGGAGCCGCGCAGGATACCCTCTAAGAATTTCTCGTGGTGGGTGTGCTTCTTGCAATGGTGGGGTGTGATCGAAAGGTTGAAGAGAAACAAGGGTTAAATGGCCGTTTTAACAAATGGGGGCCGGCCGGCCGGCCTGTAATTGTCACGTCGCGTTCATATCGGAGGATTCCAATGCACGCTTGACAACACTGCACCGCACGTGTTTCGTTAGACCACACGTGGGCTCGAAGAGGTGCCAAATGTATCATCGGTGAGCCTGTTCCCGTGCAACCGTGCAGTTTACCACGCTAGCTTCCCGCCCGGCTAGTTTGGCCATGCCTCGGCTGGAAGAGGGACAAATCGTGGGCGTATATTAGCAAAAAGCTTTGTAAAAACAAAGTGTGTGGAATGACTTCGGTCATCATTTTACCCGTGGGTGATGGGGTCAAAGTTACATAGAAGGGTGATGATGGACACTCGAGTGCGATAATTAATTCTGCGCTCTACAGGGCACACGGTTGAAGAAACCAGTTGTGTGCAACAATGTCAAAGATCGCAGTCGACTTAGCTATACAGATCGTGTGCTGTGAGACCGACAAGGTAAACAGATTCGAGAATGGTTAATAAAATCTAAGACCATTGCATATTAAGGTCAAAATAGTGCTACCAATATACGAGTCTCATACGATGCCATTTCAACGATTGTACCACAAAAGCTCAAAATATTACAAGGTTCAAATTCCAGAGTTATATGGCTCAAATTCAAAGATTACAAGGTTCAAACTGATATTAGAAATGAAATTCAGCTCATCAGCTGCAAACGCTCGCGCTGATCCGCTGAACATGGATATCAGAGAGGTTCAAACTAATATTACCACTTCTAAGTCTGGTTTCGAAACCTCATGATTTTTGCAAAGAGGTCAGCCACTAAGAAGTCATATATGGGGTTGACACGATGACTTCCGATTACTCTGTCATCTGAAGTTCCAAAATGAAATTCAGCATTTTTGGAGCATATTCCATTATGCCGTGAGCGCCGGCGCTGATCAACAAACCATTCATTTTTGCGAAATAAATGTAGGGCAAACCTCATTACCTTCAGCACCCTTGCTCTGACAACAAAGAACCTGGCGAATATAATCTCTGGTAAGGTCCCTCGACAGGAGTTCAAAGTAATTTATGAGAGATACAGATCTAGGAATTCGACGTGATTGTTATATTGTATCACTTTATCCACAACTGGGCCTAATCTTATCTGCAAAAGAAGAAAACGTGTTAGTGCCTACATGCAGTTTTGAACACTACTACAGGCGTATTTGGTTTGCAGGATTTGTAAAATGCACTAACATGCCATCTTCGATCTGACATGATTAACATGTCCATTTGATTACAAATCCTAGAAAAATGTAGCCTTCTTCACAAGAGGTTGGAGTGGATGAAAAGTTCCCTAAGAAAACTAGTACAGATGAATCCAAAGGAGAAATGGTTATGGATTGTAACCATATGGATCAAGCAACCAATATGGGGGGGGGGACATGTATGTACTGAAATCCTCCAAAAGAATCCTTCAGAAATCGTAATACATTGTCATTGTAAACTTGGAGTAAGGTGTCACAAATTGAACTCCCTTATGGTTAACATTTAACAGGAAAGGAACACCACCTCGATATATAGCTTCTCCAGGCACGGAAAGCATCTCAGGAAACTGACAACTTGCTCCAGGTTGGGGACGATAGTTTCTAGTGCCAAGACCTTCACTGTGCGTAGTTTTGGGGTCAAGCTTGTCAGAATCATTTTCTAGATGACAGACGAACAAACATCTTCAAAATTAGAAATAATGTTAATTTGTAGAAGGAGAGGTAGAAGGCGGCTGTTGTACCTGAATGGGTGTGGATCCAATAACAAGTTCAGAGTATTTCTCAGACAAGTAGACCACCACTGTCAATTTCGGTGCAGAAATGACATTGATTCTTGTTGGACCTTCTTGATCAACTACAAGTAATCTCTCAAGTGCAGATGTGTCCTCAATGACAACACCGTGGTACACATTTTTTGATTTCTTCCTCCCGCACCAGCAACACACATAAATAGTCAGGAGAGTCATGGAGGTGATGTGGAAGCTACTCAACCCATTGGTCGCCTGAAGACGAAGGTACTCGAGTGCAGTACAGCCATGGAGCAGGGGCTCCATGTCACTGTTTGGGAGGCAGACAGCGACGAGCTCTAGGTGCTCCAGTCGTGGTAGAATAAGAGCGGGCACGTCATTAAGGGGGGTTGCAGTTGCTGAACTTGGCGACGCGCAGCGTGGGCGCGAGGCGGAGCACGGACGTTGGCAGCGAGCGCATATGCCCACCATCAAAAGTGACCTCCTCGAGTTGATCTAGGGTGGGGGATCAGAACCAGTCGTCAAGCTTGGCTCGGTCCTTGCCATTGGAACGGAACTTGCCCATTCTAAGGCCTCTGGTTGGGCCAAGGTGACTGCAAATGATCTTGGAGAACGCATCCAAGCTTTTGCGATAGCCATGGCAGAGCTCGTGAGTGTCAATGAGGTCGAGAGGGGTGGAGTTCCATAGGGGCGCCACCGTCGGGAAAGGATGGTTGACCACGCCCCTTATTTGGTGGCAACCCCGTTCTCCACCTCCGGAGTCTCCTTGTCAGCGGCGCTTTCTGATAGAGGTGGGAGTACAGGGAATATTTAGTTAAAACAGGGCAATAGAAAAGTGTATAGGTAACTAGAAGTTATCAGGTAGGAATATAGTAAGAAAATGGAATAACAATTAGTTGCTTAAATACTACACAAATCATTTGATATTGCTGGGTAAGTCAACATGAAGATACTTGAAAAGAAAACTTACTTCGAACAAAGTCTGGATGGATGATATCGTCGGGGAAGTTAGCATATATCTCATGACCAAGCCCTTTTATGTGCAAAGGTAATTATAATGCCAGCTTTCAAAGACATAAAACTTAGAAATTTCTTTCCAAAGGCCAGTGCCAAAATAGGAGTTACCACGTTCATCAAGTCTTATAGTAGCAACGATTGTAAATCCCTGTAGTCTTGATTTATGTAAAGGGAAAGATTATGCACTACGGATTCTGTTGCATAGCAAGGAAAGAGCTGCAGAAAATGGTGGGATTGTTAAAGAAAATATGGTAACATGCAAATATGGGCCCAAATTGAAAGAACTGTACAACAGTTGAAATCGAAGGACAAAAATCTATAATTGAACAGATAGGGTAAACATGATGTCATGGAAATATGAGAGTAATTGAAATAACAATACATCATTAATTTGCCTAATATAGAAAGAAGAGGGGGAAAATCCCCTTTGACGTATATGGTGCATGTGGCACCTTTTATCCAAATGTAGCAATATTTAGAAAATGTTCAGGAAAGTAGGTCATGCCAACCGATTTAGGGTGAGATTGAACATACCGCGCGCATCCTCAAGTCATCTGGTATGGTGAGATGGAATGTCTGGCGGAGGCTGCAAGGTCCTGATGTGTCCGCGCACTGTACACTCTATGAACGGAAGAAAACCCTCAACTTAGCTCGAATAAAAATGAATTCACGGGTGATTAAAGGAGGCAGATGAACTGGGATAAGAGGTGAGATAATATCTCATTAAATTAGTTACCTTGTTGTCCATGAGAAAGAACCCTCAGTACGGCAGATTCCCCAACCGAGCGGAGCTGGGTCGACCGCGAGCAGCGTCGAGAAACTCGATGGCGATAGGCGGCAGCAAGCGGAACTGGCAAAATGCGGTGGGCTTTGCCGGCAGCCTGGTGGCGGCGGCAGGCGTCGAGCTAAGTGGTTACCACCGTGATAGGCAGTGCCATGCATAAATGTGGAGGAGCTTGTGCAGGTGCGAATGGGGACCGGACGGGGTGGCAGGAGGGGTGAGGGTTTTTGTGACGTGGGGATGGTGAGGGTTTTCTTTTTTATTTTTTGAATTGGGTGGTGAGGGTTTTCTGTCCCACAAAATTTTTTGGAGGCGACGGTTTGCTAGAGCCAACTGTGTGTGATTGACGCAACAGACAAAAGTCATTGCACACAGTTCCAATTTTGGGAACCGTGTGTGATTGACGTACTACCTCCATCCTGGTTTATTGGTCCCGTTTGTAATTTTTACCAAATTGTGACCACATATTTAACTAAGAAATGTTTATGCATTCACCAAAAATTATATCATTGAACACTATCCTCAAAGACCCATCCAATAATATATTTTTTGCTGACCTGCCCTAACATTTTGTCAGTTAAACCTTTGGTCAAATTTAACACAAATAACAAAGGGGACCAATAAACCAAGATGGGGTATATTCCATCAACCGAACTGATTGCATCCATATCCCACGGTTAGACATAAGTAAAAATAGATTAAACATACTCAGACATAGATAATAAGCGTACACGTAAACAAGCATAGTTCAACCATAAGTACATAGTTCAACCATCATTAACCATACTCAAGCGTACATAGTTCGATCCCACATCTCATCTCTCATGCCGGCACGATCCTGAAACTTCTCCAGGTACCCGGAGTACGCGCCGTGGGCCACCCTGCGAGAATACTTCTGCTTGAAGGAGCCAACGGCCCGCCCTCTTGCATGCGCCAGAACACTTAGATACGCGTCATGAATCTTGTGGTTACAAAATGGGCATTAGCCGTTGTTCCAGGTCCTAATATCCCTGTTATGCTTTCCCGCATAAAGCTCCCTCGGGATTTGCCTCTTGTACCTCCTATGGCCATCTTCATCCTCGCTGTCCACATCGTCAAACAGCACCTATACAAATAGTAAAACAAATTTGGCATCAAATCAATGTTTACATGCTCTGAAGTAGGATTATGAATTTATGGCTATTTATTTATACATATCCAGAGATTAAGGTTCGATTTTTAAGCACAGTCGTCTATGTACAGACCAATCTTGTAGAAAATAATGGCACAAACATATGTAGGTCATTCAAAATCAATTGTCAAGTCTTGGCTAGGAATTATTAGGACGAACACTAACCCTAGTCGGATTACTAGCAGAAATCATTTGCACAGATGAAACAACTAATCGCTTATCACTTGTACCATTCAAACAATCAATACACTATACGGATCTAACGAAACTTACTCAGATTTCATGTATTGGGAGAACATAACCATAGGATTTCTATTCCAAAAAGGGTGAGGCGGAAGTAACCAGAGAAACCCTAGGATCTATTTGACACATAAATGGGTATAGATGACTAACCAGTTGTCCGTCGTCGTCGGAGTCGTCGCCGGAGTGGTCGTCGGAGTCGTCGTCAGGGTCGTCGCCCGAGTCATCACCAGAGTCGGTGCAGAACTCTGCCTCCGGCTGTGGAAGCTCGACGCTGTCGACGATGTCAGGGTGCAGCGATAACTCGCCGCCGGTGACGGCAACCTCTGTCTCCATCTCCACGTCGTGCTCCGGTGCTTCAGCAGCCCCGGCGTCGCCACTCCCTCCGATGGGGCGCTTCGGCGGCATCCTCATACATTGACGGCTTTGAGACTAAGAGTGGTGTCGAGGATGCAAGCGGAGACAGAGGATTGTGTGTGCGGCGAGGATGGGGGGCAGCTGGTCAGGCACACCATTAATATGGAGTAGTGGGAGAGTGGCGGGCGGCGGTCAAACTGCTGGCTCGCCTCCCGGTGAGCCTTCGCACCGGAATGCTGGCATGTCTACCGTCATTTCACACAGCTACTCGCACGGCTCCCGATGACACTGTGCAGCGAGCACGCCTCCGTCAATTCAAACACCTACACACACGCCTCCCGGTCTGCCTACGCGATGGACTGCTCGCATGCGTCCCGTCAACTCATGCCTGCTCGCACGGCACATGGGTCGCGTGGTGGCACGTATATTGTTTTTCTATTTGAATGATTAATGCTACCGCTTTATTGCTTAACCGAAGCATGGCACGTATCCATTGTTGGTCTAACACTCACAGTTTGAATAAATAATCCATTTGGGATATTGGTTCCCAATTATTAGTAATCTCCCATTTGTAATTAGATAAAGATTACATCAAAACTGGTCTCAAATTTGACAAAAATAAAGTACAATGCCACTTTGTATTGGTGTCCATATGACAACACGATAAGTTTCATGAACTTCAAATAAGTTTTGGATGTACTAGAATTTAAAAATCAAGATTCTCAATGTTTGAAATTTCTTGCACGGGGAGTAAAACATGCACCCAGTGAGACACATGTGTTTTTGCAATCCATTTTGGTGCACTGTCACGTGTGCATGTAGCTCAAATTTGATTTTTGCACATTATACCCGTAGCGATCAATTGATGTACTAAAATGTCTTAATGATATCTGTTTTTTAAATTAAACCATCCCTCCTTTGGTAACATATGTTCACCGCGGGATAATTTAACATGCATCATAGTTATGGTGGATTCGCGGTGTGTGTGTGGGTGTGTGCATCTGGGGGTGGCGGGTGGCTCGTAGTACACTACGAGTTGGGAGCCACCGTGTGGGTTGGCCGTTTTGTTAGGCAGGTGCCACATCAGAGTTGTGAATTCGTTATTTAAAACATTACACAACCCTTTCATACATACATGTTTTGGCCACATGCAGTCTATGGTTGTCCTACACGACACTCGATACTCGCGTGTGATGCTTTCTGTGGGCCCGCGAGGTCATCGTCCATCACTTTGATGAACAGCCGGCAGTGAGGTTAATTTGACCAGCAAGGTATAATCTTTTTTGTTTGTGTTATGGTGGTATATAGTACGCGTCGAAGAGGTGGGAGGGGACTAGCATATATACTATATGTACGCGTCCGTGAACAAGTACACCTCACTCAGTGTTGGGACTTTTCGGTTTCCGAGGCACGTGCCACATCAAAGTTGTGAAATTGGCAATTCAAACATCACACAACACCTCTTTGGCCCACATGCATGCAGGCGGTGGTTATCCTAGCTAGGACACTCACGTGTGACGCTTCCATCTGCGGGACCACGAGGCCATCGTCGATGCATGCATCACTTTGACCTACATCGGGAGAGGTTAATTAATTTCACCATCGAGGAGGATTATTTTTGCGTTATATTACGGTAGGAGCATATAGTATGCATCCAAGAGGGGGAAGAGGATATGTAGTACGCTTCATGAACCTCGCTCTGTGTGGGGGGTTTACGGTTTTTTAGGCATGTGGCACATCAAAATTGTGCATTTTGGGTATTCAACATATGTTTGGCCCACATGCAAAGTGATGGTGGTTGTCCTCTCGCACTGTAACGCCCGGATAATTATGCTACAGTGAACCTCTGCTAATGATGTCACGTCACCTCTGTTACTGTTGCTAATCTCGCGTTAGTTCAAAATATGGCAAACAACAAAAGTTTTCAAATACTAAAACTTAAATGTTTGGAGTGTGACATAATTACATATACTAAATTAGGTACAACTTTGGTATTTTACTAAAACTAAAGTAATATTGAAAATTAGAGAAAACAGTAAAGAAAGAAAATAAATAAAAAGAAAAGAACAAAACATAAAACAAAACAAAAGAAAAAAGGAACCCCCCCCCCCCCACTTGGCCCACCGGCTCAGCTGGCAGCCAGGCCAGCCCGCTGGCCCAGCCGGTGCCCCACTCCCCTCCTCCATATCCCCCACCCCCACCCAGCGGAAAACCCTAACCAAACCGCCCCCACTTCCCCCACACGCTCTCCTTCCCCCTCCCTCGATCCCGATCTGGATCGGGGACAAAACCCCCTCGACGCCAATGCCTCGCCACCTCCTGGACGTCGACGTCGCTGCCACCGGAGCCCCGCCGTTCGCTGGACCTCCCCGCCGGACTACACGCTGTCCTCTACGTCGTCGCTCGCCTCGTCCCCATCCTCCTCCTTGACACCCGCTACCGTTCCCCCCTGCATCGGACGGTGAGGCCTCGGCCTCTCCTTCTCTCCCCGTCCCCGTCGCCCGCTCCGGCCGCTCGTCCCCCGCGATGCTTCGCCACCGCAGCGTCCCGCTACTCCTCCGCCTCACGGGAGCGCCCCTCGCCTCGCTCTCGCACCGGCTGGTGCTGCTCCGCATCACCGTGCCCGGCGACCACCCCGTCCACGCCCTCTCGGGCCTTGTGCGCGCTCACCGCGCCCGCTGCCGCCGACCCGCGCCCGAGCTCGCGTGCGCCTTGCCTCGCATCTCTGCCCCTCCGTGTCCCTCGCGCTCCCACGCCCCACTACCTTACTGCTGCGCCTCCTCTGCTCGCTGTCTGCTCCGACCACGCAGCCCCGGAGCTCTGCTCCGCCACGTCCCCGCGCCCGCCCAGGCGCCGCATCGCTGCTCCGCTCACTGAGGGGCCCTCCTCGCGCCGGCCACGCCCACCACGTGCCAGCCCGCGCCGCTGCTGCCCTCCCACCGGCGTCCCTCTCCGCAACCGCCGTCATCCCCGCCGCTTCGCCGCAGCCGCCGACGCTGCTTCTCACAGCGTTCCCGTGCTCACGCCACCGCCGCCTCTATCGCACGCAAGGCTGCCGCCCATGGTCGCCTCCACCGAGCCAAGCACCGCCAACCACGCGCCTCGCTGCTGTTCTCGGCGCACACACGCCTCGGCCGCCCTCGCACTCCGCGCCTGTTCGGGCGGCGCCCGCAATGCCCGAACCCACTATGCCCCTTGTGCCTATGACAGTGGGGCCCCACGCCCCTTAGAACAAAAAAAGAATTTTAAAAAATAAAAATATTAATTAATTAACTTAATTAATGAATTGTATTTAGATTAATCTAATCATTAATTAAACTAATTAACTATGTTTAGTTAGTCTTAGTCAAGGACAATGGGACCCAGACGTCAGTTTGACTAAGTCAATGGTCTAGATGACTGCTAACATCACCCTGACATCATGCTGACATCATAATTACATTTTCTAATTAAATTAATTCTGTTAATTCCAAAAATGAATTAAATCTTTAAAATTAATATAAAATAAACCGTAACTCGGATGAAAATACTTTCTACATGAAAGATGCTCAGAACGACGAGACGAATCCGAATACGCGGTCTGTTTGTCCGCCACATGTCCCTAGCATAGCGAACATGCAACTTTCCCCCTCCGGTTCGACTGTCCAAAAACGCGAAACACCGGGAATACTTTCCCAGATGTTTCCCCCCTTCGTCAGTATCACCTACTACCGCATTAGGGCACACCTAGCGCGGCTCATTGTAATTTCATGCATAGTCATGCATATGTTTGCATTATATTTATTGTTTCTTCCCCCTCTTCTCTCGTTAGACACCGAGACCGACGCCGCTGCTACCCAGTACGACTACGGTGTTGACGACCCCTCCTTCTTGACTGAGATTCCAGGCAAGCCCCCCTCCCCTTGATCAACCAGATATCGCCCACTCTCTTCTCTCTTATTCTTGCATTAGATTTGGTATTGTTGTTGATTCGATAGCTCCTATTTTGTTGCATAGCCTGTCATTGTTGCTACAGTTGTTACCTTTACCTGCAATCCTAAATGCTTAGTATAGGATGCTAGTATTCCATCAGTGGCCCTACATTCTTGTCCGTCTGCCATGCTATACTATCGGGTCATGATCACTAGGGAGGTGATCACGGGTACATATTATACATATTACACTTGATACATGTGGTGACTAAAGTCGGTGTCGGTGTCCTGGGAATGGAGGTACCCAGACTTGCCTGCCTGCGGCCCATGGCGTGGCTCCATCAACGGCCCGGTACGGCCCAGCTTCAACAACAACAACTCAAGACCCTCGCGAGGGGCCAGGCCTCGCGAGGCGAGCGAGAGCAAGACCTCCCCGGGGGGCAGCCTCGCTAGGCTGGCTCCCAAGGAGCGGAGATATCTATGCAGGGCACACCTTGTGAGGTTCATGTGACATGAGCCATGACGACCAAGGCCAAGCGGGCGCCAGCGGGCGCAGTGTACCAGTTTCCCCTTTGGTGCTAAGGAGGCAAGCGCAGGCGCGGAGTCCCGAGGAATCAAGCAAAGGTTTCCATATCAGTGCAACAAGACCAAGGACCGCCAGGATGACAGGACGGAGGTCATATGGAGCCCGGCGCAGCATCACCACCAGAGCCTTTTGCAGGCGAAGACTACTTTTGTCAGGATAGCTTTTACTAGTTGTCCCCCTTCAAATCTTGCCGTTGTGGGATCCCTTCCCGCCTACATTTGGGAAGAGGACCAAGGCCACTATAAATAGGACTTAGCCACCACCATAGAGGGGACGGATCGATTCCACCTGAACCACCTCAACAGCTCATCAAGCTCAAGAACACCTCACCTCCTGAGGCTGTTTCGGTACTGTACTAGTTCATCCTCAGCCCCTCGAGGCAATCCACCACAACGCTGGAGTAGGGTGTTACACCGCAAGGTGGCCCGAACCAGGATAAACTGATGTGTCTCTTGTTCTTTGGGTTTGTCGAGCTAGGCAGTGGAACCGTTGGGTTGGCATACTGGGGAGAGAGAGTTCTTCGCACGCACCCCAGAGTACGAACCTCTCAAGGGTTTGCAGAACCTGAAATCTGACATTTGGCGTGCTAGGTAGGGGTGCGTCGAAGCTTCGCCCTCCGCCCGCTTCGCCCTTTCGGCCATTCCGCTCCATTGACCAGCGCCCATGGCGAGCACCGCTCCTCCGGCCGGACCGACAAGTGTGTGCGGCGGCGCCATGGGTCTGCGGGCCTTCACCCCCGCCTTGCAACGGGTACAGTGGCCACCCAAGTTCAGGCCGGATATGCCGCCTCGCTACGATGGTGCAGCGGACCCGGCAAGTTTCCTCCAGGCCTACGAGGAGGCCGTTGGGGCGGCCGGCGGTGAAGACCAGGTCATGGCAGCTAGTTCCCCATGGCCCTTACTGGAGCTCAACGCACCTGGCTGCTCGGCCTGCCAGGATCTTCTATAGCCTCCTGGGGGAGTTACACGGTCTCTTCGTCACGCGCTTCGCGGCACCGGCACCCTCCACCGTCACAGCCCTCCTTGGCGGCTCACAGGCGCCGCCCTCACCTCGCCACGCCAAGCAGTTCTTCCGCCAAGCGGGTGCCGCTCGCACACGGCCAGGAGCTCCTCCTGGATGGGCGGCGCCCAAGGCCGACCTCACCTTCGACTCAAAAAGACCATCCGGTGACCACCGCGGGCGCAGGCGCGCTCCCGATGCTCTGCACCCCCACCATTTGCCACGTGGCAGTAACCAAGACCCTCATCGATGGTGGAGCTGGCCTCAACGTGCTCTCCGTGGAGGCTTTCGGCCTGCTCCACGTGTCTTATGGTCGGCTCCGCCCTACCAAGCCGTTCTCCGGAGTTGTCAACGGTTCTACCAGCCCCCTCGGGCAGATCCGCCTTCCCGTCACCTTCGGCACCCACGACAACTACCGCACCGAGCCTATCAACTTTGACATCGCCCGCTATCACCAGATCAAGACGGCGGTGCAGGACGTTGAGAAGATGGCCTTCTTGACCCCATGTGGGGTGTACTGCTACACTTGCATGCCATTCGGGCTGCGTAACGCTGGGGCGACCTTCCAGCGGCTGATGCACATCGCCCTGGGCCGGCAGCTCTGGAGGAACGCTGAGGCCTACGTCGACGACATCGTGGTGAAATCTAGGGAGGCAAGGACTCTCATCAAGGATCTGGAGCAGACGTTCACCAGCCTGCGCAAGGTGGACCTGCGGCTCAACCCGGAGAAATGCGTGTTTGGCGTCCCCTCCGGTAAGTTGCTGGGTTTCCTTGTGTCACATAGGGTAATCGAGGAGAACCCGGAGAAGGTCAAGGCCGGACAAAGGATGAGACCACCACAGACTCTCAAGGAGATGCAGAAGCTGGCAGGCTGCGTAACTTCACTGGGGCGCTTCATCTCTAAGCTGGGGGAGCGCACCCTCCCGTTCTTCAAGCTGATGAAGAAGAAGGGTCCATTCGAGTGGACCGCGGAGGCCAACGCAGCGTTTCAAGACCTCAAGAGATACCTCACCAACCCACTAGTGATGGTGGCGCTGAGACCTCTAGAGCCCTTGGTGCTTTACCTGGCCACCACGCCACACTCTGCCAGCGCGGCGCTGGTGGCGATCCGAGAGGAGCCCAGGCCAAGGGCCCGCCGAACAGCACCGCACGCCGGGACAAGACGACACAGCCCCATGACAGCGCTCCCGAGGCCCCGGCGGCATCAGCAGATGACCAGGCTCCACAAGACGGCGCTCTTTAGGCTGCAGTTGCCCCAACTGGCGACTAAGCTCCTAAGGCCCCCCAGCCTTAGGAGGTCTCGGACTCCACCAACACTTCCGCCCTCATCGAGCACCCGGTTTAGTTCATCAGTACAGTACTTTGTGACGCGCGGGCACGCTACCCCATGCCGCAGAAGCTGCTGCTCACGCTCCTTGTTGCCTCGCGCAAGATGCGCCACTACTTCCAAGGCCACCCCATCAAGGTCGTCCCAGCTTACCCATTGGAGAGGGTGCTACGGAGCCCCAATGCTGCGGGAAGGGTTGCCGAATGGAACATTGAACTACAAGCATTCCAGTTGGAGTTCAGCACCACCAGGGTCATGAAGGGCGTCGCGCTCGCCGACTTTGTGGCAGAATGGACCGACGCTCCAGGACCCGCAACGGGCAAGGACCGGTCCCTCTCGCCAGGGACTGAAGCGCCGGACGGCTGGGTCATGTACTTTGATGGTGCCTTCGCACGTCAGGACGCGGGGGCTGGAGCCGTGCTCATCTCGCCTACCTAAGACAAGCTCTACTATGTCGTGCGGCTCCACTTCCAACACAGCGAGAAGGTCTCCAACAACATCATGGAGTACGAAGGCCTGATCGCCGACCTCAAAGCCGCGGCCGCTTTGGGAGTAAAGCGGCTCACCATCAAGGGCAACTCCCAGCTCCTCATCAACTTCTCCAACAAGGTGTATGAGCCGAAGGATGAACACATGGAGGCATACCTAGCGGAGGTACGCAAGATGGAGAAACAATTCTTGGGCCTGGAACTGCAGCATGTGCCTCGCGGAACAAATAAGGAAGCCGACGACATCGCCAAGAGGGCGTCCAAGTGACAGCCACAGGAGCCCGGCGTCTTCGAGGAGCGGCTCTTCAAGCCTTCAGCATCCCCTCCAGCAGCGGGGCAAACACTGCCTCAGGAGGAGCTTCCCCCGCTGCCAACCTCGGGAGCCCCCGCTTGCGGCCCGACCTCAGGGGCACGCCTGCTCCTCGCACTCAAGCCTCGGGAGGGGTGCTGGACCGAAGAATTCAAGGCGTACCTGCTATAGGGAACCATGTCTAAGAAGGAGGAAGATGCAGAGCGCGTGGCTCGGCAGGCCACGGCCTACTGCCTTCAGGATGGTGAGTTATACCGAAAACGACCCAACGATGTTTCCTTGCGGTGCATCTCCAGGGAGCAGGGGTGCGAGCTGTTAGCTGAAATACATGGCGGAGACTGCGGACATCACTCGTCGTCGTGCACCTTGGTGGGCAAGGCGTTCCGCAACGGATTCTACTGGCCCATGGCACTCAACGACGCAACTGAGCTGGTGAGATCCTGCGAAGCCTGCTAGTTCCATGCCAAGAAAATCCACCAGCCTGCTCAGGGCCTCCAGACTATCCCACTCTCATGGTCGTTCACGGTCTGGGGTCTGGATATCTTGGGTCTGTTCCCTCGAGCGCCCAGGGGCTACCGCTATCTCTATGTCGCCATCGACAAGTTCACCAAGTGGGCTGATACGTCTCCAACGTATCTATAATTCTTGATTGTTCCATGCTGTTATATTCCAATCTTGGATGTTTTATAATCATTTTATATCATTTTTTTGGTAATAACCTATTGACATAGTGCCAAGTGCTAGTTGTTGTTTTCTGCATAGTGCCAACTGGCCAATTAATCAGCCTAACAAGTTAACGCGATGAATAGGTGTTATTCGATTCGGCCATGCTGTGAGTAGCGATTAACTGGCTCGTTAACTGATTAATTAAGTAAATTCCTGAAAAGTGAGTTTAATTTCTTGTTTGTTTCAAGCATAGTCAAATTGCTCTTTTAAATTGCTTTATTTGTCCTCGGTTAATGAGATGTCCAAACAATGATGCCCGATGTTGGGTACTTGTATAACTATTAGTTGACATAATTAAAGGCCTTACCATTTAATTACTCTGGCGAAGTGTGCTTGAAGCTTTGAAGTCTCTATTAACCAACTATTACTGCATGAGGCTCACAATCTAGTTTATATTAGGCTAATGATTGCATAGTTTTGCTTGCTGTAGTAGGTTTCTATGAATGCCCCTGCTGTTCATTATGCTCCCTAAGACTTTAATTGAGCTACAGAATGGCCAACTACTTGCTTACTTATACGCAAGATATATATATATATATATAGCTGCATATGTTCTAAATTTGTAACATGTCTGTGTTTTGGATTTGGCCCCAACATCATGCTCCTCTGGTGAGCTAAGAGAGATTTCTGTATGCGGGCTGCACAGACTACCATTTTTATAAATTTTAAAATATCACCTGCTTATGCTTCATGACGTGTAACATTATTGTTAGTCCTGTTTTTCCATGTACAAAATAGTCTGTCTTGCTCGCTTCACTATTGTAACTATACTTTTTCCCTAGTCATGTGTACTTACAGAAACATTTCAGGATGAAGTGACATCAACACAAAGATCTGTGAGCAGTGCGGCATGGCTGTTATCAAATGATTATGGATTGGAATTGTAATGTGCTAATGTTCTCGAACAACAACTAGAGGTGGCAAGACAACATGTACATGATTCTCAACATGCAATCAACAAGTTGAGACTGGAGTTGCAGGTATTAGATGCAGGAGTAAAAAAATGAAACGAGACACTAAGGTAACCACGAAGGAATTGGGCCAAAAGACGTAGCGGGCCATTAACGGGCTGGAACTGACGATGGGCTGGAAATTGTCAAATCTAGAATAGGCCTTTGATGGGCCGATTCTGTGTAACTTGTATGGGTCGTGCTTGTGAATGGGCCTGACTCAAGTAGGCTGCTAATGGGCCGGCCCACTTATTTTGACAGGCCCAGCCTTTTAACCTAAACGGGCCACTGTTGGGCCGAGCCACATGTCGACATACCATAGGCTCGTCCCGTCCACTCGCTTGATGACATCTGTCACAACGCGAAGCTGACACGTGGACACTAAGGCGAATCAGAATTTTACACATGGAAAATCCCCATTGGTCCGGGCGGTTAACGGGTTACCGGACCCCGATAGCTTAACAGCGACCCGTTACGGTGGATGCCACGTGTCGGTTACCCTTGATGAAAGCACTTCCATGACGCGCCATTTATCATCATGGAAAGTGGACACTTCCGTGATGATAATTTTGGCATTGTCATGGAACACTTCTACGACAGCACAGGTATGACTATCTTGATTCTGTCATAAAATCGTCAGGGATGTACATGCATGACAGAAAATATGACCTACTATGACAAACACGTATCATCACGGAACTGTATTTTTTTGTAGTGGTTAGATATTGCTTCCCTTTTCAACTCTACTTTGACCCATATTTTCTTTCATACAAACCGGAGCTTCTATCAAGAACCCTCATGGTTCCGA
This sequence comes from Aegilops bicornis, assembly GCA_021605145.1. Classification (NCBI taxonomy): domain Eukaryota; kingdom Viridiplantae; phylum Streptophyta; class Magnoliopsida; order Poales; family Poaceae; genus Aegilops; species Aegilops bicornis. The sequence continues at coordinate 638,951,696 of CM038675.1, forward strand.
GAGGGAACTTGGTCAAATGATCTGTGTGCGAAACGACATACGCTTTATCTTCCCGCCTTGATTTATTTTACAGAGGCAACACGCAATTGTGCTAAAGATATGAAATTATTCAGGGTTCATTTCACCTTTTTATACATTGATTTTTCCTAGGCATTTTTAACAAACCGCCACCACATTATTATCACAAACAGTCGTATTAGTCCAACTGTGGTTGTTCAACTAACCATTTACTACTGCGAGCAGTTGTTTGATTAGATGGGACGATTGTGAGCAGTCCGCCGCGCACGCTCACCATACCGGGAATCGAGCCGTGAGCGCTGCAATTTATTGCTGGTTTTGGACTTTTGTTTCGTCCACCTCAGGAAGGTACGTAGAACAGTTCTCCGTTCTCATCTACAAGGATCGCCGCCGAGGATTGCCGCCTGCTGTGAGAGGGAGGATGAGTCGGCCAACAAGTGGGGGCGGGTCGAACCAGAACCACAAGAGCCGCCGATGAACGTGGACTTCATCAGCAGCCTCCCCGATGAGATGTTGGTAACCATCATATCCCACCTCCCCATCAAATATGGCGTCCAGACCAGTGTCCTCTCCCGGCGATAGTGCCCCCTGTGGCACTCCACACCTTGGACCTCATCGTCGACCACGAGTTCTGCAGCGGGGAGCAGCAACGCGTGGACGCATTGTCCCACATCCTTGCCACGCACCCTGGGTCGGTCAGACACCTTGCTATCGGCAGGCGCAGTCCCCATAACAAGACCGAACCCAGGTTGCACTACTAGTTCCTATCCCCATCCCTAGTCACTAATATGTTGTCTTCGTTTGCAGATACTGGCAGGCCCTAAAGTAGAAAATGTTGGGGAATATAACAATCCCATTGAGTGCGCACACTAGGGAACCCGTCAGTGATGAATTCATCAATCGCAAACGGTTGTATACCATTAAGCGTCACAACACACACGGCTTATTTCATCACAAACAACTTGGATGGATCAACTGTATGTCACGTATCGCACACGCAACTCTAATCTGGTTCGTGCTTGATGTCTCCGCCATCGCTCGCACAGTTCGTCTTATTTTCCACGGATCACTGTGCCGGCCTCTGCTCGCATCCCTCGGCGAGCTCTGTGAAAGGATCGAGATGGACCTAGAGGGGGGGTGAATAGGTACAATTACAAATTTTAATTATTACTTAGAAATTTTAGGCAATAGTGCAGAATATGAAAGTGAGCCTAACAATTGCTAGTAGGTACGAAGTACTAGGCAAGTAACACAAGCATATAAGTTAGCAAGCCCAATATGATGTAAGTAAGTGCAAACCAAAACAAGTAACCACAAGTATAGAGTTAGGGTTAGGAATAACCGCAACTCCGGGAGACGAGGATGTATGCCGATGTTCACTTCCTTGGAGGGAAGCTAGTCACCGTTAGAGAGGTGGATGTTACCACGAAGGCACACCAACGCCACGAAGGCTCACCCTATTCTCCCTTTGAGACAACACCACGAAGGTGTTTCTCAACCACTAGTGGTAGACCTTGGGGTGGTCTCCAAACCCTCACAAACTTATCCGGGGTAATCACAAAGTCGATTCCTCTCGAAAGACTCCTACCGCCTAGGAGTCTCCAACCTCCAAGAGTAACAAGATCGATGGGGATTTGCTCAAGACTTGCTCAAATCACGAATTCCTTGGGTGCAAAGAAGGAGGAGAATTGGATCTATCACTTGATCGGACAACTTCTTTTCAAAGCTCTCAAATCCCTTGAGGATCTAGGATTTGGTGTGGAGAAATGAGAGAGAGTGAGAAGTGTTCTAAGGTTTGTTCAAAGTGAATGGTCAACACAAAACCGTGGACGGGTAAGGAGTATATATATGGGGTGGGAAAATGGTGGCCGTTGGGGGTACAGGATGGCCGGACGTCCGGAGGACGTCGGACGTCCGGAGGCCCACGTGGGTCCGGACGTCCGGCTACCATCGGACGACCGATCACCGCTGTGAAAAGTGTGACCCACAAACCAATGTACACGATACCGACGTCCGAGCAGGGCGGACATCCGTGAAGAATGCTTCGATGTGAAAGTGTCGGACGTCCGGAGGGTTCCGGACATCCGCAAAAAATGTTTCTGTAGGAAGTGTCGGACGTCCGTAAGCGTCCGGACGTCCGGGCAATCGGGAAGGACCGGACGTCCAGAGAGTTCGGACATCCGTAAGGAAGTTTCGATATGAAAGTGTCGGACGTCCGGAGGGTTCGGACATCCGCAAAATGTTTCTGTTAGAAAGTTTCGACGTCCGTAAGCGCCCGGACGTCCGCAATCAGGAAGGACCGGACGTCCGTAGAGCGCCGGACGTCCAAGGTAAGGTATATAGATACCAGCTTTGAGCAAGTTTTTCACAGATCCATCGATCCTCTTAATAGTGCGGGATCCCTATACTCAAGAACACCATAAATGAAGTTAACACCTTGTATCTCCATACTTGAGTTATATGCCTTTTGTCCCTAGTCATGATCCATGCATACGGTCTTTGGAACACAATCCTGAGATATACTTGATAAACATGATTAGTCCCGAGCATATGTGTTGTCATCAACATCAAAATATGATTTAAGGGCATGATTGCACTTTCAATCTCCCCTTTTGGTAGTTGATGACAACTCATATGCATACTCATAATAGTAATCGGAAGTATTTGTTGTGGAGCTCAATAACCATAATAAGAATAGGTAGCGAGTAGCGAGAGGGCTCCCCTCAAACTGATGCCACAATAGTTGGATCACTTCATATAGATCAATTCATATAGATTCACCAAACTCATAACCAACAAACTGATCAATTCATATATCATATAGATTCATAACTAACAAACTCATAACATAGTTCAACAACCCATAACATAGTTCAACAAACTACTCCTAACATAGGTTCGATTACATAATAAGCTAGAGTAATGCATATGGAACCTACTCCCCCTTTGGCATCAAGTATCCAAAAACAAAGAGGGGAATGATATGATAGTATTAAAGCTCATCCTCATCATCATCATCATGAACAGCACTGCCACCAGTCTCGTCAAAGAAATCAGCCCACTCAGGACCGGAGGGAAAACCAAAATCGAAGGGGTTCTACAGAAGACGCTCATCGTCACTCACATCATATACGCTTTGAGTCTCGCAGACGAGCCTTCAGAGCGTTCTTGGAAGTGACCATGCGAGTGACCACATCGTGTTGTTGGGAGCAATGGAAGGTGAACATCTTCATCATGGCTGAATGAGCCTTCCCAAGAAAAGCGAGCAATGCGCCCAAAGGAGGCATCACGGGAATGAGGATGGTTAGCGTGCGAGGGAAAACTAAGCGGTGCGACTAGCGAAGCGGGAGGAGGAGGAACATGGTCAGCCGCCATGTGAGGTGGGATGACCCATCTCTCATGTATATGAGTGCGTGCAATGGGAAAGGGAGCTGCACTCTCGATAAATGCCTGAAGAAAAGGTGCATGAGGAAAAGCCCGCTTGTGCTGGAAGCTAGCAAGGCGAATCTCATGCCATAGAAAGTGTGGAACATTTATCTTCCCTTTAGGAGATGTGTAAAGGCGATGCATGAGATCAATGCAAGAGCTGCTACAGTGAGCCCTTGTCACCCATCTTGGGATAAATGGTGCGGATGACACACCGATAAATGATGTTGAATGGAAAACGCCAAATAGAGACTTGGTTTAGACCCTTTGTTTTTCAAGATTAGACAAAGATGATATGGGTCTAAGGAGATCCGCATGACCGCAATGCCTTTGGGCTTATGGTTGGGGTCATCCTTGTGGATTTTGAACCCAAAGTGTCGGGAAATCCAAGTGCGGTGACAAACTCGGCATAAGATCTTTGTGAGAGCAGTGTCGGAGGTCATCCATGTGACAGTGTTATCAGGAGCAAAGTAACAAGTGGCATAAAACTGATGGATGGCAGCCTGGTTAAAATCGTGTTGAAAGGCGAATGGGGCAGCTAGGTTGGACGACTCAATGAGCTCAATGGCTCCCGGATATTTCTCCGGATGAGTGCGAATGTGCTCAAGATCAATGCAAACATGAAGTGACAAGCCTTTAGGAATGACAATCGTGGTGAAGATGTCGGCTTGGACATTCGTGAAAGCGACTATCCCGAGAATCCCTAGCAACAAGAAATTGATCTACATCACGACGCAATTTGAGATATGAAGATGTGGGGACTTCATTGAAACGCTTAACATGACGGCCTAGTGATAGTGGAGGCTCAATGGAGATGTGACGGGCATCACCGTGGGGTTGCACCGGAGGAGGAGGAGGTTGAAATGTTGGACGACGAGTGTCGGGCTTAGGGGCAGCGACGCGGACGCCAATCATCGGGGACGGATCCACCTCTTCAAGCTCGTCCTCAAAATCTGACCCCTCCGAAGAGGAATCACTGGACGAGCTGGGAGGACGAGCGGCACGTTTCCGAGGGCGATCTTCCTCCTCGGAGTCGTTGGAACCACCACGACGAGACGGACGCGCCGGCCCTCCGGCGACTTGCTTGCGTGCGGAGTGCTTGGACCGAGGCATCATGACCTAGGGGAGAAGGAAAGCACATGTCAACACCCCTCCATAGACCAGGGTGACAAGTGAAGAGAAGGGGGGGTCTGCCCTACTAGGCGAGGAAGAGCACGGAGGAGCCAAGCGACGTACCGGAGCAGGGGATCGACGGACGGACGGGGAGAAAAGCCCCGAGCAGAACGGCTGGACGGGCCGGACGGCACGTCTCATATCCGCGGCGGGGAGACACCCCGGCGAGGGGTACGGCGGCGGGTGGTTGCGGGGAGGGGCCGCACGACAGAAACGGCGGCGGCGGCGAACTGACGGATGGGGTTGGTTGACTAATAAAACCTAGGGCGCAGTATATATAGACCCGCGTAGAAACGTACGGACGTCCGGTGCCTTCGGACGTCTGGAGTTATATATGCGACCGGACATCCGGAAACAGACGGACGACCGGAGTCAGGGCCATCAGCAAAGAAGGATAACAGAGATGCTTTTACGGACGTCCGATGGCATCCGGACGACCGGGCATATTGTAACAGAACGGTTCTTACGGACGTCCGGAGTCTTCCGGACGTCCGAAGCTTCATTTGCTAGGCCAAACTTGAGTGAACCAGAATGGTTTTTACGGACGCCCGGCGAGGCCAGACGACCGGTCGAAGGTAACCAGAGTAGAATATACGGACGTCCGGCAGTGAAATACCACTCGGACGTCCCGAACCCTCCGGACGTCTGGAGCTAGAAGTTGGGACAGGAGGGCTGATAATGATGATGAGGAAAACATTTTCTCAGACTAAAACTTATTTATGTAGGAACTCAGATCCCACCTTACTCAATCATAGGCATTGACTACAAGTGGTGGCTAATGCCACCATGTCTGAGTAGACATGACATGACACAGAAAGATTTGTACTTTAAGTGCATAGTCACTACTCCATCATATTAAAGTATCCTAGTTTTTACAAAAAAAAACTATGATAACTTTGAGAGTATTTGTTCAATTTATGCATTATGTAAGGTGAGAGAACTCATGAATTGAGTGTCTCCCCCTAAATATATGCCTACATCACGACAAGACATTAAGTTTAAGCATGGATAGGTACTAGATTTCACATAATGTTGTCAAGCTCCAAGATACCAATTTCACGCCTGAGTCGTGTAACCTTGCTTCATCCAATGGTTTGGTGAAAATATCCGCCATTGCAAATCTGTCCCAATGTGATCAATGTGAATATCGCCTTTCTCTACATGATCTCTCAAGAAGTGATATCTAATATCAATGTGTTTGGTGCGGAGATGATCCTTGGGGTTCTCTGCAATGTTGATAGCACTTTCATTATCACATAGAAGAGGCACATGCCTATAGGTGATACCATAATCCTTCAAAGTTTGCCTCATCCATAATAACTGAGTTGCACAACTGGCGGCAGCAATGTATTCAGCTTCTGCTGTAGAGAGGGCAATAGTTTCTTCGATGACCAACTTACCAAAGAGCGTCCAAGAAATTGACATGCACCAGAGGTGGATTTACGATCCACTTTGTCTCCGGCCCAATCCGCATCCGTGTATCCAATGAGATCAAACTTAGCATCCTTGGGATACCATAGACCCAACTTTGGGGTGTGAACAAGGTATCTAAGAATATGCTTAACCGCCTTATGATGACTTTCCCTAGGGGAAGCTTGAAATCTAGCACACATGCATACACTAAACATGATGTCTGGTCTAGATGCACAAAGATAAAGCAATGAACCAATCATAGAGCGGTATTTAGATGGGTCAAAGGGGATACCGTCTGTGTCTTCAGTTAGTGTTATTTTGGTTGGCATTGGTGTCTTACATGGACTAGCATCAGACATACCAAACTTCTCTAGGATATCCTTGAGGTACTTTGCTTGGGACAAGAAAATTCCTTCTTGAAATTGTTGAATTTGAAAACCAAGGAAGAACTTCAAATCCGCATTGAGTGACATTTCAAAATTCTTGGTCATTGAAGCCGCAAACTTCTTGCACAGATGAATGTTAGGAGAACCAAAAATGATATCATCTACATAGATTTGGCATAAGATCAAATCACCCTTATCCCTCTTAGTAAAAAGAGTAGGATCGATCACCCCTCTCACAAAACCATCATTGAGTAAAAACTTCTTAAGATGATCATACCAAGCACGAGGTGCTTGTTTGAGGCCATACAAAGCCTTATGAAGTTTATACACATAGTCTTTGTGATCGGGATCAACGAACCCAGGTGGTTGTGATACATATACTTCTTCTTGTAGAGGACCATTAAGGAAAGCACTCTTCACATCCATTTGATGTAATGTAAAACCATTGAAAGCAGCATAAGCAAGTAAGATGCGAATGGATTCAAGACGGCAACGGGGCAAAGGTCTCACCAAAGTCCAAACCTTCAACTTGTGAGTACCCTTGTGCCACTAACCTTGCCTTGTTTCGGATGATTACACCATTCTCATCTTGTTTGTTCTTGAAAATCCATTTTGTTCCAATGACGTTGTGTTCGGTAGGTGGCCTCTTGACTAACGACCACACTTGGTTGCGTTCAAAACTGTTCAACTCTTCTTGCATAGCAACTAGCCAATCGTTGTCTATCAATGCATCTTGTACCTTGATGGGTTCAAAACTAGACACAAAAGAGAAGTGAGCACAAAAGTTGGTCAAGTGTTTACGAGTGACTCTACCTTCCGATATGCCGGTGAGTATTTTGTCAACATCAACACGACCGGCCACTCGTGGCATGACAGAGGTCAGGGTTTCACGAGGTTCAACTTCATGTCCATCGTCCACATCCTCAACATATGGATCATTAATGTGTGGAGGAAGATCTTCTTGTTCATATTGCATTTGTTGAGGTTCATCATCAATGATTGGACTTTCTTGTTCTTGTTCTTGAAGATTGTCATGAGGAGGAGCTTGATCATCCTCTTCAACTTGGGCTAAAGGTATCGGTTGAGCAATAGGGGCTTGTGGTGTTATGAATGTTGAAGTAGTTTGATGATGTGTGAGACTTCTATCTTCTTCTTCATCATCATGAGGTTCTTGTTCCATAGGAAGAAGTGCCCCAACACCCATGGTCAAAATGTCTTGAGAAGAATCTTCTTCACCTACATCACTTAGATCAACTTGCTCCCCATGGGAGCCATTAAATTCATCAAACACCACATCACAAGTTTCTACCACACATCCATTGGATTTGTTGTAGACTCTATATGCGTGAGAGTTTGATCCATAGCCAACAAATATACCCTCAATTGTTTTGGATTGAAATTTTCCTAACCTTTCTCTTTTGTTGAGGATGAAACATTTGCACCCAAATACACGAAAGTACTTGACATTTGGCTTGTTTCCAGTTAGAAGCTCATATGGAGTCTTTTCCAATATAGTGCGGAGGAAAAGCCGGTTTGATGCATGACATGCGGTGTTGATGACTTCGGCCCGTAAACTATGTGGTGACTTGTATTCATCCAACATGGACCTTGCCATCTCCACAAGTGTGCGGTTCTTCCTTTCGGCTACACCATTTTGCTGAGGAGTGTATGGAGCTGAGTATTGATGCTCAATCCCTTCATCACTAAGGAATTCTTCCAAGGTATAGTTTTAGAACTCAGATCCATTGTCACTTCTTATTGCCAAGATTTCTTTGTCAAACTTGCGTTGTGCTTGCTTGGCAAAGTCAATGAAAGTGATCTTCGTTTCGTCCTTGGACTTGAGGAAGAACACCCATGTATATCTTGAGTAATCATCAACAATGACAAGTCCATACTTTTTCCCACCAAGACTATCCCATGAAGGAGGCCCAAAGAGATCCACATGAAGGAGCTCCAAAGGCCTTGAAGTAGACACAATATTCTTGGGTGGGTGCTTTGATTGATGTTGCTTCCGGCTATACAGGCACTACACACACGATCTTTCTCAAAAGAGACATTTGTTAGTCCAAGGATGTGATTCCCCTTTAAGAGATCTTGAAGATTCCTCATGCCGACATGGGCTGGCCGGCGATGCCATAGCCACCCTGTCGGCCTTGGCCATTAGACAAGTTGCATGGAATGTGCTCTCTTTCGAGAAATCAACCGTGTAAAGGTTGCCATCCAACTCTCCAACAAAGGCCACTTCGAGAGTATCTCTCTTAAAGACTTTCACATCCGTTAGTCCAAATAGTGTATCATAACCAACATAAGCCAATTGGCGGACAGAAAGCAAATGATATTTAAGGGATTGGACAAGCATGACATTTGCAAGAGACATGTCATTTGTGATAGCCACCTTACCCAACCCAAGTACCTGTCCTTTTGATCCTCCACCATACATAATGCTCATAAATGGTTGAATAGCTTCCATGAAATCGTAGAGCAATTTGCTATCTCCGGTCATATGATTTGTACATCCACTATCAATCACCCATTTTACTCCACCGGAGAAAGCTACCTATACACAATTATTACTTGGTTAGAGGCACCCATTTTACAATGGGACCTCTCAAGTTAGTCACAAGGGTCTTAGGGACCCAAATAGCATAAAAACGAAATGCCTTTTGGGGCCAACAAACTTTAGATAAACTTCTCCATCCTTAGTCTTACACAATACATAGGATGGAGGCATGAACTCTTTTGGCTTGTTGAGAGTGGGCATGCCCCTTGTGGCCTTCCCACTAACAACCTTACCTTTCTCCTTGTGTCCTTCTCGTACAAAGGTTTCTTTTAAAGGGGTTGTGCAATTTTGGGAGGATGTCTTCTTCTTGCGTGTGCTTGGGTCAAACCCGAGTCCCTCTTTGGCGAACGCTTAATTGTGTTGGCTCAACACCTCATTAAGGTTCTTTTGCCCTTGAGCACATGTCATGAGCCCTTTCTCGATTTGAGCTTTGAGAAACCGATTCTCCTCAAGGATGGATGCTAGATCACTACTAGAGTTAGTAGAACATGCATCAACATTGATAATAGGAGATGAGTAAGCCTTGGCTAGAGTTTCAAGATAAGTAAGTTTGAGTGTCTCAAAACTCTTTGTAAGAAGGGTGAGCTCTTCTTCCTTAGTCTTGAGAGACACGGATAGAAGCTCACAATCCTTAGTGAGAGAAGCATGAGACTTTGCAAGCTTACTTTTATCATTCATCAACTCTTCACAAGAGCCAATAGCCTTTTCAAGGAGGCAAGATCTTTAGTATGAACATCAATATTTGCACCAATTTTTAAGCATAGTTCATCATTTCGTGCTTCCTCATATTTGACTTTCCGCTCAAGGGTTTCATATTTTTCCTTTTCCTCGATGACGAGGGTTTCGAGTTCCTTAATGGAGATGGTGTGCTTACTCACCATCTCCATAAGCATACGAAACATAGTGAGCTTACTTCCTTTGAGGGAGCACATGAACTTATTAAGTTTAGCAAGCATAGGATCAGTTAGATCATCATCCTCATAATTATCCTCCGCATCAAGATACTCATCACTAGAAGTAGAAGGCGTGAACAAAGGAGGATTTGATCGTGGAGTTACCTTGACCTTGTCAGAAGAGCTTTGGTCCTCTTCTTCTTCAACCATGGCCTTTGCCATTAGGCATTTGTGAGCATTGCCCTTGTAATCTTTCATGTAGTTGTAGGTGACCACTTCACCACTCTTGTTTACTAACCTCAAGGTGTTTTGAGAGTCTTGAGCAACTCCGGCAACACCATTAACATCATCCGGATCAGATTCTTCTTGAGCAACCATTGCCTTTCCATCTCTCTTCTTGAGCTTGGAGTTCAAAGGATTTGGAAACTTCTTCTTGAGAAAGGTCTTGGGAAACCTTGGTTTATCTTCTCTCTTCTCATAAGGGCACTCGTTGGAGAAGTGATTGGTTTCTTCACAGTTGTAGCATTTTCTTACTTTCTTCTTTTGGAATCTTCCCTTGAACTTTCCCGCGCTAAACTTCTTGACAAAAAGAGCCATATCTTCATATGTAGGGCCCTCGCCGATTCAATCTCATCACCATCTTCGTCATCCTCTTCTTCTTCTTCACTTTGTTCATCTTCACATATATGCTTGGCCTTCAATGCAAGATTGATCTTTGATGATGGAGAACCATGCATGGCAAGATGTTTTGTGGCATTAGTCTTTGACTCTTCATATAGTTGAAAGGTGGATACGATGTCATCTGTAGTCATTTCCTTGAAGGTATGGTGTTGTCTTATGTCCCACACCATTTGATGGTGAAATGGAGCAAGAGCATGGAGTAACTTATCCACAAGGAACCTCTTAGTCATGTTGAATCCATCTTGTGTCTTGTCACACTCACATGACTCAATATCGGCAAGTGAGTGTCATGAGACGCTCATGGAGTTGATTGGGGTTTCACCTTTCTCCATACAAAAGTTTTGCAATTGCCCTTGGCAATTTCATATTGAGCACTCGGAGGGTAGAAGTGCCAGTTTTGGATCGCATAACAGTTTCCCATAGTTCCTTTGCACTTGTGAAGTGTAATAACGGTCTCCTTTGCTTTTCATCCAATCCACTCCATATCCACAAGATTTCAGTGTCATTGAGGTTCTTGTCATATATTTATATCGGAGTGGGGTTCTTTGGATCAACCACAAGATAGCCATACTCCAAGATCTCCAACATCTCATCGCTTCCATGTCGAAGATGGTCCTGCATAGCAACTCTCCACAAAGGAAAATCGGAAGTGGCACTAAGCAAAGGAGGACTGCCTTGAGGATTATATCTTGGTTTCTCAACCCGAGGTCTTGCATAAAGCCAAGGAACACCGGCGTGTTCATTGTTAGGAGGTTGTTGACCAAGTGATGGAGTAGGCGCGATTGGCCTTGAGGCAGCGCCACCCGAGAGTGGTGCAAGCACCGAGGACAACATGGCTAATCTCATTTGGACCAAGGCCTCAAGAGAAGCATCGTGCTCCTCTTTTTGCTTAGCAAGGGCCCGTTCTAGATCCTCCGACGTAAAGGACTTGACTTCAAAAGAAGCCTCACCTTTATCCTTAGGATCTACAACCAGGGGAGTCCCATCTGGGTTCATCTCGCTCTAGGGCGGTTAAGCCACAAGAATAGAGCACGAGGCTCGATACCAATTGAAAGGATCGAGATGGACCTAGAGGGGGTGAATAGGTACAATTACAAATTTTAATTATTACTTAGCAATTTTAGGCAATAGTGCGGAATATGAAAGTGAGCCTAACAATTGCTAGTAGGTACGAAGTACTAGGCAAGTAACACAAGCATATAAGTTAGCAAGCCCAATATGATGTAAGTAAGTGCAAACCAAAACAAGTAACCACAAGTATAGAGTTAGGGTTAGGAATAACCGCAACTCCGGAGACGAGGATGTATGTCGATGTTCACTTCCTTGGAGGGAAGCTAGTCACCGTTAGAGAGGTGGATGTTACCACGAAGGCACACCAACGCCACGAAGGCTCACCCTATTCTCCCTTTGAGACAACACCACGAAGGTGTTTCTCAACCACTAGTGGTAGACCTTGGGGTGGTCTCCAAACCCTCACAAACTTATCCGGGGGTAATCACAAAAGTCGATTCCTCTCCGAAGACTCCTACCGCCTAGGAGTCTCCAACCTCCAAGAGTAACAAGATCGATGGGGATTTGCTCAAGACTTGCTCAAATCACGAATTCCTTGGGTGCAAAGAAGGAGGAGAATTGGATCTATCACTTGATCGGACAGCTTCTTTTCAAAGCTCTCAAATCCCTTGAGGATCTAGGATTTGGTGTGGAGAAATGAGAGAGAGTGTGAGAAGTGTTCTAAGGTTTGTTCAAAGTGAATGGTCAACCCAACACCGTGGAAGGGAAAGGAGTATATATATGTGGTGGGAAAAGGTGACCGTTTGGGGTACAGGATGGCCGGACGTCCGGAGGACGTCGGATGTCCGGAGGCCCAAATGGGTCCGGACGTCCGACAGTCATCGGACGACCGACCGCTGTGAAAAGTGTGACCCACAAACCAATGTACACGATACCGACGTCCGAGCAGGGCCGGACATCCGTAAGAATGCTTCTGATGTGAAAGTGTCGGACGTCCGGAGGGTTCCGGACATCCGCAAAAATGTTTCTGTTGTGGAAGTGTCGGACGTCCGTAAGCGTCCGGACGTCCGGGCAATCAGGAAGGACCGGACGTCCGTAGAGTTCGGACATCCGTAAGGAAGTTTCTGATATGAAAGTGTCGGACGTCCGGAGGGTTCCGGACATCCGCAAAAATGTTTCTGTTGTGAAAGTTTCGGACGTCCGTAAGCGTCCGGACGTCCGGGCAATCAGGAAGGACCGGACGTCCGTAGAGCGCCGGACGTCCGAAGGTAAGGTATATAGATACCAGCTTTGAGCAAGTTTTTCACAGATCCATCGATCCCCTCTTAATAGTGCGGGATCCCTATACTCAAGAACACCATAAATGAAGTTAACACCTTGTATCTCCATTCTTGAGTTATATGCTTTTTGTCCCTAGTCATGATCCATGCATACGGTCTTTGGAACACAATCCTGAGATATACTTGATAAACATGATTAGTCCCGAGCATATGTGTTGTCATCAACATCAAAATATGATTTAAGGGCATGATTGCACTTTCACTCTGCTCGCCGTTAGGCGCCGCAGCGTGTTGTGCTTGCCGTTAGGCACCGCGGCACGCTCTGCTCGTGTCCGTCGGCACGCTCTGCTCACGTACCTCCACGCGCTCGGCTTGTGGACAGATTTTCCTTGTGTGTTCAACTGCTATATGCATATATAAGGTTGATCGTCCTTGAGGCGACCGCGGAGCGCTCTGCTCGAGTCTCTGCGCGCATGCCCTGCCAGCGGTTGGGGCCTACGCACGATCATGTTGGGGGCCCATATGCATGCGGTTGCACCGCGCGCATCGCCATGGTGCAGTTAAGTGCGGCATGATGGAGTTACGCGCTGCAAATTAGAACTGCCATTCCAGCGTGCGGATATTCCAGGCCGTCCGGCTTCCCCATTAATTCCCGCGGCCATTATAACCTTAGTCTCTTCAACCTTTCAATCTCGCCCCACAACACAACAAGCACACCCACGACGACACATACAGAGAGGATATCTAGCGGCGCTCCAATGGAGTTCGGCGAGCATAAAGTGGAGACCCACATGAGGGAGACGGATCTCTCAGTGGTGTACACCATCGACCCGGCCGTGGTGGAGGACTACATGAACACAGTGAAGCAGTTGCTTGCTCGAGACAAGTACAAGGTGGTCGCCATCGACCTCCAGTACACCGGCGGTTATACAGACAAAGATCAGAAGGTTGACGTCCCCCAATTGTGCGTGCGCCATCATGTCCTCATCTACCACTACTGCATGGCCATAGAGTCTTGCGACCGTTTCGCCAGGTTTGTCAATAGCACCGACTACAAGTTCGCTACGGTGGAAACCTCCAACAATGTAAAAGTGCTCATGGTTAAGGGCTTGGCCTGCAAGAACCTTGTCAAAATCCATGAGCACTACAGGGTCTGGGGAGAACTGCTATGGACTATCGTTTCCACACAAAGGAACAGCATGATTTCTATGAGACAGTCTTGTTGGGCAAGAAACCCATTGTCTGTGACATGAAGTGGGTTGACTGGAAATACATTGATGACAATGAGGACTATTTCCCAGGTGTGCAAGAGAGCTTCAGAATGAATGCAGTTGACAAGTTTGTTGGTCAGAAGTTGACTAAGTGGAACGATGAGATGATCATGCAATTCTATTCAACTGCTCACTTTTATCATGATGGAAGGATTGTTTAGATGGCTGAAGATACTAAGTATCAATCTACAATCTCTGAGTGGGCCAAGTTGATCAATGCCCCAAAGGAAGATGAGAATGACACTGATGTATATGCCAAGCCTAGGAAGGATCACAACTCCATGGCCAACATGTACAAGACCATTCCTGATAAGGCCCTGGAAACACATAGGCTTGGATCAATATACTATATGTTGTTTGGCCTGACAACCATCAACACCATCTTGAGGCACACTCTTCTGCCTAAGTCAGGAGATCATAGGATGATCCGTGGTCACTCAATCAACTTGCTCCACATGTTTGATGTGCCCCAGAAGTTCAAGGTGATGAGCCTGATTTTGGAAACATTGAAGAGAACTGCAGCTGATCAGAAGAGATCATGTGGATATGCCCCTCACATACAGATGTTGATCAACTCCAAGATGAGAATAGGGACATATCTTCTTGATAAAGAGCATCTTCCCCTGAGGCCAAAATTTGAAGACAATGAGATTTTCATGGATGCATCTCATCCTACATGTGCAGAAGCTCAGGAAGAGAGAGAGAGAGAGAGAGAGAGAGAGAGAGAGAGAGAGAGGAAAGGCTGCAAAAGCAGCAAAGGCAGCTAGTGCACTAGATGCTTCAACTGTGATGCTCAAGACCAAGCAAGATCAACTTAGTTATCTGCTTGAGGCTACAGTGAGAATTGAGAAGGGCTTGGCCACCCTGACTCAAAATCAAGAGTCTTAAGAGGATCATTGAGACAAAATTTCATAATCTAGATGTGAAGGTCACAGAGATCCAGACCACTGTGGAGAAGCTCCAGGAAGAAGTTGAGGACAGGAATGACAGACCTACAACAGATAATTTTCAGAGAGTGCCAAGGGCACAAAGGTCTTCAGTAGTGCCAGTTGTCAATGACACCAGGACTACTCTTTCAGCACCTGCAGCAACTGCCACTATTGCATCTCCAGTTTCAACTCCTCCAACTCCATAGACATCTTCAGAAGCATTTGCAGATGCTCTCATATCCACGCCGTCTACGCACACCGGAGCAACCAGCTAGAAGACCCCTTCGGGAACTCCCGGAGATCGTGCATAGAGTGTCGCATAGCACTATGCATTTTCAAACTTTTTGGTAACTTTTTGCCAAAGGGGGAGAAAGTGTATAGATCATTAGGCTGAGAGAGAGAGAAAAAGTTTTGCTTTTGTTGCCTCTCTTACTACTTGATCATTTGCTCATTTGATTCCTATGCTACAATTTGTGTTTTGCTCGTGAGATACTCTTGTGATCATGTGTTTGATCATACTATGCCTTAATGTGTGCTTACATGCTTATATGTATGATATTTGTGTATGAGCAATCATGTCTACCCTTGGTGATGAGTGCATGTTCTTTAACTCCTATCATTTTGAGCGCTCCAACAAGATGTATGTGACATGGAAGAGTGATCCATGATCCTAATCAATTGTGCATTTGCATTCAAAAGCAAATTTTAAATATGCACAAATTTAAGGGGAGCTTTTGCTTATCACATACTTCTCAAAGCGACGATGTATTTCATTCATATTATCACTTGTCGAAGCTTTCATCTATATGTTGTCATCAATTACCAAAAAGGGGAAGATTGAAAGTGCAACTAATCCCCGGGTGGTTTTGGTAATTCATAACAACATATAGCTCATTGAACTAATATCCATTCAAGTTAAATATTTTAGGAAGTTCAATCATTGGCATGGCATGGACTAGAGATGTGGACCCCTCAAAATGCTAAGGACAAAGATTGGCTAAAGCTCAAGACTCTTCATTTATATTCTAGTGATCCAAGATCACATTAAGTCCATAGGAAAGCCAATACTATTAAAAGGGGATGAGGTGTTGCTTCATGGTCTACTTGCACAAAGTGCTTAGTGATATTGCTCCAAAACCGTCAGCCACTTTCTCATTTCCACATATGTCCAAAACTGAAAGTCAAACTCGGCCCCACCGATTTGATCTATCTGGCGCCACCGACTTCATTTGACCTAGCCACTGCCAGATACCCTAGACAATTCGGTCACACCGATACGGATCTCGGTCTCACCGAGATGGCCTTGCAAACTCTATGTTGCCTGTTGTAATTATTTTGGTCTCACCAAAATGTGCAATCGGCCCCATCGACTTTGCTTGACCAACTCTCTATTTGCTCTTTGCTGAAATCGGTCTCACTGAGTTCAAGCAATCGGTCTCATCGAGATGAGGTTTTTCCCTAGCCCTAGCACATCGATTCCACCGAGTTGATCATGTCGGTCCCACCGAGATTCCTAATGTTCACATTTTGAACTAAATCGGTCTCACCGAGTTCTTCTATTCGGTCTGACCGAGTTGGGTCAAATGTGTGTAATGGTTGGATTTTGTGTGGAGGCTATATATACCCCTCCACCCCCTTCTCCATTTGCGAAAGAGCCGTCAGAACATGCCTACACTTCCGCTACTCATTTTCTGAGAGAGAACCACCTACTCATGTGTTGAGACCAAGACATTCCAATCCAACCACAAGAATCTTGATCTCTAGCCTTCCCCAAGTTGCTTTCCACTCAAATCATCTTTCCACCATAGCCAAATCTGTGAGAGAGAGTTCAGTGTTGGGGAGAATATCATTTGAAGCACAAGAGCAAGGAGTTCATCACCAACACACCATCTATTACCTTTTGGAGAGTGGTGTCTCCTAGATTAGTTAGGTGTCACTTGGGAGCCTCCGACAAGATTGTGGAGTTGAACCAAGGAGTTTGTAATGGCAAGGAGATCGCCTACTTCACGAAGATCTACCCGAGTGAGGCAAGTCCTTCATGGGCGATGGCCATGGTGGGATATACAAGGTTGCTTCTTCATGGACCCTTCATGGGTGGAGCCCTCCGTGGACTCGTGCAACCATTACCCTTCGTGGGTTGAAGTCTCCATCAACGTGGATCTACGATAGCACCACCTATCGGAACCACACCAAAATCTCTGTGTCTACATTGCATTTGCCTTCTCCAAACCCTTCCCTTTACCTTCATATGTGATACGTCTCCAACGTATCTATAATTTATGAAGTATTCATGCCATGTTTACAATAGTTTTATATGATTTTGGTATGATTTGATTAGAACTAACCCGGACTGACACTGTTTTCAGCAGAACTACCGTGGTGTTGTTTTTGTGCAGAAATAAAAGTTCTCGGAATGCGATGAAAATCAACAGAGAATTTTTCTGGAAAACATGAAAAATACTGGAACAAAAAGCTACCGGAGGGGAGTCCCGGGGGGCACGAGGGTGGGGGACGCGCCCACCCCCTGGGCGCTCCCCTGTGCCTCGTGGACTCCTCGAGAGCCCCCCTGACGTGAAATCAACGCCAACCTCTCCTATAAATACAGAAACCTTCGGGAAATAACCTAGATCGGAAGTTCAGCCGTCGCAAGCCTCTGTAGCCACGAGAAATAAATCTAGGCCCTCTCTGGCACCCTGCCGGAGGGTGCCATCATCACTAGTGGCCATGGAGGAGGATCCCGGAGGGGCCATCATCGCCATGAAGGCCAAGGACCATAGGGAGAACCTCTCCCCATCCAGGGGGGCCATGAAGTAGGGAGCACAAGGGGGAGAACCTCTCCTCCTCTCTCTCGGTGGCGCCGGAGTGCCATCGGGAGGGGAATCATCGCCGCTGTGTTCGTGTTCAGCAACATCACCATCATCATCTCCATCCTCGTCTCTTTTACGGTCCACTCTCCCGCACCCCGCTGTAATCCCTACTTGAACATGGTGCTTTATGCCAGATATTATGATCCAATGATGTGTTGCCATCCTATGATGTTTTGAGTAGATATCATTTGTCTTTGGGTTGATTGATGATCTAGATTGGTATGAGTTGTATGTTTTATTTTGGTGTTGTCCTATTGTGCCCTCCGTGTCGCACAAGCGTGAGGGATTCCCGATGTAGGGTGCTTTAATATGTTCATGGTTTGCTTATTGTCTGCGTTGCGTGAGTGACTGAAACACAAACACGGATAAGTGGGTCATGGCGTATGGGAATAAAGAGGACTTGATACTTTAATGCTATTGTTGGGTTTTACCTTAATGATCTTTAGTAGTTGCGGATGCTTGCTAGAGTTCCAATCATAAGTGCATATGATCCAAGAAGAGAAAGTATGTTAGCTTATGCCTCTCCCTCATATGAAATTGCAATACTGATTACCGGTCTTGTTAACAATTTCCTAGGATGATTCCGCACACCGATCCATCATTATTCCACACTCGCTACTTATAATATTTAGTAATATATTCTAACTTTATGATAACAGCACCTACTTTTATATTTTAGCTCTCCGATATCATGCAAATTTATCCTCTTCATACCCACAACGTAGTTTTATTTCTCGTTTCTAGTTGAAAGCAAACGTTCGGTATACGTAGAGTCGTATCAGTGGCAGATAGGACTTGAGAGAATATTGATCTTACATTTAGCTCCTTGTGGGTTCGAAACTCCATAATTATCACTTCCACCTTTGGGAATTGCTACGATGATTCCCTGCACTTGGGGATTATCAAGCTCTTTTTCCGGCGCCGTTCTTGGGAGCAATAGCGTGGGGTTGATATTCTCGTGTGTGCTTGTTTGCTTTCTCGACTAAGTAGATTTTGTTTTTCCTTTTTGTTTCTGTTTAGTTGTGGGTGAAATATACAAAAAAAATTAAAGAATGAAAATACAAAAAAAATTACTTGCCTTTCATGCCTAAAAAGTTTTTCAAAAAGAGAAGTGATTGGAAAGTTATGCATTGAAGAAGTGAGGGTCGACCATGAGCACTTGTGTTCATGCTCACGGAAACAATGTAGAATTTTTTATGGAAGTTTCTCTTTAAATAATTATCCCCTTCTGTATATCCATTGTATTATAAAAATAATGTGTCAATCCTTGGTTTTAGGATGATTAGATTGCTTGTTTACTATGTGCAGAACAAAAACAGAAACTTTGGCTGTAGCGCGTGATTTTACATTTTTTACTGGAAGGTCAAATGGGTCTGAAACTTTTTGTACATTACTTATGGTAGAACCAGGGATCCTACCGAACCTGCTCCGTAGGTTGTAGGGGAAGGATGGAGCGGAGCGCAGCGATGAGCGGGCGCGCCGGTGGCTGGGCGCCGTCGCGTAGGAGGAGGATGGCGGCGGCAGCTAGGGTTAGAGGCGGCTAGGGTTCCGGCTCCTCTCGGAGCCGGGCAATAGGGATAATAATATTCTTATTGCTTAATTCCAAAAAGAGTCTTATAGCCTATATTTATAACCTAAATAACTTGCATAAGAATTAACCTAAGATAACTTGCATAAGAATTAACCTAAGATAACTTGTGGGCTAAGATTGCCTAGTGGGCCTAGCTAAGCCGGCCATAACACTTCTCCCCGCCTGCACAAACAGCTCGTCCTCGAGCTGTAAGGTGGGGAAGCGCTATGAACTCCTCGAGGCGATCAACCAGCGCCAAACACCTTCCCGACCTGGGCGGCCAGGTCGGGCGGCGTGGCGTCCTCCGAATGTAGTCTGCAACCTCCGTAGAAGAGTCACGGCGAGCATGGCGGCGTGTAGGGCTCGTCGCAGTTGAAGCACAACCCTTGGCGGCGATGCTCGAGTAGCTCGGCTGAGGTGAGCCGGTGGAACGGGCGTGCCGCGGTCGCGACGAGGGGTGTCGCAGAAGCCTGCGCAGGCCGACCCTGCACGGAATCCGGCCCGGGTAGCGACCCAGCGGTCCGGGATGGTGATTCCTGCTGGATGGCCACCACGCGGCGCTCGAACGCACGGGCGTAGTACATGGCCGACTGGAGATCCTGGAGTCCCCGAAGCTCCACGTCCACGCGGATGTGATCCGGAATTCCACCGACAAAGAGATCGGCCCGCTGATGTGCCGTCACGCCCGACGCATGGCATGCCAGGGCCTGGAAACGGTCGGCGAAGTCATGCACCGTGGAGGTGAAGGGAAGGCGGCCAAGCTCCGCCAGGCTGATCCCGCGAACCGGAGGCCCAAAGCGAAGGAGGCAGAGCTCGCGGAAGCGCTCCCAAGGGGGCATGCTGCCCTCGTCCTGCTCGAGGGCGTAGTACCAGTGCAGGCTGCACCGCTGGAGGTGGTAGGATGCCAGCCAAGTGCGCCCGACAGCGCAGCGCTGGCCATGGAAAAACTGCTCACACTGGTTGAGCCAGTTAAGCGGGTCCTCCGTGCTGTCATCAGTGGCGAAATCGATCTTGGCGAACCGTGGCAGCGTCTGGGTCGGCGCGCCATGGCCGAACGGCTCGGCGGTGCGGAGCAGTGATGATGATGGCGCCCGGTCAGCGGTGGGGAGGCCGTCGTAGGCCTCGCGAGCCGGACGAGGCCAGCATCGCAGCGTGGGTACCGGTGGGTCCCCAGCCTCTGTGTAAACTGGCGGTGGCGACGTCCCGGTTAGCCAGGCCGGGATCGGGGATGGTGACGGCGGAAACCGGACCTGCTGGATCGGAAGTCCTCCCGGTGTGGACTGGCCCAGTCCGGAGCTGGGCGGCGGCGGTGGGAGCTGGACCGGCGCGAGCAGCGCAATTGGGCCGCAAGACGGAGGCGCTGGCACCGGGCGAGAACTCCGCGAGCCATCGCGCTGTGACGGGCGCTGGGGCGGGCGGTGGCTGGAGCGACGAATGGGCCCCGGTGATCGCCGCGGGTACCGAGTACCAGGGCAGGTGCAACAGCGGCGGGGGCCCGCCGGTGTAGCCCACCTGGAACGGCAGCAGGGGCGTCCCGCTCAGGCCCGACGCTTTCTGGATCGTCCAGTGCATCGCTGGGTGGCTGTAGGCGGGGGGCACAGCCGGCGGGGTGGTGTGCGGGTCGGCCAAGTACAGGGAGATGCCCTGGACGGCCGTCACGAAGTCCCGCAGGGTGCTGGTCATCTCCTCCGGCGTGAAGATGGAGGTTTTCAGCGGCGCGGAAGTGACGGGGGCCGGCGACGTGGAGGTGATCGGGGCCGGCGGCGTTGGGGACCCGGGAGTGGTCATCGGGGCGGTGGTGATGATGGGCAGCGGCGGTGTGGGTGTTGATGACGACATGATCGAACCCGAGTCTCTGGATACCAAATTGGTAGAACCAGAGATCCTACCGGACCTGCTCCGTAGGTTGTAGGGGAAGGATGGAGCGGAGCGCGGCGATGAGCGGGCGCCAGCGGCTGGGCGCCGTCGCGTAGGAGGAGGATGGCGGCGACAGCTAGGGTTAGAGGCGGCTAGGGTTCCGGATCCTCTGGGAGCCAGGCAATAGGGATAATAATATTCTTATTGCTTAATTCCAAAAAGAGTCTTACAGCCTATATTTATAACCTAAATAACTTGCATAAGAATTAACCTAAGATAACTTGCATAAGAATTAACCTAAGATAACTTGTGGGCTAAGATTGCCCGGTGGGCCTAGCTAAGCCGTCCATAACAACTTATGTACAAATTTTTCAAATTTTCAAATTTATTTCATATTTTTTGGAGTTACAGAAGTTTACTAAACTTCCAGATTACTACAAACTGTCCTATTTTTGACAGATTCTGTTTTTCGTGTGTTGTTTGCTTATTTTGATGAATCTATGGCTAGTATCGGGGGGTATGAACCATAGAGAAGTTGGAATACAGTAGGTTTAACACCAATATAAATAAAGAATGAGTTCATTACAGTACCTTAAGGTGGTAGTTTGCTTTATTACACTAACGGATCTCACAAAGTTTTTGTTAACGTTTTGTGTGGATGAAGTGTTCGAAGATCGAGGAGCTACCAATATGTGAAGAATAAAGAGATGCAAGAGTTCAAGATTGTGGATTCCCGAGGCACCCCAAGTAAATATTTCAAAGGATACTCAAGCATATAAGCTTGGGGATTCCCCGGTTGGCATCCCATCTTTCTTCTTCAACAAATATCTGTATACCTCGGTTTTTGTTTTGTTCACGTGATTTGTGTCCTTTCTGTTTTTGTTTTTCCTTTAAGAACCATACTAGCATGAGATAGCCCTTCATTGATTTATAGAATACTTCATGTGCTTCACTTATATCTTTTAAGTATGATCTTATAGAATTGCTCTTTGTGCTTCACTTAAATCTTTTGAGTATGGTTTTATAGAATGCTTCGTGTGCTTCACTTACATATTTTGAGCTTGGATATTGGTTAGTCTATATTAATTGTATAATGCTCCATGAACTTCACTTATATCTTTTGGAGTATGAATAATACTATCATCTAAAGCGGGTTTGGAAAAGTGCCAACCTTAGGAATTAGTGATCCCACTATTTCGAATGAGAAGAATTTTGCTTATGTGGAGAGTAGTAAAATTTCTATGCTTGTAGATCATGAAAAGAATGTTTTATGTTATGGTTATATCGTTGAACTCATTCATGATGCTACTGAAAATTATTATAAGGGAGGAATACATGCTTGTAGGAGTTGCAATAATATCAAGTTTCCTCTCTATTTGCTTGAAGTTTTGTAGTTATACTTGTTTTACCTTCCTATGCTAGTTGATTCTTGTTTCCATAAATTGTGTGCTCACAAAATCCCTAGGCATAGGAAGTGGTTAGATTTAAATATGCTAGTCATATTCTTAATGATGTTCTATTTATGTTTCAATTCTTATCTTTTATGAGAGCATCATTGAAATCATCATGCCTAGCTAAAAGGCATTAAAGAAAAGCGCTTGTCGGGAGACAACCCAATATTTACCCTTACTATTTTTGGTGTTTACATGATTAAACTACTGTAGTAATCATGTTTTATAGCTTTTGTTTCAATAAAGTGCCAAGTAAGACCTTTGGGAAGACTTGGGTGAAAGTTAATGTGATCTTGCTGTAAAAAGCAGAAACTTTGCGCTCACGAGATTAGCTGTCATTTTTTACAGAAGGGTGTTTTTCAGTTGATTCTTTTTGCAGAAGATAAATAGAAAAATTCCTCACGTCCACCAATTTATTTCATAATTTTTGTATTAGAATAAGTATGGTTGTTGTTCAGATCATTACAGACTGTTCTGTTTCAGACAGATTCTGTTTTCATTGCATAGTTTGCTTGTTTTCTAGTTTCTATGGCTTATATTTCTCAATATAAATTGTAGAAATGATATAGTACAGTAGGCATTGTGTGATAAAAAATATGAATCTTGTCTTTGACAGTACCAAAGTGAATGGTTTACTCTTTATCATACTAACTTATCTCACGAAGTTCCGTTAAGTTTTGGGTGATTGAAGTTTTCAAGCTTTGGGTGAGATATCGATATGAGGAGAATAAGGAGTGGAAAGACCCTAAGCTTGGGGATGCCCAAGCCAACCCAAGGCAATATTCAAGGAAGACTCAAGCGCCTAAGCTTGGCGATGCCCCGGAAGGCATCCCCTCTTTCGTCTTCAAAACTATCGGTATACCTTACTCAAAGCTATATATTTATTCGTCACATGATATGTGTTTTGCTTGGAGCGTATTTTCAATTTTACTTGTTGTTTGAATAAAATCATTGGATCTGAAATCTTGAATGAAAAAGAATCCTCCCTTGGCTAGTTAATTATTTGACTACTCAGTATTCTTCGCTTATATCTTTTTGGAGTAGTTTGTCATTTACTCACGTGCTTCATGTATATCCTATGAGTAAATGATTGAATGAATTGAGTATCATAAATCTGAATTTATATATGTTTCCTATGCTTATAACATGGGGAGTAATAACTTCACACTTAATGAGTATAGGTAGTAAACTTATTGAAAGTTAGCAAACGCAGAATTGGTCACTTGAACAATTCATGAAAGAATATTAAAGGAAGAGAGATTTCGCATAGAAATATACTATCTTGGGAATCTTTTGTAATTGTGACCACTCATTAAAATATGACATGCTAAAAATTTGATGTTGGACAAGGAAGACAACTTAATGAGTTATGTTTTCCTATATCTGAAACATTATATTGTCTTGATCATCCAACATGTTGAGCTTACCTTTCCGTCTCATGCTAGCCAAATTCTTTGCACCAAGTAGAAATACTACTTGTGCTTCCCAACATCCCTTAAACCAGTTTTGCCATGAGAGTCCACCATACCTACCTATGGATTGAGTAAGATCCTTCAAGTAAGTTGTCATCGGTGCATGCAATAAAAATTGCTCTCTAAATATGTATGATCTATTAGTGCGGAGAAAATAAGCTTTATACGAACTTGTGATAGGGCAGTAATAAAAGTGACGGACTGCATAATAAAGGTCTTTATCACAAGAGGCGATATAAAGTGACGTTCTTTTGCATCAAGATTTTGTACATCCAACCATAAAAGCGCATAACAACCTCTGCTTCCCTCTGCGAAGGGCCTATCTTTTACTTTTATCTTCCACCCTCATACGAGATTCATGGTGATCATCACCTTTCCTTTTTACACTTTTTCCTTTGGCAAGCACTTTGTGTTGGAACGATCCGGATATATATATCCACTTGGATGTAGGTTTTCATGAGTTATTATTGTTGACATTACCCTTCAGGTAAAAGGTTGGGAGGCGAAAATATAAGCCCATATCTTTCTCTGTGTCCGATTAAAATTTTGAACCCATAAATATCATGTGAGTGTTAGCAATTATGAAAGATTAAATGATAGTTGAGTATGTGGAGTTTGCTAAATCAAAGCTCTGACCTAGACCCTTCCTGAAAATAAGATGAATTGCAATTGTTTAATGACTAAGGGCACGGTTTGTTAGTTTTCAAGAAAGTTTGTGATCTATACTTTAACATGTGAATAGCTTGTTACTTGATCATGAGAAGTTTTATCAGTTGAGCTACTGTTATGATATATAAGGATGCTAGAAAAAGTGATTGGAATTATCATTGATCAAACTTATGCACTTGCTAGCATTCACACTTCATAAATTATTTCTTGTATCATTTACCTACTCGAGGACGAGCAGGAATTAAGCTTGGGGATGATGATACGTCTCCAACGTATCTATAATTTATGAAGTATTCATGCCATGTTTACAACAGTTTTATATGATTTTGGTATGATTTGATTATAACTAACCCGGGCTGACACTGTTTTCAGTAGAACTACCGTGGTGTTGCTTTTGTGCAGAAATAGAAGTTCTCGGAATGCGATGAAAATCAATGGAGAATTTTTCTGGAAAATATGAAAAATACTAGAACAAAAAGCTACCGGAGGGGAGTCTCGGGGGGCCCACGAGGGTGGGCGCGCCACCCCCGGGCGCGCCCACTGCCTCGTAGACTCCTCGAGAGCCCTCTGACATGAAATCAACGCCAACCTCTCCTATAAATACAGAAACCTTCGGGAAATAACCTAGATCGCAAGTGCCGCCACTGCAAGCCTCTGTAGCCACGAGAAATCAATCTAGGCCCTCTCCGGCACCCTGGCCGAGGGGGCCATCATCACCAGTGGCCATGGAGGAGGATCCCGGAGGGGCCATCATCGCCATGAAGGCCAAGGACCAGAGGGAGAACCTCTCCCCATCCAGGGGGGGCATGGAGTAGGAAGCACAAGGTGGAGAACCTCTCCTCCTCTCTCTCGATGGCGCTGGAGTGCCATCGGGAGGGGAATCATCGCCGCGGTGATCGTCTTCATCAACATCACCATCATCATCACCATCCTCATCTCTTTTACGCGGTCCACTCTCCCGCACCCCGTTGTAATCCCTACTTGAACATGGTGCTTTATGCCACATATTATGATCCAATGATGTGTTGTTGTAGCGATCCGACCCGAATGGATCAAGTCTCTGTGCTTACGTGTCATCCCTGGATCGGTATGCTGACACACACAGTACTCGAGGATTTATAACAGAGGTAAATCACATGTATAAAGTAACATAAATACTATTACCTCAATCCAAATATATAGCGGAAACAACAAGGTTGTGGATTCCCATCAACACCAACGGCAAAGTTGAGTGTAGAAATCGTAACCCTAACGTATCACTTACTCGTCGTCTGAAAAGTCTGCAACATGAAAAGTTGGGGCCCGAAAACGGGTCAGCACATGGTATATGCTGGCAATGTAAAACATAGAGAGTAATGAAAGAATATGCCTATACTACATGCATATATGGCTGGTGGAAGCTCTATGGTTATAATGTTTTTGCGAAAAGCCAATTTTTCCCTACTGCAAAGGAATAAATTATTTAACTATCATGGTGGTTGTTGAACATTGAGAATGGTTGACAGCATTCTCAATCCCAATTAAAAGTACTCATTAACAACCCAACAATATTTATTAGAGTAACATGATGAGATCAACAGGATAATCCAAGAGCTACATACTCAAGACGTCCATAACTGGGGACACGGCTAACCATGATTAGTTTATACACTCTGCAGAGGTTTGCGCACTTTTCCCCACAAGACTCGATCGCCTCCGTTGGTTTCTCGCACTACAGGGTGTTTGAGAAACGGATGACTGAGACATAGTCTTTCAGAAGCGCTAGCACCTTACATGTGGGTAGACCGTACCAACCTACAACCCCTACATCTGCTAGTCTACCCGTAAGGGTTCGCACAACTTAGTCAACTACGCCAGAGCCCATAATGGCTTGTGGCTGCACACGGAAGTTTCTAGTTTGAATAATCTCATGATCCCTTTGAGCCTGGGTGGCGGTCCGAAGAAATACAGGCAAGTCTTGATAGAAACCAGGTGCCTCAATCCACCCAGATGTGTGTTCAAGTTGCCACCTTAAATAAACCATCAATTAACAATCTCACATCTGTCATGGAAAATTCACTCACCCAATCCACGTCTACTAGCATAGCATGGCATAATAAGCAAACGTAGAAGTAACTCCCAAAGGTTTGATAATAAAACAGGTAATAGGTACTACCTCATCTACTTCCCATAACCCACAATTTAATTAGATCCTATTCATGCAAGTGTTTGAGGATAGATCTAATCCATAAAAACTGGGTATGAGAAGGGGTATGATCAAAGTGTTACTTGCCTGCAATGTTGATGAAGATGGTTCGCACTCAGAACTCTTGATAGTTCTACTCGTCACACTCCGGTCAATCTATCGTAATCAAGCAATAGTAACCACACATAAACAATCACTCAAAAGATCGGAAAGAACGAAGAGAACAACTCGGAAAATAACAAAACCAAACAAATAACTCTTGCAGCATAAAACAATTTCTAACAGTACCAAAACTATGTGAATTTGGCCTTATCAGAAAGTTTAGGTCAAGAGCTTCGATTTGCAAAAAGAATCAACTAAATCGGAGTTACGAAACTCAAGTTATGATCAAACGAAGTTTGACTACAAATCTAATCTAATTCAAATTTTAAAACTTTCAAAAATATATTTGAGTTGGATTACTGGATAGAGGAGATCGTAACGAAGAAGTGGGTGTTGGATTCGTTGGATTTGGACTAACGAGTAAAAAGTTATGATCGTTTGAAAATCAGGGACTAATCTGTAAAGGAAATCATCACACGTAGGTCCCTGGCCGGAAATTAAAAATAAAAAGAAAAATCTATCGAGCGAACGCTCACTACAGAATCTAAACCGACAAAAACCGTTCGCTAAGGAGATCTAAACAGCGAACGCTCACTATATAAACTAACTAAATAAAAAAATGGGTTTTTTTAAACAAAACCGAAACCCTAAATAAAAACCGTCAGACAGGGGTGGTTTATTACCGGACCGGGAAAAACCGGCGGGTCGGGCGGCGGAGCGGATCCGGCGACGGCGGTCTCCGGCGAGAAGGGCGGCTCCCGCGAACTGGAGGCGGTGGCTCGGGCGAAGGAAGGCGCGAAGTGGTGGTGAGGGGAGGCGGGCGAGGCAAGGGTTGGCGGGCGTCGGCGGTGGTCCGCGATTTACGGACGGGCAGAGCGGTGGCGGCGGATCTCGCTGGGCGGAAGCTCGGCGAGGGTGGCGGCGGTGGCTCGGGAGGAGAGGAACGGGCCCGGGCGCGCTTTTATGGGGAGGGCGAGGAGGTGGCGTGCGGGAGGGGCCAGGAGGAGGCCGGGCGGCGCACGGCGACCATGGCGGTGCGGCGGCGTGCCGTGGTGGCGGCGGACTCCGAGCGGAGCTCGGGGACGCGGGCGAGCGACGTGGGCCGGCTGGGCCGTGGCCTGGCAAGCTGGGCCGGCTCGGTCCGGTCGGTCCAAAAGAATTAATATTTTTATATAAAACAGACAAACTAAAATAAAACCAAAAGAAATAGAAATATTATATAGGCATATAATATATCAAAATTTTCAGAAAAAGATTTCCCACAAGATGAACATTATTCTAGCTTCAAATAAAATACACACAAATTCAAATAAAGCAAAGAGTGCTTCTGGTCCAATAAAATCCAACAAAAATCATTTTAAAAATACAAAAATGACTTCAAATTAATTTCTCTCCAATTTTACGATGTAGGGAATCATGTTACCCTATTTTCCATATATTTTATTTTTGGAGAAAAATAATTTGAATAAAACTCCAATAACTCCAAATTGACAATAAATTCAAAAGAACTTTGAATTTAATTCTTTGAAACTCCCAACTCATATTTCATATAATTTTGAAGAAGTCATTTTATCTTCGCTCGTGAAAATCATTGAGTTGCATAAAGTTTCAGAATTGGAAATATTTTCCAAATGAAATTCAAATATTTTTCAACACCCCTTGTCATTTGAATAAATGGAAGAAGTCATGTCATCTTCTCTCCAGGGTTTTGTGATGAAAAGACTTTGAATTCCCGAAGATCATAAAAGCAAAATGAAAGTTTGGGAAAGTCCTTTTATTCCCTCTCATTTAACTTTCAAAAAGTTTCAAATTCACTCACTTTCAGTCAATCAATCAAATCAATCTATCAAATCTATCTATTTATTTATAACATTCCAAAATTTAGAATTTTGGGATGTTACAAAATTCTATGATGTTTTGAGTAGATATCCTTTGCCTTTGGGTTGATTGATGATCTAGATTGGTATGATTTGTATGTTTTATTTTGGTGCTGTCCTATTGTGCCCTCCGTGTCGCGCAAGCGTGAGGGATTCCCGTTGTAGGGTGTTGCAATATGTTCATGGTTTGCTTTGCTTATTGTCTGTGTTGCATGAGTGACTGAAACACAAACACGGATAAGTGGGTCATGGCATATGGGAATAAAGAGGACTTGATACTTTAATGCTATTATTGGGTTTTACCTTAATGATCTTTAGTAGTTGCGGATGCTTGCTAGAGTTCCAATCATAAGTGCATATGATCCAAGAAGAGAAAGTATGTTAGCTTATGCCTCTCCCTCATATGAAGTTGCAATAGTGATTACCGGTCTTGTTAAGAATTGCCTAGGATGATTCCGCACACCGATCCATCATTATTCCACACTCGCTACTTATAATATTTAGTAATATATTCTAACTTTATGATAACAGCACCTACTTTTATATTTCAGCTCTCCGATATCATGCAAAGTTATCCTCTTCATACCCATAACATAGTTTTATTTCCCGTTTCTAGTTGAAAGCAAATGCTCGGTATATGTAGAGTCGTATCAGTGGCAGATAGGACGTGAGAGAATATTGATCTTACCTTTAGCTCCTTGTGGGTTCGACACTCCATACTTATCACTTCCATCTTTGGGAATTGCTACGATGATTCCCTACACTTGGGGATTATCAATATGCAATGTTTTACTTTCCGCTGCTACACTCTTAGAATTGCATGTGTAGGTTGATTGATTGACTCGTGCTAAGTTGCTAAAATCTGCCAACACTTAAAATTGGGAAAAGGCTAGATTTTTATGTGCTCAAGTAGTCTAATCACCCCCCTCTAGACCTACTTTCGATCCTACATCTGTATGCAATCCCATCGCACAACACACACGTCTTATTAGCAGCAATCGTCTGTGTTATTATCAGTCTTCGTACACATTTCTGATTACAGATCTTTTTGCCGCGTATCATACACATCTTGTTAAATTGAACCATTTATGTTCTCTTGGCTCAACGCAAATAGTTCATCCGAGTGGACTGTTTGCCCTCTATCGCACACACCTTGATCTGGCTGACCGTTTCTTTTGTTCCGCCTAATCACAAACAGTTCATCTGATTGAATTGTATGCTGTCAATTGCACACACCTTGATCTGGCTGACCCTTTCTGTTGTGTTGCCTAATCACAAATAGTTAATCTGAGTGAACTGTATGCCGTATATCACACACACTTTCATCTGGCTGCCCATTTTTGTTGTTCTGCCTCATCTCAAATAGTTCATTGGAGTTAACCGTATGCCCCTCATCGCACACGTAAGTAAAATCCGAACCGTGTTTGATGTATCCGCCATCACAAAAGTTTTGCATCTTTTTTGGCGGGTTTTTTACATCACCGTTTGTGATTAATGCATCGCACACAGTTTCGTCTAAGGTTCTCTGATTGTAGTGTCGCGTTAGCAGCATCCTGCAGTAGTGTTGGCTCCTCTGATTGAAGCACTATCTTCACGATCACCCTTCTGCACCAATCCCACGTCTCGCGCCCAATCCACATCATGGGGGATCGCAGTAAAAGGAGGGAGTGATGACAAAAATGGCAGTTACCTCAAGCCCCGCGTGATCGTGGGCCGGCCTGCCCAAGCTGAGCCTGGTGGCAACCCGCGTACGTACGCGCCCCTGGTTTTTGACACGAGCGATGAAGGTTGCCTATACGACAAGGATACCAAAGGAAGGCTAGGGGCTAGCTCGATTCAGATTAATGAAGAAGCAAAGAAATATGACACGAACATTATTCTGACAAAATCAACGTTGCTTGTATGTGCACATCTTGGGCCTCGCCCAATGTTACCCGGCAGCATGTGTGGCCTAGGCCCTGGGGCTCCTGTCGGTGTATTAAACATGGGTGTATAATACCCTAACCTATGAACAGACAAGTAGCAGCTCCCCCGCCGAACGAAGTCTCAAAGAAGATTTCCAAATCAAAGGAGCAGCTCTTTAAGGGATCAAGGAGCGCATCAAGAAGACCAAAGTTCAAGACAAACATCAAGACAGAACACTGGAAGCAACCTTTGCCGGCAAGGCTGAGCCGGCAAGCCGAAGGCCCGGCAAGCCCCGTGGCTGGCGAACCCCCGCCAACTACAAGCACTCCACCTCACCAGCCAGCTGGTCACTGATCGGTGAGGTGTCGAGCCCGCAGGCAGCAAGGTGGAGTTTGCCAACACGTGTCGGCATGCTGGAGAGAAGATTACCTTTATCAACACACGTACAAATGGCGTGTCAAGCTAATAGGAGTTAGGTGGGCAAGCGGTGCTATATCCTTACCGGGGCTCCTCCTCACGACACCTTGCAGTGCATTTAAAGCTTCTTGTCCTAACTAGCATAGCTAGGTATGATAGCACTGTTTGCTATCTAATCATTATGTAATGACCTATTTGCCAATATGGTAACCCCTTGAGCTATAAAAGGAGGACCAGGGCAACCTTTACAAGGGTTCAAACCCATTCAAACCCCAGCACACTTGCTCGTGTAGCCGCCTTCTCCTAGCATCTTGCCGGGGGAAAGCGCTTTGTGTACTTGTGCTCTACACACTTTCAATACACCAAAATCAGGAGTAGGGTGTTACACCTCAAAGGTGGCCCGAACCTGGGTAAAGATCCTTGCGCTTTTTGTTGGACCTGCTCTTTGCGTTTTGTGCAATCCCCTCGCCGAACCACAAAGGGGCTAAACCGCCCCATAGATAGTCGTTCCACACCGACACATATCTTGATGTTGATGGCATTCATTATAAATCCATTCAATCTCCAATACTCAGTGAATATCTTTATCATGTTGGCTTTCATCCTTTAGTCCATCCATTATTCTTCATGCATTGCCTATGGAACTTACCTTCAAATACATCCCAATGGAAACCATCAGATCATAGAGATTGTCATTAATTACCAAAACCACACATGGGAACTACATGCACATTCACCCTATAACTCAAGAACAAAAAGGGAAATATTCTCTTCTCTTCATTCTCGCACACATCTTGAGTCACTTAACATTGGTGGGAGGGTCTATGATCTTCACACGAAGTATCCACTGGGACTAAAACATGCGTATTTACTTAGCAAACATATTGGTCCCCTATAAACATATTGTCATTGGTATCAAAATACAATTAAGAGCATGATTGCACTTTCATTCGGCATGGGTCGAAGGACGAGGCCAATCACATGTTGTATCAATGGCAATAGTAGTTTTGCTAGGGGACTTAGTTCCATAGGATACAGGATGTGAGGAAACCGTATCCCTCACATCGTCTATCTGGGTGACAGGAGGCCACCTGATCCACTTTTTTCAGGAGCCTTTGTCGTGCACCCTCTCCTCGCTGCCGCTAGTCGACACTGCAAGGCTTGCCTGCGCGGATGACAAAGACAACGGGACTCTGTTCGATTAGCGTTGGGTGATGTGCGGTCGGTGGTCGGGCGTCGTGATGGAGAACAATGCATCACGACACTTGTTCGTGCCTAGGCGATAGCAGGTGATCTTTCCCTTCCCTAATGATGTGTCATAAGCATGAGGCAGGTGCACCAAGAGGCGAAGGTTACCCAGAGACACCATGACCCAACCTAGCATTGTTGCCCGCGTCGTCGAATCGGCCCAGCCTCTGCTCGAGCTCGGGCATCGACAATATGGCCAACAAGTTTTTGGGTGGTGATGGACGAGGATGATTGTCTGGCAATGCATCCATGGTCACGACATCTACCAAAAGGTGTTTGTCGGAGGGGCTTTGACCTTCCAATCCGACAGCAAAGGTGATGATGGTGGGTGATTATATCGGTCCATATTTGCAGCCGAGAGTGCGGAGCTGTCACTCATCCCTACATCAGATAGTTTGTGATCTGTGTCACTACAGACAAAGAATGGCGAGAATCATGTCCTTCCCCTAGGTATGATTTGCTGCCATAGGCGAGGATGGCAGGGCTAGTGGCGACATGTGCTGATGTCGTGTAATGTTGATCAGCCTTTGATTGCCACTTGTGAGGATGATGCAGGGTCTCTGGAGCGTCCCAAACTTGGGATTTTACATCACTTCCTCCCTGTCAAAGACTTCATCGTGATGTGGGGGAAACGATCTTGCACATATGCAGCTGCAGAGATTGTTGCAAGTTGAGGAGACAACACATGACTTTGATTGGGTGGTGCTTTTTGAGTAACCGGTCTCGAGCTCCCAGATGCAAACCCTAGGCATGCCCCTAGTTTGTTATATCTGGTGGTTATGTGTGTCGTTACCTTGACTAAGACATTGCTCGAAGTTTGGCTGGACTTGATCTTCAAGGTGAAAATGCACGGTCTGACTTTGATGGTTAGATCCAGCGATGGTGACGCTTGAGCAGGGTTCCCTTCTTGAGGGCATTGCTTTTGGAGAACCTTTTCTTATAATCCAAGTGTTGTCAAGAGATGGTTGGTGCCAATGGTCACCACTATCTGTCGCCAATCACTATCTTCGCTGCTTCATGATTTTTTTCTTTTTCTCCATCAGCATACATATCTTTGGTCTCGTATGATTTTGCTCCTTCCTGATGTGATCTTTTGTGTATGTTAGTGTTGGATGTATGCATCCAAATTATGCAGAGGCCAGGTGTGTACTTAATATGATTGTATGCCTTGATGCTACATTATGATCCCATAAAAAAGCGTCATCGTTGGGAAAGAAGAGTAGTTTCACAGGAGCCTAGAGTCTGATGGCACGCTGGAGGAATCTTAGGTTTGTGTGCGTGATAAGCATTCAATTTTAGCAATGAGCTCATGTAAATAATGTTGGAATTATCGAGCTTTAGCCAATTTGTTATATCCCATAATTCCTAGGAAGTTCCCAAGGCCAATGTGACACGTTCATGCCTGACAAGAAAGAACCTGGAATATTTTGCGCTAGTGGAAAATGAAACCAAATGGTTGCGAACGTCACATTCATCTCCAATTTATGTCATTAATGTTTTAGTTTCATTGTTTCATTAGTATTGTGGTATCTCTTCCTTCATTCCGTGTGTGCTACCATCCTTTTCTCATGCAAGAGAGAAGTTGGAAATCTTTAACACTAGTGGGAAGTGAAACTGAATGTTGTGAATGTTTTAATTCATCTCAACATTAATGACATTAATATTTCAATTTCATCTTCACATTAGTGTTTTGGTTTCGCTTCCACTTCTTGGAGTCTATAAGAGAGGTCACTCCTCTTCTCCATTTTCTACCTGTAGTTCCAAGCTTTGCGCCTTCTATGGCTTTACCATCTTGCTTCTCGGCATGCACCAAGAAGTTAGATAGCAGGTCTTCGAAACTCCGCCTCTTGTGATATGGTATAGGAGAGGGGTGATAGCTTTTTGGGGAATGCTCTTGTGCGATTGTTGGATCCTTGTTCATCATGGCTATGAACAACGACATCCCCGACAACGAGTTCCCCAATGAAGACTACTCTCCCGATGTCAACCACCTCGGCGGCATGACAAATGATGCACCTGCATCCTCTTCCACTACTCCATGTGTCATCTTATCCTCATTGTTAGGATTAGCGTTTTGTTTACTACTAATAGCAACCGATATGAATATAATACTTGTTTCTTATCATCTCAATTGCATGATTAGTTTCAACAATATGTTGCTTGTTTTGGTTATCATTGCTATTATTTATTCATAGTTTTTATGGATTAAACTTAAAGGAAAATTCCTTAAATATTTAACAATCCAAAAACCTGAAATGTGTAGGCAATTTTTATCCAATTGCATTTATTACGACACTCAAAGCTCCTAAGTTGGAGGGTGTGAACTATAAGAGATGGCATGCGAGGGAAGTTATCTGACTTACCACCATGAATTGTTCTCATGCCTCTAAGGGCAAGCCAGATGGAGAGCTCACTCTTGAACAGGAGCAAGCTTTCCAGGCTACATACACCCTTTTGAGAGGTGTTATTCTAGGTGTTCTTGGCGATAAGATGTTATATCCCTTCATGACCATCATGGTCGGTCAGGATATGTGGGATGCGCTTGAGGCCAAGTTTGGGGTCTCGGACGCAGGAAGTGAGTTGTGTGTCATGGAGCAATATCATGACTACAACATGACCGATGTTCGCTCCGTTGTTGACCAGGCTCATGAGATTCAATCACTCACTAAGGAACTTGAGCATTTCAATTGTGTGTTACCGGACAAGTTCATTGCCGGAGGCATCATTGTCAAGCTTCATCCTTTGTGGAGGAATTATGTTACCTCTCTGAAGCACAAGAGACAAGAGTTTACTGTTGTTAATCTTATTGGCACTTTTGATGTAGAAGAGAAGGCGAGGGCGAAAGACACACATACTCGTTTCCATGAGGGAAACTCCAGTTCCAACTTGGTACAGAAGAAGAGTTT
Source organism: Aegilops bicornis (assembly GCA_021605145.1). Taxonomy (NCBI): domain Eukaryota; kingdom Viridiplantae; phylum Streptophyta; class Magnoliopsida; order Poales; family Poaceae; genus Aegilops; species Aegilops bicornis. The sequence goes on from CM038675.1 coordinate 638,987,263, forward strand.
CCAACCCCAGAAATTCAAGAACAAGAACTACACTGGCAAAGGAAAGTTCGAAGGCAAGAAGAAAGTCCAACAGTCTGCCAACTTCAAGAAAAAGGAGCCCTATAAGAAAGTATAATGCCATGTATGAGGTGGAGAACATCTTTGGGTTTCATCCTGCGAGGACCGTTGGAAGTGCGTCAGAATGAGAAGAACGGCAAAACCGTTAATGTTGTAATTGGTGATGTTGAGATGAAAGATGTTGCATATGGTAAATTTTCTACCATTTTATTAGTATGTCTTTCTCCTGATTGGTGGTTTGACACTGTAAATATACATGTGTTTTATGATATCAACATGTTTTTTTCTTATCACATCTCAAGAACTACATCCGTGTTAATGGGAACGGATCATATGCTTTTGTTCATGGTGTTGGCATGGCCGATCTGAAGTTTACTTCAGGAAAGATCATGCGGCTAAAGAACGTGCAACATGACCCTTCTCTAAATAAAAATCTTGTTTATGGCTCTTGTTTGTGTCGAGATGGCTATAAGTTGGTATATGAGTCCAATAAGGTTATAGTGTCTAAGTGTGGACAATTTGTTGAAAAAAGCTTGTTCCAACAAATTATCCACACTTAGACACTACAACCTTACAGGACTCAAATACCAACTTATAGCCATATCAACACAAATGGGAGCCACTAACAAGATTTTTATTTATAGAAGGGACATGTTGCACGTTCTTTAGCGCACAATCTCTCCCAAAATAAACTTCAGATCGACCGTACCAACAACATGCACAAAAGCATGCGACTTGATCTCATCAACACGGGTGTAGTTCTTGTGGCCTGATAAGAAGAAAACATGTTGACATCAGAACACACATGTATATTTGCATTGGTGCCAGTCCACCAATTAGGAGAATGACATACTAAAAGAACGGTAGAAAAATTACCATACCCGACATCTTTCATCTCAACATCGTCAATAACAACATTAACGGTCTTACCCATGTTCTCATCCTGACGCACGTCCCAACGGTCCTCGCAGGATGAAACCCAAAGATGTTCTCCACCTCACACATGGCATTATCCTTTATTCTTAAAGGTCTCCTACTCATTCTTGAAATTGGCGAACTATTGGACTTTATTCTTGTCTTCAAACTTTCCTTTGCCTGCATAGTTCTTATTTTTGAATTTCTAGAATTGGAAATTCTTCTTCTGTATCAAGTTGGCACTATAGTTTCCCTCATGAAAACGAGCACATGTGCCTTTCGCCCTCGCCTTCTCTTCCACATCAAGAGTGCCAATAACATTAACAATAGTAAACTCTTGTCTCTTGTGCTTCAAAGAGATAACAAAATTCCTCCACAAAGGAGAAAGTCTGGCAATGATGCCTCAGGCAATAAACTTGTCCGGCAATACACAATTGAAATGCTCAACTTCCTTAGCAAGCGACTGAATCTCATGAGTCTGCTTAACCACGAAGCGGTCATCAGTCATCTTGTAGTCATGATATTGCTCTATGACATACAACTCACTTATTGCATCCAAGACCGCAAAATTGGCCTCAAACACATTCCACATATCCGTACCAACCATGGTGATAACGAAGGGATTGAACATCTTGTAGCCAATAACACCCAGAACACCTCTAAGAGGATGTCTATAGACTGGAAAGCTTGCTCATGTTCAGTAGTAAGCTCTCCCTCAGGCTTGTCCTTAGAGGCATGAAAACAGATCATGGTGGTAAGCCAGAGAATTTCCCTTGCACGCCACCTCTTATCATCACACTCACACCCTCAGACTTAGGAGGCTTGGAAATCACAACAAATGCAATTGGAGAAACTGCCTACACATTTCAGGTTTTTGGACTGTTGAATATTTCAAGATTTTTCCAATAAGTTTAATCCATAAAAACAGTGGATAAAACATGAATGCCATAATAGCAATGATAACCAAAACAAGCAACCAATTTTTGAAATGAGTTATGCAATCGAGATGATAAGTAACAAGATCATATTCATATGACTCCTACTAGCAGTAAAGCAAATGCTAATCTTAACAGTGAGGATAAGATGACATACAAAGCAATGAAAGAGGATGCAGATTTGCCGTTTGTCATGTCACCAAGGAGCTGGTCAACGTCGGGGACGTGGTCGTTGTTGGGGAACTCATTGTTGGGGATGTCACTGTTTGCTGTTACAATGAACAAGGATCAGGTAGTCACGCAAAAGCGCTCTCCAAAAACCTGGTCGCCCATGTTCCGTAGCAGATTACAAGAAGTGGAGTTTCAGAGGCCTACTGTCTCACTTCCCGGTGCCGAGAAGCGAGATGGGAAAGCGATAGGCGGCGCAAAGATTGAAACCGGAAGTAGGAGTTGAAGTAGCATATATGGAGAAGAGAAGCGACCTCTCTTATAGACTTCAAGAAGTTGGTGCTGTGCCCTCCGCCCCCCTTCCCCTATCGATGGTGTGGTCCATCCGCGTCCCCCTGAAGATTCGCATCTTCATGTGGCAGTGGATTCGTGGACGGGTCCCGTCTGGTGTGGAGGTTTGCAAGCGCAATGGCCCGGGCACTGGTATCTGCCCCCTCTGTGATGTCCCAGAAGACTCCAACCACATCTTCTTTGCTTGCGTCTCCGCCCAGTTTCTCTGGAGCTGCTTTCGCGAGATTGTAGGTGGAAGTTGGTGCCACATCAATTTCCCGGACTTGTTTGCTGAACTCCAGCTGTCCCCCACGTCCTCTCGCCACATTAGGTGGCTGGAGGTTGGGGTTCTTGCTCAGACTCTTTGGACCGTTCGCAATAAGCTTGTGATCCAGCGTACTCCTGTTCGTCGCGCTACTGACGCTCTCTACAAACTCTCGGGTTTCTTGCAGCTTTGGCGGCCGCTTAGCCGCCCCCCGGATCGGGACGACATCTCAGCCTTCAACGCCGACCTCCGCTCGATGGCCGTCCGCCTATCGCCGCCGCCCCCGCCGCCTCCGCCGGAGCCTGACTAGACTCCCTGCGCTTGAAGGGCTTTGTTTTTTCTCTTCCTTTTGGGCTTGTTGAGTTGTGCCCTCAGCAGAACCTATGTACTTTGTTGTGAGACTCGGGTGGTGTGTGTGTGTGAACCTGCTTTGGTTGTATGTCTTGTGGCGGTTTGCTTTATTTATAAAGCGGGACGAAAGCCTTTTTCGGTATAGACTTCAAGAAGTGGAAGCGAAATCAAAACACTAATGCAAAGATGATGGAATATTAATGGCATCAATAGAGAGATGAATGAAAATATTCACAACGTTCAGTTTCATTCCCCACTAGTGTAAAAGGTTTCCAGACTTCTTTCTTGCATGACAAAAGAATTGTAGCATGCACAGATGAAGGAAACGAAACCACAATACCAATGAAACAATGAAACCTAAACATTAATGTCATCAATGAGAGATGAATGGAACATTCACAACCATTCAGTTTTGTTTTTCACTAGCGCAAAATATTTCTGCTTCTTTCTTGACATGTATGAACGTGTCACATGGGCCTATGAGATTTTCCTAGGAATTATTGGATATAGCAAATATGATAAAGCCGAATAATTTCAATCATATGTGATAGTCATTGCCAGCCTCATCATGGATAAAAAGGAAATGGTACCACTATCCTTCTTCCGATAGCGACTTTTTTTTTTTTTGGAGAATACACCAAAGGCATACCATATTTTATGAAAAATAGAAAATATTTACAAGTCTACTACAAATGCAAACATTCGGGTAGACAAGAGTCCCACTCGGTACACCAACAACTGAAGAAAAGCCTAGGCTAACTTCTCACAAATCGTTGCAAACCATCAACACCAACTCCTGCTTGCCTCCACTCGGCGACCTCATTCAACACTTGAGCAGAAAGCTCGAAAGTGACTTCCCAATTATCGAAAAACCTGACAAGACCAGCCATTTCAACAATGGTGGCTCCTTCCATTTTTTCGGCAGAGCAGCTTCCAGCTCCTCAATGTTGACTGGACAGAACACGACAAAGAAAATAAACGCATTACTAGTTCAGATTTTTCACAAGCAAATAGTAGTGCTAGTATGTTTTAGCAGACGCCTCTCGCCTTTTAGCTAAGCAGGTGTCCCAGCAACGTCAATAAGATATTCCCTCCATTCGGAATTATTTGTTGCAGAAATGAATAAAAATAGATTTTACTAAACTAAAATACGTTTAGATATATCTATTTCTCTGATAAGTATTTCGGGACGGAGGGAGTACGAGTCTTGGGAGGAGCACAAAGTCTACAAACAGCTGGAGGAGCACTGGATTTCTTACAAGAGACAATGTATATATGTATCCTTTCACACAGCGCGACAGTGACGCGGATGAAACAGCACCAGATGATCACACGTATACCAATATAAACGTAGGCGGCCGCAATATGTCGGCTGAGAATTTGGCAGAGGAACACAGAGGGTTTACTCCCTTACCTGGCACCATATTACATCTAGCTCCGTTAACTCCATAGATAGATACTCCCTCCATCCCATAATACTAGTGTTAAAAAACAACTTACATTATGGGACGGAGGGAGTATATTTCTTCTTAGTGGAATGGACAGCGACAGCACTCCTGCCGTTGTCGGCAGATTCTCAATTGCACAAGACAACAATGCATAAATCAACCATGGATGACTCGCAAGTCCTTCGTTGACCAGAGCACCGACGAGTCACTCATGTTGGCTCACAAGTCATGCGCTTGAATACTCTGTTGACCCAGTTTGTCAGCAACTTGAAAACAGATAATTAAGTTCACTGAGCCATGAATTATTGAGCAGCTTGCCTTGCTCAATCCATTATATATAACAATGCAAAGCAGGAAAGCGCACTTGTGTCTACCAGAACCAGAAAGAAGTGAGCAAAAGCAGCCAGCCTTTGGTAGAAACATGCTAGGCGCAGGGCTCCCCATGCTAGTTTCTCTGCTCCTCGCACTCGCTGCTAGCACGGGGTCAGCACTCAGCACCCATTCCACACGCCGGAACCGCCACAAGTAATTCCAGCGACCACTCTGCTCTCCTATCCTTCAAGTCGCTCATAAGGGACGACCCCTTGCAAGCTCTGGAGTCATGGGGCAGCCGGTCCACGCCCATGTGCCAATGGCACGGCGTGGCGTGCGGCAGGCGGGGACGCCGCCGTGGCCGGGTCGTGGCGCTGGACCTCGGCGACCTCAACCTTCTAGGCGCAGCCTCCGCCTCGGTGGCCAACCTTACATTCCTGAGGAGGCTCCACCTCCCCGGCAACCGCCTGCATGGCGCCGTGCCATCAGCGCTTGGCCACCTGTGATACCTGAAGCGGCTCAACCTGTCGGACAACTCTCTGGACGGCGCTATTCCGCCGTCGCTTTCACGGTGCCGGCAGCTCGACAGCATCAGCCTTGGATACAACAGGCTGAAAGGGAAGATACCATGGAAGCTCGCAGCTTTGCCCAACCTGGGTTTACTCGAGCTCCAAGGGGAGATACCGCATGAGCTTGGCTCCTTGCACAATCTTGTGGTGCTCGATCTAGGCCACAACAAGCTTCAAGGAACCATCCCTGCGGAGATCAGCAACCTTGTGAACCTGGAGTATGTGGACATTTCAAACAATAAGCTAACAGGAGAAATACCCCCTGGCATAGGTAACCTTTTCAAACTAGACACACTTTCTCTGAATTCAAATCAACTGCCTGGTTCTATTCCAAGTTCAGTAGGAAATCTCTCGGTGCTGGGCTTTCTTAGCCTGGCCACAAATAACCTGACAGGAAGTATTCCAGCATTACATAATCTTTCATATCTCTCGGTACTCAATTTAGCAAACAATGGCCTGACAGGATGCATCCCACCTGGGTTAGGGAACCTCACATCACTCTCTGCCATATCTCTTAGCCGAAACCATCTAACTGGCCAAATTCCAGCATCACTAGGGAACCTCAACTTGCTTGAACTCCTTTATCTGTCATTCAATAATCTTACAGGTCCCATACCCCACTCCATTGGAAACCTACACTCCCTCGCTGAAATTGGCCTCGAAAACAATGAATTAGAAGGGCCATTGCCTCCTTTGCTATTCAATCCTTCGTACCTCCAAGTTATCAATGTACAAAGCAATTATAACCTCAATGGGTCTTTTCCGTTCGACATGGGAAACAACCTTCCAGGCCTACAGGTCTTCTTTGCAGCTTATAATCAATTCCATGGTCCTATTCCTCCCTCTTTGTGTAATGCCTCTACGATTCAAATGATCCAGCTCCTTCATAACTCCCTAACAGGAACAATTCCCAGTTGCCTAGGAATTCGCTTGAGGAGCTTGTCCGTATTAACCATTGCTGAAAACCATATTCGAGCAACACAAGATGCCGACTGGGGCTTCGTGTCCAGCCTAAGCAATTGCAGTAATTTGCGAGTGTTGGATTTAGGTGGTAATATTCTTGAAGGTGAAATACCAAGTTCTAGAGTTTCTTAACATGCAAGATAACAGCATAACGGGGAAGATTCCTGAAGTAGTGGCAAACTTGACCAATCTGCACGCACTTTTTCTAGATAGTAACCATTTAGAGGGTACTATTCCAACCTCTCTTGGCAAGTTGAAGAGACTAAATTTGTTAAACCTACGAAAGAATGACCTATCAGGATCGATCCCTCCCACATTCGGCAATCTTACACAACTAGGCAAACTTGACCTTGGGGGCAACATGCTTACTGGAAGCATACCTTCTAGTCTTATAGGGTGTCCATTACAAAAATTAGACCTTTCAAACAACAGCCTTGTTGGTCCAATACCTAGGGACCTATTCCTTATAAACACATTGTCCATCTATATGAGAATCCAAAACAATCTATTAACCGGGGATTTGCCTATAGAATTGGGTAACCTAAAGAATATTGGGGAACTTGATTTCTCCGGTAATCTGATATCTGGAGAGATTCCGATCTCGCTTGGAGGGTGCCAGACACTGCAGTTTCTGAATGTATCTCGGAACAACCTTCAAGGGACAATTCCGTCATCAATCATGCAGATGAAAGCCCTGTTGATGCTTGATCTTTCCCATAATAATCTCTCAGGGAGCATTCCTGGGTTCCTCGGGAGCATGGAAGGGCTTGCTAGTTTGAATCTCTCATTCAACAACTTGGAGGGTGAGGTTCCAACAGATGGGATCTTCAGCAAGGCAGCTTCCGCCTCAGCCTCAATTATGGGAAATGATGGCCTGTGTGATGGAATCCCTCAACTGAAGTTGCCAGATTGCTCCAACCTCACCACCACGAAACCAACTCAGAAACTGGTCATAATATTCTCCATATGTGGAGCAGTCATACTTACTGCATTAGTATTTGCACTGTCGACATTCTACAGTAAGAGCAGGAAGATGAAAGCAAACAAGCAGACATCATCCATCGGCGAGCAATATTTAAGGGTTTCTTATGCTGAACTGGTCGGTGCAACTAATGGTTTTGCTTCAGAGAACCTCCTTGGTGCAGGAAGCTTCGGCTCGGTGTACAAGGGAACAATGAGGATAGATGACCAGCAAGTAGTGATTGCTGTGAAGGTGCTCAACCTCACACAGCGAGGTGCATCTCGAAGTTTTGTTGCAGAATGTGAGACCCTGAAATGTGTTCGACATAGGAATCTTATGAAGATATTGACAGTGTGCTCAAGCATTGATTCTCAAAGCCAGGACTTCAAGGCCCTCGTGTATGAATACCTACCAAATGGAAATTTAGACAAATGGCTACACCACCATCCCATAGAAGATGGTGAAAATAGGTCACTGCATCTCCGTGTGAGACTGCAGATTGCAATTGATGTAGCATCATCACTCGAATACCTTCACCAACATAAGCCAATGCCAATTATTCATTGTGATCTTAAGCCCAGCAATGTTCTCCTCGATGGTGAAATGATTGCTCATGTTGGTGATTTTGGGCTTGCAAGGTTTCTACATCAAGACTCAGAGAAATCAACAAGTTGGGCATCAATGAGAGGCACAATCGGCTATGCCGCTCCAGGTGAGCTTTTAGCTTTTGTAGCACTTAACTCTTTTCTAAAATAACCCCCTTCAAAATTCTGGAATTGGTTTTCAAGATTGAACACCCCGCCCACCACTCTTAAGTTAAATATGGCTATTTAACCTGCTCATTTCATTTTGCTCACATTTTTCTGTCAATTTCAGAGTATGGACTGGGTAACAAAGTTTCAATCCATGGTGATGTCTACAGCTACGGCATACTGTTGCTGGAGATGTTCACTGGAAAAAGGCCAACAAACAGCGAATTCGGAGAATCCTTCGGCCTTCACATGTATGTGCAAATGGCATTGCCAGAAAGGGCGGCAGAGGTCATAGACCGAGACTTACTAGCAGAGACAGAAGATGGAAAAGAAAGCAGCTCAAACTCTAATAGCAATATGGATCTGAGAATCATCACTTCAGTTCTGGGCACTGGGATTTCGTGCTCACAGGAGACACCATCGGATCGCATCCAAATCGGGGATGCTCTGAAAGAGTTGCTGGCAATAAGAGACAGATTTCAATAGGCTCCAGCTAGCTCCAAACAAAATGTAGTTGTGTTTTGTGACATCTTTGTTGTATTAATGTAATGGTATATCTGCATTGTCGAATGTACGTATATACGGTGTTGTATAAGTATGTTCTAGAACAAGTGCAGGGCGTAGCTCGTGATTCTGATTGTGTAATCAGCCGGTTAGATTGATCCTTACTCACGTCTATAGGATTACACCGTCAAAAAATCGTATATAGGATTAGCGTGAGGATCAAGTTGACGTACCGGCCGATCCCTCTGTAATCTGTCAAACACCTCGACCTATATAACAGGTACACGTCCCTGCCTAACGGCATATGCTTCTAGCGCCATTTTGTACTTTGATAATTTGCATCCACACCCCCTTTAACGTGGCTTAACTTGGCATGATATTTCACCCAGCTCCCTTAACTTCAAAGTTTGCGTCCACAACCCCTTAACGTGGCACCATTCCTCATACAGCCCCGTATGCCGTTGGTTTGCTGAGGTGAATTGAAATCGTAGTCATGGCTTAGTCTCAAGGTAACCAAGCTTACAGCCTTACAGGAACCATCCAAGTCTGAAGAGCCTGGTATGCAAAGTTATATTTCTTCTTAGTGGAATGACAGCACCTACCGCTGTCTATAATTTTTAATTGCAGAAGACTAATGCATAAGTCAAACGTAGATGACTCGCAAGTCCTACATTGACTAGAAAATTGACGAGTGATGTTGACTCACATCTCATGCATTAAGTAATTCGTTGACTGACTTGTATATCCTCAATTTCACAGCAAACTGAAAAAAGATAATTAAGTTCACGAAATGTAGAAGTCCTTTGACGAGTCAATTGCACATCAGTGTCTAAGAATCTTCCTGCATGAACTATTGAGCAACTTGCCTTGCACCCATCAATTTATCAAATGCTGATTTTATCTAGGGCTCACGTGCACGGTCGCGGGTGAAGTTCTTCAGGCGACTTCTTGTCCAACGCCGCCACACCCGCGACGTCCTCCTGCAGAAGACTATCGTCGAAGAGGCGGGTGCTGGCTGCCCGATCTGCCCTGTCGTGCTGGAAACTGCAGACCACCTGGTCTTTGGGTGCCCGTTGGTGTGCGCGTTCTGGCGGACTGTGGGCGTGAGCACTGGCATCGACTGTGCCTCCGTCCAAAACCTGCACGAGCTTGATGTGTGTGCTGCCATTGGGGGCGCCTTGCCGGCCAGCTTCACTCTCCTCTGTTGCTGGCACCTGTGGAAGCATCAAAACGCCATCGTCTTCCGCCTCCCTGAACCATGTCCTTTGCTGTTGTCGGGAAGATGCAGCTCTATGGCACGAGAGGTTGCGTAGCGAGGAGCGCTCTCATGCGGATGCCTGGCTGAGGGCGCTGGATCAGTTGGCGGTGAGTGGTGTGGGTTAGAACCATGTAAATCTCTGTCTCTCCCCACCCCCTCTCTTGTACTGTCTTCCATCTCTCTCTCGATCTCCCTTTGTGTGCATGGCCTGGCCGTGCAGTGTTGTAACGTTTGTGAGGATGTCGTCTGAAATCAATAAATTCCCCGCCCCCTACCCCCAGTGACACTTCAGAAATAAATATCAAATGTAGAGAAGAACAGTGCACTTTTCTCTAAAATAAACCCTGGCATATGCCTTCGCCTCAATCATTGCCAAGATTCGTGCCTGCCTCTGCCACCGCCTTGTGCCCCGCTCAAGCGACGCTAGTGGGCTGTTCTGACATCCGGGCTAGAAATGATACACTACTCATATCAACAAGGTGCATCTTTTCGGGAGCCCATCCGAAAGGAACCTCAAAGTTAAGTGTGCATGGCTTGGGAGCAATTTGAAGATGGTGACCGACTCGGAAGTTGATCCCAGGTACACACAAGTGAGGACAAAATGCGCAAGAAGACTAGTGTTGATTTGTGCCAGTCTAGATCCTAGGTGGTAGCCAGGCACAACGGCCAAAAACCGGTGGGTTTGATCCGGGCGTTACACCCCTAGCGTTTAGCTGCTTTTAATTACTCTTGAACTTTTGTTCTGCTGGCCTGCGTGCCCTCTTGCCTCTCTGTAGGTTCTACTTGGCTTAAACTATCTGACTATGTTGTTTGTTGGATGACTTCGCTGGTTCGGCTTTATTTATAAAGTCGAACACTATGCTTTTAAAAAAAACTTGAGATATAACAGTCAATTAAGTAAAGTCGGCCGCTGGCGCTATGCCTTTGTTGGATGACATGCTTAGTTTATTGTTTGATAGAGCCAGTCCCGTGCTCTTGTATGTATAGTTGTGTTTCTTCTTAGTGGAATGGCAGCACTCCTACCGCTGTCTGCAAATATTTACTTGCAGAAGACAATAATGCATAAATCAAACGTAAATGACTCGCAAGCCCTACATTGACCAGAGAATTGATGAGTGATGTTGACTTACAGGTCATGCATTGAGTACTTCGTTGACTGACTTGTATATCCTCAATTTGACGGCAAACTAAAAAGAGATAAGTAAGTTCACAAAATGAAGAAGTCCTTCGACGAGTCGACTGCACATCAGTTTCTAAGAATCTTCCTGCATGAATTATTGAGCAACTTGCCTTGCACCCATCGATCTATAAAATGCAGAGAAGAACAGTGCACTTGTCTAGAACCAGAAGAAGTGAGCAAAAGCAGCCTTGGTAGAAATATGGTAGGTGCAGAGTTCCACATGCTTGTTTCTCTGCTCCTTGCACTTATTCTCAGCACGGGGTCAGCACCGATTTCACATGCTGGAATCGCCACAAATAATTCCAGTGACCACTCTGCTCTCCTATCCTTCAAGTCGCTCATAAGGGATGACCCCTTGCAAGCTCTGGAGTCATGGGGCAACCGGTCCATGCCTATGTGCCAATGGCACGGCGTGGCGTGCGGCAGGCGAGGACGCCGCCGTGGACGGGTCATGGCGCTGGACCTCAGCGACCTCAACCTTCTGGGCACTATCTCCACCTCGGTGGCCAACCTTACATTCTTGAGGTGGCTCCGCCTCCCCAGTAACCGCCTGCATGGTGCCATGCCATCAGCGCTTGGCCACCTGCGGTATCTGAAGCGTCTCAACCTGTCGGACAACACTCTGGATGGTGCTATTCCGCCGTCGCTTTCACGGTGCTGGCATCTCGAGAGCATCAGCCTTGGATACAACAGGCTGAAAGGGGAGGTACCACGGGAGCTTGGTGCCTTGACCAACCTTCGTTCAATTGTGCTCTACCAGAACGAGCTCGAAGGGGAGATACCACATGAGCTTGGCTCCTTGCACAATCTCAAGGTACTCAGTCTAGGCTACAACAAGCTTTCAGGAACCATCCCTTTAGAGATCAGCAACCTTGTTAATCTGAAGTTTCTGCAAATCGGAAACAATGAGCTAACAGGAGAAATACCCCCTGGCATCGGTAGCCTCATCAAATTAAACGCGTTCTCTCTAAATTCAAATCAATTGTCTGGTTCTATCCCAACTTCAGTAGGAAATCTCTCGGAACTGGCCTTTCTTATTCTGGACACAAATAATCTAAAAGGGAGTATTCCATCATTACATAATCTTTCATCTCTCTCGGTGCTTGAATTAGGAAGTAATGACCTGACAGGATGCATCCCATCTGGGTTAGGAAACCTCACATCACTAACTTATATAGATCTTCAGCACAACCATCTAACTGGACAGATTCCAGCATCACTAGGGAACCTCAACTTGCTTGACAGTCTTGCTCTGTCCTTCAATAACCTTTCAGGTCTCATACCTCACTCCATTGGAAACCTGCACTCCCTCTCTGAAATTGACCTAGACAATAATGAATTAGAGGGGCCATTGCCTCCTTTGCTATTCAATCTTTCCTTCCTCCAAGTTCTCAATGTACAAAGCAATTATAACCTCAATGGGTCTTTTCCATTTGACATGGGAAACAACCTTCCAAATCTACAGCTCTTCTTTGCAAGTTATAATCAATTCCATGGTCCTATTCCTCCCTCTTTGTGTAACGCCTCTATGATTCAAATGATTGAGCTCTTGCATAACTCCCTAACAGGAACAATTCCCAATTGCCTGGGAAGTCATATGAAGAGCTTGTCCGTATTAACCATCGCCAAAAACCAGATTCAAGCTACAGAAGATGCCGACTGGGGCTTCTTGGCCAGCCTAAGCAATTGTAGTAATTTGCAAATGTTGGATTTAGGTGATAACATGCTTGAAGGTGAAATACCGAGTTCGGTAGGCATCCTCTCCACAAATCTAGAGTTCCTTAACATGGAATATAACAGCATAACGGGGAAGATTCCTGAAGCAATAGCAAACTTGACCAATCTGCACGTGTTTTTTCTATATGGTAATCATTTAGAGGGTACTATTCCAACCTCTCTTGGCAAAATAAAGGGACTAAATTTGTTAAACCTAGGAATGAATGACCTATCAGGATCGATCCCTCCAACATTTGGCAATCTTACACAACTAAGTGTACTTCATCTTGGTGGCAACATGCTTAGTGGAGGCATACCTTCCAGTCTTATAGGATGTCCATTACAAAAACTAGACCTTTCACACAACAGCCTTGTTGGTCCAATACCCAAGGACCTATTCCTTATAAACACATTGTCCATCTATGTGAATATCCAAAATAACCTATTAACCGGGGATTTGCCTATAGAATTGGGTAACTTAAAGAATATTGGGGAACTTGATTTCTCCGGTAATCTGATATCTGGAGAGATTCCGATCTCACTTGGAGAGTGCCAGACACTGCAGTTTCTGAATGTATCTCGGAACAACCTTCAAGGGACAATTCCGTCATCAATCATGCAGATGAAAGCGCTATTGATGCTTGATCTTTCCCATAATAATCTCTCAGGGAGCATTCCTGAGTTCCTTGGGAGAATGGAAGGGCTTGCTGGTTTGAATCTCTCCTTCAACAACTTAGAGGGTGAGGTTCCAACAGATGGGATTTTCAGCAATGCAGCTTCTGCCTCAGCTTCAATTATTGGAAATGATGGCCTGTGTAATGGAATCCCTCAATTGAAGTTGCCACATTGCTCCAACCTGACCACCAAGAAACCAACTCAGAAACTGGTCATAATATTCTCCATATGTGGTGCAGTTGTATTTATTGCATTGGTATTTGCACTGTCGACATTCTACAGTAAGAGCAGGAAACTGAAAGCAAACAAGCAGACATCATCCATCAACGAGCAATATTTGAGGGTTTCTTATGCTGAACTGGTCAGTGCAACTAATAGTTTTGCTTCAGAGAACCTCCTTGGTGCCGGAAGCTTCGGCTCAGTGTACAAGGGAACAATGATGATAAATGACCAGCAAGTAGTGATTGCTGTGAAGGTGCTCAACCTCATACAGCGAGGTGCATCTCAAAGCTTTGTTGCAAAATGTGAGACCTTGAAATGCGTTCGACATAGGAATCTTATGAAGATATTAACGGTGTGCTCAAGCATTGATTTTCAAAATCGTGACTTCAAGGCCCTTGTATACGAATACCTACCAAATGGAAATTTAGACAAATGGCTACACCACAATCCCATGGAAGATGGTGAAAATAGGAGACTACATTTCCGTGTGAGACTGCAGATTGCAGTTGATGTAGCATCATCACTCGAATACCTTCACCAACATAAGCCAATGCCAGTTATTCACTGTGATCTTAAGCCAAGCAATGTTCTCCTTGATGGTGAAATGGTTGCTCATGTTGGTGATTTTGGGCTTGCAAGATTTCTACATCAAGGCTCAGAGGAAACAACTAGCTGGGCATCAATGAGAGGCACAATAGGCTATGCCGCTCCAGGTGAGCTTTTAGTTATTGTAGCATCTTATTCTCTTCTATAACCCCCCTAGGCTTTCTTATTACTTCACATTTTGATGCAACTACTTACCTTATAAATTGGAAAAGAACTAGATATGTATTTTAACCTCTCCATTTCAGTTTGCTCACATTTTTCTGTCAATTCCAGAGTATGGACTGGGCAACGAAGTTTCAATCCATGGTGATGTCTACAGCTACGGCATACTGTTGCTGGAGATGTTCACTGGAAGAAGGCCAACAGACAGCGAATTTGGAGAATCCTTGGGCATTCACAAGTATGTGCAAATGGCATTGCCAGACAGGGCAACAGAGGTCATAGACCGACACTTACTAGCAGAGACAGAAGATGGGGAAGAAAGCACCTCAAACTCTGACAGCATCGTGGATCTGAGAATTGCTTGCATCACTTCAGTACTGTGCACTGGGATTTCATGCTCAAAAGAGACACCAACGGATCGCATCCAAATCGGGGGTGCTCTGAAAGAGTTGCTGGCAATAGAGACAGATTTGACAAGGAGTTGTGTGCGGAAGGTGAGCCAGCAAACTAAAGCATACGAAGCCATTCAAGCAACCAGGACTGGTCAATAAGGACGGCAAGCTGCCATTTCAATAGGCTGCAGCAAAAAGTATTGCCGTAATGGTATAAAAAAGTATGTGTTTTGTGGAATATTTGTTGTATTGCCGTAATGGTATATCTGAATTGTTGAATTGTACGTATATATATGGTGTTGTATAAACCATATGTTCTAGAATAAGTCCAGGGTGTAGCGCATGCGTCTGTTTGTTGTGATAATCAGCCGGTTATTAAGATTAGCGTGAGGATCATACCGGCTGATCCCTCTGTAATTTGTCAAACACCATGGACCTATATAACACTTACGCGTCCCTGCCTAACAGCATACGCTTCCAGACACTTTTTTTACTTTAATAAACTGCCTTATGTATTCTCCACAACTACAATTTTTTACCGAGTCATATGACCAGAAGTCCAGAACAATGAACTCATCTTAGCTAAGAGTACAAGATTGCACGCTTTCACATCATTCCCTTCACGCAATGCTTAGCTTATTCGCTTACATCCTCGATTATCATCAGGATTTCGTCCATGACTGGGTTCTTCTTCCCTTGGAGCTTGCAACGTGCGCAAATCACACGTGTAAACTAGCACTAATCGCGGAGATGGATTGGTAAGAATGGAAGGAAGGAGGCGTTACCTCCGTCTTGGTGGTCGAGGACAAGCCAAGCAGATAAGCGAGGATGCCGCCGCAGCGGAGGAATCTGACGGCGGAGTTCGTCGCGGCCAAGGGGGGTGGCGGGTAGAGAAGCCAACCGGCGGCCGAGTGGCGGCAGAAGTCGAGGACCCGACGAAGCAGAGAGCAGATGTATAGCAGTCTCGTGCTTGTCATGGGCTAAAAGTAAACGCCATTTGGGTTATCTTTTGGCCCAACACACTGGTATTGGCTGCATTGGTGTATACCATGTAAAAAAAATGCCTAATCCTCAAAAAAAAAGTAAAAAAATGTCCAACAAAAAACATTGTTGTATCTCTCCTTTTTTTAAGAAACAGTTATGATTCCCCTAAAAAAACAGTTATGATGCTTTCACAAAGTTTGATGATCATTCCTTGATTGCAATTTTCTATTAATAGCTTAACAAGCTGGCTTCTTGGTAATTGATGACCCATTCGGGACAGGGCGGTAACCAATGTTTGATAACCTAATTTCATACAATTTTTAGGAATTTCATGGGTAACTGTATTTTTATCTTAACGAGGGGAAGAAATTCTAAATAAGTCGCAACACCTACAACCCCTCTTGCTTTAGATCACATAAGCAGCCTTGTTCATCACTGAAGCACAAAGATACTTGTTTGACCTCAAGGCCACTTCACATTGTAGTAAATATATCAACAACATATGACGACCATGCATATAGGATCACACACCACAATTCCCACACTCCCTTGTTCCAGAGCGGCGCCACCTAGCTTCAGACTCTCTGAAGAGATAAAACCCTACGCCCTGGTTGTGTTGCATTCATTTGGATGGAATACAAAGTATAGGTTGATCTACCACGAGATCGTTGTGTCTCGTCTCCAAGATGTTTCTGAGATGTCCTGTCAACTAGCCTAGACTTGGTTTATATAAGATACAGAATGCCTACGATTATAGGAGTCCTAGCCGGCTACATCGGTGGAGAGGAGTCTTTGTATTGAACGGCAAGGCTTCTGAAATCTTCCTTGTATGCATCATGGGCTGCCCGAAGTGGCCCAGGACAGAACCAACAAGGAGGTCCTCAGCTCGATCCAGCTGGGAGGGAGTTGATGTGGTGAGAGGCCCCCTAGCCAGGACACCATCAGTAGCCCTTGAACCGGTCTTCAAGTCTGGCCACATCTCGGCTTATTCGAGCTGCTCATTGTCTTTAGTTGTCGGTCTTGAAACTAGTTCAACGAGAACTTTCCCCGGTCAGTGTCTTCCTGCAGCCGAGCTCCGATGCTGGACTGCATCCGAGGTGACGTAGACCACCTCGGTCTTGAAAATGTTGAAGGAGTATAGCCGAGCTACATGCCGGAAAGGTTTCCTAGGCAGCCAGCCGCCCGCAACCGGCCTCCATGTCGGACTGCTTTAGAAGTTGTGTGCATCACCTCAGTCTTTAGTTGTCGATGTATATGGTCGGCCTATGCGGGAAAAGTTTTCCCGCCAAGCGACTTCCGTGGGCCAATTTTTCATGGTTTTTTCTCACTCATACAGTTTATTCTCTGCCGAGATGTATAGCCAGTAGCCCTCAAGATGAGTGCCGACTCAAAATTCGGTATGCACCTGAAGGATAGGATAAAACTTTTTATCCCAGTAGCCCCCGAGACTCGGGTCGATTTGCCAAATTGGCGCGGTCGAATCCTCACTTGGTAGCATACTTTGACAAAAATGCGGCATGCATTAGCCCCCAAGACCTAGGTGGATCAAAATCTCCTCGAAAATCGTATAAGTCTTTGTATTTCCTGCATGGGATAATTGGTTTTATACCCTTAGTTGCATCCCCCTCGTCAGGATTGCCCCTAGTTTCTGAAAACACGTGGTCTTGCCCAATCCCACTTTGGTGTCTTGTGCTTTTGCCCTTTGTAGCGACCCGACCCAAAATCGGTCAAGTCTCTGTGTCTGTACCATCCCAAGATCATGCTGGCACTCACAGTACATTGATGAAATAATCAAAGTTCAATCACACCTGAATTTATTACACGGTTCTCATATCGAGTCTTTATTACAATAGAATAAATTCGTCAAGGCCAACTCATGAGAAATAAACTAAGTAAAGCTGCGGAAGCGTAGAAGAATAGCGAGTCCATCCGACTCCAAAGGGCAATCGCCAAGCGCCGAGCGTAGCCTCACTCGATCGGAATACTCCTCCGCAACATAAGACGCGTTGCAGCCGTGTAGGTCAGCATTTTGAATATGCCGGCAAGTCATGAACAGAGAACAATAATAAAATTACTAACACTATATGCAATTTGGCTGTGGGGCTCTAAGTTTCATTATTTTGCGAAAAGCCAGTTTTTCCCTAGAACAGTGGACTTGCTTGCAAATACTACAAAATTGTTGGTAATTATTGAGATGGTTCCACCAACCAATGTCTCATTCCCAAATTATTAAATAATAACCCCTCAATTAATTTATTAATTTCAATGTTGAGATATCCGAAATACTTCCAAGTTCCAGAGGCTCAAATTGTCCGTAACCGGGGACACGGCTAATCGATTAGATCTTTGCTCTGCAGAGGTTTGCGCACTTTACCCGCAAGAATCGTTCCCTCCTTTTAAGTCTTCGCACTTCATGGTGTTTGAAGACGGGACGAACGAAACAGGGTCTTCCGAAGAGTTCCTCTGGCCACTGCCGGTACCCATCCAATCCTACCGTTCTTCTACATCTCGTAGCACCGTCCAACCAGAGTCACAACTAGGGTTGACCCAGCCAGAGCCCATAATGGCTTGCGGCTGCACAGGTAAGCTTCCGGTCCATGGGGTATACATCCGTCTCTTTGTGGCTGGGTGAAGCTTTCCGCAAGATGTCATGGCACTTCTCCATGCATCCCGGCCAACCACTGGGTTCTCCAGGTGCCCGCCAACCGTCCTCCACCCAAAGAGTGAGTTTTGAAGTCCATCTTGATCTTGAAGTCATGGGGTTGTCCTCATCTTTGACTCTCACATCTCCCTTATGATTCACTCAACCAACCCCGTCTACGAGCATAGCAAAAATAAACTACTTCGTCCCGGGTCATGGTAACAAGGGGAATTGGTTCATCCTACCTCATGATACTACTCAAGAACATAACCTCAAAATTTCACCTACTGCATGCATGGTGGGGAGGTATAATTCTAATGCAATAAAATCATAGGTATTGAAAGTATGATCAATGACTTGCCTTGCTGACGATCTTCGAAAGCTAGGGACTCGTGGTAGCAAGCTTCGCACTCCGGAAATTCTACCGAGGCAAACAACAATCATAATAAGCATATAGCATATGATCACTTAACATAATAGCATGCTAACATAACACACAAAGCAATGGAATCAAAAACCCAAAGAAAGTTCGAAGAAATCCAAATCAATGCTTTTGCAACATCAAACACAACCAAAGAAATAGTTTTGCATAACAAAAAATTTTCTTAACAGAACATAAGCATGGGTTTATGCTACCTAACAGAAAAGAATTCATCATGCAACTAGGAGCAAAAAGAATCACATTAAAATCTATTATAGAACTCCTATTATGCCTAAAACCATTCCTAGCAAGAAAAATAAAATACAAGTTTTATTTATAGCAAATAAAAGTTCCTGATCTAAAGTTACAGAAACTAACCTAGAATAAACTATCCCCTAGGTGAAATAAAATTATTTGCTATATGAAACAATAGGAAAACAGTAGCTAGTTAAATAAATAGGGATAACATGATTCTGGTTAAAAATATTTTTTTATTAATTTCTAAAATGCACAAATAGATTCCTACGGTTAGGCAATGTCAAAACAAAGTTGTGACAAAAGAATCACTAAAAATAATATTCCTAACTCATTTTATAGCAGAATTACTATTCTGTCTAAATCTAAAATAAAGCAATTTTAAATAATTTTAACATGACTAATTATATTTTCTACAGAAACTACAATAAATTTGCAAACCAAAAAAAAAGAATCACTTAAAAATATTAAGTAGATTAAAAGATATGAATTTTACAAAACTGAAACTATTCTGTTAAAACAAAAAACGAAAAATAAAACTAAAACAAAAAACGGGCTAATGGGCCTATATAACGCTTCAGCGTAATTTAACTAAAAAGCGCACGCGGTAATAAACCGCTTCGGCCCGGTCTAATCTAACCTAACTAAAACCAAACTAAACCGGAATAAAAACTGGTTCACTAAAACTAAACCTAAATAAAACGTACCCCTTCGGGGGATCTAACCTAAGCCCTACGATCTAGATCGAATGGCGACAGGAGCTCCGGCGACTTACCGAGGCGGTGACGGCGACGGCAGCTCGGGCGGCGACGGTGCGGGGGTCTCCGGTGGTCGGGGAGGACGGCGAAGGCCTCCGGCGGGTTCGGTGGAGCAAGGGGGGGCTCGGGATGGAGTCGGGTGAGCTCGAGGATGGCCGGGGCGTTCGGGATGGGGCTAATGGCGCGGTGGCGGCGGTGAACTCCGGCGGGCGATTGCGGGCGAAGGCGAGGGTCGGGCGAGGGGGCGAGGGGAGAAACGGGGCGAGGGGGAGGGGTATATATAGGGGGGGCACGACTTGGGCGAGGGGGCGATCGGGAGGGATCGGATGAGATCCGGATCTTGCGGATCCGTGCGAGGCGTTGCTTGGGCGAGGGAAGACGACGGGTGGGGCCGGGTTTGAGAGGAGGGGATCGGGCGGGCGGCCGTCACGGAAGGGTTCGGCTCGGGCGCTCGGTCGGTCGTGGCAGTTGGGCTCGGGCGCCCATTGGCAGTTTGGGCCGCCTCGGCGCCATTGGGCAGTGGGCCGCCTAATTGGCTGGGTCGCCTCGGCGCTGGCTGGGCAGTTAGCTGGCTGGCGCCTGAGGTTTCTTTTTATATTTTTTTTTGAATATTTGAGAGAGGAAAAAAATATATAAATATAAATATTTTATATAGGACATATATATATCAAAATGATCAGGGGGATATTCCCTATAATTTGAACATTTTTCCAGGGGCAAAATCCAAACTTTATAAAAAATCATTTTTCTAAAATTCCAAATAAAACTCAAATTTGAATTCAAACTTTTTGGCAATGTTTTTTCCTCTGATATTTTTGGAGTGTCATGTTTACTCCTCTCATACTTTTCCTCAAGTGTTTATCAGGTATTGATTTGAAATAGATTTCAACTGCCAAATTTTGAATTCAAATGCCAACAACTCCAAAACTTCTGAAACTCCAAATGCCACTCAAATTCAAACAAAATGCATAGATGCTTAGCTATAGTTGTAAAACATTCCAAATAGGAAATTTTGGGATGTTACACCCTTTGACCGTTTGATCGTCACTTTGAAAACTTCATAACTAATTCATACTAATATTTTTTGCCACCAATGTCACTCCCTGATGAAACTTGGCAAGCACTTAAAACATTTCCATTCTTTGCCGCCAACTTTTTTTAGTTTTTACTGTTCATGGTGGTGTAATAAGAGCTAGAACTCGGATGTACACTTACCAACACTTCTGTCGCGAATGCAAGTGATATTGACATACATGTGATGTTTTTCCGAACATTTTGGTATCTTATTTGCATTTTTCAGATTTAGTATGAATTAGTTATGAAGTTTTCAAAGTGACCGTCAAACGGTTAAAGTGCAAAAGCACAAGACGCCAAAGTGGGTTGGGCAAGACCACTTGTTTTCAAAAATTAAGGGCAATCCCGACGAGAGGGACACAACTAAGGGTATAAAACCAATTACCCCTTCCGGCATTGAATCGTTAATGCAGTAACTCCCCGAGACTTGGGTCGGGCAACTTGGCCGACTTGAGGATCAAATCTCCTCGGGAACTAGCTTCAACCGATAACCGACGTTTACGCTTCGTCATCGCCGAGGTGTAGCTCGCAGGGAAGATGCCTGCTACCTCTTGAGCACTGCGTTGGTTTTCCCTTGAAGAGGAAAGGGTGATGCAGTAAAGTAGCGTAATTATTTCCCTCAGTTTTTTAGAACCAAGGTATCAATCCAGCAGGAGACCACGCACGAGTCCCTCGCACCTACACAAGCAAACAAGAACCTCACAACCAACGCGATAAAGGGGTTGCCAATCCCTCAACGGTCACATACGAGAGTGAGATCTGATAGATATGATAAGATAATATTTTTGGTATTTTTACTATAAAGATGCAAAGTAAAATAAAAGGCAATAAAAATAGCTAAGTGTTGGAAGATTAATATGATGAAAAATAGACCCGGGGGCCATAGGTTTCACTAGTGGCTTCTGCTACGTCTTGAGCTTGCGTTGCTTTTCCCCGAAGAGGAGAGGATGATGCAGCACAATAGCGTAAGTATTTCCCTCAGTTTTTGAGAACCAAGGTATCAATCCAGTAGGAGGCCACGCACAAGTCCCTCGTACCTGCACAAAACGATAGCTACCCGCAACCAACGCGATTAGGGGTTGTCAATCCCTTCACGGTCACTTACGAGAGTGAGATCTGATAGAGATAATATTTTTGGTATTTTTGGTATAAAGATGCAAAGTGAAAAGTAAAAGGCAAAGTAAAAACAAAGCAAGTATAAAAGTGATGGAGATTGATATGATGAGAATAGACCCGGGGCCATAGGTTTCACTAGTGGCGTCTCTCAAGAGCATAAGTATTCTACGGTTGGGTGAACAAATTCTTGTTGAGCAATTGATGTAATTGAGCATAGGTTATGAGGTTATCTAGGTATGATCATGTATATAGGCATCACGTCCGTGACAAGTAGACCGAAGCGATTACGCATCTACTACTATTACTCCACTCATCGACCGCTATCCAAAGATGCATCTAGAGTATTAAGTTAAAAAGCAGTAACGCCTTAAGCAAGATGACATGATGTAGAGGAATAAATTCATGCAATATGATAAATACCCCATCTTGTTATCCTCGATGGCAACAATACAATACGTGCCTTGCAACTCTTTACATCCTTTGGGTAAGGACACCGCAAGATTGAACCCAAAGCCATGCACTTCTCCCATTGCAAGAACTACCAATCTAGTTGGCCAAACCAAACGGATAATTCAAAGAGACTTGCAAAGATAACTCAATCATACATAGAAGAATTTAGAGAAGATTCAAATATTATTCATAGATAAGCTGGATCATAAACCCACAATTCATCGATCTCAACAAACACACCGCGAAAAGAAGATTACATCGAATAGATCTCCACGAGAGAGGGGGAGAACATTATATTGAGATCCAAAAAGAGAAGAAGCCATCTAGCTACTAGCTATGGACCAAGGTCTGAAGTAAACTAATCACACTTCATCGGAGGCTATGGTGTTGATGTAGAAGCCCTCCGTGGTGGATGCCCCCTCCGGCGGAGCTCCGGAACAGGCCCCAAGATGGGATCTCGTGGATACAGGAAGTTGCGGCGGTGGAATTAGGTTCTTGGCTCCTGTTCTGATTGTTTGGGGGTACGTATGTATATATATGAGGAAGGAGTACGTCGGTGGAGCTTCGAGGGGCCCACGAGGCAGGGGGCGCGCCCTAGGGGGGGCGTGCCCCCACCCTCGTGACCGCCTCTCTGGTTCCTTGTCGTAGGGTCCAAGTCTCCTGGATCACGTTCGGTGAGAAAATCACGCTTAAGGTTTCATTCCGTTTGGACTCCGTTTGATATTACATTTCTTGAAATCTTGAAAAAGGCAAAAACAGCAATTTCGGGTTGGGCCTCCGGTTGATAGGTTAGTCCCAAAAGTAATATAAAAGTGGAAAATAAAGCCCATTATAGTCCAAAACAATAGATAAAGTAGCATGGAGCAATCAAAAATTATAGATACGTTGGAGACGTATCAGGCATCCCCAAGCTTATTCCTACTCGTCCTCGAGTAGGTAAATGATAAAAAGATTTTGATGTGGAGTGATACTTTGGCATAATTTCAATGTAAATCTTCTTAATCATGGTATGAATATCAGATCCGAAAGATTCAAGACAAAAGTTCATATTGACATAAAAATAATAATACTTCAAGCATACTAACTAAGCAATCATGTCTTCTCCAAATAACATGGCCAAAGAAAGTTATCCCTACAAAATCATATAGTCTAGATATGTTCCATCTTCCCCACACAAAGTATTTAAATCATGCACAACCCCAATGACAAGCCAAGCAATTGTTTCATACTTTAACATTTTCAAAACTTTTTCAATCTTCACGCAATACATGAGCGTGAGCCATGGATATAGCACTATATGTGGAATAGAATGGTGGTTGTGGAGAAGACAAAAGAGGGAAGATAGTCTCACATCAACTAGGCGTATTAACGGGCTATGGAGATGCCCATCAATAGATATCAATGTGAGTGAGTAGGGATTGCCATGCAACGGATGCACTAGAGCTATAAGTATATGAAAGCTCAACAAAAGAAACTAAGTGGGTGTGCATCCAACTCGCTTGCTCCACGAAGACCTAGGGCATTTGAGGAAGCCCATCATTGGAATATACAAGCCAAGTTCTATAATGAAAAATTCCCACTAGTATATGAAAGTGACAAAATGAGAGACTCTCTATCATGAAGATCATGGTGCTACTTTGAAGCACAAGTGTGGTAAAAGGATAGTAACATTGTCCCTTCTCTCTTTTTCTCTCATTTTTTTTATTTGGGCCTTTTCTTTTTTTTATGGCCTCTTTTTTTTCATTTGTCGTCCGGAGTCTCATCTCGACTTGTGGGGGAATCATAGTCTCCATCATCCTTTCCTCACTTGGAACAATGCTCTAATAATGATAATCATCACACTTTTATTTTCTTACAACTCATCAATTACAACTCGATACCTAGAACAAAATATGACTCTATATGAATGCCTCCGGCGATGTGCCGGGATATGCAATGAAACATGAGTAATATGTATGAAAGAATTATGAACGGTGGCTTTGCCACAAATACGATGTCAACTACATGATCATGCTAGCAATATGACAATGATGGAGCGTGTCATAATAAACGGAATGGTGGAAAGTTGCATGGCAATATATCTCGGAATGGCTATGGAAATGCCATGATAGGTAGGTATGGTGGTTGTTTTGAGGAAGATATATGGTGGGTGTATGATACCGGCGAAAAGTGCGCGGTATTAGAGAGGCTAGCAATGGTGGAAGGATGGGAAAAGTGCGTATAATCCATGGACTCAACATTAGTCATAAAGAACTCATATACTTATTGCAAAAATCTAGAAGTTATCAAAGCAAAGTATTACACGCATGCTCCTAGGGGGATAGATTGGTAGGAAAAGACCATCGCTCGTCCCCGACCGCCACTCATAAGGATGCACAAGCCAGGTACACTTCATGTTTCAAATTTGTTACACAACTTTAACCATACGTGCATGCTACGTGATTTGCTAACTTCAACACAAGCATTTCTCAAATTCACAACTACTCAACCAGCACAACTTTGATATTATCACCTCCATATCTCAAAACAATTATCAAGCATCAAACTTATCTTAGTATTCAACTCACTCAAAAGAAAGTTTCACATATCTTGAATACCAAGTATATTAACATTAAGCAAATTACCATGCTATTAATGACTCTCAAAATAATCTAAGTGAAGCATGAGAGATCAAGTTTCTTTAAAACAAATCCACCACCGTGCTCTAAAAGATCTAAGTGAAGCACTAGAGCAAAAATTATCACGCTCAAAAGATATAATTGAAGCACATAGAGTATTCTATCAAATTTCAATTCATGTATGGCTCTCTCAAAAGGTGTGTACAGCAAGGATGACTGTGGTAAACTAACAAGCAAAGACGCAAATAATACAAGACGCTCCAAGCAAAACACATCATGTGGTGAATAAAAATATAGCTCCAAGTAAATTACCGATGGACGTGGATTGAAAGAGGGGATGCCTTCCGGGCATCCCCAAGCTTTGACTTTTGGTGTCCTTGGATTATCTTGGGGTGCCATGGGCATCCCCAAGCTTAGGCTCTTGCCACTCCTTGTTCCATAATCCATCAAAAGAATTCACCCAAAACTTGAAAACTTCACAACACAAAACTCAATAGAAATCTCGTGAGCTCTGTTAGAGAAAGAAAACAAAAGACTACTTTAAGGTACTGTAATGAACTCATTATTTATTTATATTGGTGTTAAACCTACTATATTCCAACTTCTCTATGGATCATAAACTATTTTACTAGCCATAGATTCATCAAAATAAGCAAACAACACACGCAAAACAGAATCTGTCAAAAACAGAACAGTCTGTAGTAATCTGTAACTAACGCAAACTTTGTAACATCCCAAATCACTGCATATCATATTTTGTTTGCTTTTGGATTTGATCCTAGAAATTCTACGCAACTCAAGGACCCACGGAGAGAGTTGGGGATTTCGTTATTTTCATATTTGTGTTTTCACAAATTTTGAGAATAGGATCATTTGATTTTAATTATTTTATCTTCAATTATTTCTATTAAAAATAAGAGAGAGGGAATAAAATGACTTTCCCAAAATAAAGAAATATTGAGGATTTAATAATAAAATCAAATAAGATTTTATTTCGGAGTTTTTCGTTATTTTATTTGAATTTAATAAAATTATGTGTTTCTAAAAATTGCATTTAGGCCCCAAATAAATGTTCACTTTGTCCGGCTTGATTTTAGAAGTCGGGGAAAATTTATTTCGGGATTTTTGGAGTCTGTTTAGTATTTCTTTCGTTAGTTTTTCTGCGCGGAATTAAATTAATTTTTTTTTTAAAAAAATGTCTGAATCGACCTTGGGTCAGAATCGCCAGGACTCCGCTGGTCGGGCTTTATAAGCCGCTTGGGCCCTCGGCCAGCCAGCCGCCCACTTGCGCCCCAAACCCTAACTGCGGCCGCCGCCACCGCCTCGCTTGCCGATGCCCGCCGCCTCGCCGCCGCCCCGCCCGCTCGCCGGAGCCGCCCCGCCGTCTCGCCGGACCCGCCGCCCGAGGTAGCCGCCGCCGGTTTTTTATTTAACCGCGGTTTAATATTTTTTTAAGTTTCATTTTTTTATAGATCGGTTTTTTTCCGGTTTAGTTTTTTTAGCGAGCGTTCGCTCGTTCGTTCGTTTTAACGAACGCGTTCATCGTTTATATCCAGATAACGAACGTTTGTTCGTTAATCTGTTCGTCGTTTTTCTTTTTCTCGGATTTTCCGCGATTATTTCTGATCGCGATTTCTGATCCGATTTTCGTTTTAGTATAACTTTTCGCTCGTTTATCGGAATCAGGCGATTCAAGCGCCTGGAGTTTCGTCTCGAAACCCTCTTTCCGTTTAACCAACTTAAACAAGTTTTTGCTTCTGTAAAATTTGACTTAAGTCCAGATTAGTAAAACAAAGTTGTTTTCTTTTGCCGTTTGACTTTCGTTGCTTCGTTTGATTTGATTCTTTTTGCAAACCGGAGTTCTTAAGTTGAACTTTCTGGTTAGGTCTCTTATTTGAGTTTTACCTATGCATTAGATGAGTACTTATTGTATGCTTGTTTGTTTGTTTGCGATAGAGTACCCGGAGTGCGCCCCATGTTACTTCGAATCTCTAGGTTTCGCGGATCATCAGCAAGGCAAGTAACACTTTGATCAATTCCCTTTTTCATACCTAGTTTTTATGCATTAGATCAATCCTCAAACATTGCATGATTAGGATCTAATTAAACTGTGGGTTTTGGGAGAGTAGTTGAGGTAGTACCTATTACATGTTTTATTATCAAACCCTTGGGAGTTACTTCTACGTTTGCTTATATTGCCATGCTATGCTAGTAGACGTGGATTGGGGGAGTGTATCCATGACAGATGTGAGATTTTAATTAATGGTTTATTTAAGGTGGCACTTTAAACACACATCTGGGTGGATTGAGGTACCTGGGTATTCCAGGATTGCATGTTTCTTTTGGACCGCCACCCAGGCTCAAAGGGATCATGAGACTATTCATACTAGAAACTTCCGTGTGCAGCCACAAGCTACTATGGGCTCTAGCATAGTTGACTAAGTCGTGCAAACTCTTACAGTGGTAGACTAGCTGATGTAGGGGATGTAGGTTGGTACGGTCTACCCGATCGTAAGGTGCTAGCGCTTCTGAAAGACTATGTCTTGGTCATCCGTTTCTCAAACACCATGTAGTGCGAGAAATCCAACGAAGGAGATCGAGTCTTGCGGGGAAAAGTGTGCAAACCTCTGCAGAGTGTACAAACTAATCATGGTTAGTCGTGTCCCCGGTTATGGACGTTTTGAGTATCTAGTACTTGGATTATCATGTGAATCTCATCATGTTACTTTAATTAATTTTGTTGGGTTTTAATGATGATGCTTAATTGGGATTGAGGATGCGTCAACCATTCTCAATGTTTAACAACCA
Organism: Aegilops bicornis; assembly: GCA_021605145.1. Classification (NCBI taxonomy): domain Eukaryota; kingdom Viridiplantae; phylum Streptophyta; class Magnoliopsida; order Poales; family Poaceae; genus Aegilops; species Aegilops bicornis. Next base: position 639,015,129 of record CM038675.1, read on the forward strand.
CCATGACAGTTAAATAATATTTATTCCTTTGCAGTAGGGAAAATTGGCTTTACGCAAAACTGTAACCATAGAGCTTTCCACCAGCCATATATGCATGTAGTATAGCTTATTCTTTCATTACTCTCTAATCTCTATGTGTTACATTGCCAAAGATATTCCGTGTGTCAATTCGTTTCGGGCTGTAACGTTTCATGTTGCAGACTTTTCGCATTGACAGTAAGGTGCCTTTAGGTCGTGGTTCTATACTTTCGGTGATGCTGTTGGAGTTGATGGAGTCGCTTATCTTCCAAGCCTTCCGTTGTTATCGTTTTTAGATGGCCTTAAGCCATTTTTATTGTAATAAATTCTCTCTTGAGACATTCGATGTAATAAGTGTGTGATTGCTACTCTGTTATAAATTCTTCAAGTACTGTGTGGTGTCAAATTCATCGATCCAGGATGACACACGAGCACGTAGATCGATCGTTTGAGGTTTGGTCGCTACAAGATGGTATCGAGCACACGCCGATCGTAGAGGACACGACCACTAAGCTAAAGCCCTAGATCACTACTCTCTTCTCATTTCGACTCCTCATCTTTTCTACTCTTTTAGGATGACCAAGCGAGGATCAAGTTCACGGCCGGATGAAGATACACCCTTTGGACGACACACGAAGGAAGTCACTAAGTACTGAACATCGGAATACCAAGCTTCACGGGACCTACTGACGCCACTTTACCCGAAGAGGAGCGTTGGAAGATTCAAGCTCAAGTTCCGGGAAGAACGTTCGCGCCGATCCACGGTGCCCATAGAATGTACTTTTAATGCACCAACACCGAGTGCAGGAAAGAGCATGGCAGCTCACATCACCATGGGACGCATTGGAGAAGTCTACCAAGATGACCTCAAGGATACTATCTACCAGATTTGTGGGCGCCGAGATAAACATTGGGAGATAGTTAGCACCAAGAAGGATAGATCCATTGCAGCCTTCATCCAGGAGTTAAACCAGCACATTCGACGCCAAGAGAACCAGATGTGCGCAGACATGATGGAGTTGAAGAAAGCAAAGGCTAGAATTATCGAGCTAGAAGGAGAACTGAAGGCCACTCACAAGAATTACATGGAGGAGATCGTCGCTCTAGTGAGACAAAACGGCGACCTTAAGGAGAAGATTGAAGAACTCATGGGGAATTCAGCACCCGGAGGAGAAGATGACGGTTGCACTTGTCCGCATAACTACATCATCATCGACAACACCGATTCCGATCCTAGTGATGATGACTTCAAGACGGGCCGAGCAGATATCATGGAGTCTTCATCGAGCAGTTTTCTAGTAGACCACCATAACAAAGAGTAGTGTTCCACCATGTACATAGCATAGTCCAAGCACTTTTACGATAGTTCTAGACCGATTGTATGCCTTGTTTGATTGAATGAAGTGATTTTGTGTGCATTTGCCTCATGTGCATTTGGGTAGTGTTTTCTCTTTAGACCTCATTCTATTCTTAATTCTCATCTTATCTAAACCCTCAGATGCCTCCGAGACGTGACAATGGATTTGCTTTCCTGCCGGAGCTCACTCAATTGATCCAACAGCAGAATGCTTTGATGCAGTTGCTAGTCCAGTGTTGGGGAACATAGTAATTTCAAAAAAATTCCTACGCACACGCAAGATCATGGTGATGCATAGCAACGAGAGGGGAGAGTGTGTCCACGTACCCTCGTAGACCGAAAGCGGAAGCGTTATGACAACGCGATTGATGTAGTAAATGACGTCTTCACGATCCGACCGATCCAAGTGCCGAACGTCACGGCACCTCCGTGTTCTGCACGTTCAGCTCGATGACGATCCCCGGACTCCGATCCAGCAGGGTGTCGGGGATGAGTTCCGTCAGCACGACGGCGTGGTGACGATGATTATGCTCTACCGGCACAGGGCTTCGCCTAAACTCCGCGACGATATGACCGAGGTGGAATATGGTGGAGGGGGGCACCGCACATGGCTAAGGAACGATCCGTAGATCAACTTGTGTGTTCTAGGGTGCCCCCCTGCCTCGTATATAAAGGAGCAAGGGGGGGTGCCCGGCCCTAGGAGGAGGCGCGCCGGAGGAGTCCTACTCCCACCGGGAGTAGGACTCCCCCCCTTTTCCTAGTTGGATTAGGACTTGGGGGGAGGGAAAGAGAAAGGGGGGCGCCGCCCCCCCCTTCCTTGTCCTATTCGGACTAGGGGGGAGGGGGCGCGCGGCCTGCCCTGGCCGGCCCTCCTCTTCTCCCTCATGGCCCACTAAGGCCCATTAACCCCCGGGAGGGTTTCGGTAACCCCCCGGTGTTAGAATAAAATCCTGATTTCACGGAACTATTCCGAAGTCCAAACATAGGCTTCCAATATATCAATCTTTATGTCTCGACCATTTCGAGACTCCTCGTCATGTCCGTGATCACATCCGGGACTCCGAAAAAACTTCGATACATCAAAACTTATAAACTCATAAAACTGTCATCGTAACATTAAGCGTGCGGACCCTACGGGTTCGAGAACTATGTAGACATGACCTAGAACTATTCTCGGTCAATAACCAATAGTGGAACCTGGATGTTCATATTGGTTCCTACATTTTCTACGTAGATCTTTATCGGTCAAACCGCATAACAACATACGTTGTTCCCTTTGTCATCGGTATGTTACTTGCCCGAGATTCGATCGTCGGTATCCAATACCTAGTTTAATCTCATTACCGGCAAGTCTCTTTACTCGTTCCGTAATACATCATTTCATAACTAACTCATTAGTTACAATGCTTGCAAGGCTTAGGTGATGAGTATTACCGAGAAGGCCCAGAGATACCTCTCCGACAATCGGAGTGACAAAACCTAATCTCGAATTTATGCCAACTCAGCATATACTTTTGGAGACACCTCAGAGTACCTTTATAATCACCCAGTTATGTTGTGACGCTTTGGTAGCACACAAAGTGTTCCTCCAAAGAACGGAGTTGCACAATCTCATAGTTGCAGGAACTTTGTATAAGTCATGAAGAAAGCAATAGCAACATACTAAGCGATCAAGTGCTAAGCTAACGGAATGGGTCAAGTCAATCACATCATTCTCCTAATGATGTGATCCCATTAATCAAATGACAACACATGCCTATGGTTAGGAAACATAACCATCTTTGATCAATGAGCTAGTCAAGTAGAGGCATACTAGTGACATTATGTTTGTCTATGTATTCACACATGTATCATGTTTCGTTAATACAATTCTAGCATGAATAATAAACATTTATCATGATATGAGGAAATAAATAATAACTTTATTATTGCCTCTAGGGCATATTTCCTTCAGTCTCCCACTTGCACTAGAGTCGGTAATCTAGATTACACAAGAATGATTCTAACACCCATGGAGTCTTGGTGCTGATCATGTTTTGCTCGTGAGAGAGGCTTAGTCAACGGTGCGCAATATTCAGATCCGTATGTATCTTGCAAATCTCTATGTCTCCCACTTGGACTTGGTCCCGAATGGAATTGAAGCGTCTCTTGATATGCTTGGTCCTCTTGTGAAATCTGGATTCCTTTGCCACGGCAATTGCACCAGTATTGTCACACAAGATCTTCATTGGTCCCGATGCACTAGGTATAACACCTAGATCGGAAATGAACTCCTTCATCCAGACTCCTTCATTTGCTGCTTCCGAAGCAGCTATGTACTCCGCTTCACATGTAGATCCCGCCACGACGCTTTGTTTAGAAGCGCACCAACTTACAACTCCACCGCTTAATAAAAATACGATCCGGTTTGCGATTTAGAATCGTCCGGATCGGTGTCAAAGCTTGCATCGACGTAACCCTTTACGACAAGCTCTTTGTCACCTCCATAAACGAGAAACATATCCTTAGTCCTTTTCGGTATTTGGGATATTCTTGACCGCTGTCCCATGATCCACTCTGGATTACTTTGGTACCTCCACCGCTAAACTAATAGCAAGGCACACATCAGTGCAGTACGCAGCATTGCATACATGATAGAGCCTATGGCTGAAGCATAGGAACTCCTTTCATTTTCTCTCTATCTTCTGCGGTGGTCGGGCATTGAGTCGACTCAATCTTATACCTTATGTCTGTGCAAAAACCCTTTCTTTGCACGATCCATATTGAACTTTTTCAAGACTTTATCAAGGTATGTGCATTGTGAAAGTCCAATCAAGCCGCCTTGATCTATCTCTATAGATCTTGATGCCTAATATGTAAGCAGCTTCACCGAGGTCCTTCATTGAAAAACTTTTATTCAAGTATCCTTTTATGCTATCCAGAAATTCTATATCATTTCCAATCAACAATATGTCGTCCACATATAATATTAGAAATGCTACAGAGCTCCCACTCACTTTCTTGTAAATACAAAGCTTCTCCAAAAGTCTGTATAAAACCATATGCTTTGATTACACTATCAAAGCGTTTATTCCAACTCCGAGAGGCTTGCACTAGACCATAGATTGATCGTTGGAGTTTGCACACTTTGTTAGCTCCCTTAGGATCGACAAAACCTTCCGGTTGCATCATATACAACTCTTCTTCCGTAAATCCATTCGTAAATGCAGTTTTGACATCCATCCGTCATATTTCATAATCATAAAATGCGGCAATTGCTAACATGATTCGGACAGACTTAAGCATCGCTTCTGGTGAGAAGGTCTCATCGTAGTCAACCCCTTGAACTTGTCGAAAACCTTTTGCAACAAGTCGAGCTTTGTAAACAGAATATTACCGTCGGCGTCGGTCTTCTTCTTGAAAATCCATTTATTCTCCTCGCTATGCAGACCATCGGGCAAGTCAACCAAAGTCCACACTTTGTTCTCATACATGGATCCCATCTCAGATTTCATGGCTTCAAGCCATTTTATGGAATCTGGGCTCACCATCGCTTCTTCATAGTTCGTAGGTTCACCATGATCTAGTAGCATGACTTCCGAGAATAGGATTACCGTACCACACCGGTGCGGATTTTACTCTGGTTGATCTACGAAGTTCAAGAACAACTTGATCTCGAAGTTTCATGATCATCATCATTAACTTCCTCACTAACTGGTGTAGGTGTCACAGAACCGATTTACGTGATGAACTACTTTCCAATAAGGGAGCTGCAATGCATTACCTCATCAAGTTCTACTTTCCTCCCACTCACTTCTTTCGAGAGAAACTCCTTCTCTAGAAAGGATCCATTCTTGGCAACGAATGTCTTGCCTTCGGATATGTGATAGAAGGTGTACCCAATTGTCTCCTTTGGGTATCCTATGAAGATACATTTTTCCGATTTGGGTTCAAGCTTATCAGGTTGAAGCTTTTTCACATAAGCATCGCAACCCCAAACTTTCACAAACGACAACTTTGGTTTCTTGCCAAACCATAGTTCATAAGGTGTCGTCTCAACGGATTTTGATGGTGCCCTATTTAACGTGAATGATGCCGTCTCTAAAGCATAACCCCAAAATGATAGCGGTAAATCGGTAAGAGACATCATAGATCGCACCATATCTAGTAAAGTACGATTACGACGTTCGGACACACCATTACGCTGTGGTGTTCTAGGTGGCGTGAGTTGCAAAACTATTCCGCATTGTTTCAAATGTAGACCAAACTCGTAACTCAAATATTCTCCTCCACGATCAGATCGTAGAAACTTTATTTTCTTGTTACGATGATTTTCAACTTCACTCTGAAATTCTTTGAACTTTTCAAATGTTTCAGATTTATGCTTCATTAAGTAGATATACCCGTATCCGCTTAAATCATCTGTGAAGGTGAGAAAATAACGATATCCGCCACGAGCTTCAACATTCATCGGACCACATACATCTCGTATGTATGATTTCCAACAAATCTGTTGCTCTCTCCATAGAACCGAGAACGGTGTTTTAGTCATCTTGCCCATGAGGCACGGTTCGCAAGTACCAAGTGATTCATAATCAAGTGGTTCCAAAAGTCCATCAAGATGGAGTTTCTTCATGCGCTTTACACCGATATGACCTAAACGGCGGTGCCACAAATAAGTTGCACTATCATTATCAACTCTGCATCTTTTGGCTTCGACATTATGAATATGTGTATCACTACTATCGAGATTTAATAAGAATAGACCACTCTTCAAGGGTGCATGACCATAAAAGATATTACTCATATAAATAGAACAACCATTATTCTCTCGATTTAAATGAATAACCGTCTCGCATCAAACAAGATCCAGATATAATGTTCATGCTCAACGGCGGCACCAAATAACAATTATTTAGGTCTAAAACTAATCTCGAAGGTAGATGTAGAGGTAGCGTGCCGACCAGCGATCACATCGACTTTGGAACCGTTTCCCACGCGCGATCGTCACCTCGTCCTTGGCGGTTGCTCGCTTATTTCGTAGTCCCTGTTCGAGTTGCAAATATTAGCAGAACCCGGTATCAAATACCCAGGTGCTACTGCGAGCTCTAGTAAGGTACACATCAATAACATGTATATCACATATACCTTTGTTCACCTTGCCATCCTTCTTATGCGCCAAATACTTGGGGCAGTTCCGCTTCCAGTGACCAGCTTGCTTGCAATAGAAACACTCAGTTTCAGGCTTAGGTCCAGACTTGGGTTTCTTCTCTTGAGCAGCAACTTGCTTGCTGTTCTTCTTAAAGTTCCCTTTCTTCTTCCCTTTTCCCTTTTTCTTGAAACTAGTGGTCTTGTTGACCATCAACACTTGATGCTCCTTCTTGATTTCTACCTCCGCAGCTTTTAGCATTGCGAAGAGCTCGGGAAGTGTCTTGTTCATCCCTTGCATATTATAGTTCATCACGAAGCTCTTGTAGCTTGGTGGGAGTGATTGGAGAATTCTGTCAATGACACTATCATCCGGAAGATTAACTCCCAGTTGAATCAAGTGATTATTATACCCAGACATTTTGAGTATATGCTCACTGACAGAACTATTCTCCTCCATCTTGCAGCTATAGAACTTATATGAGACTTCATATCTCTCAATCCGGGCATTTGCTTGAAATATTAACTTCAACTCTCGGAACATCTCATATGCTCCATGACGTTCAAAACGTCGTTGAAGACCCGGTTCTAAGCCGTAAAGCATGGCACACTGAACTATAGAGTAGTCATCGACTTTGCTCGCCAGACGTTCACAACTTCTCGGCGTTGCTCTGCAGAAAGTTCGGCACCCAGCCGGTGCTTCCAGGACGTAATTCTTCCGGCAGCAATGAGGATAATCCTCAAATTACGGACCCGATCCGTGTAATTGCTACCATCATCTTTCAACTTTGCTTTCTCAAGGAACGCATTAAAATTCAACGGAACAACAAAGACGAGCCATCTATCTACAACAAACATAGATAAGCAAAATACTATCGGTGCTAAGTTCATGATAAATTTAAGTTCGATTAATCATATTATTTAAGAACTCCCACTTAGGCAGACATCTCTCTAGTCATCTAAGTGATCACGTGATCCAAATCAACTAAACCATAACCGATCATCACGTGAGATGGAGTAGTTTTCAATGGTGAACATCACTATGTTGATCATATCTACTATATGATTCACGCCGACCTTTCGGTCTTCGTGTTCCGAGGCCATATCTCGCATATGCTAGGCTCGTCAAGTTTAACTCGAGTATTCTGCGTGTGCAAAACTGGCTTGCACCCGTTGTAGATGGACGAGAGCTTATCACACCCGATCATCACGTGGTGTCCGGGCACGCATTTAACTTTGGCAACGGTGCATACTCAGGGAGAACACTTCTTGATAATTTTTAGTGAGAGATCATCTTAAAATGCTACCGACAATCAAAGCAAGATAAGATGCATAAAGGATAAACATCACATGCAATCAATATAAGTGATATGATATGGCCATCATCATCTTGTGCTTGTGATCTCCATCTAAAGCACCGTCATGATCACCATCGTCACCGGGCGCGACATCTTGATCTCCATCGTAGCATCATTGTCGTCTCGCCAACTATTGCTTCTACGACTATCGCTACCGCTTAGTGATAAAGTAAAGCAATTACATGGCGTTGCATTTCATACAATAAAGCGACAACCATATGGCTCTCGCCATTGCCGATAACTCGGTTACAAAACATGATCATCTCATACAATAAAATATAGCATCACGTCTTGACCATATCACATCACAACATGCCCTGCAAAAACAAGTTAGACGCCCTCTACTTTGTTGTTGCAAGTTTTACGTGGCTGCTACAGGCTGAGCAAGAATCGTTCTTACCTACGCATCAAGACCACAATGATAGTTTGTCAAGTTGGTGCTGTTTTAACCTTCGCAAGGACCGGGCGTAGCCACACTCGGTTCAACTAAAGTGAGAGAGACAGACACCCGCCAGTCACCTTTAAGCAACTAGGGCTCATGGCGGTGAAACCAGTCTCGCGTAAGCGTACGTGTAATGTCGGTCCGGGCCGCTTCATCTCACAATACCGCCGAACCAAAGTATGACATGTTGGTAAGCAGTATGACTTGTATCGCCCACAACTCACTTGTGTTCTACTCGTGCATATTGTTGGAAATATGCCCTAGAGGCAATAATAAAAGGATTATTATTATATTTCCTTGTTCATGATAATTGTCTTTTATTCATGCTATAATTGTATTATTCGGAAATCGTAATACACGTGTGAATAAATAGACCACATTATGTCCCTAGTGAGCCTCTAGTTGACTAGCTCGTTGATCAACAGATAGTCATGGTTTCTGACTATGGACATTGGATGTCAATGATAACGGGATCACATCATTAGGAGAATGATGTGATGGACAAGACCCAATCCTAAGCATAGCACGAGATCGTGTAGTTCGTTTTGCTAGAGCTTTTCCAATGTCAAGTATCTCTTCCTTAGACCATGAGATCGTGTAACTCCCGGATACCGTAAGAGTGCTTTGGGTGTATCAAACGTCACAACGTAACTGGGTGACTATAAAGGTGCACTACAGGTATCTCCGAAAGTGTCTGTTGGGTTGACACGAATCGAGACTAGGATTTGTCACTCCGTATGACGGAGAGGTATCACTGGGCCCACTCGGTAGTGCATCATCATAATGAGCTCAAAGTGACCAAGTGTGCAGTCACGGGATCATGCATTACAGATGCGAGTAAAGTGACTTGCCGGTAATCTAGATTGAACGAGGTATCGGGATACCGACGATCGAATCTCGGGCAAGTAACATACCGATTGACAAAGGGAATTGTATACGGGATTGTTTGAATCCTCGACATCGTGGTTCATCCGATGAGATCATCAAGGAGCATGTGGGAGCCAACATGGGTATCCAGATCCCGTTGTTGGTTATTGCCCGAGAGCCGTCTCGGTCATGTCTACGTGTCTCCCGAACCCGTAGGGTCTACACACTTAAGGTTCGGTGACGCTAGGGTTGTATGAATATGAGTATGCAGTATACCGAATGTTGTTCGGAGTCCCGGATGAGATCCCGGACGTCACGAGGAGTTTCAGAATGGTCCGGAGGTAAAGAATTATATATAGGAAGTGGTATTTCGGCCATCGGGAAAGTTGCGGGTCACCGGTATTGTCTGGGACCACCGGAAGGGTCCCGAGGTCCACCGGGTGGGGCCACCCATCCGGAGGGCCCCATGGGCTGAAGTGGGGAGGAACCAGCCCATAGTGGGCTGGTGCGCCTCTTGGCCCACCCCGCGCCTAGGGTTGAAACCCTAGGGTGGGGCGCCCACTGCCTTGGGGCACTCCACCCCTTGGCCGCCCCCTTGGGAGATGGGATCCCCAGGGCGGCGCCCCTGGGGCCTATATAAAGGGAGGAGGGGCAGCCGCACCCTAAAACTCTGGCGCCTCCCTCCCCTGCTACACCTCTTCCTCCTCCGTCACGTGCTTGGCGAAGCCTGCCGAATCTTCCGCTCCACCACCACCACGCCGTTGTCTTTGCTTTGGAGCCATCATCATCAACCTCTCCTTCCCCCTTGCTGGATCAAGAAGGAGGAGACGTCTCCCGTCCCATACGTGTGTTGAACACGGAGGCGCCGTCCGTTCGGCACTCGGTCATCGGTGATTTGGATCACGGCGAGTACGACTCCATCATCCACGTTCTAGTGAACGCTTCCGCACGCGATCTACAAGTTGTATGTAGATGCAATCGCTCTCCCATGACTCGTTGCTAGATGAACTCATAGATGGATCTTGGTGAAACCGTAGGAAAAATTTTAATTTTCTGCAACGTTACCCAACAGTGGCATCGTGAGCTAGGTCTATGTGTAGTTCTCTATTGCATGAGTAGAACACAATTTTGTTGTGGGCGTAGATCTTGTCAACTTGCTTGCCGCTACTAGTCTTATCTTGCTTCAGCGGTATTGTGAGATGAAGCGGCCCGGACCAACCTTACACACGCTTACGTGAGACCGGTTCCACCGAATCGACATGCACTAGTTGCATAAGGTGGCTGGCGGGTGTCTGTCTCTCCCACTTTAGTTGGAGCGGATTCGATGAAAAGGGTCCTTATGAAGGGTAAATAGAAGTTGACAAAATCACGTTGTGGTTATTCTTAGGTAAGAAAACGTTCTTGCTAGAACCCAATTGCAGCCACGTAAAAGATGCAACAACAATTAGAGGACGTCTAACTTGTTTTTGCAGCAATTGTCATGTGATGTGATATGGCCAGAAGTTGTGAAGAATGATGAATGACATATTGTGATGTATGAGATCATGTTCTTGTAATAGGAATCACGACTTGCATGTCGATGAGTATGACAACCGGCAGGAGCCATAGGAGTTGTCTTTATTTTTGTATGACCCGCGTGTCATTGAAGAACGCCATGTAAATTACTTTACTTTATTGCTAAACGCGTTAGCCATAGAAGTAGAAGTAGTCGTTGGCGTGACAACTTCATGAAGACACGATGATGGAGATCATGGTGTCATGCCGGTGACAAGATGATCATGGAGCCTCAAGATGGAGATCAATGGAGCTGTATGATATTGGCCATATCATGTCACTACTATATAATTGCATGTGATGTTTATTATGTTTATGCATCTTGTTTACTTAGAACGACGGTAGTAAATAAGATGATCCCTTACAACAATATCAAGAGGTGTTCTCCCCTAGCGTGCACCGTTGCTAAAGTTAAATCGTTTGAAGCACCACGTGATGATCGGGTGTGATAGATCCTTACGTTCACATACAACGGGTGTAAGACAGTTTTACACATGCAAAACACTTAGGGTTAACTTGACGAGCCTAGCATGTATGCAGACATGGCCTCGGAACACGGAGACCGAAAGGTCAAACACGAGTCGTATGGAAGATACGATCAACATGAAGATGTTCACCGACGATGACTAGTCCGTCTCACGTGATGATCGGACACGGCCTAGTCGACTCGGATCGTGTAACACTTAGATGACTAGAAGGATGTCTAATCTGACTGGGAGTTCATTAAAATAATTTGATTAGATGAACTTAATTATCATGAACTTAGTCTAAAACCTTTGCAAATATGTCTTGTAGATCAAATGGCCAACGCTCATGTCAACATGAACTTCAACGCTGCTCCTAGAGAAAACCAAGCTGAAAGATGATGGCAGCAACTATACGGATTGGGTCCGGAACCCGAGGATCATCCTCATAGCTTCGAGGAAACAATATGTCCTAGAAGGACCGCTAGGTGATGCACCGTCCCTGCAGAACCAAGACATTATGAATGCTTGGCAGTCTCGTCTTGATGATTACTCCCTCGTTCGATGCGGCATGCTTTACTGACTTAGAACCGGGGCTCCAAAAGCGTTTTGAGCAACACGGAGCATATGAGATGTTCGAGGAGCTGAAACTAGTTTTCCAAGCTCATGCCCGGGTCGAGAGATATGAAGTCTCCGACAAGTTCTATAGTTGTAAGATGGAGGAAAACAGTTCTGTCAGTGAGCACATACTCAAAATGTCTGGGTTACACAACCGCCTGTCCCAGCTGGACATAAACCTCCCGGACGAGGCGGTCATTGACAGAATCCTTCAGTCGCTCCACCAAGCTACAAGAGCTTTGTGATGAACTACAATATGCAGGGGATGGTGAAGACCATTCCGAAGTATTTTCAATCTGAAGTCATCGAGATTGAAATCAAGAAAGAACATCAAGTGTTGATGGTCAATAAAACCACTAAGTTCAAGAAGGGCAAGGGAAAGAAGAACTTCAAGAAGGACGGCAAGGATGTTGCCGCTACCGATAAGCCGATTGCCGGGAAGAAGTCAAAGAATGGACCCAAGCACGAGACCGAGTGCTTTTATTGCAAAGGGAAGGGTCATCGAAGCGGAACTGCCCCAAATACTTAGCGAACAAGAAGGCCGGCAACACTAAAGGTATATTTGATATACACGTAATTGATGTGTACCTTACCGATTACTCGTAGTAACTCACGGGTATATGATACCGGTGCCTTTGCTCATATATGTAACTAACAGCAGGAGCGGCTGAATAAACGGAGACTGGCGAATGACGAGGTGACTCTGCGAGTCGGGAATGGTTCCAAGGTCGATGTGATCGCCGTCGGCACGCTACCTCTACATTTACCTACGGGATTAGTTATAAACCTTAATAATTGTTATTTGGTGCCAAGTTTGAGCATGAACATTGTATCTGGATCTCGTTTGATACGAGATGGCTACTCATTTAAATCCAAGAATAATGGTTGTTCTATTTATATGAGAGATATGTTTTATGGTCATGCCCCTATGGTCAATGGTTTATTCTTAATGAATCTCGAGCGTAATGTTACACATATTCATAACGTGAATACCAAAAGATGTAAAGTTGATAACGATAGTCCCACATACTTGTGGCAATCGCCGCCTTTGGTCACATTGGTGTCAAGCGCATGAAGAAGCTCCATGCTGATGGACTTTTAGAGTCTCTCGATTATGAATCATTTGACACATGCGAACCATGCCTCATGGGCAAAATGACCAAGACTCCATTCTCCGGGACAATGGAGCGAGCAACCAACTTATTGGAAATCATACATAACGATGTGTGCGGTCCAATGAGCGTTGAGGCTCGCGGAGGATATCGTTATGTTCTCACTCTCACAGACGACTTAAGTAGATATGGGTATGTCTACTTGATGAAACACAAGTCTCGAGACCTTTGAAAAGTTCAAGGAATTTCAGAATGAGGTAGAGAATCAACGTGACCGAAAAATAAAGTTCTACGATCAGATCGTGGAGGAGAATATTTAAGTCACGAATTTGGTACACACTTGAGGAAATGTGGAATCGTTTCACAACTCATGCCGCTGGAACACCTCAACAGAACGGTGTGTCCGAATGTCGTAATCGCACTCTATTGGATATGGTGCGATCTATGATGTCTCTTACTGATTTACCGCTATCATTTTAGGGATACGCTCTAGAGACAGCTACATTCACTTTAAATAGGGCACCGTCTAAATCCGTTGAGACGACACCGTATGAATTATGGTTTGGGAAGAAACCTAAGCTGTCGTTTCTAAAAGTTTGGGGATGCGATGCTTATGTCAAGAAACTTCAACCCGAAAAGCTCGAACCCAAGTCGAAAAAATGCGTCTTCATAGGATACCCTAAGGAAACTATTGGGTATACCTTCTACTTAAGATCCGAGGGCAAGATCTTTTGCCAAGAACGGATCCTTTCCGGAAAAAGAGTTTCTCTCGAAAGAAGTAAGTGGGAGGAAAGTAGAACTTCGATGAAGTACTACCTCTTGAACCGGAAAGTAGTGCAGCTCGGAAAATGTTCCTGTGGTGCATACACCAACCGGAGAGGAAATTAATGATGATGATCAAGGTACTTCGGATCAAGTTGCTCTTGAACTTCAGAGGTCCACTAGGACACGTTCCGCACTGCAGTGGTACGGCAACCCTGTCTCCGGAAATCATGTTGTTAGACAACGGTGAACCTTGAACTATGAAGAAGCGATGGCGGGCCCAGATTCCAACAAATGGCTTGAAGCCATGCAATCCGAGATAGGATCCATGTATGAAAACAAAGTGTGGACTTTGACAGACTTGCCCGATGATCGGCGAGCTATAGAAAACAAATGGGTCTTTAAGAAGAAGACGGACGTGGATGGTAATGTCACCATCTATAAAGCTCGACTTGTCACTAAGGGTTATCGGCAAGTTCAAGGGATTGACTACGATGAGACTTTCTCTCCCGTAGCGAAGCTTAAGTCCGTCTGAATCATGTTAGCAATTGCCGCATACTATGATTATGAGATATGGCGAGATGGACGTCAAAACAGCGTTCCTTAACGGTTATCTTAAGGAAGAGCTGTATATGATGCAACGGAAGGTTTTGTCGATCCTAAGAATGCTAACAAAGTATGCAAGCTCCAAATGATCCATTTATGGGCTGGTGCAAGCATCTCGAGTTGGAACATTCGCTTTGATGAGATGATCAAAGCGTTTGGGTTTATCTTGAGACTTATGGAGAAGCCTGCGTTTACAAGAAAGTGAGTGGGAGCTCTGTAGCATTTCTCATATTATATGTAGATGACATACTTTTGACGGGAAATGATATAGAGATCTTGGACAACATTAAGGCCTACTTGAATAAAAGTTTTTCAATGAAGGACCTTGGAGAAGCTGCTTATATATTAGGCATCAAGATCTATAGAGATAGATCAAGATGCCTCATAGGTCTTTCACAAAGCACATACCTTGATAAGATTTTGAAGAAGTTCAAAATGGATCAGTCCAAGAAAGAGTTCTTGCACATCTTGCAAGGTGTGAGATTGAGCTCGGCTCAATGCCCGACCATGGCAAAAGATAAAGAAGAGATGAGCGTCATCCCCTATGCCTCGGCCATAGGATCTATTATGTATGCCATGTTGTGTACTGCACTGATGTAAACCTTGCCGTAAGTTTGGTAGGAAGGTACCAAAGTAATCCCGGCAAGGAACACCGGACAGTGATCAAGAATATCCTGAAGTACTGAAAAGGACAAAGGACATGTTTCTCGTTTATGGAGGTGACGAAGAGCTCGTCGTAAAAGGGTTACATCGACGCTAGCTTCGACACGGTCTGGATGACTCTAAGTCACAAACCGGATACGTGTATATGTTGAATGGTGGAGTAGTAAGCTGGTGCAGCTGCAAGCGTAGCGTCGTGGCGGGATCTACATGTGAAGCGGAGTACATGGCAGCCTCGGAGGCAGCGCATGAAGCAATTTGGGTGAAGGAGTTCATCACCGACCTAGGAGTCATACCCAATGCGTCGGGGCCGATCAAACTCTTCTCGTGACAACACCGGAGCTATTGCACTTGCCAAGGAGCCCAGGTTTCACAAGAAGACCGAGCACATCAAGCGTCGCTTCAATTCCATCCGTGAAAATGTTCAAGATGGAGACATAGAAATTTGCAAAGTGCATACGGATCTGAATGTCGCAGATCCGTTGACTAAACCTCTTCAGCGGGCAAAACATGATCAACACCGTAACTCTATGGGTGTTCGATTCATCACAATGTAACTAGATTATTGACTCTAGTGCAAGTGGGAGGCTGTTGGAAATATGCCCTAGAGGCAATAATAAAAGGATTATTATTATATTTCCTTGTTCATGATAATTGTCTTTTATTCATGCTATAATTGTATTATCCGGAAATCGTAATACACGTGTGAATAAATAGACCACATTATGTCCCTAGTGAGCCTCTAGTTGACTAGCTCGTTGATCAACAGATAGTCATGGTTTCCGACTATGGACATTGGATGTCAATGATAACGGGATCACATCATTAGGAGAATGATGTGATGGACAAGACCCAATCCTAAGCATAGCACAAGATCGTGTAGTTCGCTTTGCTAGAGCTTTTCCAATGTCAAGTATCTCTTCCTTAGACCATGAGATCGTGTAACTCCGGATACCGTAAGAGTGCTTTGGGTGTATCAAACGTCACAACGTGAATCGGGTGACTATAAAGGTGCACTACAGGTGTCTCCGAAAGTGTACATTGGGTTGACACGGATCGAGACTGGATTTGTCACTCCGTATGACGGAGAGGTATCACTGGCCCACTCGGTAGTGCATCATCATAATGAGCTCAAAGTGACCAAGTGTCCGGTCACGGGATCATGCATTACTGTACGAGTAAAGTGACTTGCCAAGAACGAGATTGAACGAGGTATTGGGATACCGACGATCGAATCTCGGGCAAGTAACATACCGATTGACAAAGGGAATTGTATACGGGATTGTTTGAATCCTCGACATCATGGTTCATCCGATGAGATCATCGAGGAGCATGTGGGAGCCAACATGGGTATCCAGATCCGGCTGTTGGTTATTGCCCGAGAGCCGTCTCGGTCATGTCTACGTGTCTCCCGAACCCGTGAGGGTCTACACACTTAAGGTTCGGTGACGCTTAGGGTTGAATGAATATGAGTAGCAGTATACCGAATGTTGTTCGAGTCCGGATGAGATCCCGGACGCCACGAGGAGTTTCGGAATGGTCCGGAGGTAAAGAATTATATATAGGAAGTGGTATTTCGCCATCGGGAAAGTTTCGGTCACAGATTGTACCGGGACCACCGGAAGGGTCCCGGGGTCCACCGGTGGGGCCACCCATCCCGGAGGGCCCCATGGGCTGAAGTGGGAGGGGAACCAGCCCATAGTGGGCTGGTGCGCCTTGGCCCACCCCCGCGCCTAGGGTTGAAACCCTAGCGGGGGCGCCCACTGCCTTGGGGGCACTCCACCCCTTGGCCGCCGCCCCTTGGGAGATGGGATCCCCAAGGGCGGCGCCTGAGGGGCCTATATAAAGGGAGGGGAGGGCAGCCGCACCCCAAAACTCTGGCGCCCCTCCCCTGCTACACCTCTTCATCCTCCGTCACGTGCTTGGCGAAGCCTGCCGAGTGCCGCTGCTCCACCACCACCACGCCGTTGTCAGCTGCTGGAGCCATCATCATCAACCTCTCCTTCCCCTTGCTGGATCAAGAAGGAGGAGACGTCTCCCGTCCCATACGTGTGTTGAACACGGGCGCCCGTCGATTCGGCACTCGGTCATCGGTGATTTGGATCACGGCGAGTACGACTCCATCATCCACGTTCTAGTGAACGCTTCCGCACGCGATCTACAAGTTGTATGTAGATGCAATCGCTCTCCCATGACTCGTTGCTAGATGAACTCATAGATGGATCTTGGTGAAACCGTAGGAAAAATTTTAATTTTCTGCAACGTTACCCAACACATATAACATCAACGCATAAAACCTGGCTCGGATGGCACTGTTGGGGAACGTAGTAATTTCAAAAAAATTCCTACGCACACGCAAGATCATGGTGATGCATAGCAACGAGAGGGGAGAGTGTGTCCACGTACCCTCGTAGACCGAAAGCGGAAGCGTTATGACAACGCGGTTGATGTAGTCGTATGTCTTCACGATCCGACCGATCCAAGTACCGAACGTACGGCACCTCCGTGTTCTGCACACGGTCAGCTCGATGACGATCCCCGGACTCCGATCTAGCAGGGTGTTGGGGATGAGTTCCACAAGACGACGGTGTGGTGACGATGATGATGCTCTCACGGTAGCAGGGCTTCGCCTAAACTCCGCGACGATATGACCGAGGTGGAATATGGTGGAGGGGGGCACCACACGCGGCTAAGGAACGATCCGTAGATCAACTTGTGTGTTCTAGGGTGCCCCCTGCCCCCGTATATAAAGGAGCAAGGGGGGGTGCGGCCGGCCCTAGGAGGAGGCGCGCCGGAGGGGTCCTACTCCCACCGGGAGTAGGACCCACCCCCCCCCCCCCCCTTTTCCTAGTTGGATTAGGACTTGGGGAAGGGAAGAGGAAAGGCCCCCTTCCTTGTCCTATTCGGACTAGGGGAGGGGCGCGCCTGCCCCGGCCGCCCTCCTCTTCTCCCTCATGGCCCACTAAGGCCCATTAACCCCGGAGGGTTCAGTAACCCCAGTGTTCGGTAAAATCCCGATTTCACCCTAACTATTAGAAGTCCAAACATAGGCTTCCAATATATCAATCTTTATGTCTCGACCATTTCGAGACTCCTCGTCATGTCCGTGACCACATCCGGGACTCCGAACAAACTTCGGTACATCAAAACTTATAAACTCATAAAACTGTCATCGTAACGTTAAGCGTGCGGACCCTACGGGTTCGAGAACTATGTAGACATGACCTAGAACTATTCTCGGTCAATAACCAATAGTGGAACCCGGATGTTCATATTGGTTCCTACATTTTCTGAAGATCTTTATCGGTCAAACCGCATAACAACATACGTTGTTCCCTTTGTCATCGGTATGTTACTTGCCCGAGATTCGATCGTCGGTATCCAATACCTAGTTTAATCTCGTTACCGGCAAGTCTCTTTACTCGTTCCGTAATACATCATTTCATAACTAACTCATTAGTTACAATGCTTGCAAGGCTTAGGTGATGAGTATTACCGAGAAGGCCCAGAGATACCTCTCCGAGCAATCGGAGTGACAAAACCTAATCTCAATTTATGCCAACTCAACATATACTTTTGGAGACACACAGAGAGTACCTTTATAATCACCCAGTTACGTTGTGACGTTTGGTAGCACACAAAGTGTTCCTCCAGTAAACGGGAGTTGCACAATCTCATAGTTGCAGGAACTTTGTATAAGTCATGAAGAAAGCAATAGCAACATACTAAACGATCAAGTGCTAAGCTAACGGAATGGGTCAAGTCAATCACATCATTCTCCTAATGATGTGATCCCGTTAATCAAATGACAACACATGCCTATGGTTAGGAAACATAACCATCTTTGATCAATGAGCTAGTCAAGTAGAGGCATACTAGTGACATTATGTTTGTCTATGTATTCACACATGTATCATGTTTCGTTAATACAATTCTAGCATGAATAATAAACATTTATCATGATATGAGGAAATAAATAATAACTTTATTATTGCCTCTAGGGCATATTTCCTTCATCCGAACTGCAACCGGGGAACAACAACAACAACAACCCACCACCGCCACCAATTGCTGATCACTTAACCCGCTTTTCTTAGGTTGAATCCGCGGTGTTCTCTAGTAGCACCGAGCCGATAGTGGCGTATGATTGGCTCCGTAAGACAGGGAGGAGTTGACCCGCTGCAGGGATGTACGAGATGGGGAAAAGGTGAAATTTTCCGCTCATCACTTGAAGGACCCTTGACCGCATGGTGGGAGAATTTCACGACCACATACCACTGTGGATCTTGTCACATGGGATCGATTGGCCAAGCTTTCCGTCGCCCATGTTTCAGCAGGAGCTATGGCCATGAAGAAGTGTGAGTTTTGCAACTTGCGCCAAGGAGGACGGACAGTTGGCCAGTATGTGGATGACTTTTGTAAGCTAGCACGTTATGCCCCAGATGACGTTGCTACGGATGCGGCTAAGCAGGAGAAGTTTCTGGAAGGACTGAATGACGAGTTGAGCCTGCAGTTGATGGTAGCAAGCTTCAACAACTACCAGGAGTTGGTAGATCGTTCTCTTATGATTAAAGGGAAGCAGCAGCAAATTGAAAACCGCAAGAGGAAGTATGGACAGGGGAAGTACAATTCTGGAGCTCAGCAGAAACCCCGTCTTACCCCTAAACCGGGTATTCATTTTCAGCATACCCATGGAGGAGGTAGCTCGCACAACCATAATGGCCCCAAGAATGGTAATGGGAATGGAGGAAGCAACGGCCAAAACCGTACCACCCGATCAACCCCAGCCAAGAGAGACCTAAGCCAAGTCATTTGTTTTAAGTGTCAGAAGACCGGACATTATGCCAATGAATGTCCTGAAGGCCAGAATGGCAATGGAAGCTACGGAAGAAGCCGAACCCTTTCAACAGGGGATGGTGAACCACGTTAACGTGGAGGAGGTTGAAGCTCAACCTCGATGCGATAATAGGTAAGTTTTTGGTTGTCGTTTACTGCACTCGTTCTTTTTGATATTTGTGCATCGCATTCATACATCTCAAGGGGATTTGTGGATAAGTACAACCTACCAACCCAAGCCCTTAGGTCACCCATGTTAGTAACCTCGCCTGGATCAGAGTATATGGCTAGTCGATGGTGTGATCGATTACCATTAAGGATTGGTAACTATGTGTTTCCCTCGGACCTAATAGTATTGGAATCTCAAGGATTGGATGTGATATTAGGCATGGATTGGTTATCAAAGTATGAAGGGAACATTGAATGTGCTAGTAAGACAATCTTGCTTATGATGCCAGAAGGAAGAAGGATCAAGTATGTATCACCGCATGTGTCGAAAAGGACTCAAGTAAATTCCTTATCGGGAGTTGTGCAGGAGGAAGTACCAGTAGTAAAGGATTTTCCGGATGTATTTCCAGAAGAGTTGCTGTGCATGCCACGGATAGAGACATCGAAGTTTTGATTGAGCTTTTGCGAGCACAGGACCAATATCTAAGAGACCATACAGGATGCCCGCAAAAGATTTGGAGGAGATTAAGAAGCAGATTAAGGAGTTATTGGATAAAGGGTATATTCGCCCAAGTTCTTCGCCTTTGGGGATCGCCAAGATTACTTCTAGTGGAGAAGAAGGATGGAACATTAAGGATGGTTGTTGATTATCGTGGATTGAACGAAGTAACAATCAAGAACAAGTACCCACTACTGATGATCAATGATCTGTTTGATCGATTGCAAGGGGCTAAAGTGTTTTTCAATATCGATTTGTGACCAGAGTACCATCAGTTGAAGATTCGAGAGCAGGACATACCTAAGACGGCTTTTACCACCAGGTATGGGCTGTATGAGTATACCGTTATGTCATTTGGTCTGACTAACACACCTGCCTATTTTATGAACATGATGAACAAAGTGTTTATGGAGTTTTGGATAAGTTCGTCGTAGTGTTCATTGATGATATTCTGGTTTACTCGAAGAATGAAGAGGAGCATAAAGAACATTTGCGATTGGTACTTGAGAAGCTCAAAGAACATCAGTTGTATGCCAAGTTCAGCAAATGTGAGTTTTGGTTGAAGGAAGTGGGATTCCTCGGACATGTTATATCCGGAGAAGGAATAGCAGTTGATCCCACAAAGGTTATCACTATAACAAATTGGGAAGCACCAACAATAGTTGGAGAGATCTGGAGTTTCCTTGGACTCGCAGGATACTACCGGAGATTTATTGAGAACTTCTCAAGGATTGCAAAGCCTATGACGGAGTTGTTGAAGAAGGATACCAAGTTCATATGGACTGAGGAGTGTGAGGCTAGTTTCCAGGAGTTGAAGAAACGTTTGGTTACCTCACCAGTGTTGATTCTGCCAGATCAGAACAAGGATTATGAGGTGTATTGCGACGCTTCACGTCGAGGACTTGGAGTCGTGCTTATGCAAGAGGGAAGAGTTGTTTCGTATGCTTCACGACAACTGAAACCTCACGAATTGAATTATGCCACGCATGATTTGGAGTTAGCAGCCGTAGTGCATGCATTGAAAACATGGAGACATTCCTCATTGGAAACCATTGTGAGGTGTGCACGGATCACAAGAGTTTGAAGTACATTTTCACTCAGAAGGAGTTAAACCTCAGACAAAGGAGATGGTTGGAACTCATCAAGGATTATGATATGAGATTGCATTATCATCCCGGAAAGGCTAATGTAGTAGCTGACGCGTTGAGCCGTAAGAGCCATGTCAATACACTAATGACGGGAGAGTTGCCAAAGGAGTTAGCCGAGGATCTTCGTGAGCTATGTTTGGAGATAGTTCCGAGAGGCTATGTAGCAGCATTGGAGATTCAATCGACTTTGATGGATAAAATCAGAGAAGCTCAGAAGACTGACAAGGAGATTGCCTCTATAAAGGATAAAATGAGCAAAGGAAAGGCTAAGGGATTTCGTGAGGATGAACACGATACCCTATGGTTTGAGGACCGAGTTTATGTGCCAAATGACCCAGAGATCAGGAAGTTAATTCTACAAGAGGCCCATGATTCACCATATTCGTTTCACCCAGGAAATACCAAGATGTATTTGGATTTGAAGGATACTTTCTGGTGGACCGGAATGAAGAAAGATATTGCGGAGTATGTAGCAGTTTGTGATGTATGCCAGAGAGTAAAGGCAGAGCATCAGAAGCCAGCAGGATTGTTACATCCATTGCTGATACCTGAATGGAAGTGGGATAAGTTAGGCATGGATTTTATCACGTGATTACCGGGACTCGTTCAGGCTATGACTCAATTTGGGTTGTAGTTGATCGATTGACAAAGGTAGCTCATTTCATCCCGGTAAATACCACTTACACCAGTGCTAAGTTGGTGAAGATATACATGACCAGAATCATATGCTTGCATGGAGTTCCGAGGAGCATCAGACGATAGAGGAACCCGCTTTACCTCAAAGTTCTGGAATCGGTTATGCGAAACTTTGGGTACCAGGCTAGAGTTCAAAGCCTGACTTTTCATCCACAGGCATGATGGATGTAATCGAGAGAGTCAATCAGATTTTGGAGGATATGCTAAGAGCTCATGCGCTAGATTATGGATCAAGTTGGGATGACAACTTGCCATATGCAGAGTTCTCTTACAACAATAGCTATCAATCCAGTTTGAAGATGGCCCCTTTCGAAGCCTTGTACGGAAGGAGGTGCAGCACACCGTTGTCGTGGGACGAAGTTGGAGACCACCAGTTGTTTGGACCGGATTTGATTAAGGAGTCTGTACAGAAGGTGAAGTTGATTCGCGATAGGCTCAAGGTAGCCCAGTCCAGGTAGAAGAGCTACGCAGATTCTAAACGCAAGGAGACAGTTTACAAAGTCGGAGACCGAGTTTATCTTCGAGTATCTCCACTTCGGGGAATTAAGCGTTTTGGTGTTAAGGGAAAGTTAGCGCCACGTTTTGTAGGACCATACCGAGTTGTGGAACGTATGGGAGAAGTGGCCTACAAGTTGGAATTGCCCAAAGGATTGTCAGGAGTTCATGATGTGTTCCATGTTTCTCAGCTGAAGAAGTGCCACGCGGAGATGGCTGATATACCGCTGAGGGATACCGTGCCGTTGGAGGCAATTCGGTTGGATAATGATTTGACCTATGAGGAGAAATCAGTTAAGATTCTTGAGTTTGCCAGCCGAGTCACCCGCAGCAAGGTTATCAAGTTTTGCAAAGTTCAGTGGAGCCACCACACAGAGGATGAAGCCACCTGGGAGCGAGAGGAAGATTTGCTGAAAGACAACCCTCACCTATTTTCTAGCCAACCCAAATCTCGAGGGCGAGATTCATCTTAAGGGGGGGTAGGTTTGTAACATCCCAAATTTGCAATTTGGAATGTTATACACTAGATCATCATTGCATATCATATTTTGTTTGCTTTTGGTTTTGATCCTAGAAATTCTCATAACTCAAGGACCCACGGAGAGAGTTGGGGATTTCGTTATTTTCATATTTGAGTTTTCTCAAATTTTGAGAATAGGATCATTTGATTTTAATTATTTTATCTTCAATTATTTCTATTACAAAAAATATGAGAGAGGGAATAAAATGACTTTCCCAAAATAAAGAAATATTGAGGATTTAATAATAAAATCAAATAATATTTTCTTTCGGAGTTTTTCGCTATTTTATTTGAATTTAGGAAAATTATGCGTTTATCAAAATTGCATTTAGGCCCCAAATAAATGTTCACTTTGTCCGGCTTGATTTTAGAAGACGGGGAAAATTTATTTCGGGATTTTTGGAGTCTGTTTAGTATTTCTTTTGTTAGTTTTTCTGCGCGGAATTAAATTTTTTTTTAAAAAAAGTCCGAACCGACCTTGGGCCGTAACCGGCCAGGACTCCGCGTGGTCGGGGCTTTATAAGCCGCCGCCCGGGGCCCCGAGCCAGCCCACCAGCCCGCAGCCCCCCGCGCCCCAAACCCTAGCCCGCCGCCGCCTCGTTCCGCTGCCGCCGCCGCCGTCTCGGGACACTTGCCGCCCGAGGTAGCCGCCGTCGCCGGCGGTTTTCCTCAGAAAACCGCCCGTTTTTTATTTAACCGCGATTTAATTTTTTTTAAGTTTCATTTTTTTATAGATTGGTTTTTTTCCGGTTTAGTTTTTTTAGTGAGCGTTCGCTCGTTCGTTCGTTTTAACGAACGCGTTCATCGTTTAGATCCAGATAACGAACGTTTGTTCATTAATCTGTTCGTCGTTTTTCTTTTTCTCGGATTTTTCGCGATTATTTCTGATCGCGATTTCTGATCCGATTTTCGTTTTAGTATAACTTTTCGCTCGTTTATCGGAATCAGACGATTCAAGCGCCTGGAGTTTCGTCTCGAATCTCTCTTTCCGTTTAACCTACTCAAACAAGATTTTGCTTCTGTAAAATTTGACTTAAGTCCAGATTAGTAAAACAAAGTTGTTTTCTTTTGCCGTTTGACTTTCGTTGCTTCGTTTGATTTGATTCTTTTTGCAAACCGGAGTTCTTAAGTTGAACTTTCTGGTTAGATCTCTTATTTGAGTTTTACCTATGCATTAGATGAGTACTTATTGTATGCTTGTTTGTTTGTTTGCGATAGAGTACCCGGAGTGCGCCCCATGTTACTTCGAATCTCTAGGTTTCGCGGATCATCAGCAAGGCAAGTAACACTTTGATCAATTCCCTTTTTCATACCTAGTTTTTATGCATTAGATCAATCCTCAAACATTGCATGATTAGGATCTGATTAAACTGTGGGTTTTGGGAGAGTAGTTGAGGTAGTACCTATTACATGTTTTATTATCAAACCCTTGGGAGTTACTTCTACGTTTGCTTATATTGCTATGCTATGCTAGTAGACGTGGATTGGGGGAGTGTATCCGTGACAGATGTGAGATTTTAATTAATGGTTTATTTATGGTGGCAACTTAAACACACATCTAGGTGGATTGAGGTACCTGGGTATTCCAGGATTGCCTGTTTCTTTTGGACCGCCGCCCAGGCTCAAAGGGATCATTAGACTATTCATACTAGAAACTTCCGTGTGCAGCCATAAGCTACTATGGGCTCTAGCGTAGTTGACTAAGTCGTGGAACTCTTACAGTGGTAGACTAGCTGATGTAGGGGATGTAGGTTGGTACGGTCTACCCGATCGTAAGGTGCTAGCGCTTCTGAAAGACTATGTCTCGGTCATTCGTTTCTCAAACACCATGTAGTGCGAGAAATCCAACGGAGGAGATCGAGTCTTGTGGGGAAACGTGCGCAAACCTCTGCAGAGTGTACAAACTAATCATGGTTAGCCGTGTCCCCGGTTACGGATGTTTTGAGTATCTAGTACTTGGATTATCATGTGAATCTCATCATGTTACTTTAATTAATTTTGTTGGGTTTTAATGATGATGCTTAATTGGGATTGAGGATGCTGTCAACCATTCTCAATGTTTAACAACCACCATGATAGTTAAATAATATTTATTCCTTTGCAGTAGGGGAAAATTGGCTTTACGCAAAACTGTAACCATAGAGCTTTCCACCAGCCATATATGCATGTAGTATAGCTTATTCTTTCATTACTCTCTAATCTCTATGTGTTACATTGCCAGCATATTCCATGTCCTGACCCGTTTTCGGGCTGCAACGTTTCATGTTGCAGACTTTTCAGACGACGAGTAAGGTGCATTTAGGTCGTGGTTCTATACTCAGTGATGTCGTTGGAGTTGATGGACTCGCTTATCTTCCAAGCCTTCCGTTGTTATCGTTTTGAGATGGCCTTAAGCCATTTTTATTGTAATAAGTTCTCTCTTGAGACATTCGATGTAATAAGTGTGTGATTGCTATTACATTATAAATCCTTCAAGTAATCGTGGTGGTGTCAGATTCTTGATCCAGGGATGACACACGAGCACAAAGATCAGATTGTTTGAGGTCCTGGTCGCTACAAACTTCGGAACTCAAAAATTCTACCAAAATTATACGACCGGACAATTTTTATTGATCGTGAAATTGGAATCGATATTTTATCACGTTACGGTGAATTTTAACAATTCACCGAGCGCAAAGTTTACGGAAATTACAGCAAGATCAAATAACTATCATCCAAGAAGATCCAATAGGTTTAACTTGGCACAAACACCAATTAAAAGATAAAACCACATCTTAACAGAGGCTAGATGGATTATTTATTCCTAAGCGAAGCAAAAACAAAAACTAAAAATAAAATTGGGTTGCCTCCCAACAAGCGCTATCGTTTAACGCCCTAGCTAGGCATAAAAGCGAGGATAGATCTAGGTATTGCCATCTTTGGTAGGCAATTCTTCAATGAGGCATCTATCTTTCTTATAGATTTCTTTCTTTCTAGTAATTATCAAACTTTTAGGCATAAGATCGAAAAATTCATTTGTGCCAAATGGTTCCTGTCGGGGGTTGGGTGCGACATAAGCCAAAGGATGGCTTATCATGGTGGGGGCGAGTAGAACGTCGCCGGTGCCTGGAAACGGGATGAGGCGAAGGCATGCACGCCGGCGAGTCTTACCCAGCTTGTGGCTCTCCGTGGAGATAATACCCCTACTGCTGCTCTGCGGGGTCTCCGCATGATCACTATGGCAAAGTGGGTACAAGGTTGCTCCTTGAGCTGTTCGGGGTGAGGAAGGAGAAGGGCACGACTAGCTCTTCTCTTCCTTCTATGTGTGTCTAAAACTATCAGGGTCCAACCCTTTGCATGGGTGCCCCGGGGGGTTTATATAGGCCTACCCCGGGTACAGAATAACCGGTGGCGCTGGTCCCAGCCGTTGTCTCTCAGTCGCCGTCTTCTCCGTCGAGCTGGGCCGCCGGCTCCGCCGACGCCCGGCATGGGGCCGACAGGCCTTGTCCGCCGCGGGCGGGTCTTGCCGGCTGCGGATTACTGTAGCCGCGCCTCTAATGACGCCGGCTTGGTCATGGGGTCATGGCAATGTCGCCGCTGACCGACGGCGATCACCGTTGCCATTCCCTGTCTTGTCTAGTTAATGGCGTGCGGGGCCCGTGGGAGGGGCCGGCCGACTCCTGGGCGCCGACTCCCAACGGGTCCGTCTTGTGGCGCTCTCGCCGTCTTCTGCACCCCCGCCGACAGGCGGGTCCTGCCGTCTGGGTCGCATGCATGTGCCGTCGTGGCACGTGGCGCCGCCCAAAGTCGATGTCGAGGCGGCATGGCAACAAAGGTTGCCGCGCGGATGGAGATCTCCGTTGGTACGATGCACTGTGGCCAAGCCTGCCCTTCGCGAACGGGGCAGGGATGGGCCGCGCGGCGGCCGCACCCCATCCCGTCTATAGTTGCAAAGGCAGGAGGTGGTTGGAGTCGCGGGCCGACTCCCCATAGCCGGCTTCACTGGAAGCCGCCAGTTAGGAGCCAGCTTATCTCGAAGTCGTCCCTGGGACTCGGCCGTGAGGGGCAGTCGGCGGCCTTGCCGCCGATTCTCAAAAAGCGGCTCTTCGTCTTGAGGTCTTGAGGGGCGCAACCTGCCCCGATGTCTTGAAAGGTCCGGGGGCTCGGGTTTGCCTACCCGTGGCCCATTACTCCGACAGTAGTCCCCGAAGCTGGTGAGGCGCCGAGGGCAACACGTCGAAGAGCCTCAACAGTTTCATCCTTCTGGTGGTGGAATCTGGGCCTTGCTCGCCGTCTTCCTCTAAGCCGACTAGCTGGAGCCGGACTCGCAGAAGGCCGCCTTGCCCCTTAAAGAGTTTGAAAGTCGTAGTGGGATCCAGTGCAGCGTGCTCGATAAGCTTCAGTGCATGCCCGTTGCGGACCC
Organism: Aegilops bicornis; assembly: GCA_021605145.1. Lineage (NCBI taxonomy): Eukaryota > Viridiplantae > Streptophyta > Magnoliopsida > Poales > Poaceae > Aegilops > Aegilops bicornis. Next base: position 639,042,838 of record CM038675.1, read on the forward strand.
GTCGGGTGGCGCCACGTGGCAGGTCGATCTGCCCATCCACGCAGCAGCGACGGGACAGTCGTCAGCGGGACCGCCACTACCGCCCTCGGCACGCGAACGGATCCGTTGCGGCCGTGCGGACGGTTGGGGTTCCCACGTTGTAATCAGGCGCAGATGCCGTGGGGTAAATCATGGGGCGTGGGGTCTGGCGCGATTAATCCCATCGTCCGCCCTATCGGCTTCTCAGCCCATGAGCCTATAAGTAGGCGGGAGGAGGGGGGCGGCGAAGCACGCGCGCCCATCTCCCTGCTCCCCCCGCTTCCTCTTGCTTCTTCTTCCTCTTGCCGGCGCCGCGCCGAACCACGCCACGCCGCGGCGATGAGCTCTTCCTCTGCCGCCGCTCCTCATGCCGCGCGCTCCGGCGTGTGGGACGGCTCCGAGGTGGATGACGACCACATCGAGTTCCTTCGCCAGACGCGCCGTCTCCCCGGCAAGAACCTAGTGCGGGACCGCACCGCGCCGGCAGGGGAAATATCGCCGGTGCTGGAGGAGGACGAGCGGGTCGTATTCCGCTCGCACCTCATGAGCGGCCTAGGGCTGCCGGCGAGCGGTTTCTTCCGCTCCTTCTTGGAGTTCCACGGGCTCCAGCCGCACCACCTTACTCCGAACACGGTGGTGCTGCTGGCTGCCTTCGCCACCTTGTGCGAAGGCTTCCTCGGCGTTCTCCCCACCATCAAGCTATGGGGGAATTCTTCGATCCAAGCTTCAAGACGCACGCCGCCGGGCGTGCCAGCCTTCTTGGCGGTACCTTCATCGCAATGCGGAGATCGGTGGCCGACAACCCGTTTCCCACCATCCCGCTGATTAAGTCGGTGAAGATGTGGCAGCGATCTTATTTTTACGTGAAGAACGTCGCCCCAGAAGGCGACTGGGTCAATCTGCCGCCTTACGAAGCCGGCGCACTGGCGGGGAGGCTCCCCAGCTGGTCCCACCGGGCCAGGACGCTGACTCCCGCTGGTGCCGCCGCCGTCGCGCGACTCCGAGTGCTGACGCAGTCGGAGGGTTTGACCGGGCCCGACCTGTTGGCCGCCTTCGTGGCGCGCCAAGTCCTTCCGCTCCAAGGCCGACCTCATCTGATCTGTCAGATGAGCGGCCACCGGGACCCAAGTCGGTTGTGCTCCAAGGACATGCCCCACGCGGAGGTGGCGGACACGGTGAACTACATCGCGAACTGCAATCTCACGGCGGATTGGAAGTTCGGCAATGAGCCATACTCGCGCGTCAACCCCCCGCCTGTTGTAAGTCGTCTCTCTTCTTCTTCTGTTTTCTTTTTCAGCCGAATCCGACTTCTGATCTATTTTGGTTTTTTCGAAGTCGAACCCCTCATCCAGCCTTCGCCGGCACCATGGGACCGCCCGTCGATTCGTCCCGACCGGCGGAGAGCGGCGTCGATGACCTCGACTTGGGGCGGTGGCGATGGAGGCCGACGCCAAGGAGGAGGAGGAGGAGCAGGCGACTTCAGACCCTCGGCCACCTTTGCCGACCGGGCCCGATGACGACGCCGAGGGGGAAGTTGCCCGGCGCCACCAGTCAAAGGTCGGCCAGCCGAGCGCGAGTTCCTCCGCCGACTTGGGTGGTCAAGGCGGCGCGAAGAAGCGCCGGGCCGGGCCGAGCTTGCTTGGCAGCCGGTCGAAGAAGTTCAAGGGCGCCGCGACCAAGCGGGAAGAGGCGGTCATAAGGCCAACCGCTTCCGCAAGGAAGTGAAAAGCCGCCTTGGTTTCCGCGTAAGTGCTTCCGCTTTTTGTCTTGTTTTCTTCTGGTGAATCTTGTCCAAATCTTTTACACGTCTTCCTCACTTCAGGGCTCCCCTTACTTTAGAGAGGGTCGACGCCGCCTCCGTCATGGGGTCGGCAGAGACGTCCGCCACTACTCGGCGGATTGACCCCGCCGCCGACCTCCGGGAGGCGACGGAGCGGAACGCGCAGGAGAAGCGCGACGAGGAAGAAGCCGCCCGCCTGGAGAAGGCGGCGGCCTCCGCCCAGAGGAAGCTGGATGAGGCCGAAGCCGCCGTCGCGGCAAAGCGGCGAGCTGAGGAGGCCGCGCACCGCCAATCGGCGTTGCTCGTCATCCCGCTGAGCTCCGCGCCGCCGCCCCGGAGTTCACGGGCAGACTGAGGGAGCCGGCGGCGAGAACCCCATCATGGAGAGGGAAGGCGGCGAGACCTCCATGTTTGCACGGTGCCGCTTACCGCCGCCTCCGCCGCCGCCGTCTCGGGCGTGCAAGGTAAGCAGCGGCGGACCTACCGCCGGCCGATCAAGACGAGGCCGTGGTGAAGCTGCTCCTTCAAGTCGCCTCGCCAGTGCGCCGCCGTCTTGAGAAGGCGATTTCGGCGCCACGCCCCTTGGAGACCGGCGCCGCCAGCTCGGCCATCCCAGACGCCGAGGCTACGAGCGCCGCGCCCATTGGGTGGGTGCGAGGAGGCGGCACAGGCCCGTTGAGCCAGGCGCTTCTGGACATTCAGGCAAAGCTACGAGCCGAGGGCGACGCCATCCAGAACTGCACCAAGGCGCATCTGGCGTCGCGGGCAGCCGTTCGGGTATGCTTTCTTCTTTTGAGTTTGTTTTTCTTGTTCTTCTTCGTAGGCGCGCCAAGCACTCCATCGGGTGTGTAGTCCCCGAAGTTTCGGGCCGCCGACTCGTGAGTTCCAAATATTTACCTTTGTCTCGAATCGCTTATTACAGGAGTATCACAACCTCCGTCACGCCTTCAACCGCAATGTTGAGGAGCTGGGCAAGCGGACCGCCGACTTGTCGGAGAGCCGAGTGAGTCCTCTTTCTTTCTTTCAAGGGCGGGCGCACTCAAGGGGCTTTAGTCCTCGAGATTCGGGCCGATCGGCCGAAAGGCCGGGCCGGATCTTCCCGGCGACCTTCTTAGTTGACGACTCAACGTCCTTTTTCTTTTTATTCTTCAGAGTCCAACGCCACTCTCCAACAGCAGCTGGGCGAAGCCAACACCGCCTTTCGTGCCAAGGGGGAGGAGTGCAGCAAGCTCGCCGCAGAGCGTGACCTGCTGGCTACGCAGCTGGCGGAGCAAAGGGAGCTGCTTAAGAAGGCGCAGGACAAGGCGGAGAAGAAAGAGACTGCTCTCTTGGCCGAGTTCGAAAGCGATCGCTCCTCCTGGACCGACAAGGAGGCACTGCTGACCTCCGGCTTCCATGAAATCGAGGACATCGTCAACGGTGAGTTTCTTTACTTTCTTTCTTTGAGCCGCTGACTATAGGTCGGGCTGACTCCTGATTTTTTGACTTGCTTCTTTTTCGTCTTGGCAGACTTCTTCCCTGGTCACATGCGCGCCACTCAAGCCATCGAGGCTGATCGCGAGGCGCCGGAGGGCAAATGGTGCGGAGATTGCCGCCAACGCCGGACCCTTGATGAGCAGCTTCGAGCATCGGCTTCGTCTGCGGCCGCCCATCGGATGTTGCGCCGGCTTTAACGTGTCGGCGCCAGCGACATTGCTGCCTGGGCCGTGACATGCCGGTTCACAGACTCCAGCCGGATCGCCGACCGGCCGGAGGTCGCGGCTGGCCGCCTTGAGGCTCGGAAGGTTCTCGCCCGGCCGGAGCGCTGGCCTTGGAATTCGTCAAGGCGTGGTATCCAGGGCTGGATCTGGACCGACTGGCTGCGTTCCGGTCAGAGGCCCAGGCGGAGCTGTTAGCTGCGGAAGATGCCCTCACTGAGCGTGCGGCGGCGATCGCCGACTATACAGACAGGCGCCGCCGGAGTGGTTCGGGATGAACCCGGATTATGACGAGGACTCGGCGGAGGTGATCGGCTCCAGCGTCGAGGAGGAAGGCGAGGCGGAGGATGGCGGTGAGACGGAGGCGCCAGAGGACGGAGCGGGCGACCAGCCTCACCAACTCAAGCGCCTCCAAAGAACGAGCCGCGCCCGACCGGGCCGCCACGGAGATGATCAAGCCGAGATCGCCAAATGGCCGCCTGCAAGACTCGACACCGCCATCTCTTCCGACCCTCCGAACCCATCTGCCGCTTCCTAGGCTGCCGCCTTGCCTTTATTTTATCTCGCTTTAGTAGTCTTTGAAGAACTTGTTAATTAAGACAATTCCACCCAAGGGTGTATTTTGAACTTCGCTTGAAGATTCAGCCAAGGGCCTATGTTATGTAAATATTTATCCTAATTCTATCTTTCCTTGCTCATTGCTCCTATGGCTTTTTCCTTTGCCGCCTTCCTTAGTCGCCGCCTTGCCGCTTGGACAACCGCTCATGGGACTGCCATTTGGATCAAATGCTTTGGCTACTCTTGGGAAGGCAAGTACTTGGCCATTTTTAGAGTCTTTTAACAAGTTGGATAGAAAGCGGCAAGCCGACTACTCAAGAGTCGGCTTTATAAGAGAGGCTGAAACCGGCTTAAGCTATGTTTATGCTTTGAGTCCTTAGCCATTTTTCATGTGGGCGCCCATTCTTCCTTACTCCCCGCCCACCAAACAAATAGCTCATGAGCTGCGGCTTCGACACGAGACGGCTTAGGCACCCACACTACTTGTCCGACCGCAGGAAGCATTCCATAGCGAGGCGGCGAGTCCCCGGCCGAATTAGTCGAACCCGGTGCCAAGCGGCATAACAAAGAGTAACATACTCGAAGGCATAATTCTTATCATATAAATAACAAAAAAGGGCAGTCCTCGAGCTCGTCTCGGGGGGCCCGAAGTCTTGGTACTTTAATACAAAAGGTAGCATGGTACATACTGCATCAACTGTAAAATCTTCGGAGAAGATTTGCATTCCATGGCCGTTCCGTCTCTTTGCCGGAGTCGCCCCTCTTGCGTGCTCGGGGCTTCGAAAGGCCGATCGGGTAGTAGGAGTCGCGTCAAAGACTTTGTCGATAATGAAGGGGCTTTCCCAAGGTGCCGACAGCTTGTGCCGGCCGCTGTTCACCGGATCACGGAGCACAAGGTCGCCCTCTTGGAAAGATCTCGGCCGACCTTCCCGTTGTAGTATCGGGTGCAGGCTTTCATCGGTAGATGCTGGACCGGCCGAGTGCCAACAGCCGGCCCTCTTCCAGCAGATCGACGCCGTCTTGACGTGCTTCTTCTGCTTCCTCCTCGGTGTACATGGTGACTCGCAGGGAGTCGAACTCTATGTCCGTTGGGATGACGGCTTCAGCACCGTGGACGAGGAAGAAAGGTGTGAAGCCGATTGACTTGTTTGGAGTCGTGGGCAGACTCCAGAGGACGGCTGGCAACTCATCAAGCCAACAGCCGGCCGAACGCTCCAGTGGTTCGACCAGACGAGGCTTGACGCCAGACGGGATGAGGTCGTTGTTTCGCTTCCACCTGGCCGCTTGATTGCGGATGGGCAACGGACGCTAAGTCCATCGGATGCCTTGTGTCGCAGCAGAACGGGCCAGCGCCTTTTGGCAAAATTTGTGCCATTGTCGGTGATGATGTTGTGTGGTATGCCGTACCGAGTCATGATGTCGGCGATGAAAGTCACTGCAGTTGGACCATTCAACTTCTTGATGGGCTTTACTTCTATCCACTTGGTGAACTTGTCCACCGCGACAAGTAAGTGAGTTAGGCCACCTCGTGCTGCTTTGAATGGTCCCACCATGTCCAGGCCCCAAACAGCAAAGGGCCAGGCGATGGGAATAGTCTTGAGTGTGGAAGTCGGCTGATACGGCTTGGAGCGGAACATCTGACACCCCTTGCATTTTTGGACTAATTCCTTGGCCTCTTCTAGGGCAGTTGGCCAGAAGAAACCGTGTCGGAAGGCTTTGGCGACGAGTGCTCTTGAGGCCGCATGGTGGCCGACTCGCTTTGATGGATGTCTTCGAGAATCGCCTGGCCTTGCTCGCTCAACGCAACGCCGGTAGACACTGACGCCGCTACCGACCGCTCTCTCGCTGACTATGGTGTAGGCTGCCACTCGGCGTTGTACTTGCCGAGCCAAGATTTCATCGGTTGGTAGCTCTCGCTTACTAGGAACTTCGGCATGGGCTGGGCCCATGAGGGTGCCGCTATTTCTTCAACCGCCAAGATCGCTACTTGGACGTGGGCGGCTGGGCTGGGTGGCGGGGGGCTGGAGTCCGCGGCCGCTTGCTGGATTGATGAAGTCCCCGGGCCGACTGGTGCAGTCCCCGGGCCGAGCTCTGGAGTCTTCAGACTGGTCGCCGCAGTCCCCGGGCCGGGTTCTGAAGTCCCCGGGCCGGGTTCTGAAGTCCCCGGGCCGGCTTCGACTGCGGCATTCTTGGAGCCATCTATAAGAATTCTCGTGTCGTCTCCTGGGGCTCTTGAGTCGGATCCGTCTTCTTCAGGGGGAGCCGGCACAAAGATGGAGTCTAATTCTGGTGAAGGCTTGACAGATGGCTTGAGGAGGCGCTGAAGGGCGACGCCGGATGGTATTGCCTGGCGGTTGGAACCGATTCGTGCCAGGGTGTCTGCTTGGTCGTTGTCATTTCTTGGCACGTGAAGGAACTCGCACCCCTCGAAATATCCATTGAGTTGTTGTACAAGGAAATGGTAGCTCGCCATGTTTGCATCTTTGGCGTCCCAATCGCCAGATGACTGTTGGACCACCAAATCGGAGTCGCCATAACACAGGATCCGGCGAATGCCAAGTTCTTTGGCAAGCCGGAGCCCGTGAATGAGCGCCTCGTATTCGGTGACGTTGTTGGAGGTGGCGAAATGGATCTGAAGCGCATATTTGAGCTTGTCGCCTTTGGGGGAAGTGAGGACAACGCCGGCTCCCAAGCCGGTGCGCATCTTGGAGCCATCGAAATGGATCCGCCAATGGGTGGAGTCGGCCGGCGGCAGTATTGGGTCTCGCCCACCGACGAGGAAGTCGGCCGGTGCTTGCGACTTGATGGTGGTGCGGGGCTGGTAATAGATGGTGTAGGGGCCAGCTATATGGCCCATTTGGCCACTCGCCGAAGCATCTTGGCTTCCGATGATCTCGGCTAGTGGGGCTGTGCAAACCACAAAGTGATTGGATGCTCTTGAAAGTAAGGCTTCAACTTCTTGGCGGCAAAGTGCACGCCGTAGCACATCTTTCCGGTAGTGGGGGTAGTTACGCTTGGAGGTCGACAAGATTTCGCTCGTGTAATATACCGGTCTCTGGATGTAGCGCCTTTGCTTTCCTCCTTGCTCAACTATAATGATCGTGGCCGACTACCCTACCGGTGGCGGCAATGTACAGGAGCATGGGCTCTTTAGGGTTCGGGCCGCCAAAGACAGGGGAGTAGTCAGCATTTTCTTCAATCGGAGAAAAGTCATTCGCTTTGTGGTTCCATTCAAGAAGGTGGTCTTCTTCATGAGCTGGTATAAAGGGAGAGTTTTTCGCCACCGATCGATGAATCGGCCGATGGACGCCAAGGTCGGTGAACTTTTGCACATCTAGCGATCGGCGGGTACCTCCATCCTCTCGATGGCCTTGATCTTTCGTGGTTGCACTCTATGCCGCTGCTCAGAGACCAGGAAGCCAAGGAGTTGGCGGCCGGCACTCAAGACGCACTTCGTGGTTGAGCTTGATCTGGAATCGACGCAGTTCTCAAAGGTTTCCTTAAGGTCTTCCAGAAGTTGTTCCATGCTTTTCTGTCTTCACCACCACATCGCCCACGAGACGTGGGCGTTCGCCGGTTGCTTGAGGAGGCACTTCGCATGCAACGCCGAAAGGTGGCGCCGGAATTCCTCAAGCCGAACGTCATGGTCGCAGGTAGCGAAGGCTCCAAACGGGCGTGATGAAGGCGGTCTTCACCTGTCACCGGGTTCACTTGATCCGGTGATATCCTCGAATATGCATCTAAGAAGCTCAACGGCTCGCATCCGGTGTGGAGTCTATCACCGATCAATTCTCGGCAGAGCTTAACGGGTCCTTGGGGCAAGCTTTGTTGAGGCTTGTGTAGTCAATACACATCCGCCATCGCTTGTTCTTCTTCGCATCAGGACCGGTTTTGCTAACCATTCTGGAAAAAACACTTCCATAATGAAACCGGCTGCTAGGAGCCGGGCTATCTCTTCTCCAACAACTCTTCTCTTCTCTTCTGACAGGCGGCACAAGGGCTGCCTGATGGGCTTCACATCAGATCGGACATGTAACTTGTGCTCGGCGAATTCCGTCGGTACGCCTGTCATGTCTTTAGGGGACCATGCGAAGATGTCCCGATTCTCACGGAGGAAATCGACGAGCTCGCCTTCCTATTTGCTGTCAAGGTTTGTGCCTATGACAGCATACCTCTCTGGGTGCTCCGGGTCCAAGGGTATCTTCTTCGTTTCTTTGGCCGGCTTGAACGAGCCCTCAGCTTTCGACTCCTTGGGGTTGGGCGATATCTCGGGCTGCTTGCCGCCATCGCCACAACCCGATCAAGAAGCCGCTTCTCACCGCGATCACTGTGGACTCGGCTAGCCGATCGCTTTCACCAGCATAAGCGGACGACTTCTTCAGATTCACGGCCACACGGAATCCCCTTGGAACTCGGCATCTTCATCTTGAGGTAGGCGTAGTGGGGGACCGCCATGAACTTGGCCAAAGCGGGTCGGCCAAGCAGCAGATGGTACGGACTTTCAAGGTCCACCACTTGAACCAAACCGCTCTCGATTTAAAATGATCTTTGTCTCCAAAGAGGACATCTATCGAGGATCTTGCCGATCGATGAGCAGGAAAGGCTGTGTACAATGCCGTGGAACACAGTCCGGCTGCTCTGAAGTTGTCTTTGCTTGATTCCTAACTTCTCCATGGTGTCCTTGTACAGGATGTTGATGCTACTGCCTCCGTCTATCAGCACTCGCGAGAAGCAAGTGGCCCGCCTATCTGTGGGGAGGGTGGCTCCCAAGACTGTATGTAGGGAGCCGGACTCGGCATCACCTCCGGGTGATCATCTCTGCCCAACCGATAGGCTTCTCGGACGGTGCATGAATTCCGGAGTATCCGATGCTCTTGCATTCACCTCTTGTCAGTAGTCACTGGCCGATCGTCGGGCCACACCGGTGAACACCACATAGGCTTCATGCTCTTACGGTACTCATCTTGTCTTTGCCGACCGGCTCGACAGCCGGCTGTCATTGGGCGGTGGAGGCGGCGGCCCAAAGAAAGGGGGGAGGCAGGAGGCCGTCTCCTGGCGATCTGGTGAGCCAGTGGCACTTCCGGGTGGTGTGGTTTGACGGCCGCCACCGTGGAACTTGCAGGACCATCTAGAGTCTTCAGAAGAGAATGCCGACAACCAGCTTGACTTGCCGCCTTTACGCCGCTTGGCGGAGGCTGCCCCTCCGGCTGCTGGTCTTCGACTATCGCAACCTGCCGGCTGCTGGAAGCCGGCTGTGGGGCCTTGCGCTTGTGATCATTCTGTTGTTGTCGCCGACTAGTGTCTCCAGCCGGAGTTCTGGGAGCCCGAGGAGCCACTTTGCCGGTCGCACTAACTTGAATCTCCGCCTTCATGGAGGAGTTGGTCAGGGCGCATTTGTTCCGCTATGATCAGCAGCTCGCCGAGGGTCTCCGGCTCGCCGCAGAGGAGCTTGTGCTTGAGGAGGGTGCCTTCTACGCACCCGGCGGTGAAGTACTCGATAGCTTGCACCTCGTGCACGCCTCGCAGGAGTTCAAGCTCGGCCCGGTAGCGTGAGGTAGTCGCGAGTTGACTCGTTGGGGCCTTGCACGCACAAGGAAAGCTGGGCGAGGCTTGGGAGGTCGCTTATGCGTGCTTGTGAAGTTCGGACGAAGGCTTTGGTGAAGTCGACCCACCGTTGATGCTGCGGGGCTTCAGGCTGTTCAACCATGTCCGGGCCGTGCCCTGGAGCATGAGTGGAACATACTTTACGGCAACACGCTTGTTGCCGTTCGCTATGTTGACGGTCGTGGAGTAGTCAACCAGCCAGTCTTCCGGCTTTACGGAGCCGGTGTACTTGGGCGTATCTCGGGGGAGCGTGAACCCTTTGGGAAAGGGCTCGTCTCGGATGCGAGGTCCGAAACAGGCGGACCTAACTCGTCTTCTTCTTCTAGCGCCTGTGGATCGGTGGAGTCGGTCGATCTGGTGGCGGGCGTCGTTTATCCGACTCCTCTCGCGGCCAAGGCGGTCGCCGAGAGTCGGATGCTTTCGACGGGTGGCGGGAGACTTCGCCTTTCTTTGCGAGGAGGAGGAGGCAGATAGTCGCCCCGCCGTTCCACCGCTTCTTGGGCGGCCGCCTTTGGTCGCGCCGATGGAGATGTGAGTCCGACCGTGGCTGATACCGGATCCTTGTTTTTTTCCGCGGACACCGCCCGGTCGGTGTTCGAGACGTCGCGCCTTGATCTCGGCGGGGAGGCAGGTCGTCGTTTTGTCGTTGCAGGCGCCTACATGCGGCAGCGGCCTCGTTACATGCGGCGGCAGCGTCCGAGGCTCTTGGACTCGCTCCGTCATCGGCGGCGCTCTTCACCCTCGGTTGTTCAGCTTCGTCCGCCGCCGCTGGGCGCGCGGATGTTCTCCGCAGCGTGGCGTACGGCGATTGGCCCCGAACAGGTTGGCGATGGCCACGCCGCTGTTGGACCGCCGCTTAGGCGGTTAGGCCCGATTGGGGCGGCGAGCCGCCAGCGCGATCCATCTCACGCTGGTAGGCTTCGACAAGCATCTCATGCTTGCCCGGCTTCTTCGCCGACGATGAAGGCGGGGTGCCTCCAGCATCTCGGCGTCAGCGTCTTCCGGAATAGGCGCGGTCAGGTCTTGCAGAGCCGCGTCGAGAGGGTCATGAGCTCCTTCGCCGGAATACTCACCATGACCGATGACGAGCACCTCTGTGACGGTGCTTCCGCTGCTCTCCGTGTGAGGGAGCGGCTCATCGTAGACCACCACGTTGGTGGGGAACGCATCGAGCAACGCGGTGTCGGAGTCGACCAGCATCGGGTCGGTGGAGCCTACGGACTCCAAGTCCGTGGCAGGCTCGTCGACGACGTGGAGTTGGTCAAGGAGGCCCGCAAGGAGGCTTGGCCGCCTGCGTGCTGCGTCGGATGCAGGCTCGTCGAGAGGCGAACCTCGCCGACAAGTTCGGCGAGATACCGGCTGCTAGGGCGATCTCGGCGCCGTCTGCAGCGTCGGCGCAGACTTCGATCCGGCGTGCTGGCTACACTTCGCCCGAGGAGGAAAAGGGTTCCCGCCCAGAAAGGTGTCTTGGACGACGGTGCACCTAGCCCCGGTGGGCATGCCAAATGTCGGGTTGGTGCGACATATGCCAAAGGATGGCTTATCATGGTGGGGGTGAGTAGAACGTCGCCGGTGCTCGGAACAGGATGAGGCGAAGGCATGCACGCCGGCGGATCTTACCCAGCCTGTGGCTCTCCGTGGAGATAATACCCCTCGCCGCTCTGCGGGGTCTCCGCATGATCACTATGGCAAAGTGGGTACAAGGTTGCTCCTTGAGCTGTTCGGGGTGAGGAAGGAGAAGGGCACGGCTAGCTCTTCTCTTCCTTCTATGTGTGTCTAAAACTATCAGGGTCCAACACTTTGCATGGGTGCCCCGGGGGGTTTATATAGGCCTACCCCCCGGGGGTACAACGGTAATCCGGCTGGGCACGGGTCCCAGCCGTCTGTCTCTCAGGTCGCCGTCTTCTCCGCTGGCTTTGGGGCCCGCTGACCGGGCCCTTGCCGACGACATGGGGGGCCGACAGTTTTGTTCGCCGCGGCGGGTCTTGCTCTGCGGATTATCAGAGCGCCTCTAATGACGCTGGCTTGGTCATGGGGTCATGGCAGGTTGCTACCGACGGCGATCATCGCTTCCATTCCCCGCCTTGTTCGTTAATGGCGTGCGGGCCTGTGGGAGGGTCACCGACTTCGGGGTCGACTCCCAACGGGTCCGTCTTGTGGTGCTCTCACCGTCTTGCACTTCGCCGACAGCGGTCCCGCTGCCTCTGGGTCATACAGACAGCCGCCGTGGGCACAGTGCCGCCACGACGGGTCGATGTCGAGGCATGGCAACAAAGGCCACGGATGGAGATCTCTGTTGGTACGGCAAGATCAGGTTATGCTCGCCTTCGCGAATGGGGTGGATGGGCGGGCGGCCGGACCCCATCCGTCCATAGTTGCGGGCGGGGAGGTGGTTGGAGTCGCGAGCCGACTCCCCATAGCCGGCTTCTCTGGAAGCCGACAGTTAGGAGCCGGCTTATCTCGAAGTCGTCCCTGGTACTCGGCCGTGAGGGGCAGTCGGCGGCCTTGCCGCCGATTCTCAAAAGGCGGCTCTTCGTCTTGGGGTCTTGAGGGGCGCAGCTTGCCCCGATGTCTTGAAAGGTCCGGGGGCTCGGGTTTGCCTACCCGTGGCCCATTACTCTGACAGTTCCTTAATGATAGTAAAAAGATCGGGATGAATACTTATAGATTTAAGATCCGCAGTTTCCTTACTAGATGATTCACCCTTATTTTTAGGAACATACATAAGCTTGGCAATTTTAGTGGGAGGACTAGGAGTATTCTTTACGGAAGAAAAAGAAGGTTCCCAAGTTGGTAATGATACCCTCAAGTTTATCGATTTGAGTAGAATCTAGATTTATTTTTCTCATTAACCATGGGTTCCTTCTCCTTAATATTTTTCAAATTCATTCCTACCTTAGATCCATATTGAGTAATTTGATTATGGATCTTTTTATCTAGATTTTCAATGGATTCAATGGTAGCAACTTTGTTTTCAATAATTTCAAACCTTTGCATAACATGCTCCAAAGTTAACATAGTTCCATTAACCAAAAGAGGAGGTGAGCCAAATAAATCTATTAAAGCATTATAAGAATCAAAAGTATGGCTACCTAAGAAATTCCCTCCGGTAATGGTATCAAGGATATATCTATACCAAGGATTAGCACCTACATAAAAATTACGAAGAAGAACTGAAGTAGATTTCTTCCTGGTAGATCTATTTTGAGCATTGCAAATTCTATACCAAGCATCTTTTAGATTTTCTCCCTCCCTTTGCTTAAAATTTAGAACTTCATTCTCGGGAGATAACGGGGAAGATATGAGACTAGTCATGACGACAAGCAAACAAACTAACACACGAGCAAACAAAAGGCAAAGAGAAAAAGAGGAGGAGATTAGGAAAGAGAGGGCGAATAAAACGGCAAGGGTGAAGTGGGGGAGAGGAAAACGAGAGGCAAATGGCAAATAATGTAATGCGAGAGATAGGGATTGTGATTGGTGCTTGGTATGTTGACTTTTGCGTAGACTCCTCAAGAACGGGCGCCGTAAATCCTTCTTGCTACGCCTTGAGCTTGCGTTGGTTTTCCTCAAGAGGAGAGGATGATGCAGCATAGTAGCGTAAGTATTTCCCTCGCTTTTGAGAACCAAGGTATCAATCCAAGAGGAGGCCACGACAAGTCCCTCGTGACTGCACAAAACGATAGCTACTCGCAACCAACGTGATTAGGGGTTGTCAATCCCTTCACGGTCACTTACTAGAGTGAGATCTAATAGAGATAATATTTTTGGTATTTTGGTATAAAGATGCAAAGTGAAAAGTAAAAGGCAAAGTAAAAACAAAGCAAGTATAAAAGTGATGGAGATTGATATGATGAGAATAGACCCGGGGGCCATAGGTTTCACTAGTGGCTTCTCTCAAGAGCATAAGTATTCTACGGTGGGTGAACAAATTACTGTTGAGCAATTGACATAATTGAGCATAGGTTATGAGGTTATCTAGGTACAATCATGTATATAGTCATCACGTCCGTGACAAGTAGACCGAAACGATTCTGCATCTACTACTATTACTCCACTCATCGACCGCTATCCAGCATGCATCTAGAGTATTAAGTTAAAACAGAGTAACGCCTTAAGCAAGATGACATGATGTAGAGGAATAAATTCATGCAATATGATAAATACCCCATCTTGTTATCCTCGATGGCAACAATACACGTGCCTTGCAACCCTTTACATCCTTTGGGTAAGGACACCGCAAGATTGAACCCAAAGCCATGCACTTCTCCCATTGCAAGAACTACCAATCTAGTTGGCCAAACCAAACGGATAATTCAAAGAGACTTGCAAAGATAACTCAATCATACATAAAAGAATTCAGAGAAGATTCAAATATTATTCATAGATAAGTTGGATCATAAACCCACAATTCATCGGTCTCAACAAACACACCGCAAAAAGAAGATTACATCAAATAGGTCTCCACGAGAGAGGGGGAGAACATTGTATTGAGATCCAAAAAGACAGAAGAAGCCATCTAGCTACTAGCTATGGACCCGAAGGTGCAAGTAAACTACTCACACTTCATCGGAGAGGCTATGGTGTTGATGTAGAAGCCCTCGATGGTGGATGCCCCTCCGACGGAGCTCCTAACAGTGCCCCAAGATGGGATCTCATGGATCTGAGGAAGTTGCGGCGGTGGAATTAGGTTTTTGGCTCCTGTTCTGATTGTTTGGGGGTACGTAGGTATATATAGGAGGAAGGAGTACATCGGTGGAGCTTCGAGGGGCCCACGAGGCAGGGGGGCATGCCCTAGGGGGAGGGGGCGCACCCCACCCTCGTGACCGCCTCTCTGGTTCCTTGGCGTAGGGTCCAAGTCTCCTGGATCACGTTCGGTGAGAAAATCACGTTTCCAAAGGTTTCATTCCGTTTGGACTCCGTTTGATATTCTGTTTCTTGAAATCTTGAAAAAGGCAAAAAAACAGCAATTTTGGGCCTCCGGTTAATAGGTTAGTCCCAAAAGTAATATAAAAGTGGAAAATAAAGCCCATTATAGTCCAAAACAATAGATAAAGTAGCATGGAGCAATCAAAAATTATAGATACGTTGGAGACGTATCGCCTTCTCTCGAGAGCATAAGTATTACGGTGGGTGAACAAATTATTGTTGAGCAATTGATGTAATTGAGCATAGTTATGAGAATATCTAGGTATGATCATGTATATAGGCATCACGTCCGAGAAAAGTAGACCGACTCACCTGCATCTACTACTATTACTCCACACATCAACCGCTATCCAAAGATGCATCTAGAGTATTAAGTTCAAAGAATGAGTAACGCTTTAAGTAAGATGACATGATGTAGAGGGATAAACTCATGCAATATGATATAAACCCCATCTTGTTATCCTCGATGGCAACAATACAATACGTGCCTTGCTGCCCCTCATCGCTTTGGGAAAGGATACCGCAAGATTGAACCCAAAGCTAAGCACTTCTCCCATTGCAAGAAAGATCAATCTAGTAGGCCAAACCAAACTGATAATCCAAAGAGACTTGCAAAGATAACCAATCATACATAAAAGAATTCAGAGGAGATTCAAATATTGTTCATAGATAAACTTGATCATAAACTCACAATTCATCGGTCTCAACAAACACACCGCAAAAGAAGGTTACATCGAATAGATCTCCACGAGAATCGTGGAGAACTTTGTATTGAGATCCAAAGAGAGAGAAGAAGCCATCTAGCTAATAACTATGGACCCGAAGGTCTGAGGTAAACTACTCACACATCATCGGAGATGCTATGGTGTTGATGTAGAAGCCCTCCGTGATCAATGCCCCTCTCCGGCAGGATGCCGGAAAAGGCCCCAAGATGGGATCTCACGGGTACAAAAGGTTGCGGCGGTGGAATTAGGTTTTCGTGGATGCTTCTGTTGGTTTGGGGGTACGTAGGTATATATAGGAGGAAGAAGTACGTCGGTGGAGCAACATGGGCCCCACGAGGGTGGAGGGCGCGCCTGGGGGGGAGGGGTAGGCACGTCCCCTACCTCGTGCCTTCCTGGTAGCTTTCTTTACATAGGGTCCAAGTCCTCTGGATCACGTTCGTTTCGAAAATCACGTTCCCGAAGATTTCATTCCGTTTGATATTCTTTTTCTGCGATCACTGAAATAGGCAAAAAAATAGCAATTTGGGTTGGGCCTCCGGTTAATAGGTTAGTCCCAAAAATAATATAAAAGTGTATAATAAAGCCCGTTAAACATCCAAAACAGAATATAATATAGCATGAAGCAATCAAAAATTATAGATACGTTGGAGACGTATCAATGCCGAACTGAGGGTCCGTTTCCCAAGCATAATTGCAATGCAATACACATCGACAAAGAAGATGTCCTATCTCCTGGATAAAAATGAAACATTAGGTCAGGAGTGTCATAAGCTCGGAAAAGCAAAAAAAACTTACATAAAACATTATGTTTGAATTAAATCAAGTCTTTTGGTGTCATTTGAGTTGGTCTTAAGATTAATTAGTGCTTCTGTCATGCTTTAACATGATATGTTGGATCTCGGCTTCAAACTACTTTTCCCGAAGGCGCATGTGGAGCCCTTCTCATGCCAATTGAGGCAAACTAAATTTAAGTGGCACAAAGACAAACCAGCCAATATGGTTATTGGCCGAGTACTCAAGCCAAAAAAGGAGCAGTAGTGAAATACTTCAAAACGGCAAAAGGAAGAAAACACTTAGGCTAAAAATAAAGCATATTAAATTAAGAGCCCCCAAGTCGGGTGAGACTCAGGTAAAGAAATTGTTTTTAGAAAAAATGAACAATGATTTTATTGTACACAGATATAATGCTTTGTCAAACCAAACAAAATTTAAAATTCAAAAAAATAAGCACGAAATCGACTTAATTGGTTTATACTCCCAGTGTTGATGATCGTTCTGTGCTTGCAGAGATTTGAGGTCCCAAAATTTCAAGCTGGTCCCGACATGGCAGAGCGATGAGCTCGGCTCGACAAAGTGACAACACAACACCGTCGATGTGGTGAGGCGGAGCTCTCGGGTCTATATGGTGTGTTGAAGCAAGTCGGCGGGGTAACGACGAAGCCCCCAGGGCATCTGAGGTGATGAAGCAAGTCGACGAGGTGACGCCGGAGCCCCCACATCAACCGATGTGATAGAGCACACTGGCTTGATGAAGCGACGACGCGGGATGCTGACGCACCCGATCCATGGGGCGACGACTTGACCTTGGCAATGACGAACCCTTGATCGGCTAACCGAGGCGGCGATGTGACGTGATTGACGTCGGCCAGACAAAGTGATGACACGGTGATGCCGACGCAGTTCAGCATTCATGGACTCTCTAGGTCGGATCAGTGTGACACTGGCATGACCATGAATAACACCTCAAAAAGGCTCAAAATTTGTAGACACGTGTTTGAGAACAAAACACAATACCCTACAAAAAATCCTCCAAGAAAGATGTCCGGTAGTCTCTTCATGAAAAAAATGAACTCGGGGCGGATATTTTTTCGCACAGAAAACATATTCGAAAATTGATGCACTCCTTGTCCCCCCAGTTTGCACCGTTGAGCCATCCTCAAAATTTGAGGGCTCGTCGGCATGAAAATTCTGCATGATCTGAACGGTTAGATATCCAAAGAATGTCGGAGTTAGCATCTGGACTCTTTCTTCCGAACTCACGTGGATTTTGGTCCAGATCCAATAGGGTCTCGGTATATTGGCAAATGTTAGAGATTCTAGCTTTGAAACTCGCTAAAATTTTATAGGGTTGTTTATACTCAATTCCGCACAATTGCACCAAAGGAATCATCAAAACTATGCCCGAGGAGGCGGGGACGACAAAAACAAATCAGTTGTCCGGAAAATCTTGCACGCTCGCGTGAGGGCAAAATTGACGTTAATTGATGTCTACTACACAACCTTCTTCTTATAGACGTTGTTGGGCCTCCAAGTGCAGAGGTTTGTAGGACAGTAGCAAATTTCCCTCAAGTGGATGACCTAAGGTTTATCAATCCGTGGGAGGCGTAGAATGAAGATGGTCTCTCTCAAGCAACCCTGCAACCAAATAGCAAAGAGTCTCTTGTGTCCCCAACACACCCAATACAATCGTAAGTAGATATAGGTTTTTGTAATCTGAAAATATAAAAACAACAAGGTAACTATTGATAAAAGTGAGCACAAACGGTATTGCAATGCTAGGAAACAAGGCCTAGGGTTCATACTTTCACTAGTGCAAGTTCTCTCAACAATAATAACATAATTGGATCATATAACTATCCCTCAACATGCAACAAAGAGTCACTCCAAAGTCACTAATAGCAGAGAACAAACGAAGAGATTATGGTAGGGTACGAAACCACCTCAAAGTTATTTTCTCTGATCGATCTATTCAAGGGTCAGTAGTAAAATAACATGAAGCTATTCTTTCCGTTCGATCTATCATAGAGTTCGTACTAGAATAACACCTTAAGACACAAATCAACCAAAACCCTAATGTCACCTAGATACTCCAATGTCACCTCAAGTATCCGTGGGTATGATTATATGATATGTATCACACAGTCTCAGATTCATCTATTCAACCAACACATAGAACTTCAAAGAGTGCCCTAAAGTTTCTACCGGAGAGTCAAGACGAAGACGTGTGCCAACCCCTCTGCATAAGTTCACAAGGTCACTGAACCCGCAAGTTGATCACCAAAACATACGTCAAGTAGATCACGTGAATATCCCATTGTCACCACATATAAGCACATGCAAGACATACATCAAGTGTTCTCAAATCCTTAAAGACTCAATCCGATAAGATAACTTCAAAGGGAAAACTCAATCTATTACAAGAGAGTAGAAGGGGAGAAACATCATAAGATCCAACTATAATAGCAAAGCTCGCGATACATCAAGATCGTGCCGAATCAAGAACACGAGAGAGAGATCAAACACATAGCTACTGGTACATACCCTCAACCCCGAGGGTGAACTACTCCCTCCTTGTCATGTCGAGCCCCGGGCTGATGACGATGGCCACCGGTATCCCCCCTCCGTGAGTCTTGAACAGGTCCCGATTGGTTTTGGTGGCTCTGAGAGGCTTGCGGCGGCGGAACTCCGGTCTCTTGTGTTCCTCAATGTTTTTAGGGTATATGGATATATATATAGGCGAAAGAAGTCGGTCAGGGGAGCCACGAGGGGCCCACGAGGGTGGGGGGCGCGCCCAGGGGGTAGGGCATGCCTCCCTGCCTGGTGGCTTCCTCGAAGCTTCCCTGACGTCTACTCCAAGTCTCCTGGATTGCTTCCGTTCCAAAAATAACTCTCCCAAAGGTTTCATTCCGTTTGGACTCCGTTTGATATTCCTTTTCTTCAAAACACTGAAATAGGCAAGAAAACAACAATTTGGGCTGGGCCTCCGGTTAATAGGTTAGTCCCAAAAATAATATAAAAGTGTTTAGTATAGCCCATAAACATCCAAAACAGATAATATAATAGCATGAATACTTCATAAATTATAGATACGTTGGAGACGTATCATTAATCCCCTGAGCTCCATGAATGAATTTTCCCATGATCCCGGTCGAGATTGGAGTTGATGTTGATGAAGACACCCATCGATCTCTGACAGATCCAACATGGGGTGTAGTTCTTCACCTGGCTGAGGTGACCAGTTGAGTCAGCGGCGAACAAGGTCGCACCAAAGATGAAAATCTATTCGGATGAAAAATCCCGTTGGAACAGATCCGAACTCCCATCGAATCGTTGTCATTACGTAGCGGGACCTGCATGGACTACCAATGACAGAGTCGATTCTGTTAGATCTCAAGCAAGGAGTGTCGAGCTAGTAGCCTAGGTGCGATGATAACAAGGACACGAGGTTTACCTAGGTTCAGTCTCTCTAAATAGATAAAGCACTACGTCCTGCTTGTGTTGTATTGATTTGGATGAAGTACAAAGTATAGGTTGATCACCAAGAGATCATTATGTCTCATCTCTAAGATGATGTCAGATGTTCTATCGACTAGTCTAGCCTCGGTTTATATAAGATACCGGAGGCCTAGGATAATAGGAAACCTAGGGCCAGTTCTTTTGGGCAATTCTCCCGGAATTGACCCCTCTGACTTCTCCCATTGCCACTTAATATTTTTACAATTCCTAGCTAGTTAAGGTCTAATTAGCTAGGAATTGTAAAAAAATATTAAGTGGCAATTCTGGGAGAAGCTAGGGAGAGGGTCAATTCTGGGAGAATTGCCCAAAAGAACTGACCCCTAGTTGGCTATGTTAGCGGAGAGGAGTCATTGTATTGAACGACAAGGCTTCTAGAATCTTCCTTATACGCGTCACGGGCTGCCTGAAGTGGCCCAGGACAGAACCGACAAGGGGTGCTCAGCCCGGCCCACCTGGCTGGGACTTGACATCGTAGAGGCCCCTTAACTGGGACACCATCACTCCCCACATGGCAGATCCCAGATATTTCCAAGATCAAAATGCAATGGCACGAGCTTTTGGACAGTTTGCTAGAGCATGAAAAAATCCCCTCATTTGCATTAAATATTGCAGGTGTTACAAGTTGCCTAATTGTTGCACTTCCAACTATCAGGGGCGGCTTCACACAAACACTTCTAATTTTTATGGACATTCATCTTACAAATAAGGTTGCAAACATCTCTATTTTCATCCATCGCCTCATTGTTCTAACCCACCCCCTCGACCGCCATTTTTTAAGAGCTACCTGACACCCACTCGTCGTACGAAAGAAATTCTGAATTTTCTTCAGAATACTATGCCGCAAAATCTTCGCCCGTAATAGAATGGATATGAAATCTCATGATCAACTCGACATGACGGGAGTAAAACACATAGCACACCACATCCTCATCACATGTCCTCGTGCGCAAGGCAAAAAGGTTCAGAAACCCATTTCAACCATGCTCTATTCCCCTTTCGAGTTATTTTGAGACCAAAATTCCCTTGTATCCAGTTATCCCATCATATATTAGCAATTTTGCCATTATAAACTCCCCAACCAACTCCTTGCTTGAGAAGTTCCGGGCCATGAAACAATATCCTGCAACGAGGGAGAGGCACTATCTTGTGAAAAGCTATATCTAGAAGAAGTCCATTTAGATAATTTATTGCCTTAAGAAGACAAGCACATGGAGAATTAGGATTATCTAGAAAACACCAAGCCTGTCTAGCCAACGGTGTATGATTAAATAAGCACATGTCTCTAAAACTCGTGCATCCATGCCCCTTTGGTCTCACCACTTTATCTCAGGCGAGCCAGTGAAAGAAACTTTATCACCCTACCCCATCCCTACCAGGAATCTCGAATCAAGGGAGAGAGTTCATATCATAGACCACCCAGAATTTTAAAGACCCACATAACATAGGTTGGCAACGCTTGAAAAACAGTTTATTATAAGAATTTCTTTAGCCTCGTACAACATGTTCTGCTCCGTCCAATCCAATGTACGCTTCATAAACTTGTCCATGGTGGACTATGATTTTTCTTGTTTCATACATCCTTCTGGACTGGCAAACCCAAATATTTATGTTCAAAATTATCTCCCACCACTTTGAGAAGCACTAGGACCGGAACTTAGTGTTCAATACTACACTTTTTACCAGCTGCGTTGGAACACTTTGAAGGGTAATCAGTGCTTGATCGAGGACTGAAATTGTTATCCAATAGCCAGCTCATAATTTTCTCTAGCCTTCTTGGTAACCAACGCTTGATCCAAAGTTGCTTTAAAGAACAACATTGTCGTCTACTTGAAGTTATGCAATACTATGAGATCGACTCGATTTCCCAACTCAAAGCCTGCTACTCTTTCTATCCGAGTTTGCAAAGCATGCACGGGTTCTTGGCGACACATAATACACATTTCGTTAGTCGAATTGAGAATCTACTCGTGCACACCTTATGGATCCAGATAGAGGGAGTACATGTCTTAACCAACACGCTCGATATATACACTAATAGTCTCTTCATTTGTCTAACTTTTGTTGGCATGTGTTAAGTTCAACACACCCGGTCCCTAAATCTTAAACCCTCAACACACTAGATCTATGCACTAATAGCCTCAACCAGGTTGAGGCCCTAGTGTGTCTGACTATGTTGATTTTGAGTGATACTGTTGCTTTGTGTACTCACCTAGTGGGCGTCTCAAGATTATAACACACAAAATGCACATACTATTGAAGACGTAATAATATGTTTCCCATTTCTCTTACAAATGTGGTTAACTGTGGTTTTGGTTGTTGCAATAATAAACTTTTAAGATAGTTCAAATTTTGTTAAAGGGTTTCCAAACCGAGATATCATAAGATGGTGATGACCAGTGGAGGAGAGAGAGAGGGAGAGAATATGATGCATCTGTTGTTCAAAAAACATAGTGTTTCCTTTTTTTCATTCATAAGGCTTTCTTAAAAGAATATAGGGATTTTCCTAAGGATTTCTTTGTACTATAAGTTTTTTTTCATGTATTACATTTGTTTGAAAATTTCTTTGTTTTCTTATATTACAAACTTTTACACAGATACAATATTACTCCCTCCATAAAGAAATATAAGAGCCTTCAGATAACTACTTTTAGTTATCTAAACACTCTTATATATTTTTTATGGAGGGAGTATAATATTCAGGGGCATCTCTAGTGGAGAAGCCCGTTTCCCTCAAAATGTTGGCGCGAACGTTCGAACGCAAAAACACATGCCAAACTATCTCCCCTGAAGCTGGGCTAAAAGTTCGGACTCTCTCAAGCCTAGCTATACGTGGGTGAAAAATAAGGTTGTCCGGGCATGTCAGCCGCGTTGGCCTGATACATCGGCCCTATCGCAAACCCAACAAAAAGATTCGTCCGGTCCTCATTCTCTCACCACTATATTCTATCCTCTCCTCCCCACCCTAGCCCAATGCACCCCAAACCCGCTCCGTCTCTGCTCGGTTGATCGGAGCAGAGAGGAGAGGGTAGAATAGAAAGAGAGTGTGGACCAAACTAAGGTTTTGTTGGGTTTGGGATGGGCTCGGTGTTGGGCTGATATAGCAGACATGTTCAAACAACTTCACTTTTCTCATCCACGTGTGACCATTGAAGTATTGTTCAAACATTTCGCTCAATCTTAGAAACCTTGTTGAGTGCACGTTTTTTCTATTGGGATTGTCCGCGCGGACATACGAAAAAATGGGCTTCGCCCTCGGAAACATTACATTTACATTGCGGTCCTGCATTTTGTTGTCCATTGAAAAACATTATTTTTTATTTGCAAGAAAATTATTTTTCATAATAAGAAGGAAAAAACTCACAATACCTTTTTTCTGGAACGGAAAACCTACCATCTTTGAGACCCCTGCGTAGTCGATAGGAAAAGCCCTAGCACGACCTTTCTATTTCAGTTCCATTCCATCCCGAGAAAAAAAAAAAGAAATACCTAGAACTCATCTAAATGAGATATAATTTAGTCTCATTCACCTGGAAATCAAGAACAAATACAACCCACGTCAGCACACACGCATCTTATAGCATCACATCTAATGGCTATAAAAGGTGAATGAGACCAAATTATATCTCATCTAGATGAGTTCTAGCAAAACTGAAAAAAAAAATTACTTTATCGGAGAGCAACAAGAGTCCACTAGTCCTACTCCGGTCCGGCCCTCCCCGCAGCCGCCGCGCGCACAGGCACAGCCCCACAGCCCCAAACCAGAGCGAGCGGTCGGCGGCGCGGCGGAAGCGGGAATGATGGATGCGCGGCGGTGGCAGTCCCCGGCGGCGGCCGCCGCGGCAGCCGAGGCGGCGGCGGAGGACGCGTCCGGCGGCGGGCGGGCCCTCGAGGCGGCCGCCGCGCCGCGGCCTGCACCGCGCGTCGCCCTACGGGCTTGGCCCCCGGCGGTGGCTCCCGAAGCCCCCCGTGGCCTCCAGTGTCTTCCCCGCCGCGTCCCGTGACCACACCGCCGCAGGTATGTCCTCTCCCCCACCATTGTTATGTTCCGCGATTGACACCAATCTAGGGTTGCATAAGCACCGCAGAAGCCCCGCCGATCCGGTCCATTTAGCTGATTTATTCATGCCTGAGAACTTCATTTTGTTTTATCTATTTGATTGATGTGGTTTGGTACCGTTACCATTGTCCTCCTTGGAACGTGCATAATATGGTTTGTTTGCCGAGTCAGCATGAGGTCAAGCTTGTGAGCTGAATCCTTGCCGTAGGTACAAGTTTGTGCAAGCCTCCAGCCAGCATTGTAGATTTGTAGTAGAATTTCTGCAGCAAGCAGAGTAGTTTCCACGAGTTCAGTTCACTATTTTGGATACTAATTCATCCCGTGTCTTCTGTTCACCGATGAAGCGATTCCTTATTTGATCTGGGTATTGGATAGATATACTCCTCTTTGCACTATTTATTATTGTTTTTATTTAATCTATGACGTGATCTAAAATTTGCATTGTCTCATATGCTTGTTGCCTCGTTGGTTAATCTGGAGTGATTGTTCGAATAAATTAATGCAAAAGTAGCTCCTTCTTTTTCCTGCAAAGCATGTCTAAGGTGGATCCCTTGTTGCTTCTTGTAATGTTTGCAGACGATAATCGGATGGGTCAATATGAATCAATGGATGTTGCGCATGAAGCGAGCAGAGTAACACATGAAGTAAGCAGGGTACATTTTAATTATGCATTGAATGCATTAGCTTGCCTTCCTATGATTTGTATAACTTAATGAATCTGCTATATATAGAGCTTCTTTGCATACTTCTTTACGTTGTCTCAAATGCCATGCTGCCACAGTTACAATGAACTGTAGGCCATGCCAAGTATTGTGCAGAGTGATCTATTCAATGAGTGGCACAAAGATGTTTAACGGCAAAGAAATTAATATAACAATGCATACCGTAGAAGTTCTGCTCTGTTCATAGTAAAAGAATCCAATGTTCAAATGGTTTTCCTTCATCTGTCCAGATCACTAGAAAATAGTCCATTTGACATTTCCCTCATCAGGTTAATGCCCGAAGCGGTTAATCTTTTTAAGTGCATGTACTGGTGGAACTGAAAGATGATAACCATATATGTAATTCTGAGCTGATATATTGTTTGAGAGCTGCAAGGTCAATTGTTCACTTTGTGATTTTACTCTGTTAGCATGGTTGGCGACTAGTATTACATTCGACTTCCAGTTATGATGTATCTGCTGGTGATTTTTTGTAACTTCTGATCTGCCTGAAACTGCAGAATAAGTCTATGGAACCAAATACCAATGCTATAACCAATGTGGCCCTAACGTTTTCAAACGAAGCCAACCTGCTGCCTGAAGGTGATTACATAAATCGAAGCAGTGGACTTGCTGAAATCGAGAAGATCATCAAACAGAAGCAATTTTCTAGGTAGGTTTTGTGGTGCGACTTTTAGACTCTGTTTTAATTCAATCGTCAAATATATTTCGCTGGATCCTTTTGTAAGTGTGGAAATGTGGGAAACCAAAACCATATTTCCTTTTTGTCCAGAACTAAAAATACCCCCTTACTTAACTGTAAGATGGGGAAAACAATAGAAACACTGTTATGTGAGTTACCACATATGGTCGGAGGACCCTAGCCCCGGTCCCATCACCCCCTGGTCCATCCCAAAGTGGTTAGGATTAGTTATTAGGTGCAGAGTCCAGATTAGTTATTAGGTTCAGAGTAGAACCTGTTTCAGAGTCCAGATTGTATTTCCTTTGAGTTGGCTTGTCAGCCAAGCTATTCCTGTTATGTGTGGGGCTTCTCCCACGTCAATAAAGCATCAGAATTCAGAGTATTACTATCTATTTGGCCTAGAGTAATTATTGGTTGTTGCAAACACAAGTTAGTTCAGAGCCATTCTTTGCAATGGGTTGTTTGCATGTGTCAATAAAGTTGAGAAAAGCAAGAATACATTAATAACTCTATTTTTACAACTAATCTGATAGATGAAATGCCTGGGTAATTGATTCTGGGTAATAAAGATCTAATTTTACTACTAGTCTAATACTAGATTACATCTTTGGGTAATTGATTGTGGCCTTTAAGATTGTACTCATAATTATTTTCCCAATTGTCAGATTAGTATACTGCTGTTCTTTCTTATGGGGAGTCTTTTGCTCGCTGTAGTGGCGTAGTCTTCTGAATTCTGTTGTGCCTATAAGAGTGTTTACTGGAGTGTTCCCTCTCATTATTATTTTCATCCTGCCAGGGGTTTCTTAACTGGAGTAAACACACATCATTCAAAATTTAAAAAATATGTCTCTTACCCTCTTTTTGCTTTCCACTAGCTCCATAGCATATACCAATTGGTTATCTAGCTCCGCCTTAATTCTTATTGACTGAAAGCACTCAAGTTTTACTTTTGACCAAAAGCACTCAGCTGTTGCGTTATGTTCATTGAAATTTGAAATCTCAGCTGAATCGATTTATTTATTTTGCCTTACAGGGATGAAACAGAACGTTTGATAGAGATCATGCGTTCGAGGACTCCTGATCTCCATGACGATCATCAGAGAGCTACGCAGTCTTTTGCGAAAGAAACTGAAACTACACCATTTTCAAACAAACTGGTGATACCTGCAAAGCCAGATGAACGAAATTGGGGGACTGATATGTTTGCACAGTCAAATGTAAGATCATCATATCTCTACAATTTCATCTCCTAATTATTTCTGTACAAGCGGCCCTTAAACAAATGCTGAGACTATTATCCCTGTTATTTCTTATCTGTATGGAATACGATTTCCAGGTTCCGTCTGTTTCGTTTGTGAAATTCAAATGTGTATGCCTGTATAATACTAGTTTCCTGACTACACTGCCAATATGAAAATCTTTATAGTTTTCTTCATCTACAATATTTTGAATTGATTTAATTTTGTCTACTAGTAAATTTCTATGTTGTGCAGGAGCAAAATTTATGCAAATTATTTAAAAGATATCATAATATACCCGCTTTTCCTGCCTGATTTCTTGTTCATCTGATCTTATGATTTTCATTGGCTTTCTAGGTGCATGATGCTACTTCTCCCATTGAACTTGCTAGAGCTTATATGGAAGCACAGACCTCAGCAAGTGTACATGAATCTCAAAAGAGAAAATTCAGAGCTTTGAGTCATGGAGTTGAAATTGAGAATTCAGCATCAAAAATATTCCCTAAAGTGGCCATGGACTCTCCTGTGCGCTGGCCAGGTTCAGTTGTCCGAGACCATACAAACCACTACCTTACACCACAAAGTAATAAACGAAGAGCTCTTCCTCCTGCATCCTCTCGCTCACCATATACTGGCTCAGTTTTCCGAAGATCTGTCAAGGTCTGTCTGGTTATGATTTTTATGTGATTCCTGCCATGTGTCACATTTCTGGGGCTGTAATTGTGTGTTTATTGGTATGTGCTTACAGAGAACAGGACATCTTGATACCTATAGTAACTCATCTGGGCGGCCACAACTTTCAACACCTTTTTCCGTTGGAAGTAAGGTATTGCTTAATTACTCATGGTTTTTTGTTCTCACCATGATGTATCACTTTTTTCTTTTGCTTCATTAGTTTGTTGATATTCAGTTTTGAGTAATAAGCTCATTTAGGATGGATATGTCCATCATGGGATCATCATCCATCATTTTGTGGCATGGCTTGACATTTTCTTTATCTTCTGTTGTCACTTTAGCCATGAAATAGGCATTGACAGACCAACTGATACCTCATACCAAACAAGAAGGCTAGGTTGGAGTTAGGATCATACACTCCTAGAACAATCCACTCTTCGAACCAATCACTCCAAATCGTATAGTTCCAGATTGCAATATTCATTGTTGGCAATACCGTGACCCAGTTGATCATTTAAGATTGGAACTATTGTGATAACTACTGAAGCTAAGATGACTGCATTGAGTACATTTGCATTCCTGTAGTTCATTCAGTATATCCTCAAAAGTTTTGGACTACGATCCGCAACTGAAAGTGGGTTACAACATTGTTGCTATCTTTAAAACCTTCAGTGCTGACTGCTGACTTCCTATCTTTAAAACTTCAGCGCTGACTGCTGACGTCTGAAGGCATTAACTGTTTGGATTATCTTACAACTCATAATTTGCATACAAAATTCATCTGTTCTGACCCCTTTTCCGAAAATATAGGCAATGCTAGAGGATAAAATGACATCAACTGATGATGTTCTTGGAGTGCAACCATCAACCTCTTCTGAAAGAGTACATGCAGATGCCGTTGGCACTGATACTCCACGTACATTCACCCTAGAAAGACCTCACGGCAAAGGCACCATAGAAAGTGGCTCGACTACTGGACGTATACCAGTGGCAGACAATATTTCCAAGCATGCTGCTGTATCTGTTCACCCCAAGTCAAGCCAGACAGCTCAGAAAATACTCCAGCATCTTGAGAGGACAATTCCATCCCCTACAGTAAAGCCAGAGCTAAGGCGAACTGCAAAGAGAACTATCCCCCCTGTTGTCATCAGCAGCCCGTATAAAATGCCTGACTCCGTCACTAATAATGCTCCCAGACAGAACAGCCTCAATGAGCATGCCAGTGCTTATCAGGCAATTTCAAATGTGAAGAAGGTATATATCTCAATGTATTTCCAGCGCAATAATCTTCTTACTTACTATTTGTGAAATTTATCTAGTGAAGTTTACAATTCGGGATTCATATATCACCAGCCATTGGCTAATGTTTGTATAGTCAATGGCTATTTAAACTAGGCTGAAACACTTGAAGAATTATGTTAGTGCAATGCAGTTGAATAGTGTTTCCTTGCAACGTTTTCTTCTGACTACAGGCTACTCGTTTAAGTTTTATGTAGTTTTTGGTACTGTTTGTTAGTCATTTAGCATTGATTGATTCCGTTTATATAGCCGATATGCCCTGGCAGAACCATACTATGAACATTTATTTACTCAGATAGCTGTGTTTACTTCTGTTCAGGTTCAGGAACCCCCAAGCAGCTCCAATTGTGAGGAGCCGGCTCCAAAGGTCCAGAGCCCTGTGGCCACCCCAGAAGTCGCTGAAATGACCAGCTCGCAGCATCCTTCAAAACCCAACGTGGAAACTGCACCAGCTGCAACTGTCTCGGATAAAAGCACAACCAATGGTTTCATGTTCTCATTCCCTGTCACCAAAACCTCAGTTTCGCTTCCAGAACCGCCACCCACGCCTACTTTCTTCTCACCGCCGAAAAGGACCTTGCCAGCTGACGTCCAAGATATCCCCAAGTTCAACTTTGGCTCAGCAAGCCCTACGGATAATCTTGTTTTCTCGGCGAGTGGCTCTGCTGGTGCAGATGAAGTGGTTCCAACCTTCAAGTTTGGGTCGGACAAGCGAGAGCTTTCCTTCGATGTGGCTGGGAAAGACGCAGTTGTCTCTTAGAGATGGGCATCCTCTGCTATCTGAACCCGCTCGCACTTGTTATTTGCTGGGATGACGGCACCATTTATAACAAACAATACGTGACTTGTACAAGAGAACATGGGCCTCGCATACCCCAGTATTTTCTACGTATTATTTTTGTGGATGCTCCTGTCCTGAGTTGTGTGCCATTTGCAGGATCTCCCTCCTGTGGTTCTCTCAACCAGGCCCGGAGCTGGAGTCAGTTGGGCATCAGCCAATTTGGTGTCCACACGGCTTTCGTACGCCTGAATAAAACTTCATAACGCAATACCTTTTTGGTCCAAGGTATGCCTCTGATTATGTGTGTCTAATCTGTTGGAAAGGGCCTTCTTTTCTCCGTGGAAGCGCGGACGTATCATCCGACTTGGAAAAACCATAACAAACAAGGGGGATGATCTGGTTCCCAAAGACAGGAGTCGAGTCTGAGTCATGAGGGTGACCAGCTGATGCAGAAAGGCATTGACTGATTGTGTTTTCGCGCTGGCGTGATGGTACCTTTGAACTAAGCATGGCCAAAATATAGGGCGTCACGCTCATTACAGGAGTATTATTAATAGTGATAGTCTATCTCATGCATGCATGCATGAAAGAATATCTCCTCTGTTCGAATATTTGTCTTTCTACCATCTTAAATGACTACAACATACGGATGTATATAGACATGTTTTAAAGTGTAGATTCACTCATTTTGCTCTGTATGTAGTCACTTGTTGAAATCTCTAGAAAGACAATTATTTAGGAACGGAGGGAGTAAAAGTTAACCTTGACGTGTTGGGACGAGCTGATTGGGGGTAGGGCAGGGAGACTGCGTCGCCTTCGTGACAGCGTTCGTGGCCTGGAGAAAGGGGAATCTTGTCCGTGCCATTATTGTAGACTTGAAGTTATATATCTGCCCGGCACGGCGGGTGTGATTTGAGCGGCAGATCGTCCGATTATGGGGTCGATGATGTTTAAGTCTCAACGGCCGATCACACTGCGTGCAGTAGTAGTGTCCCTAAGAGAGCTGGTGTAGTGGGGCGTCCAACGCGGATGGAGGAGGAGCTTGGAAGCTTTAAGAAGCTGAAAAGTAGGACTAGAAAGGATTCTACAGAATGTGTATCTATAAAAACTACTCCTGCTATTACTTGACAGTGAAATCCACTAACCGCATGAATCCCAAAAGAAATTCGAGGCACCATCACAAAATCGTGTCGATTCCTCTACCCAACCTTTTCTTCTTCAGATCAGAAGCGATCCCTACAACAATTTATTTTCTGTGTCACCGCGGAGAGGATGCAGAGCCCCCTCATCTATTGATGATCACGCCGTGATGATTGATTCCCTACTGCTACTGTACCTTCCTCCATGACCGCGGAGGACGACCCAGGAACCCTTTATCTTTATCTGGCACAAAGGGTGCGCGCCCCATGCGACTGCTGATTCCAACGTGATCGTGTCAACGTCACGTCTGGGCCCTCCCTCCGTGACCGTGTGGGCGTGGCGAAAGCTTTCTTTGCGTCGCGGTACGG
The DNA here is from genome assembly GCA_021605145.1 of Aegilops bicornis. Classification (NCBI taxonomy): domain Eukaryota; kingdom Viridiplantae; phylum Streptophyta; class Magnoliopsida; order Poales; family Poaceae; genus Aegilops; species Aegilops bicornis. Next base: position 639,073,407 of record CM038675.1, read on the forward strand.
TGCAAAGGCAAAGGCAAAGGCAGAATACGGTCGCTGTCAAGGCATCAAACAAACAGCCGGCCGGTCCACTAGCTAGCTAGCTAGGGTTTCTACGACTGCTTACGCACGCAGCCAAACCACACTGGTCGGCCTGCAGCTGAAACGCAGGATGAGCGGAGGACCAAACGCGTGGTGCTTCTCGTCTTTTCTATCCCGCCTCCCTAGCTCTCCTGATTTTCTGTTTACGTTTTCGCACAAAGGCAGGGAGAGCTTGTTTTTGATAAATAAATAAAACCTCTCATTTTTATTACCGAAGAGAAGAATTGACCAGTTAATTAGCAAAAACCCACTCACAAGACTACGATCATCAAACACGATTGTACACAGGGCCCCAGCTGACCTGGCTGCCCACGTAGACACCACACACACAAACGAGAAGAAGGCATTCGCCGCCGACGCCTCGAAAGGTTGTAATTTTCGTTGCTCATGAACGAGCTCAATTGGCAAGATGAATGTCCACCCCACAGTTGCGTCCCGGTTTAACTTGCATCGATGAGCTCCTCAAATTGGGTTGTAGACATATCTTCAATCAATAAAGCTTTCGCCTCAAATGAAAAAAAAAACCCGCTATACTCCATGACCGCATCTGTAATATTCAAATCGACATTTTTATGGAACTCCCTGAAAAATAAAATAAAATGAAGTCCCATCCTACTAAAAAAGACAAATCCCATTGGACACGACACGGTCTTTTAAAATACAATTCTTACCACAAATTGCAAGAAAACCAACTTAAAAGATTAAAGACATTTTAAGGCAAACACTTGGGGTTCAACAGACACTTGAGAAAGTAACAATAGCAACTGCTTATAGTGTCCTGTATTGGTGAATGGGAAAGGACGAGAATATTCAGATGTTTTTCCTCATTTGTATCCTTTTCATATGTTAAGCCAATCAGCAAGTCTTTTGTTGCAAAGCCACTTGTCGAGAAGCAACTTTAGGTGTGTGAATGCGATGACCACAGCCCACAGCTTAAAGCAGCACCTCACCACGGGATGGCAACTTACATCTAAAAAGAAGGCCTTGCAAAAAAAAAAAGGTGAGCATATAGCACAAAGTAGAAACACCAAAGAAACAAAAAAAAAAGGTGATACCAGCCACACGAGCACTAACCTTTAATTAGTTGATCAACACGTTAGCGAGTTGGTTACCTATGTACTTTTTTTTGATAGAAACATTGCAAAAAAAGTCGTTGTTTCTCTTCGAATTGTAAGCTCTAGTTGCATCCGCGTTGCAACTTTTTCGTCGCTGCAACTTTATTTTTTATGTAAAATGCTGTTAGATAAAAAATATAATAAAATGATCAACTAGCTCCGCATGTCGCAGCGATGGCCCCCATCGGGGATTATATATGCATCTTACAACTTTCTTTAAGTACACAGAGCAATGCCGATCTCGGTAACACCCCCTCGCAAAAATACATCGGGTTCTTGGTAAAGTTTGAACCCACACCCTTGTATAAATGCGGGCATTTCATAAGACATTTCACCTAAAAAGAGTGCCAACATGATGCCGGTGAAGCGGGCTTATGAGCATATGTGCATGCATGTGAGCGTCTATGATCGTACTGTGTTTAGAAAAAGTACAGAAAAATCAGATTCTAAAAGAGAGAAAAATAAAAGACGCATAATTCCCCAAGAAAAGAAAAGGGAAAATCGCATAACTGACCAATTCTTAGAAATTTGAGGCGACTGTGGTATCCCAGCCCATCAGGGTTAAATCATGGTGCTTGCATTTATTCCTGAATTTATTTCAGAATTTTCGGCGATGCGCTTTCAGTGGGCGGAGCATCGATGACGAGGTGCCTACAGTGACTTCGTAAATTTCAAAATAATATGCCGGCTCAGTCTATTAAAGATGCCCGTAGGGATGTGTACATTTATAGGGATGAGTGTATATAAGCGTTTGCGCCTGTATTGTGTTATTTTTTTTTAGAAATTTGAGGCGACCACAAAAGAGAGATGCCACACGAGGCACACTCGAAGGGGCAATCTGCAAAAGGACTAGCAGACGCGTCCGCCGTCCACCACCGGTCCACGACAGACGCGCACGCAGAGCACCACCGCCGCCGGCCCCGGTTAACCCCCCCTCCTCCTCCATCCCCTTCCGTTTCAAAAATCAAACCCCCCGGACGGAAACCCTCTTTCCTCTCCCCCCACTCCCTCCCGGCCGTTGCGGTGGCGAATCCGGGCTGCGACGCGGGGCCGGCGGCGTGACCCTCCGTCCGTCCCCTCCTCCGCCGCGTCCCCTTCGTCGGGTCGCCAATCCACTTCGTGTCTTCGTCCCACCCCACCCCGCCTCGCCTCGTCCCGTCTCCCCCAACTTTTCCCCATCTCCTCGTCGCTAAGCAAACAAACCCTTATTAACCCCAGCAGAGGTTAGCCTGGAGAAAAGGGCGGCACTTGTACTGGGCTAGGCACTCTGCTCCCCGGTGCTACTAGAGTAGAGTAGAGCGCCAAGCGGGAGCCGAGATTCCTTCTTGTCCCCAACTGGGTTCAGGCGGATTGGTTGGTGTTCTTCTTGCGGATTCCTTCTCCGTTCTTGGCAAGCTCGCCGTCCTGCTACTGTGCTACGGCGGCGGTGAGGAGAAGGCAGCAAAGATTGCGCAGGGGCCAGGGGGGAGCAGCCGCCGGTGCCCGGCCTCGGAGCGGCCGCCCCAGCCCGTCTATGGAAGTTGCCGCCCCGGCTCCACGCCACGGCCTGGAACCAAATTGCCGGACAAGGCGCGGCTCGCCTGCCCTTCCGACGCTGCTGCTCACTCCGGTGCCCGTCTTCTGCCTGGTTCTTGCTCCGGATCGGCCGATTGCGGAGGACCTGCTATGACGGCGGTGATGGGTCGGCGCCGGTGCGCTCACTGGATGCTGCTGCTCTTCTGTTGCCTCCTCCTCACGTCCCCCTCACATGGTACACTTTTTTTAATCCAGTTCAATTTAGTGTTGTTTTGTCTAGATCATGAATTCATACATCAAGTTTATTGTCTTGCTCGAGTAGGCTTTTGCAATGAAATAGCCGGCTTTGGTGTCACAAACTGAGATTTGACTGTTGGTGTTTGTTGTTTACCAGGTCATCGTCACAATCGACCCGCTGACGCGTTTGTCGGGGGATACGGGATAAACTACGGGAGAATAGCGAACAACCTCCCATCCCCGGACAAGGTGGTGGAGCTCCTCAGGAGGTCCAAGATAAGGAATGTCAAGATATATAATGAAGATCACACTGTGCTGGATGCGTTCAAAGGGACAGGGCTCAACCTGGTCATTGCTGTCCACAATGGGTTGCTGAATTCTTTTGCTGCAAATGAGAGCGTCGCGATTGACTGGCTGAATGAGAACGTGCAGCCTTACATTTCTCAGACACGCATCGTTGGAATCACTGTGGGGAACGAGGTGCTGGGGGGCGACCCGAGCTTGGCCGCTCCGCTCGTTGGAGCTGTTAAGAATATGTACGATGGTCTCAAGAAACTGCATCTGGATGACAAAATTGAGCTTTTCACGCCTCACTCTGAAGCTGTTTTCGCTACTTCCTATCCGCCCTCAGCATGTGTTTTCAAGGAAGAAGTCATGGTGTATATGAAACCGCTGCTGGACTTGTTTTCACGGATCGGCTCACCTTTCTATGTCAATGCATATCCTTTTTTGGCTTACTTAACTGATCCGGGGCAGATTGACATTAATTATGCTCTCTTTCAGCCCAACCCTGGAGTAGTTGATCCGAATACTAGTCTGCACTATGACAACATGTTTGATGCTCAGATAGATGCAGCTTACGCTGCTCTGCGGGCTGCCGGTTATAATGACATGGAAGTCCGGGTGGCAGAGACTGGCTGGGCTTCTAGTGGAGATCAAAATCAAGCAGGACCATCAGTTGAGAATGCAAGGACTTACAATTACAACCTCCGTAAGAGGCTCTTTTTGAGGAAGGGAACTCCTCTCAAGCCAAAGATACCGGTCAAAGCATACATCTTTGCCTTGTTTAATGAGAACTTGAAGAATGGAGATCCTACTGAGAAGCACTATGGGCTCTTCAATCCAGATGGAAGGATTTCATATGATATCGGTTACTCAGGTCTATTACCTTCATCAGCACCCGCATCCTTGCGGTCAATTAAGGTAAGCATTTACTTCTCGCCCATCTACTTGTTTGCCCACTAGTCTTTGTTTTCATTGTATTGTCTCGTTTGATGGTTATTGGATTATATTATAGTAAGGTCTTTGCTCCAGTAATCTACTTTCTCAACATTTATGAACTTCAAAGCAGATTAGAGGTGGATATAAAAAGTTCCAAAGTCATCAATTGCCACTCAAAAGGGTACAGTAGTCAATCAGACATAGCTTTCAAGTCCAAACCTCATGACATCTTTAACAAAAAAAAAGGGGCTCTATCAATTTAATTTCTTCCATGCATTATGGATCATGGCACTTTCAGCTGTCCAGCATCTGTATCACAGTATCAGTATTACAATTCGATACTTAGCTAAGAAAACCAATTAAAAAAACACCATCCCTGTCTTGGCGGAAGGATTCAAGGTCGTGACGCCGCGAGGTCTGCTGGGGTTCCGTCATTCACACATGGGATGAAGGTTGCGGTCGATTGTTGGCTGTCCTTATCCAGGTCGTGAACATTGGAATATATGTTCATTAACGACCAAGGCCTGTCAGTGTTGTGGATGAACGTGTTCTTTGGCAAACTGGATTGGTAGTACCAATGTTGTCCAGAGAAGAACTTCGATTGTACTAAATAGAAATAACACAGGCTGAGCAGTAAATACTGAGATCCTCCATAAAGTAGACAATGACAAGAAACTAACTTGCCCACTTCTAAACAATTTAAATGCCAATAAGGTCCGAATAAGCTTCCCTTCCGTTTATGGAACCTCTTTACCCAGTTGGGATAAGCCAATTTCATTGCACTAATAAATGCCTGGCAAAAAATTTGGATGACTGTCAATCCCTTTCTTCGAAGGTAGTTTGTTTATCAGTGTAGTGCATAACTGAACGAGGTGTTGATCTGCAAGTTCATGTTCTGAATTCTCAAACACTTCCCCTGCAAATAATTTATGGGATTTTTTAACCAAACTTCCTAGAATAACAGGCTTCCTGTACTTTACCCTACTAGAATAATTTGCCACTCATGTTCATTAAAATCACCTGGGTTCCGGGTATTGTGTCATAAAAAATGATCCCCGATTTCTTGCTTACCTTTCGGTGTGTGACGATACCACATCATCATCATAGAAGGTAACCTGATTTGACGTTGTGATTTCTGTTTGCAGGAAATGCGAGCTTGGGGTTGGATTGCACACTATTTGGCTGCGGTTATCCTATCTATTTTCTTCTTTTAGCCTTAGAGACTCGATTATAGAATAGCACATCTGTTAAGGGTACAAATCATGATCAGGAGTTAGAATGCCTGCTTGTACTGGAAAACTCGGAATGGACATCTGAATAATGGTTCCCTGCTCACCAGTTTGTGTTCCCTTCACTCCTTTTACCTATGATGAAAACAAACATGGCCCTGAATTCTTACTGTATATATATTTATTTTAGCATTAAAATTACTGGTATCAAGCTAACAATCCTCTGCAACCAATCAATTCTTTACCATGCCAAGTTCCAAGGAAAAATGGATTTGGGCACATGAGATTTTTTCTTTACTTTTCCTTTTTCAGTCGACCTGATGGTTTCCATTGGAACTGCCAGGCTGGCAGGATTAAGAAACCATTGCTGGTTGTTTCTTCCCCCGTAATTAAGTGTATCTCAGACATAATTACCTTCTGCGCTCAAGGCACCTGCTTTTGGAACTAGACTTTAGAACCACTAGAGTTGTTGCATACTCTGAATTGTGAAAGCATACATATGAAATCATACTGTTCTTGAAATCATGGAAACCACAAAACCATACTCTGAGTAATACTGTGACTTTCAATATCTTTCACACTGCTAAGCTGGCCTGTACCACTTAGCTGAGCTAGGGGGACTGCAAAAGGTAATGACTGGACCAGCATGGTCAGTTGATTTTACTTCCAATAATTGTTGCACTTATGTCCTTTTGGATCCACGTGTAGTAAGCATGATGAGTAGTGATTTTTTTTATAAAAAAAGCATGATGAGTCTAGTCGTTGCTGAAGCAATCGTATCTTAAACAATCGTTCTTCACATCATCATCTCTGTAAGAAATAAAAGAAAATAAAGTCTGCCTGCTTCAGTAGTGGGCAGTCCTTTATTCTCTCGCCGTCCTTTCTCCCCTTGCAACTTTTGATCTATCTTTTCTGCAAAGAGTATAATATCAGGGAGAAAATGGAGAAGTACTAGGACTTTCAGGATGTGCCAACACTTTTGAATTATGTTTTTTTTTCTTTTCTTCGGAGAGGATGCCAGTGAGTGAGTGAGGCAGTGGTGAGCATTGGATCCAACTACAGTATCATGTGATGATGATGATGTGTGAGGTTTACAGTATATATTATTGTTATTGCAGGACTATGTACTGGCTGGCCTTTCGGTTTTTGGCATGATATAGATACGCGTTGGACGTGCAGTGTTTTAAAAAAAATGTACTGTATGATTACTCTCCCTTGTAAAAAAATATAAAAGCGTTTAGATCACTCTCTTATATTTCTTTACGGAGGGAGTAATATTTAACTTAATGGCAAATAATTGAAAGCCTGAGTGAGCAGAGGCGCTATTCCTGAACCAACAAGTGATTCAAAGGAATTCTATAGAATTGAAATCTTTAGAAAAATTTTCTATGTTAGTTCTTTGATTCATAGGATAAGATCCCATATGAATTTTTCCTATTGAATCTTTTGTACTATATTTCATAGAAAATCTAACATTCACTTCAATCTCCTTTTGCAATTCCTTTGTTTTTCTTGTGGCGTCAAATGCTTCTTGCTAATCCTATAGGATTCAAGTTGACAAGCCACCCCAATCCTGTACTTTTTCTATTCCCATATTTTCAAAATCCTACGAATCAAAGAGGCCCTAAAGAGGACATAATATTCCAAATCACAATCTAAAAAATTATAGGCCATATGTACTCAGCCAAAATCTAGCAATATACTCCCTTCGTCCCGTAATATAAGACGTTATACATCCACAAGAGAAAAGGCTGGCAATCTGGAAAATATCATGCATTGCCTTTCTTGCCCTCCTCTTGTGCGAAGCTAAACTTCAGTCAAAAACTCGCCTTGCTCGTTTTCATGTTTATTAATAAATGCCGTATATTTCTTTCTCTCGTGAAAAAAGAAACGTGCATGACATGGTTTAATAGAAAGTTAGAGCCACATAGACAAATCTTGGAATCGAAAGATTTTAGACTTCATAGAATTAAAACCGAGTACATGAGGTGCGATTTCAGTACTATTAGGCACGAGGAGGAGGTTAGCCTTGATGGACACGTGGTGCCTCATAAGGACATCTTTCGATAGGGGTCAATGTTGCAGAGGGATGATGATATCGACGAAGATGTGAACCATCGAATCAAAACTGGATGGATGAAGTGGCGCCAAGCTTCTAGTGTTCTCTGTGACAAGAGAGTGCCACAAAACCTAGAAGACATGTTTTATAGGACAACGATCCAACCCGCAATGCTGTAGGGTGCTGAGTGTTGACCAAGTAAAAGACAACATGTTTAATAATTATGTGTGACGGAGATGCGCATATTGAGAGGGATGTGTAGCCACTCAAGAAAGGACCGGATCCAAAATGATGATACACGAGATAGAGTTGGGGCACCGACTGAAGAGAAGTTTGTCCAACATTGTCTTAGATGGTTTGAGTATATTCGGTGCAGCCTCCAGAAACTCCAGTGTATAGCGGACGGCTAAAACGTGCTGATAGTGTCAGGAGAGGTTGAGGTAAACCAAACTTGATATGAGAAAAGTCCGTAAAAAGAGATCTGAGTGTCACCAAACAACTAACCATGAATAGGGCACCATGTGCGAGAACCATAAATTGATTGTGAGATATTATGGGTTTCATTTATAGCCTACCCAACTTGTTTAGGACTAAAGGCTCTGTTGTTGTTGTTGTCGTAAAAAAAACATGTATGCCTTACAGATGTCAATGTATTTTCTATACAATAATGGAATATCTTCTGACAAGCAAACATTCGGTCTCTGCCTTGAGAGAACTGAGAAGCATATATACGCATGCAGGATAAAATCACTAGCCCTGACACAGAGGATGAGATATACAACCATCACAACCATAACTTTCTTATTATTCAGATGGACAGAACGAACTTCACACACACAAACACACACACAAGCGCCCCCAATATATGTTTGTATACAACAGCAGCAACATCAATATTTACTACACCCAAATGTTGTATAACTGTAGACCACTGATGGGAGGAACCTCACACAGGGCTAATTCTTCATGCATGACTGTAGACCACTGTACTACATACACACCTTCTTCAACACAAGACCTAAGATTAATTAACACTTCGACACCCAACCCCTTTTATTTATATCTATCTTACAGAGGGGTAGTTAATACATACAAATACATAAGTAAGACAACAAACACTTCACACAATCATACCGCGGCCTTCTTCACACCATAGGGCAGGAGCAGGAGATACTTGCCAGACGAAACGAACCGTGTCAAAACGCCGAGGTAAGCCTTGGGCAGGAGGAAAGCCTTGGGCGCTAGAGCCAGCTGCTGCGACCAGAGGCACTGAATTCCTTGGCAGGTTTGGAGCTGCGAGGCGCCGAGGTACTGGCCTCGGCGTTGTTGATGGAGTCCTCCCCGAAGCTCAGACCATTGGCGAACATTGACACGATGTTACCGCCGTGCACCCGGCCCTCAGGAAGAGGCGCACGACCAGGAGCCTCCACTGGAAGCATGGAGATGCTGCGCCTGCTGGTTTCTGAGTTTGCAGGGTGGCTCCGACAATCAAGGGAAGCAGCGCTGCTTGTAATGCTGAAAGCGGCCAGCGTTCGGCCACCGTGGATACGATCATCATCCAGCAGCGGGTTGTGATGGACGCACATGCCTTTCTTGCCTCTTGCAAGGCGGTCACAGGGAGGACTGCCAGCTCCGAGGTCGGACCCTGGGTGGCCCCACGTGCAGCGTTTGCCCCCGCCGTGTGCCTTGCAGAAGTCGGTGCTTCCCTGAGCGCTCTTATCACACCCAGCAGTTATGCACCTCTTGCCCCCACCATGACCAACGCAGCGATCCGTACGACCTCGAGCGCTCTTGGTGCACCTTTCCACCACACACCTCTTGCCACCTCCATGCGCAACGCAGAACTGTGTACCTCCGTGCACACATTTTGTGCAGCCTTGAGCCGAACAACGTTTGCCTCCTCCATGCCCTTTGCAGAATGGCGTGCTTCCCTCAGCACCCTTTGTACAGTCAGGGTGCGTGCATCTTCTGCCACCACCATGCGATTTGCAGAAATCAGTACTTCCCTGGGCGCCCTTCGTGCAACCAGCATGCTGACAGCGAGGTCCGCCTCCATGGGCAATGCATAAGCCTGAACGCCCTTCCGCGCTCTTTGTGCAGTTCTCCTGTTGACACCTTTTCCCACCACCATGTTTGATACAGCGGCCAGATTTCCCTCTTGCCGCTCTTCTGCAGCCGTCATGGATACAACGCCGACCACCGCCATGGCCTATGCAGTAATCAGTGCGGCCTTCAGCGCTCTTGGTGCACCCAAGGTGCCCGCAGCGCCGTCCCCCTCCATGAGCTTTACAGAAGATGGTCTTGCCCTCGGCGCCTTTGTTGCATCCCTCTTTACGGCACCTTCTCCCCCCACCATGTGCAATGCAGCGCCCTGACGAACCTCTGGCCCCTTTTCTACATCCTGGATATGAACAAACTTTTGTGCTGCTGATGCGATGTTGTGGACTAACAGACCCGGAAGTACAGGTCGCTGGACTTTCTTGTAGTTGGAGCAATGTTGGCATTGAAGCTGGACCCTGACTCTGGTTAGAGCTGCCTGATAAAACTTGCCTCGGAGAAAACCCAGTCATCATTGCAGTCTTATTGAGGAAAGAAAGGAACTGACCACCAGACGGTCGACGAAGAGATGTAGAACCTTCGTCAACTCTTGGGACTAAGTCCATAATGTATGGCTGCAGAAATGTGTTGTTCTGTTTGGTTGCTGAAGTTAGGTCTTGGCCAGTAATAGCAGATTGACATGGTCCAACAGACAAAGATAACTCAAGATCCAGCCCAGCCTTCGCCGAAGTTCTCCTAAAATCACTAGCCTGCTTCTCCAGCCTGGAAGTACCTTCACTGCCCAGCGTAAGATAATTTAAGCCCAAATCAACAGAAGAACCTTCATCACTACCCTTAGGAGAAGATATGGTGCAGCCAGCACGCATACTTTGCTTGCTGGAATCTGAGTTTGATGAGTTGCCCAGACCAAGCGACAAACCATCAAACTTTCTCTTGGTTCCTCTTGGTTGGTTGTACAAATAACCGTGAGCTTGCACATCAAGTTGACTATTACTGTCTGTTGGGTGACTGGCTACGGGGACGACAGGGAACTTGCTCACAATGGCCTTTGGATTTGAGAAACTTATAGTAAATGCTGACTGCCCGGGCCTGGGGTCCATTGTTCTCAGTGCCCAAGCTTGCCTCAGTTCCGGGTTAAATAATGGTCAACGAAACTACCAAGTTAGAAAACCTAAGGCATTTAGCAGTACAAGTTATCTTTGCAACCACCACTGACAAACCCTGAAGTATCTCTACGATCCATTTTCCAGTGCTCTACGCAAAGATAAAGTTATTTCTTCTTGAAGCAGCGACAATGCTAAACTTCAGAGGGATCACACCAGGGTTTTATCTGACCAACTGAACCACGGCTGCAGAGAAGGAAAGGACAATGGTCAATCAATGATCATGAGTCGACATAGAACAAACTCAATTGATATACAGCTGAAAGGAATTTTATTAAATTAGTGTTGAAGTATTGTAGGGTACTGTTCAATCATGTAACTCTACTACCTGAGACATAATGTCAACCTTTTCAAAAGGATAGGGACAAGACAACGATTTGAATTGCATGTCATTTCGAAAAGAAAAAACTTGAATTGTAGGTCTCTGAAATCTGTTCTAAACTTAAGGAATCAAAAGTATGATCCCTCTTACTGAATACTAGCAAGCATATTAAGTACATAAAGAAAAATTCCAACTGTGTCATTAAAGAAAATAGAATTCCAAAATGATTTTCATCTATGAAAGTGAATGGTACTATATATGAAACAGTTAAATGAAACAGCAAGAATCTAGTCATCTAATAGCACAATAGAAAAGCACAAATCAATCTGCTCAGTGTGGGGAGTAGTCACTGCTGGCAGTTACTTAACAACAGAAGAAGAATATCAGTACCATGTCTCCATGACTGGAAAAAGGCAAGAAAAGAAACAGCATATATCTGCAAGAGATGACTTGATGCAACTGCACTGTTGTAGTACTATATAGGGACACTTTACACCTAAGGCACCTGCAAAACGCATAGGACAGGAATATTCTACTTTTTTCTCACCCAACAAGCAAAATGGAATCTGGTTTCAGCTAATAGTCAAACTGAAGAAATTCTGCACACTTAAACATGAAACAGAGATGCCTAATGACCAAATCACTTTGGAAGCTCAAGTTGAGGATCATTCGAAGATTCACAAGAACGGTCAAATGGGATGTTAATTACTACTTCCAACTCCAAACAGAAAAGGCGGTGCAAACAGGATAACTGTAAATGCAAAAGCTTGATTTTAATCTCTTTACACAGATGTTCTTATTCCAAGAATATCGTTTACACCTATGGTTTTTCTGCCCTGCGGATGGTATGTCACCAGCAAAACATTGCAAAGATATTCCCAACACACATGAAAAACTAGGAATCCAAAACGTGAATTCCATTTCCACGCAAAACCTTGCAGCTCAACAAAGGTGATCTGTGAACAGTATCTCGCTATAAAATAATAACAGACCGAACAACCACACGACATACCGAACCATGTAACCAGCAGCAAGGATCAATTCACGGCCCTCGCCAGCCCAGGGCCGGATCTAGGTGGTGCGCACACGGCGTACCGAAAATTCGCAGAGGTCATCACTGGATGGCGAAAAGGCTCATACCTCGAAAACGAATGTCCGGGATTGCTGACGAGGGGGCGGCGGCCAGGAACGGGAGCGGCGGCGGCGGCGGGAGGCGTGTGACGGGAGGAATCGGACGCGTCCGGCGGCGGCGGCGCCGCGGCAGCGGGAGGGGGGCAAAGGCGGCGGCCAGGAGAGGGAGGCGGAAGAGGAAAGGAAGGGGATGGTGGAGGGGAGCCGCTTATGTAGAGGATCCAGTGCTTGCCCAGATTGGCGTTGTGGACGACGCCGCAGGCGCACGAGAGCAAATCAAAATCCCTTCTTTTTCTGTGCTCTGTTTTCCTTGGAAATGGAGCGTGTGATGGGAAGAAGCGAGGGAGGGGATGGGGAGTGGCTCAATATTCTTTTCGAAGCTTTGTCATGTAGGCCCCTGCGGTTGCTTGTAATTGCTGAGGGTATCTTTGGATTGTCAGAATTTCAAAGATTTTTTGCATGTCCTTTGAATCTAAGGCCTCCTTTGGTAGGGATGTAAATGGACGGATAATTTCCATTTCGGATCCGTATCCGCATCCGTTTCAAAAGATATGGTATGCACTTGCACAAATCCGCTGAATATAGACGCGAATACAGATTTTGGTCAACCGGATATCCGGCGGATATGGTATTGGTAATATCCGGCATACGTGATATTTTTTGCGGATTGTCTGAGGTTATCAAATAGGATTATCCAATAAATTTAGGCTAATCAACAAGCCCAAATATCGAATTAGCTCACTAATTAGAATCACCACATATAAATTGTTGTCGTATTGGTGTGAGTTATGACTATAAATCCTTGTCACTCTCTAGTGTTATGCGGTTGGATAAAAAGTTGTATTCATATTGTTTGCATAGTAGAAATAAAATCATGTCTCATTGCACGTATGACCCAATACATTTTGTCTGTTTCCGCTCTGAATTCGTAGTCCTATAGAATCTGCATTCAAATCCGTATCCGGTCATTATACGCTCCGCTCCAAATCCGACAAAACATATGTAAAGATATGAGGAAGGCATTATCCGTTCCAAATCCATTCATTTACATAACTACCATTTGATTCATAGGATAGGAATGTCGCTCAATTCCTATAGGGAAGAGATGTCATTTGAAGTATATTATAGGAATTGTTACATTTTGTCTTGGTTAATGTTTTTACCTTTAAAATGCAAAGAACCGGTCCCTATCCTACATAGGAATAGGAATTCATTTCTACAAACCAAATGGCTCCAAAAGAATTTTTTCTTCAAAAATCCTATTCTATACAATTCCAAGAAAAACCCTACAAACCAAAGGATGCCTAAAGAATGGTGATGTCTAAATTTCTATACCTCCATTCCATAGGATTCTCACTTGAACCTCCTTTTAGTTAAACTGGTTTGTGTAAGAGTATTATCAAGCGGTAATCCACATCTGAGACTAGGCTCATTGACACCCGGTGAACACTAAATTAAAAAATAGTGAAGAAAATAAAAGCAAATGATTTTTTTGCTGTAGAAGATGCTCAAGTGAACTAGCTGTGTGCAAAATTTCATCATGAATGAACATTTGAGGAGCTCCCAGGAAAAAAATCAACTCTCAATAGTGCCTTTTTCCAAAGTTTGTTACATATTTTTATGAGCGCTCCTCAAATGTCCTTTCACCAACAAATTTTGCATGCACCTAGCGCCTAAAGCATCTGCGATGCTAAAAGAATTTAGATTTTTTTAATTTTTTGTTCATGGGCAAGAGCAGATGAGCCCGAGCTCTAAAACTCCACACTCTAGGATCAAGACATTTTCCTATGTGTGTTATATCCAGGCAACTATTCTTGCAAGCCCCCCCCCCCCCCCCACCCCTAAAAAAATCATTCTTGCAATTGTTTCTTGTGTTTTGTGGTCCACTATTTTTCACGCACATTTCTACAAAATTGTTGTTACTTTCCCCTATTTTTATGTCTGTTGATCCTATGAGTCAAAGAACTAAAGTGTTTATACTTTATTTATCATGCTAGGGGCAGGGAAAGATATTTGGGCTTGTAGTAAAAAAAGTGAAACAATCATCATATTTCCTCCCCTTTTGAAGAGCCCACTTCTTATGTCATTACATTATATAGGATCATTTTGGGAACATTCTCTGTTGGGATCTCATTTCCTCGGGTAAATCTAATTCTAAGAGCACTTATAAGCTTTGCTTGCAGAAAATTCAAACCACACCACACCAATCACCATAGGCATATATATCTTCTTTGGTATAAGAATTTTTCTCAAGTAGGTTTGGAAACATAAGTAGATGTCACCAAGAGTTCAAAATTTTGCCATGAGGATCCTTCCAAAAGCACCATCCACAAGTATAAGAGCTTGTAGATCTCTGTCCATACAACAATGTTGCATGTGTAATCAGTAGGAGGAGAATTGCTTTTTTTCTTTTTTCTGTTGTCCTTTGCTAGAGCTGCATGGCTCAACCACCCATGGTATATAGATCTAATCTTCTTAGCAAAAACCACGTCTCCTTACAAATCATCGTCTAAAGTCTACTATCCATGAATCACCCACATGCCACCACTGAAATAAATAAAAAAACCTTTTGTGGCGCCTGTGGAAAATGGGTCTTCCTCACTAGGCACACCAAGCTGAGAGGGCCCTTTCATCATGCCAAGCCCTCTCGAAAGATGTTCATGATCATGGGGATGCGTCAGTTCAAGCGCAACACTCTCTTCCATTGCAGGGACATGCAATTTCCTTCGATCATCTTATTGAGGGGCAAAAGTATTCTCGAATGTTGCATTCAATAACACCAGGATTCCACGTTTGCTGGTGTTACAGGTACATGAATCCACAATTTTATCATGTCAAGCAGTGGCTTGGGATCCTGCAAGATCAAGGTTCAGGCTTCTTCTGCTGCCACCCTTTCCCTCTAGCCCGAAGCATCAACTCTATCTTTTGGAGCCAAGATTGCAATCTCATTTTCCCTGCAACAAGCCACCTTCCAGTCTGATTCCCTCAATCTAACCAAGGTGACTGCTAGCATGAATATCACTTAAAAAATGTGAGGTGGGAGATCAGGGCTTTACTGGTAGAATTCATCTAGGTTGCACAGACGGACCCCTCGATTCACCATATATCTAGGAATTTGAATGGGGATGTCCACAAACCAGACTCTCAACTCTTCAAATTAGCCCGTTTCTTGCTATACAATCAATTCATAATGATAGCCATTGTCAGCTTGTCCAAACTATCTAGAATGCCAACATCGATGGCTATGTAATTAAAATTGTAATATGCTCTTGAAATGAATGGAAGTTTGGCGCCTATCCATGTTCAAAAAAGGTAAAGTGTTGTTTTTCCTCCGAACAACAAGATTTGGGTATCTTTGGACCGTAACAATAAAAATAAGGTATAGGAATAACATCGGAATGAAAATTCACACGGTATGAATTTTCCATAATATATCAAAGATATATTATTTAAAACACGATGCATCTGGTCATCTGAGGGAGGGTGTGGCGGGTGGGGAAGAGGGAACTGTGGACCAGATCGAATGAAGAAGAGAAAGATAGGGGCCAAAAGGCATTAAGGTGAGTGATGGTTGCTTCCCTTGGATGGGGAAAATTTAGGTCCTATGTGGTTCTGAGAAATTCCTTGGGAATTTTAGTGGTCCATAGTTTCTATAGGTCTTTTTTTCCGCGTGAGTGGGTTCATTTTGCAGGAATTTTCAGTGGGAAATTCGCCAACTTTTACTTTCAACAATACCTGCGAACGTCAGCATGTGATCGTTTTTGTCGTCCTAGATCAATGGGCACGTGTTGCAATATGGGTTTTCTTCTTTCTTCTTCAAAAAGTAATGTTTTTCTTGTGTTGCGTACGTAGGGCATCGCAAAGCAGCTCTATTGGCCGGTTGTTTCCTTGTTGCTAAAAGGAGACGGTGACCGGTTGAGCCGTGACAAACTTTCTCCATCATCTGTGGAAACGAAGCGGCGTCACCTTCTAATTGCGAGGATCGATGAACCTAACCGCGATCATTGACCAGATCCAACAGCAAACAAACCAAAATGCTGCTTAGTTTTCCCATCAACTTGTGTTACAAATAAAGATGTTTAGTTTTTCTTTTTTGCGGCAAATAATAATGTTTAGTTTGCACCGAGCTGAATCTTATATTTGGTCGTTGTAGCTAGCCTCGTAGGCTTGGATTGCTTGCTTGTTCAACTTCTCGGCGTCTTTTCTATACTGTGTATCCTAGGCAAAACCATGTTGGGCACCCATTATAAATTAGCGGCGTGGACGACTGGCCAGCTAGCTTTGGCGCCAAGTTAGTGTTTTTAATCCAGGGCTCGAAGCCGCGGGGTGGCCCTTGCGGTCGATCGTCAGGTATTTGGTTGGCTTTGATTTGGACATTTGCGATAGTGCCGCGCAAATGCGCATGGCGTCAGTTCCATCGATGGGTCGCGGACAAAGGTGGTGGCACTGTTTTTCCTTGTCGCCAGGGAAGTTGCGTGGTAGCTAGCTAGGCAAACAGATTATATAATTTTTTTTGCGAATAAAACAGATTATATAATTAGTAGTGAAAAGATCGAGTTGAGTTCAGGGGGATCGAACAATGCCTGCGCCCTGCGCCATTGGAGGGATGGTGATTGGCTTAGAGGAAAGAAAAGGCGCGGAAAATAAAAGAGAACGATGTACGTGCAAATCAGGAAGCACCAGTGTGATTTTACACAGGAGATCGCCCTCAAGACACCGCGGCTCTCGGAGATTCCGAACCTTGTGCTCGTCGTTCTCTTGCTCGACGTGGAATCTACTCATTACGCAGGTACCACCTCCATCTTTCGAATATTGTTTGTGTTGATTTTTTTTTAAATTGACCTTAATAGGATTATAGAAAAAACTATCAACATCTATCCCGCAAAAAAAAGAAACTATCAACATTTAGAATACGAAACATGGGATCTCTGATCCGGCTATGTTGACGCGCGCCTAAGTCGTGTCCTTGCTGAAGGTGGCGGATCGGAGCTTGGCTTTGGGAAATCCCGAGATGAACCTTGGGTTGGACTCGTCATCATCAATGTACGTGCGGCGATTCCTTTTTGAAGGCGTAGCCTAGAAGTACATTTTTCGTTTTGAGTTTGTCTTTTATCATAGGGTCAGTGTTTATCTACTGGAATAACTGTCGCAAGGCAAGCAACCTTGAGTTTCATTTTTGCTTGTTTTTTTTCAACTCGATGTTGTTTGGCTGTTGGATTTTGGATTATTAATAATATAAATGGTTGTGTGCATCGCTCGGTTCAAAGGCCGGGAATTATCCACTTTTTTTTAAAGTATATGAAATCATTATCATTAATTAGATTCATCATGAAATGTATTTTCATGTAGTATAAGTTGAGTTGCAGTTATAAATAATTTCTCTATAAATTTTGTCAAAGTTTATGAAATTTGACTTTTAAGAAAAATTCAAGATGCACTATATTATGGACAGAGGGATGTTGGAAAAATTCCCTAAAGGCAATAGTAAAGTTGTTATTATCATATTTCCTTGTTCTTGATAAGTGTTTATTCTCCATGCTTAGTTGTATTAACGAAAACTCAAATATATGTATGGATACATAAACAAATACTGTGTCCTTAGTGAGCGTCTACTAGACTAGCTCGTTGTTTAAAGATGGTTAAGGTTTCCTAACCATAGACATGAGTTGTCATTTAATAACGGGATCACATCATTAGGAGAATAATGCGATGAACACACCCAATCATAAGATTAGCATCTAACGTGTCACTAAGTTTAAATTGTCATAGCTTTCTTAACGTCAAGTATCTATTCCTTAGACCATGCGATCATGCCACTCCCTAACATCGGAAGAGTGCTTTGTGGGTATCAACCATCACTTCGTAACTGGGTGATCATAAAGGTGCTCTTTAGGTATCTCGGAAGGTACTAGTTGGGTTGCATGGATCAAGACCGAATTTGTCACTCCATGTGACAGAGAGATATCTCTGGGCCCTCTCGGTAATACAACATCCAAAGTAGCTTGCAACCATGTGACTAACGCGTTCAGTCACGGGGATATTGTATTACAGAACGAGTAAAAAGAACTTGCCAGGTAACGAGATTGAACTAGGCATGGTGATACCAACGATCGAATCTATGGCAATTAAAATATCGCAAGACAAAGGGGATGGAATACGGGATTGTTTCAATCCTCGACATTGTGGATCAAATTGATAAAGATCTTTATTGAATATGTGGGAGTCTTTATGGGCATCCAGGTCCTGCTATTGATTATTGATCGGAGAAGTTGTCTCGATCATGTCCGCATGTTCTCGAAACCCGTGACGCCCCGAGACCGACGCTTCAGAAGACTTCCATATTTTCGTGATCATCATGTGTTTCTTTTGTGCTTGCTCTTTTATTTTTGCATTGCATCATGTCATCATGTCATTAATCTTTGCATCTCAACTCAACTAATAAATTGCATAGATGGTTGATCTGTTTAAATCGAGGGAAGGGTGAATTCTCTTTTTAACATATCCTCCCAATATTAGGGAGCTATAATAAATATTCCATTAACTTGGAATCACTCATAACACATTTGCATTATTCTTCAACTCTTCTTTTATTCGACTCTACTTTCCTATCCTTCCTTTTTTCAACCTTTTAGTAAAATTGAGTTGCAATTTTACTTCTCCATAAATGTTCCAAATCTGCCAATAAATCACATCTGGTGTGTAGGGTCAGCTCCTATAATCTCAACCCATTTGGAGCTTATTTGAGTGGGTTTCTAAATTCAAATTTGTCTGAGTTAAATCCAACGGGCGTGGATTTTACTTCCTCTATAAACCTCAGGCCTTTTTTATCAAATTCCTCCGTATTTTGTGAGTCCAGGAAAATTGTCCTCGTGCTCAAATTCTTTTCCCTAACCTCCCTCTTACTTTTCCTTCTCTCTAATGTTTTCTGTTAAAGAAAATTAAAGAGAGAGAGAGGAGAGAGCCCAGCCCAGCTGCACCTCCCAGCAGCGCAGCTGGCCACTTGGACCTCCACCCAGACCGGCCCAACCTCCCCTAGACCAACAGCCCCGTTGTTAACCCTAGCCTCGACCAGTCCCGATCCCCATCTCTCCCGTTTCCCCCTCGCTCGCGCCACCAGGGTGAGCCTCAGCTCGATCCCCTTTCTGCCCCACTCGTCTCCCTCCCGCGCCAGGGAGAGGAGCTCCTTCGTCCTCGCCGTCCTTCGGCTCGTCGTCGCTCCGGCCTCTCCTTCCTCACGCCACACCACCAGCCTCGCCGTGCCTCCTTGGTCCTCCCGGACTCCATCTCTGCTCCGCCTCCACCACGCTCGACCCCGCTCTCCTCCTACCCCTCGATCCCCTCGACCAGTCCGGCCTTCCTCGCCGGATACAGACCCGTGCCTCGCCGTCGTTCCCCCGCCAAGCCTCCCTTCTGCTCGCACCCTCCTGGCCAGCCGCGCCCCTCCGTGGCCTTCTGCCCGAGCCACCAACCCGCCGCGCCTCCATGCGCCTGCGCCGGCGACCTCCGCCTCCAGCCGTTGCCAGCGAGCAAGCCGCTGGCGTCCGCCTCATCGCGTTCCCCTTCGCCTCCGTCCGCCATGATCCGTCTCTGTTAGGGCCTGCCTCCTGCCGCTGATGCGCTGCGGGACCTCGATGCCGAGTGCCTCGTCGTTGGCTTCCTCACAGCCACCACCGACCCCGATTTGTGTACCTTTTGCTGTCGGATGCGCCAAGTCCACCCGGTCCAAGACCACCTCAAGTTCGACTACACGAAACTCCAAGTCTGAAGACTGTCGTGGCCGTGTATCTCGGCTACTGCCACTTCGGTTCGTCTACACGGCCTCTTCGTTGAATGACCGAGACGTCCCCGCACATGAGCACTTTGGATTTGCAAGACCCGGACCGACAAGTACCACGACGTCCGTCGATCGCCAAGTACCCCTACGCGTGGATACGCCAAGTTCCGCCAAGTACCCCTACGCGTGGATACGCTAAGTTCCTCTTCGACCCGTGTAACGGAACCGTCAAGTTCGACTACCTCTTGTGTACCACTACTTCCCTCAACGATTTTGAACTGCCCCGAAATACACGCTTCGAAGGTATAACCGCCGAGAACGAACGCCCGTGAACGAATGCATGTGTTGTATGAGATGCACCGTTTGCACCGTGTCCGATTTGTCACTCGTTTCCGTGCCACTAACCCGTGGAAACCCGGTAGTCGGGAGCACCCCACCATCTCTAGCATGTTTCGCATTTCCGCACGCTTCCTTTTGCACCCGTATCTTCATGAGCTACCGGAACCGATATGTTGCCGTGGCATCATTTTCGGGTTCGTCGCCGTGACACCCTTTCTTTCCGCCACGGTGACAAATGCCTCATGTCTTGCTCATGTCAACATTTTCATAAAATTGCTTAAAACTTGCATATGTCATCTGCATCATGATAACAACATTTAAAATGTTTATATTTCTTGTTTCCATTAAATTGTTAAATTTGCATATGGGGATTTTCCGAAATTGTTGTTTGTTATTTCCGGCCCCATCTAACCTTGCCTAAATAGTCAGTTTAATTATGCTTCACCCCTTGCCATGTTTAATACCATTTAATATTGTTGAGTAGATTAAACGGGAGAGAACTAAATAATTAAATGTGGTGTTTCATCAATATGCAACTTGTTGCATATTGAGCTCCACTTAACTTGCCATGCTTTTAAACCGGACATGCATCATACTTGATTGTGCATCATGCCATGTTTATGTGATGGTTGTTTACCATGATGTTTGCTTCTTTCCGGTTGCGCTTCTCCTTGATAGTTTGATTACGTTGCGATTGTGAGGATCCGTTCGACTACGTCCGTTTGTCTTCTTCTTGGACTCGTTCTTCTTCCTTGCGGGATCTCAGGCAAGATGACCATACCCTCGAAATCACTTCTATCTTTGCTTGCTAGTTGTTCGCTCTATTGCTATGCCGCGCTACCTACCACTTGCTATACCATGCCTCCCATATTGCCTTGTCAAGCCTCTAACCATCCTTTCCTAGCAAACCGTTGCTTGACTAAGTTACCACTTTTGCTCAGCCCCTTTTATAGCGTTGCTAGTTGCAGGTGAAGATGGAGTTTGTTCCATGTTGGAACATGGATATGTTGGGATATCACAATATCTCTTATTTAATTAATGCATCTATATACTTGGTAAAGGGTGGAAGGCTCGGCCTTATGCCTGGTGTTTTGTTCCACTCTTGCCGCCCTAGTTTCTGTCATACCGGTGTTATGTTCCTTGATTTTGCGTCCCTAACATGGTGAGGGGTATGGGACCCTCTTGACAGTTTGCTTTGAATAAAACTCTTCCAGCAAGGCCCAACATTGGTTTTACATTTGCCTATCACCTATTTATTTTCCCTAGGGAGTCGCCCTCCCAAGGGTCATCTTTATTTAGCCCCGGCCAAGGTTTTCGGAGTGTTGGTCCAACCTAGAGCCACTGCGGTGCCACCCTTCTTCCGGGTCTTCGGTTGTCAGACGTAGTGTTCATCCGTCGTGGCTCGAGACGAGATCTGTGCGGCTACTATCAGTGTGTCGGCACGCCGGGAGGTCTTGCTGGACTTGTTTTACCATTGTTGAAATGTCTTGTGCATCGGGATTCCGAGTCTGATCGGGTGTCCCGCGATGGAGGATTGTCTCCGCGGATCGTGACTTATCATGGGCTAAGTTGGGACACCCCTGCAGGGTATAAACTTTCGAAAGCCGTGCCCGCGGTTATGTGGCAGATGGGAATTTGTTAATGTCCGGTTGTAGAGAACTTGACACTTGACTTAATTAAAATACGTCAACCGCGTGTGTAGCCGTGATGGTCCCTTTTTGGCGGAGTCCGGGAAGTGAACACTGTTTGGGTTATGTTTGAACGTAAGTAGTTTCAGGATCACTTCTAGCTTCTCGACCGTTGCGTTGCTTCTCTTCTCGCTCTTATTTGCGTATGTTAGCCACCATATTTGTTTAGTGCTTGCTGTAGCTCCACCTCATTACCCCTTTCCTACCCATAAGCTTAAATAGTCTTGATCTCGCGGGTGTGAGATTGCCGAGTCCTCGTGACACACAGATTCTACCAAAACAGTTGCAAGTGCTGACGATGCCAGTGCAGGTGACGCAACCAAGCTCAAGTGGGAGTTTGATGAGAACCTTGGTCGTTACTATGTTTCGTTTCCTGATGATCAGTAGTGGAGCCCAGTTGGGACGATCGGGGATCTAGCATTTGGGGTTGTCTTCTTTTATTTTGGTTCCGTAGTTGGACCTGGGTTGTATTATGGATGATGTATGATTTATTTAAGTATTGTGTGAAGTGGCGATTGTAAGCCAACCCTCTTTATCCTATTCCTGTTCATTACATGGGATTGTGTGAAGATGACCCTTCTTGCGACAAAACCTACAATGCGGTTATGCCTCTAAGTCGTGCCTCGACACGTGAGAGATATAGCCGCATAGTGGGTGTTAGAAAATCGTAGGGTCACACACTTAACGTTCAATGATGCTTGGGTAGGAATGGCGTATTAGTAATGGTGAGACTGGAGATAGTTCCGAGTCTCAGATAGGATCTGGTGTATCACGAGGAGCTTTAGAATGGTCCGGAGATGAAATTTCATATAAGGAAAGTGGTTTTCAGGGTTCTGGAAAATGTTCGGGATTTTTCGGTATTGTATCGGGAAGGTTCTAGAAGGTTTCAGAATGGGGCCCATCTGCATGGAGGAACCCACATGGACGTGGGTAGTGGGTCAAGGCCCACACCCTGGTCCAGACGCACCAAGATCCCCCCTAAACAGAATAGGATCATATCCCGAAGGGATAATATCAAGATCCCTAAAAAGGGGGGATCACGATCGGTGGGAAAGGAAAGCCGGGGATTTCGTTCCCCCTCCCCGCCTTGGCCGCCGAGCCTAGGGACTTGGAGGAGGGGCTAAGCCCCCTCCCCCATGCCTATATAAAGAGGGGAGGCACAGGGGCCAGTAGCCCATCCATCCCTTGGCACCTCCCTCCCTGCTACTCCTCCCTCCTCCTCCGCAGATGCTTGGTGAAGCCCTACCGGAGCTCCACCATAAACTCCACCACCACGCCATCGTGCTGCTGGCCTGGATCCCATCTACCTCTCCCCTCGCTTGCTGGATCAAGAAGAAGAAGACGTCACTGAGTCTTACGTGTGCATATCTCGAAGGTGTTGTTCATGCAGTGCGAGATTAGATTGGATCGTGAAGAAAGTATGACTATGCGAACCACGTTGTTAGAACATTTTCGCTTTAGGTTTACAAGGGTATGTAGACTTTCTGACTCGTTGCTAGCATCTAGTAGATTGGATCTTGGGTGAATTCCTAGAATTGTTTTCGTTTTCCATGCAACGATTCACGATAGTGGTATCAGCGCACCATCTATGCATAGATGTTTTGCAGGAGTAGAACACAATTTTATTGTGGGTGTTGATGTTCATGTTGCTACCCTCCTTTATTATTTTGGATTTGGCGGCATAGTGCGATGAAGCGGTCTGGACCAACTTTTCTTGTCCATGCATAAGAGACCGTTATGCAACTGACATGTAACTTGTATTACATAAAGTGGCTGGCGGTCCTATGTCTCTCCCACTACAGTTAAAATCTGATTTGACAATGGTGGTACTGAAAAGGTTAAAAGGAAAAATTTAAATCACCATTGTGGCTTTTCGTAGGTAAGAGAGGTTCTTATACGTTCCTCATAGAAGCCATGCAGAATTTGCAAGAACAAAGTAGAGGACGCCTAACTTGTTTTTGCGGGACATGTGATGTGGTATGGCCAAGAAATAATGTGATGTATGAGATGATCATGCTTTTTAATCTTTCACGACTTGCATGTCGATGAGTACGGAAACCGGTAGGAGTCATGCATATGGTTGTCGTAATATTATTGTATGACATGCCTATCAATAATTAAATGCCATGTAATTGCTTTACTTTATCATGAGTTTTTTTTGCGAAATACTTTATCATGAGTTAGCAATACTTGTAGAAGTAATAGTTGGTGGAGACAACCATATGATGGCACCGAGGGCCTAGGTGCCATGCTGGTGGTGATGGAGATCATGCCGGTGCTTTCGAGATGGTGATCAAAGGCACAAGAAGAAGAAGGTCATATCATGTCACATATTGCTTGCATGTGATGTTTGTCTTTTTATGCATCTTATTTTGCTTAGACCATGACGGTAGCATTATAAGATGATCCCCCACACTTAATATCAAGATAGAAGTGTTCTCCCATAACATGCACGGTTGCGAAAGTTAAATGCGTTTTGAAGCACCTCGTGATGATCGGGTGTGATAAATTCTACATTCACATTCAACAGGTGTAAGCTAGTTTTACACATGTAGAAATACTTTGGTTAACTTGACGAACCTAGTATGTACAGATATGATTTCGGAACACATCGAACTGAAAGGTTAAACATGAGTCATATGGATGATATGATCAACATGTTGATGTTCACCATTGAAACTACTCCATTTCACGTGATGATCGGACATGGGTTAGTGAATTTGGATCATGTATCACTAAACAACTTGAGGGATGTTGATTTAAGTGAGAGTTCATTAGTAATTTGATTAATTTGAACTAATTATCATGAACTTAGTCTAAGTTTCTTTGCAAATATGTTGTAGTTAAATGGCTCACATTGTAGTTCCGCTCAATTTCAATGCGTTCCTAGAGAAAGAAAAACTGAAAGATGATGGAAGCAACTTTGCGGAATGGCTTCATAATCTAAGGATTATCCTCACTGCTGCACAGAAGGCTTATGTCCTTGATGCACCGCTCAGTATGCCACCCCTTCCTAGGACGTCTATAGATGTTGTGAACGTCTAGCAGACACGTGTTGATGACTAATCGATAGTTTACTGCGCCATACTGCACGACTTAGAACCAAGGCTCCAAAAGCGTATTGAGCACCACGGGGCATATGAGATGATTGAGGAAATGAAAATGGTGTTTCAGACTCATGCCCGTGTGGATAGGTATGATGCCTCAAACAAGTTCTTTAGTTGTAAGATGGAAGAGAACATCTCCGTTAGCGAGCACGTACTCAAAATGTATGGGTATGCCATTCGCCCGAATCAATTGGGAGTCAATATTCCTGATGAACTAGCGATTGACAGGGTTCTCCAGTCATTGCCACCAAGCTGCAAGGGCTTCGTTATGAACTATAACATGCAAGGGATGGAGAAGACACTCCTTGAGCATTTCGTGATGCTTAAAACTGCGGAAGTAGAAATAAAAAAAGAGCATTAAGTGTTGATGATTAAGAAGACCACCAGTTTCAAGAAGGCTAAGGGAAAGAAGGGGAACTTCAAGAAGAGTGGCAAGCAAGTTGCTGCTCCAGTGAAGAAGCCCAAAGCTGGACCCAAACCTGACACTGAGTGTTTCTATTGCAAGGGGAATGGCCACTGGAAGCGTAGCTGCCCAAGTATTTGGTAGATAAGAAGGCTGACAACGTCAACAAAGGTATATTTGATATACATGTTATTGATGTGTACCTTACTAGTGCTCATAGTAGTGCCTGAGTATTTGATACTGGTTCAATTGCTAATATTTGTAACTTTCGAAACAAAAGCTACAGAATAAACAAAGACTAGCTAAGGACAAGGTGATGATCTTGGCGTTGGAAATGGCTCCAAGGTTGATGTGATCACCGTCGACACACTCCCTCTACGTCTACCTTCAAGATTAGTTTTAAACCTAAATAATTGTTATTTGGTGCCTGCGTTAAGCATGAATATTATATCTGGATCTTGTTTATTTCGAGATGGTTATTCATTTAAATAGGAGAATAATGGTTGTTCTATTTATATAGTCATGCACCAAATCTGAATGGTTTATTGTTGTTGAATCTCGATAGTAGTGATACACATGTTCATAATATTGATGCCAAAAGATGCAAAGTGAATAATGATAGTACCGCATACTTGTGGCACTGCTGCTTAGGTCATATTGGTGTAAAGCGTGTTGGGAAATGTCGTGGTTTTGTCATGGCATATGTCCTCGTGAAAGGACTTAGTCACGAGGCCATCGCCGCGAGGTGGTAGCTTGAACGAGGTTGATCAGAATCGGAAGACAAGGGTTTACCCAGGTTCGGCCCCTCGCGGTGGAGGTAAAAGCCTACTCCTGATTGATTGATATTGATGATGATGATCTTGATTACAAGGGTGCGACTTGCATATCCTAGTACTCAAGAGCTTGCAACTTAGTCTGTCTGCCTCAGGGGCTCCCCTTTATATACAGGTCAAGGCCCTGGGCTTACAACAGAGTCTGAGTTATAGTACGACCCATGCCCTGATCAGTTTCCTATTTCTTGTTTCCTAAGTAAGGGAACTATGGCGTCCTTCGGTGAGCCGCTGCCTCAGGTTTTGCGTTGTGAGCCAGCCCACTCTATGAGTCGCCCTGTAGGCCTTGAGGTCTTGATTGCCACAACCCATCTCAAGTCTTGCTCTTCAGGCTGCCATTGGATAACGCTGCCCTAAATGGGTGGGTCATACCGTGGGGCTATATCCCCAACATTAGCCCCCAGATTAACTTGGATTCATTCATGTCAATCTTCAGACTGATAATAATTCCGGGTCATCTTCCCTTTTGAATTGGCATCATGACTGGGTCATAAGTTTCGGCTTATGATACTTCCACACTTGTCATTTATATCTCTTTGAAATATGAAGTCATCTTCCAGAATTTCAGGGGCTCAAGTGTGACATCACGGCGAATCTTTGTGTATATCCGCAAGGCCTGAAAATCGAGGCGTCCTTTACTCCAAAAGTTATTGTGCCTCCTCTATTCTCGCGCTTGCCCTTTCTCCTTCTCTTCACCTTATAAATACACACATATGGGTTCTTTTTTCACTTTTACCACTTCGCTCCCTACTTCTTCTTCTTCTTTCTCGCGCCTCGGTCACCCGCAACCAGAGCCCTGCTGTCGTGCGACCGCGAGTCCTCTGGCGATGTAAACCGCATCATATTCTTCACGCGCGCCACCGTCGAGGCTGCTCAAGATCATCTCGAAGTAGTTCGCCGCATCCAGGTATGACTCATTTCCCCCTTTAGATCCGTAGCAATACCCTAGTGTTTGTCGTAGTTCATCAATGTTCTTCGGTTCATACCACCTTGCCTGCTATCTAGATCTAGATTCAAATGAAACTTCCGTAGAAATACTCCATTAGTGATAGCAACACCATTTTTGCATCTGGAAGCTTCATATCCTTGTTAGAACCTATAAATAGGCTAGCCAATGCTTCCACTGTCCACCTTAGGTTTAGTGAATATTTTTATTTTTGAACCAATTTGTAGATCCGTGGTGGCCATCGTTTCAAGAGAAACTTGTTTCTGTCCAGCACTTAGCTGAAAGCCAAAAAAGGTCTTTAAGTAGAATGGGTCACCCTATGATTTGCCGGCTCGTTATTACATCTTGTAACTCACCAAATTTTGATAGTCATAGTTGTCCCTTATTTTGCCGGCTTAATATTTTGAGTACCTTGGCGACTCATTAATAATGGAACAAACATGTTGACTCACCCCACAATCGTAGTAACCTTATTATTTGGCAACCCATCATTTGAACCAGCTGGCAACTTATCGCTTATAAAAATGACCCGCCATTCATATCTTGCCCGCAACTTTAGTCTTTTTTAGAATCTCATCATGGCCAAGACTGACAAGAATAAGACCAATAAGGCCTGCAACTCGATCCGACCTCAAGTTTCCACCCTGGTACTTGATGATCTCGTGGGGAAAGGTCTTCTTCCGACTGAAACAATAGTCGGCTGGCGGGTGCCTGATGAAGAGAGCACCCCCAACCTGACGAAGGAGAAGTTATTGTGTTCACTGATCATCTTCAAAGGGGCTTCTCATCGCCCGGGTCAAAATTCTTCCGGGATTTCCTTAATTTCTTCAACTCCACCCTCAAGATATTGGTCCCAACTCTATGACCAATCTGTGTCAATTCCAAGTCTTCTGCGAGGTTTATCTTCAGACAAAGGCGACTGTCCCTCTCTTCAGGGAGTTTTTCCTATATCAACCACCAGACCGAGTTTGCAGACGGTCCCATCATAGAATTTGGTGGGATTTCTTATGAGAGAAAAGGCATTAGAATTACTCCATAAAGTGTTATACTGATTGAAAACACTATAAAGAACAGTATGAAAACATGATGCAAAATGGCGTATCAATTCCCCCAAGCTTAGACCTCGCTTGTCCTCAAGCGAAAACCGATATCGATAATCATGTCCACATGTTTAGAGAGAGAGAGAGGTGTCGATAAAAACAAAATACAGACATAGTTGCATCATGATCATTATTACGACAACAATATTCATTATCATATAACTTCTCATGAGCAAGTAATAACTCATCACAACATCGGAGTATAAAGCATAAACTTCCTTGAAAACTAACAAACTATGTTCTCAGACAACAATGCAATTGCAATTCATCATATTTCAGGAAGGGTCTCATGTCGGAGCTTTTTAGCAAGTCCACATATACTCAACCATCATTTAGTCTTCTATGATTACTAACACTCACAACATATATATGGAGCAAAAAGTTTCAGCCGGACACATAGAAAGATAGGGGCTTATAATTCCGCCTCCCAACTTATTCACCTCAGGGGTGATGTTAAGAATAATAACTCATGATCACTCATATCCAACTGGATATATGTGCCTAGATCTTTCTCCCCCACAAAATGATTGCAAAAGAGAAAAATAAAAAGGAATAGAGGAGAATACTATTGACTCTTGCATGAAAAGTGAATACATAAAAGTCAAAGAGAGGCCCTTCATAGAGGGAAGCAGAGGTTGTCATGCGCTTTTTTATTTTTGGATGTGCAAGCTCTTAATGCAAAGGAGCTGTCGGATTCAGGGCTCCGCATACCCAATAAGGTTCGAACTCTGGGGCGTGTGAGAAGATCACAACCAGCTCACGTCCCAAGCTCACCACCCCACGTACTAGCCTCGTCGAGTTCGCGTAAGCGGGGAAGAAGATGAACACGGCAGTTTACCCAGGTTCGGGCCACCTTGCGGTGTAAAACCCTACTCCTGTGATGTCTACTACACAACCTTCTTCTTGTAAACGTTGTTGGGCCTCCAAGTGCAGAGGTTTGTAGGACAGTAGCAAATTTCCCTCAACTGGATGACCTAAGGTTTATCAATCCGTGGGAGGTGTAGGATGAAGATGGTCTCTCTCGAACAACCCTGCAACCAAATAACAAAGAGTCTCTTGTGTCCCCAATACACCAAATACAATGATAAATTGTATAGGTGCACTAGTTCGGCGAAGAGATGGTGATACAAGTGCAATATGGATGGTAGATATAGGTTTTTGTAATCTGAAAATATAAAAACAGCAAGGTAACTAATGATAAAAGTGAGCATAAACGGTATTGCAATGCTTCAAAACAAGGCCTAGGGTTCATACTTTCACTAGTGCAAGTTATCTCAACAATAATAACATAACTGGATCATATAACTATCCCTCAACATGCAACAAAGAGACACTCCAAAGTCACTAACAGCGGAGAACAAACAAAGAGATTATTGTAGGGTACGAAACCACCTCAAAGTTATCCTTTCTGATCGATCTATTCAAGAGTCCGTAGTAAAATAACACGAAGCTATTCTTTCCGTTCGATCTATCCTAGAGTTCATACAAGAATAACACCTTAAGGCACAAATCAACCAAAACCCTAATGTCACCTAGATACTCCAATGTCACCTCAAGTATCCGTGGGTATGATTATATGATATGCATCACACAATCTCAGATTCATCTATTCAAACCAACACAAAGTACTTCAAAGAGTGCCACAAAGTTTCTACGGAGAGTCAAGATTTAAAACGTGCCAACCCCTATGCATGGATTCCCAAGGTCACGGAACCCGCAAGTTGATCACCAAAACATACATCAAGTGAATCAATAGAATACCCCATTGTCACCACGAGTATCCCATGCAAGACATACATCAAGTGTTCTCAAATCCTTAAAGACTCAATCCGATAAGATAACTTCAAGGAAAACTCAATCCATTACAAGAGAGTAGAGGGGAGAAACATCATAAGATCCAACTATAATAGCAAAGCTCGCGATACATCAAGATCGTGCCAAATCAAGAACACAAGAGAGAGAGAGAGAGAGAGAGAGATCAAATACATAGCTATCGGTACATACCCTCAGCCCCGAGGGTGAACTACTCCCTCCTCATCATGGAGAGCGCCGGGTGATACGTCCATTTTGCATCATGCTTTTATATCTATATTTATTGCATTATGGGCTGTTATTACACATTATGTCACAATACTTATGCCTATTCTCTCTTATTTTACAAGGTTTACATAAAGAGGGAGAATGCCGGCAGCTGGAATTCTGGGCTGGAAAAAGGAGCAAATATTAGAGACCTATTATGCACAACTCCAAAAGTCCTGAAACTCCACGGAAGTTATTTTTGGAAATAATAAAAAATACTGAGCGAAGAAAATACCAGAGGGGACCCACACCCTGGGCACGAGGGTGGGGGGCGCGCCCCCTGCCTTGTGGGCCCCCTGGTGGCCCTTAGGTGCCCATCTTCTGCTATATGAAGTCTTTCGTTCGAGGAAAAATCATAAGCAAGCTTTCGGGACGAGACTCCACCGCCACGAGGCGGAACCTTGGCGTAAAAAATCTAGGGCTCCGGCAGAGCTGTTCTGCCGGGGACACTTCCCTCCGGGAGGGGGAAATCATCGCCATCATCATCACCAATGCTCCTCTCATCGGGAGGGGTCCAATGTCCATCAACATCTTCACCAGCACCATCTCGTCTCAAACCCTATTTCATCTCTTGTACCCAATTCTTGTCTCTAAGTCTGAGATTGGTACTTGTAGGTTGCTAGTAGTGTTGATTACTCCTTGTAGTTGATGCTAGTTGGTTTATTTGGTGGAAGATCATATGTTCAGATCCATTATGCACATTAATACCCCTCGATTATGAACATGAATATGATTTGTGAGTGAGTTACGTTTGTTCACGAGGACATGGGAGAAGCCTTGCTATTAGTAGTCATGTGAATTTGGTATTAGATTCGATATTTTGATGAGATGTATGTTGTCTCTCCTCTAGTGGTGTTATGTGAATGTCGACTACATGACACTTCACCATTATTTGGGCCTAGAGGAAGGCATTGGGAAGTAATAAGTAGATGATGGGTTGCTAGAGTGACAGAAGCTTAAACCCTAGTTTATGCGTTGCTTCGTAAGGGGCTGATTTGGATCCATACGTTTCATGCTATGGTTAGGTTTACCTTAATACTTCTTTTGTAGTTGCGGATGCTTGCAATAGGAGTTAATCATAAGTGGGATGCTTGTCCAAGTAAGGACAGCACCCAAGCACCGGTCCTCCCACATATCAAATTATCAAAGTACCGAACGCAAATCATATGAACGTGATGAAAACTAGCTTGACGACAATTCCCATGTGTCCTCAGGAGCGTTTTCCTTCATATAAGAGTTTGTCCAGGCTTGTCCTTTGCTACAAAAAGGATTGGGCCACCTTTCTGTACTTTATTTACTTTTGTTACTTGTTGCTCGTTACAAATTATCTTATCACAAAACTATCTGTTACCTATAATTTCAGTGCTTGCAGAGAATACCTTGCTGAAACCGCTTATCATTTCATACGCTCCTCGTTGGGTTCGAAACTCTTACTTATCGAAAGGACTACGATAGATCCCCTATACTTGTGGGTCATCAAGACTCTTTTCCGGCGCCGTTGCCGAGGAGTGAAGCTCCTTTGGTAGGTGGAATTTGGTAAGGAAAAATTTATATAGTGTGCTGAAATTTTACATCACTTGTTACTATGGAAAGTAATCCTCTGAGGGGCTTGTTCGGGTATCTTCGCCCGACCAAGAGAGCATAGAGTTGCTCCTCAACCCTCTGAACCTACTGAAAATGAAAATGTCTACTTTGAAATTCCTTGGTATGATAGAAAAACTGCTAGCTAATCCTTTTGCAGAGATGGAACATTACATCTGATGAGCACCTAATATATATGGATGAAGTTTGTGGACTATTTAAGCTTGCGGTATGCCCGATGATGTTATCAAGAAGAAGGTCTTCCTTTATCTTTGAAGGGATATGCATTGACATGGTATAGGCTATGTGATGATATGGGATCATGGAACTACAACCGATTGAAATTGGAATTTCATCGGAAGTTTTATCCTATGCATCTTGTTCATCGTGATCGTAATTATATATATAATTTTTGGCCTCGCGAAGGAGAAAGCATCGCTCAAGCTTGGGGGAGGCTTAAGTCAATGTTATATTCATGCCCCAATCATGACCTCTCAAGAGAAATGATTATTCAAAACTTTTATGCTTGGCTTTCTGACAACAATCGCACCATGCTCGATACTTCTTGTACGGGTTCTTTTATGATGAAGACTATTGAATTCAAATGGGATTTATTGGAAAGAATTAAACGTAACTCTGAAGATTGGGACCTCGACAAAGGTAAGGAGTCAGGTATAACACCTAAGTTTGATTGTGTTAAATCTTTTATGGAGACCGATGTTTTCCGTAAATTCAGCACTAAATATGGACTTGACTCTGAGATAGTAGCTTCTTTTTGTGAATCTTTTGCTACTCACATTGATCTCCCTAAGGAGAAGTGGTTTAAATATCATCCTCCCATAGAAATAGAAGTATTTGAACCTATTAAAGTTGAAGAAAATACTATCACTTATAATGATCCTATTGTTCCTACTGCTTATGTTGAGAAACCACCTTTCCCTGTTAGGATAAAGGATCATGCTAAAGCTTCAACTGTGGTTCGTAAAAGCAATATTAGAACTTATACACCTCATGAGCAAGTTAAAGTTGAACCTAATTTTGCTATTGTTAAAGATCTCTTGGCTGATAATATTGATGGGCATGTTATTTATTTCTGTGATGAGACTGCTAGAATTGCTAAACCTAGTGCTAAAGATAAACATAGACCTGTGGTAGGCATGCCTGTTATTTCTAGGAGATCATTGTTATCATGGCTTGTGTGATATGGATGCTAGTGCTAGTGCAATACCTATTAACTTATACACAGAAATTATGCATGATATTGCACCTACTGAGTTAGAAGAAATTGATGTTACCATTAAGCTTGCCAATAGAGATACTATTTCACCAATTGGGATTGTTAGAGATGTTGAAGTATTGTGTGGGAAAACTAAATATCCTGCTGATTTTCTTGTTCTTGGTTCCCCACAAGATAGCTTTTGTCCCATTATATGTGGTAGACCCTTCTTAAACAATGTTAAGGCTAAGATAGACTGTGAAAAGGATGTTGTTACCATTGGTCTAGGTGATATGTCTCATGAGTTTAACTTTTCTAAATTTCGTAGACAACACCGTGAAGAGGA
The DNA here is from genome assembly GCA_021605145.1 of Aegilops bicornis. Classification (NCBI taxonomy): domain Eukaryota; kingdom Viridiplantae; phylum Streptophyta; class Magnoliopsida; order Poales; family Poaceae; genus Aegilops; species Aegilops bicornis. The sequence continues at coordinate 639,106,944 of CM038675.1, forward strand.
ATTGCCTAGTAAAGATGAAATTATTGGTCTTGCTTCTATTGCCGTACCTCCTAGTGATCCTTTAGAACAATATTTGCTAGACCATGAAAATGATATGTTTATGAATGAAAGAAGGGAAATAGATGAAGTGTTCTTTAAACAGGGACCTATTCTGAAACACAACTTGCCTGTCGAAATCCTAGGGGATCCTCCTCCACCCAAGGGTGATCCCGTGTTTGAGCTTAAACCATTACCTGATACTCTTAAATATGCTTATCTTGATGAAAAGAAGATACATCCTGTTATTATTAGTGCTAACCTTTCAGAGAAGGGGGAAGAAAAATTATTGAAAACTCTGAAGAAGCACCGTGCTGCTATTGGATATACTCTTGATGATCTTAAGGGCATTAGTCCCACTCTATGTCAACATAAAATAAATTTGGAGAAAGATGCCAAACCAGTTATTGATCACCAACGACGCCTGAATCCTAAGATGAAAGAAGTGGTAAGAAAGGAAATACTAAAGCTCCTTGAGGCAGGTATAATCTATCCCGTTGCTGTTAGTCAGTGGGTAAGTCACATCCATTGTGTCCCTAAGAAGGGAGGTATTATCGCTGCTCCTAATGATAAAGATGAATTGATTCCGCAAAGAATTATTACGAGGTTATAGGATGGTAATTGATTTCCGCAAATTAAATAAAGCTACTAAAAAAGATCATTACCCCTTACCTTTCATTGATCAAATGCTAGAAAGATTATCCAAACATACACATTTTTGCTTTCTCGATGGTTATTCTGGTTTCTCTCAAATACTTGTGTCAGCTGATGATCAAGCTAAGACCACATTTACTTGTCCTATCGGTACTTTTGCTTATAGACGTATGCCTTTTGGTTTATGTAATGCACCTGATACCTTTCAAAGATGCATGATGGCTATATTCTCTGATTTTTGTGAAAAGGTTTGTGAGGTTTTCATGGACGATTTCTCTGTCTATGGATCCTCTTTCGATGATTGCTTGAGCAACCTTGATCGAGTTTTGCAGAGATGTGAAGAAACTAATCTTGTCTTGAATTGGGAGAAGTGCCACTTTATGGTTAATGAAGGTATTGTCTTGGGGCATAAAATTTCTGAAAGAGGTATTGAAGTTGATAAGGCTAAAGTTGATGCTATTGAAAAGATGCCATGTCCCAAGGACATCAAAGGTATAAGAAGTTTCCTTGGTCACGCTGGATTTTATAGGAGGTTCATTAAGGACTTCTAAAAAATTTCTCGGCCTCTGACGAATCTATTGCAAAAAGATATACCATTTGTCTTCGATGATGATTGTGTAGAAGCATTTGAAATACGTAAGAAAGCATTAATCTCTGCACCTATTGTTCAGCCACCTGATTGAATTTACCCTTTGAAATTATGTGTGATGCTAGCGATTATGCTGTAGGTGCTGTTCTAGGGCAAAGAGTTGATAAGAAATTAAATGTTATTCAATATGCTAGTAAAACTCTAGACAATGCCCAGAGAAATTATGCCACTACTGAAAAAGAATCTTTAGCAGTTGTAGTTGCTTGTGATAAGTTCAGACCTTATATTGTTGATTCTAAAGTAACTATTCACACTGATCATGCTGCTATTAAATATCTTATGGAAAATAAAGATGCTAAACCTAGACTTATTAGATGGGTTCTCTTGCTACAAGAATTTGATTTGCATATTATTGATAGAAACGGAGCTGAGAACCCGTTGCAGACAACTTGTCTAGGTTAGAAAATATTCTTGATGGCCCATTACCTATTGATGATAGCTTTCCTGATGAACAATTAAATGTCATAAATGCTTCTCGTACTGCTCCATGGTATGCTGATTATGCTAATTACATTGTTGCTAAATTTATACCACCTAGTTTCACATACCAACAAAATAAAAAGTTTTTCTATGATTTGAGACATTACTTTTGGGATGATCAGCATCTTTATAAAGAAGGAGTAGATGGTGTTATTAGGCGTTGTGTACCTGAGCATGAACAGGAGCAGATCCTACGCAAATGTCACTCCGAGGCTTATGGAGGACACCACGCTGGAGATAGAACTGCACATAAGGTATTGCAATCCGGTTTTTATTGGCCTACTCTCTTCAAGGATGCCCGTAAGTTTGTCTTATCTTGTGATGAATGTCAAAGAATAGGTAATATTAGTAGACATCAAGAAATGCCTATGAATTATTCACTTGTTATTGAACCATTCGATGTTTGGGGCTTTGATTATATGGGACTGTTTCCTGCCTCTAATGGATATACACATATTTTAGTTGTTGTTGATTATGTTACTAAGTGGGTAGAAGCTATTCCAACTAGTAGTGCTGATCATAACACTTCTATTAAGATGCTTAAAGAAGTTATTTTTCCGAGGTTTGGAGTCCCTAGATATTTAATGACTGATGGTGGTTCACATTTTATTCATGGTGCTTTTCGTAAAATGCTAGCTAAGTATGACGTTAATCATAGAATTGCATCTCCATATCACCCACAGTCTAGTGGTCAAGTAGAATTGAGTAACAGAGAACTCAAATTAATTTTGCAAAAGACTGTTAATAGGTCTTGAAAGAATTGGTCCAAGAAACTTGATGATGCATTATGGGCCTATAGAACTGCATATAAAAATCCTATGGGTATGTCTCCGTATAAAATGGTTTATGGAAAAGCATGTCACTTACCTCTCGAACTAGAACATAAGGCATATTGGGCCATTAAAGAGCTCAATTATGATTTCAAACTTGCGGTGAGAAGAGGTTATTTGACATTAGCTCACTTGATGAATGGAGAACCCAAGCCTATGAGAATGCTAAGTTGTTTAAAGTAAAAGTTAAAAGATGGCATGACAAAAGGATACAAAAGCGTGAGTTTAATGTAGGTGATTATGTATTATTATACAACTCTCGTTTAAGATTTTTTGCAGGGAAACTTCTCTGTAAATGGGAAGGTCCTTACGTTATCGAGGAGGTCTATCGTTCGGGTGCCATAAAAATCAACAACTTTGAAGGCACAAATCCGAAGGTGGTGAACGGTCAAAGAATCAAATATTATATCTCAGGTAATCCTATAAATGTTGAAACCAATGTTATTGAAACCGCAACCCCGGAGAAATACATAAGAGACACTTTCCAGAACGTTTCAGACTCCGAAAAGGAATAGGTATGTGGTACGGTAAGTAAACCGACTCCAAAACAGTTCTAATGGCAATTTTTCTTTGTTTTGGAATATTTAGAAAAATAGAAAAATAAGAAGTAGTATGGTAAGGACACGAGGCCTCCACGAGGGTGGAGGGCGCGCCCCCTGCCTCGTGGGCACCTTGTGCGCTCTACGGACTCCGTTTTCTTGCTCCTTACGTATTTTGGTCGGTAAAAATTCATTATATATTCTCCCGAAGGTTTTAACCACTGTATCACGCAATTATCATCTGTTCTTGTTTCTAGCTGTTTTCTGTCAGGGTTGTCAAGGCCAGGCATCATGTCGTCTCCCTCCTTCAACAAAGGTGACAACGATGCTTGGCTAATGAAGACAGAGTTGAAGAGGGAAGAACCCATGGAGATCAACAAGGATGAAGGGATCAAGAAGGCCACGGAGGATCAAGCTCCAGCAGCAGAAGACATCCTTGAACTTGATCACAATCTTCTTACCCCAACTGAGATCGAAGCTTTCAAGATGATTGAGTTAGCTCGTATACAAAGCAAGTATCTCACATGTGAAAATATTTTGTTGGAGGAGCATATCACCGCACTCAAAGGCATTATTCGCAAGTTGGAGGACCTCTTACGCTCGATGTGCGACTATCCATCATCACCTCCATCTTCTTCACCAGCAAAGGAGATATAATCATATGGGTATGGGCACTCCCCTTGGCAACTGCCAAGCTTGGGGGAGGTGCCCCCGTACCGTATCACCATCACATCTCTCTCTTTACCGTTTTTCTTAGTTCGATCCTTTTGGTAATGCCTTGATCTAGTAGAATAAAACAATTAGTATGATTTATATTTGAGTTTTTAGTTTTGAGTTTTGCTTTATGATCCCTCTATGTAATCGAGTCCATGAGCTATATAATAAAGATTAGTGTTGAGTCAAGGGCTTGATCATCTTGCTATGATCTTGAGTGAATAAAAGAAAAAGAAGGAATAAAAAGAAATAAAGAGATCATATTGATCTTATGGAGAGTAATGACTTCACATAGAAAGGGTATGATGATTAAAAGTTGTTGAGAGTTGACAAACATAGCTTTGGTCATCGTTGCAATTAATAGGAAGTAATAAAGAAAGAGAGCTTTCACATATAAATATACTATCTTGGACATCTTTTATGATTGTGAGCACTCATTAAAATATGACATGCTAAAGAGTTGATGTTGGACAAGGAAGACAACATAATGGGTTATGTTTTCTTATATCTGAAACAAAGTATATTGTCATGGATCATCCAACATGTTGAGCTTGCCTTTCCCCCTCATGCTAGCCAAATTCTCTGCACCAAGTAGAGATACTACATGTGCTTCCAAATACCCTTAAACCCAGTTTTGCCATAAGAGTCCACCATATCTACCTATGGATTGAGTAAGATCCTTCAAGTAAGTTGTCATCGGTGCAAGCAATAAAAATTGCTCTCTAAATATGTATGATTGATTAGTGTGGAGGAAATAAGCTTTATACGATCTTGTGATGTGGAAGAAATAAAAGCGACGGACTGCATAATAAAGGTCCATATCACAAGTGGCAATATAAAGTGACATTCTTTCGCATTAAGATTTTGTGCGTCCAACCCTGAAAGCGCATGGCAACCTCTGTTTCCCTCTGCGAAGGGCCTATATTTTACTTTTATCTTCTACCTTATGCAAGAGTCATGGTGATTTTCACCTTTCCTTTTTTACATTTTATCCTTTGGCAAGCACAGTGTGTTGGAAAGATCCTGATATATATATCTAACTGGATGTAAGTTAGCATGAACTATTATTGTTGACATTACCCTTGAGGTAAAAGGTTGGGAGGCAAAACTATAAGCCCCTATCTTCCTCTGTGTCCGATTGAAACTCCGTAACCACAAGTATTGCGTGAGTGTTAGCAATTGTGAAAGACTAAATGATAGTTGAGTATGTGGACTTGCTGAAAAGCTCTCACATAGACTCTTTCTGATGTTATGATAAATTGCAATTGCTTCAATGGCTGAGATTTTAGTTTGTTGGTTCTCAATAAAGTTTCTGATTCATACTTGATATTGTGAATAGATTATTACTTGAGCATAAGAAATTGTATGACAATATCCATATATGTTGCTGTTATACGAATGATCATGATGCCCTCATGTCCGTATTTTATTTTATCGACATCTCTACCTCTAAACATGTGGACATATTTATCGTTATCGGCTTCCGCTTGAGGACAAGCGAGGTTTAAGCTTGGGGGAGTTGATACGTCCATTTTGCATCATGCTTTTATATCGACATTTATTGCATTATGGGCTGTTATTACACATTATGTCACAATACTTATGCCTATTCTCTCTTATTTTACAAGGTTTACATAAAGTGGGAGAATGCCGACAACTGGAATTCTGGGCTGGAAAAGGAGCAAATATTAGAGACCTATTCTGCACAACTCCAAAAGTCCCTAAACTCCACGGAAGTTATTTTTGGAAATAATAAAAAATACTGAGCGAAGAAAATACCAGAGGGGACCCACACCCTGGGCACGAGGGTGGGGGGCGCGCCGTAAACCCCCTGGGCGCGCCCCCCTGCCTCATGGGCCCCTGGTGGCCCTCCGATGCCCATCTTCTGCTATATGAAGTCTTTCGTCCGAGGAAAAATCATAAGCAAGCTTTCGGGACGAGACTCCGCAGCCACGAGGCGGAACCAATCTAGGGCTCCGGCAGAGCTGTTCTGCCGGGGATACTTCCCTCCGGGAAGGGGAAATCATTGCCATCGTCATCACTAATGCTCCTCTCATTGGGAGGGGGCCAATATCCATCAACATCTTCACCAGCACCATCTCCTCTCAAACCCTAGTTCATCTCTTGTATCCAATTCTTGTCTCTAAGTCTGAGATTGGTACTTGTAGGTTGCTAGTAGTGTTGATTACTCCTTGTAGTTGATGCTAGTTGGTTTATTTGGTGGAAGATCATATGTTCAGATCCATTATGCACATTAATACCCCTCTGATTATGAACATGAATATTATTTGTGAGTAGTTACGTTTGTTCCTGAGGACATGGGAGAAGTCTTGCTATTAGTAGTCATGTGAATTTGGTATTCGTTCGATATTTTGATGATATGTATGTTGTCTCTCCTCTAGTAGTGTTATGTGAACATCGACTACATGACACTTCACCATTATTTGGGCCTAGAGGAAGGCATTGGGAAGTAATAAGTAGATGATGGGTTGCTAGAGTGATGAAGCTTAAACCCTAGTTTATGCGTTGCTTCGTAAGGGGCTGATTCGGATCCATATGTTTCATGCTATGGTTAGGTTTACCTTAATACTTCTTTTGTAGTTGGGGATGCTTGCAATAGGAGTTAATCATAAGTGGGATGCTTGTCCAAGTAAGGACAGCACCCAAGCACCAGTCCACCCACATATCAAATTATCAAAGTACCGAACGCGAATCATATGAACGTGATGAAAACTAGCTTGACGATAATTCCCATGTGTCCTCGGGAGCGTTTTCCTTCATATAAGAGTTTGTCCAGGCTTGTCCTTTGCTACAAAAAGGATTGGGACACCTTGCTGCACTTTGTTTACTTTTGTTACTTGTTGCTCGTTACAAATTATCTTATCACAAAACTATCTGTTACCTATAATTTCAGTGCTTGCAGAGAATACCTTGCTATCATTTCCTTCTGCTCCTCGTTGGATTTGACACTCTTACTTATCGAAAGGACTATGATAGATCCCCTATACTTGTGGGTCATCAATCCCCCCTCCGGCAGGGTGCCGGAACAGGGTCCCGATTGGTTTTTGATGGCTACAGAGGCTTGCGGCGGCGGAACTCCCGATCTAGGTTATGTGATGGGGGTTTCTGTATATACGAGAGGTTTTTGTGTCGGGATCAAGTCAGGGGGGTCTTCGAGGCGGCCATGAGGTTGGGGGGCGTGCCCCCACCCTCGTGGGTGCCTTGGGACTCTTCTGGCCCATCTCCGATACTCCGTGGGCTTCTTCTGGTCCAAAAACAATCTCCGTGAAATTTCAGGTCAATTGGACTCCGTTTGGTTTTCCTTTTCTGCGATACTCAAAAACAAGGAAAAAACAGAAACTGGCACTGGGCTCTGGGTTAATAGGTTAGTCCCAAAAATCATATAAAATAGCATATAAATGCATATAAAACATTCGAGATGGATAATATAATATCATGGAACAATAAAAAATTATAGATACGTTGGAGACGTATCAAGCATCCCCAAGTTTAATTCCTGCTCATCCTCGAGTAGGTAAAATATAAAGACATAATTTTTGATGTGGAATTCTACCTAACATAATTATCAATGTAATCTTGTTTATTGTGGCAAGAATATTCAGATCCATAAGATTCAAGACAAAAGTTTAATATTGACATAAAAATAATAATACTTCAAGCATACTAACCAAGCAATTATGTCTTCTCAAAATAACATAGCCAAAGAAAGCTCATCCCTACAAAATCATATAGTTTGGCTATTTTCGTCACACAAAATGCTCTCATCTTGCACAACCCCGATGACAAGCCAAGCAATTGTTTCATACTTTAGTATTCTCAAACTTTTTCAACTTTCACGCAATACATGATCGTGAGCCATGGATATAGCACTATGGGTGGAATAGAATATAATTATGGGAGTTGTGTGGATAAGACAAAAAAGGGAGAAAGTCTCACATCGATGCGGCTAATCAACAGGCTATGGAGATGCCCATCAACTGATGTCAATGCGAGGAGTAGGGATTGCCATGCAACAGATGCACTAGAGCTATAAATGTATGAAAGCTCAACAAAAGAAACTAAGTGGGTGTGCATCCAACTTGCTTGCTCATGAAGACCTAGGGCATTTTGAGGAAGCCCATCATTGGAATATACAAGCCAAGTTCTATAATGAAAAATTCCCACTAGTATATGTAAGTGACAATATAAGAGACTCTCTATCATGAAGATCATGGTGCTACTTTGAATCACAAGTGTGGAAAAAGGATAGTAGCATTGTCCCTTTTATTTCTCTTTTTTTTATTTTTTATTTGGCCCTTTTTTATTAGCCTTTTTTGCCTTTCTTTTTTTCTTTATTTTTGAGACAATGCTCTATTAATGATGATCATCACACTTCTATTTATTTACAACTCAAAGATTACAACTCGATACTTAGAACAAAATATGACTCTATGTGAATGCCTCCGGCGGTATACCGGGATGGGAAATGAATCAAGAGTGACATGTGTGATAAATTATGCATGGTGGCTTTGCCACAAATACAATGTCAACTACATGATCATGCAAAGCAATATGACAATGATGAAGCGTGTCATAATAAATGAAACGGTGGAAAGTTGCATGGCAATATATCTCGGAATGGCTATGGAAATGCCATAATAGGTAGGTATGGTGGCTGTTTTGAGGAAGATATAAGGAGGTTTATGTGTGATAGAGCGTATCATATCATGGGGTTTGGATGCCTTGGCGAAGTTTGCACCAACTCTCAAGGTGAGAAAGGGCAATGCACTGCATCAAGAGGCTAGCAATGATGGAAGGGTGAGAGTGCGTATAATCCATCAACTCAACATTAGTCATAAAGAACTCACATACTTATTGCAAAAATCTACAAGTCATCGAAACCAAGCACTACGCGCATGCTCCTAGGGGGATATATTGGTAGAAAAAGACCATCGCTCCTCCCCGACCGCCACTCATAAGGAAGGCAATCAAAGAACACTTCATGCTTCAAATTTGTTACACAACGGTTACCATACATGCATGCTACGGGACTTGCAAACTCCAACACAAGTATTTATAAAATTCACAATTACTCAACTAGCATGACTCTAATATTACCATCTTCATATCTCAAAACAATCATCAAGTATCAAACTTCTCATAGTATTCAATGCACTCTATATGGAAGTTTTTATTATATCCCTCTTGGATGCCCATCATACTAGGACTAGTTTAATAACCAAAGCAAATTACCATGCTGTTTAGGACACTCAAAATAATATAAGTAAATCATGAGAGTTCATCTATTTCTTCAAAATAAAACCACCGCCGTGCTCTAAAAGGATATAAGTGAAGCACTAGAGCAAATGACAAACTACTCCGAAAGATATAAGTGAAGATCAATGAGTAGTTGGATAATTATGCAACTATGTGAAGACTCTCTAACATTTAAGAATTTCAGATCTTGGTATTTTATTCAAGAAGCAAGCAAAACAAAAGAAAATAAAATGACGCTTCAAGCAAAACACATATCATGTGGTGAAGAAAAATATAGCTCGAAGTAAAGTTACCGATAGACGATGACGAAAGAGGGGATGCCATCCGGGGCATCCCCAAGCTTAGGCTCTTGGTTGTACTTGAATATTACCTTGGGTTGCCTTGGGAATCCCCAAGCTTAGGCTCTTGCCACTCCTTATTCCATAGTCCATCGAATCTTTACCCAAAACTTGAAAACTTCACAACACAAAACTCAACAGAAAACTCGTAAGCTCCGTTAGTATAAGAAAATAAAACCACCACTTAGGTACTGTTGTGAACTCATTATAAATTCATATTGGTGTAATATCTACTGTATTCAAACTTCTCTATGGTTCATTCCCTCTGATACTACTCATAGATTCATCAAAATAAGCAAACAACACAATGAAAACAGAATCTGTCAAAAACAGAACAGTCTGTAGTAATCTGTATCAAACGTATACTTCTGGAAGTCCAAAAATTCTGAAATAAATTGGTGGACTTGAGGAATTTGTCTATTAATCATCTGCAAAAATAATCAACCTAAAATCACTCTCCAGTAAAATATGGAAGCTAATCTCATGATCGCTAAAGTTTCTGTTTTTTACAGCAAGATCATAAAGACTTCACCCAAGTCTTCCCAAAGGTTCTACTTGGCACAAACACTAATTAAAACATAAAACCACATATAAACAGAGGCTATATGAATTATTTATTACTAAGCAGAAAAAAAATCAAGGAAAAAAAATAAAATTGGGTTGCCTCCCAACAAGCACTAACGTTTAACACCCCTAGCTAGGCATGATGATTTCAATGATGCTCACATAAAAGATAAGAATTGAAACATGAATTGAGCATCATGAAGAATATGACTAGCACATTTAATTCTAACCCACTTCCTATGCATAGGGATTTTGTGAGCAAACAACTTATGGGAACAATAATCAACTCGCATAGGAAGGCAAAACAAGCATAACTTTAAAATTTTAAGCACATAGAGAGGAAACTTGATATTATTGCAATTCCTACAAGCATATGTTCCTCCCTCATAATAATTTTCAGTAGCATCATGAATGAATTCAACCATATAACCAGAACATAAAGCCTTCTTTTCATGATCTACTTGCATAGAAGTTTTATTACTCTCCACATAAGCAAATTTATTCTCATGAATAATAGTGGGAGCAAACTCAACGAAATAACTATCACGTGAAGCATAATCCAATTGAAAACTAAAATCATGATGACAAGTTTCATGGTTATCTTTATTATTCATAGCATATGTGTCATCACAATAATCATCATAAATAGGAGGCATGCTTTCATCATAATAAATTTGCTCATCAAAACTTGGGGGACTAAACATATCATCTTCATCAAACATAGCATCCCAAAGCTTGTGCCTTTGCATATCATTAGCATCATGGGTATTCAAAGAATTCATACTAACAACATTGCAATCATGCTCAACATTCACATATTTTATGCCGAGCATTCTATGTAATTCTTCTTCTAGTACTTGAGCACAATTTTCCTTCCCATCATTTTCTCGAAAGACATTAAAAAGATGAAGCATATGAGGCACCCTTAATTCCATTTTTTTGTAGTTTTCTTTTATAGACTAAACTAGTGATAAAACAAGAAACTAAAAGATTTGATTGCAAGATCTAAAGATATACCTTCAAGCGCTAACCTCCTCGGCAACGGCACCAGAGAAGAGCTTGATGTCTACTACACAACCTTCTTCTTGTAGACGTTGTTGGGCCTCCAAGTGTAGAGGTTTGTAGGACAGTAGCAAATTTCCCTCAACTGGATGACCTAAGGTTTATCAATTAGTGGGAGGTGTAGGATGAAGATGGTCTCTCTCAAACAACCCTGCAACCAAATAGCAAAGAGTCTCTTGTGTCCCCAACACACCAAATACAATGGTAAATTTTATAGGTGCACTAGTTCGGTGAAGAGATGGTGATACAAGTGCAATATGGATGGTAGATATAGGTTTTTGTAATCTGAAAATATAAAAACAGAAAGGTAACTAATGATAAAAGTGAGCGTAAACGGTATTGCAATTCTTCGAAACAAGGCCTAGGGTTCATACTTTCACTAGTACAAGTTCTCTCAACAATAATAACATAACTGGATCATATAACTATCCCTCAACATGCAACAAAGAGTCACTCCAAAGTCACTAATAGCGGAGAACAAACGAAGAGATTATTGTAGGGTATGAAACCACCTCAAAGTTATCCTTTCTGATCGATCTATTCAAGAGTCCGTAGTAAAATAACACGAAGCTATTCTTTCCGTTCGATCTATCCTAGAGTTCATACAAGAATAACACCTTAAGACACAAATCAACCAGAACCCTAATGTCACCTAGATACTCCAATGTCACCTCAAGTATCCGTGGGTATGATTATATGATATGCATCACACAATCTCGGATTCATCTATTCAAACCAACACAAAGTACTTCAAAGAGTGCCACAAAGTTTCTACCGGAGAGTCAAGACGAAAACGTGTGCCAACCCCTATGCATGGATTCCCAAGGTCACGGAACCCGCAAGTTGATCACCAAAACATACATCAAGTGAATCAATAGAATACCCCATTGTCACCACGAGTATCCCATGCAAGACATACATCAAGTGTTCTCAAATCCTTAAAGACTCAATCCGATAAGATAACTTCAAAGGGAAAACTCAATCCATTACAAGAGAGTAGAGGGGGAGAAACATCATAAGATCCAACTATAATAGCAAAGCTCGCGATACATCAAGATCGTGCCAAATCAAGAACACAAGAGAGAGAGAGAGAGAGAGAGAGAGATCAAATACATAGCTACTGGTACATACCCTCAGCCCCGAGGGTGAACTACTCCCTCCTCATCATGGAGAGCGTCGGGATGATGAAGATGGCCACCAGTGATGGATCCCTGATACGTCCATTTTGCATCATGCTTTTATATCGATATTTATTGCATTATGGGCTGTTATTACACATTATGTCACAATACTTATGCCTATTCTCTCTTATTTTACAAGGTTTACATAAAGAGGAGAATGCAAATTTGGAATTGAAATTTGGAAAAGGAGCAAATATTAGAGACCTATTATGCACAACTCCAAAAGTCCCGAAACTCCACGGAAGTTATTTTTGGAAATAATAAAAAATACTGAGCGAAGAAAATACCAAAGGGGACCCACACCCTGGGCACGAGGGTGGGGGGCGCGCCCCCTGCCTTGTGGGCCCCCTGGTGGCCCTTAGGTGCCCATCTTCTGCTATATGAAGTCTTTCGTTCGAGGAAAAATCATAAGCAAGCTTTCGGTACATAAGAGAGAGAGAGATCAAACACATAGCTACTGGTACATACCCTCAGCCCCGAGGGTGAACTACTCCCTCCTCGTCATGGAGAGCGCCGGGATGATGAAGATGGCCACCGGTGATGGATCCCCCCTTCGGCAGGGTGCCGGAATAGGGTCTCGATTGGTTTTTGGTGGCTACAGAGGCTTGCAGCGGCGGAACTCTTGATCTAGGTTATGTTCTGGGGGTTTCTATATATATAAGAGGTTTTGGCATCAGCAACAAGTCAGGGGGTCTCCGAGGCGGCCACGAGGTAGGGGGGCACGCCCCCACCCTCGTGGGTGCTTCGGGACTCTTCTGGCCCATCTCCGGTACTCCGTGGGCTTCTTCTGGTCCAAAAACAATGTCCGTGAAATTTCAGGTCAATTGGACTCCGTTTGGTTTTCCTTTTCTGCGATACTCAAAAACAAGGAAAAAGCGAATCGCACTGGCTCTGGGTTAATAGGTTAGTCCCAAAAATCATATAAAATAGCATATAAATGCATATAAAACATCCTAGATGGATAATATAATAGCATGGAACAATAAAAAAATTATAGATACGTTGGAGACGTATCATCCTGCTTTGTGGTGGATTGGCCTCACGAGGACGCTGAGGATGAACTAGTACAATGGATGAGCGGCCTCGTGAGGGCTCTGGTGGTGAGGATGAATTGGTCTGGGGTCCCATCAGATCGGGATCCCTCCTACGGTGGTGGCTAGCCTATATTTATAGTGGCCTGGGTCCTCTTCCCTCAAAACTTAGGCGTGATCCCACAACGGACGATTTGAAAGGGGAAAAGAAGTACATCTAATCCTGACGAAAGGTGGTCTTCGCCTGCAAAGTTTCTGGTCGTGACACGGGGGTGGGCTCGGCGATGACATCCGTCCTGCCGAGCTCGTGGTCTTGGTCCTGTTGCACTGGAATGGAAACCATTGAGGGAATCCTTGGGAACCCGCGTCTGTCCTTGCCTCCTTAGCACCAAAGAGGAAATCTCCTCCTCTGCGCCCGCTGGCGCCCGCCTGGCCTTGGTCGTCATGTCTCACGTCATCGTGTCCTCGTGAGGCTGGGTACCTGTATAGAAATCTCCGCTCCTTGGGAGGCAGGCTCGGAGAGCTGCCCCTCAGGGGGTCTTGATGTCGTTCTCCTCGCGGGGCCAGGGCCCTCGCAAGTGTCTTGTCTTGGGGGCCTTGTAGCTGGGTCGTACCAGGCCGTCGATGGGCCCACGCGCTAGGCCGCAGGCAGGCAGGTCTGGGTACACCCGATCCCAGAACGCCGATAGTAGCCTCCGGGCCCAAGGCGCGCTCGAGCTGGCTTCCAGGCAAAGCCAAGGAGAAGGCCGAAGCGCCACGGGCCCTAATCGCCTGCGAGCCAGAGCCGACGCGTGGCGCACGATGGGCCGCGGACACCTCCACTTCCCCACGTCGCCTCGGCAACTGCCCAGGCTGACAAGGGATTGGCGCACGCCTACGGGGCCACCATTGACCGAATGCGAAGGGGCGGCGGTTGGCCTCCTCTCACCTATAAGAGTGCGAGGGGAGCGGAGCCCCCTAGCCCATCTTCATCTTCTTGCTCCTCCATTCTGCACCCTTTCTGCAGCACCCATGGCGCCGATGAGAAGGTTCTCAGCCGCCGAGAAAGGGAAGGCTCCCTAGGAGGGGCCAGGCTTGCCACCGCCCTAGAGGTGGCGTGGCCGCCCCCACAAGTCCGCCGCGACATCGGAGGCTGTCCCTCAGGGGCGCGAGCGCACCCCTACGGGCGTCCGCATTGTCTCCCGCGGCCGTGGGAAGGGCCCCTCCCACGGGAGCGGCAGCGGAAGCCGCGGCGGCCACGGTCGAGGTGGTGGGCTCACGGTGGCCACCTGGCCGCCGCGCCCGCGATCCCACACGGCTAACGTGGCCTGAGAGTTTGTGGTGTGGGTGGAGAGGCCAAAAGGCACCTGGATCCACCTCTCGCGCTTCTTCGTGGAGGAGCTGCCGGTCGGAGGGCCCGATGGCTTGTGGCTGTTGGCCGACGGCAGTAGCAGCAGGGCCTCGTGGGTGGAGGTCGAGGTTACCCCCGCAGGCAACATGTTCCTGAACCGCGGGTGGCAGGCATTCGCCCACGCTCGCGGCCTGCAGGGGAGGCGTACTCTTCAATTCAAGCATGACAGGGCGGCGACGCTCTTCGTCGAGGTCTTCGGGGAAGACGACATGCGCCTGGGGTGCTGCCCGGAGGGCGACAACAGCGACAACGACCACCTCTCTAATGATGATGACCATCACGGTGGCGGCTCCCTCCATGGTGAACTTGCCCTTGGCGACGGCCGCGCCACCTCCAGCAACGGCGGCGCCTCCCCTAGGGAAAGCACGAGCAACGACGACTACGATGAGCCGCCACGCCACCGTGCCCGGACCAGGGAGGAGGGTGAGGCGCCACGCCGCCGAGCCTCCGTCAAGGAGGAGGAGGACTCCAACTGATTGGGAGCCACGCCGAAGCTGGGCATCAGGAACAACGGCCCTCAGGAGGCCGATCCTTTTGCTTGTTTTTCTTTTTTTTCCTACATCAAGAGTTATGAAGAGCCCCACGGGGTGTGTAATGAACTGCGGCGCTTGCGCCTTTATATCAGTGTTTCTCGCTCGTAGTTTAGCATTTATGTAGTTACTAATCAAAAAGTTCCTGCTCGACATGATTAGGATAACTTAGCTTTGTGCACTTGTATCCCTTGGTGGGTCCCTGCATCATGGGGCCGAACCCCTCCTGCGGGTTGGATCGCTCCGGGCCTCAAGAGGCCCACAACATGCGAGGTCCCTGGGGGGCTCATGAGGTTTCGTGGCCTCCGAAGACGCCTGCGCCAGGTGTTGGATCTCTCGTAGGTGTAGGCAACACTTGATGTGAGGTTCCTAAAAAATGAGCCAAGTCGTGCCCTTTCTCCAGCCACTCTTTGTTGGCACCCGTCCTGCGTCTAGAGCTCCTGAGCGAGGGTCAATCATCGCTGGTGTGCCGGGTCGCAATGCCCGACGAGGCAAGGAGTTGGGCGCTCCTGAGGCCTGGGGCCGAGAACCACACTTGCCTATTGGCTCGCTCAGGAGCGTCGCGCGAGGATCCAGACACCAAGGCCTTGGTGAGGTGTACGTGCGGGCAGACCGGCGGCCGTTGTGGCCTGGGATTCCAACGTTGCCGGGTCTGGCCTGAGCGTAACACCGTGCCCAGCCCCCGCTTGCGGGACGCACGGGAGGGAGCAATGGGCCACTGTTACTTCATTAAAAAACGAGGTTCATGAGGAAAAACACTGCAAGAAGAAAAATCCTGACCCCCCATTCGAATAAAAGATGCGGAAACTTCAAATTTCATTCCAAAAAGTGGCAAATTTGGTTACAAGAGAAAGCAAAGAACAGCCGCGTCCGACACCTAAGCTATTATTCCCACCAGCACAGAGCATGGTGCCTCCACTTGGCATGGGCATAGTCATTGTTCGACCGTGTCATCCGCCAACACGGAGCATGGGGCTTCCACTTGGGCATGGGTGGGAGCCCCCGCGGGGCCGAGGGGTGGCGCACCGGGAGACTCTGGGGCGTGTACAATCTCACTCATTATTATGTGAGAGTGTCATAGGTAGAACTTGTGGAGATGCTGGATGTTCCAAGCATTCTGGATGGGGACCCCGTCCTGCGTCTCCTAGCGTACGGCGCCGGGCCTGGAGACACGGGCGATCCTGAATGGGCCCTCCCACATGGGCGAGAGCTTGTGAAGGCCCTCCCTGGAGAGGACCCACCTCAGGACGAGGTCTCCCACCTCGAGGGTTCGGGAGCGGATGTTGCGGCCATGGTAAGGCCGCAGCGCCTACTGGTACCTTGCTGCGTGAAGTGAGGCCTGGCAATGGGCCTCCTCCCCGAGCACCAGATCCGTTCCCCACGAGGCATCCTGACGCGCCTTGTCGAATGCGAGGACCCGTGGGGAGTGATGCTTGACCTCATGTGGGAGGACCGCCTCAGCCCCGTAGACGAGGAAGAACGGGGTCTCGCCGGTGGGCTTAGTCGCGGTGGTGTGGATGGACCACAACACAGACTGAACCTCACCGAGCCAACCCCTGATGCAGGCCTCAATCTTATTCTTGAAGCTCCTTGCCTTGATTCCCCTAAGGACTTCCGCGTTGGCGCGCTCAGCCTGGCAGTTGCTCCGTGGGTGCGCCACCGAAGCGTATCATATCTGCGTTCCAAGGTTGGCACAATATGTCCTGAAGAGGTTGCTTGTGAATTGGGAGCCATTGTCAGTAATGATACAGTTGGGGACCCCGAAACGGCTCACGAGGCCTTTGATGAACTTGACGGCTGAGCCAGCAGGGATGGTGCGCATGGGCTCCACCTCCGCCCACTTGGTGAACTTGTCGATGGCGATGTAGAGGTAGCGGTATCCGCCGGCTGCCCGAGGAAACGGACCCAGGATATCCAGCCCCTGCACTGAAGGGCCATGAGAGCGGGATGGTCTGGAGACCTTGCATGGGATGGTGAATCTGCTTGGCGTGCAACTACATGCCTCGTAGGATCGCACCAGCTCGGTGGCGTTGTTGAGCATCGTAGGCTAGTGGAACCTGCTGCGGAACACCTTGCCCATGAGGGTGCGCGACAAGGAGTGGTGTCCGCAATCTCTGCTGTGGATGTCGGCCAACAGTGAGGGAGTCCTGGATTAGGGGGTCTCTGGACAGCCGGACTATATCCTTTGGCCGGACTGTTGGACTATGAAGATACAAGATTGAAGACTTCGTCCCGTGTCCGGATGGGACTCTCCTTGGCGTGGAAGGCAAGCTTGGCAATACGGATATGTAGATCTCCTCCCTTGTAACCGACTCTGTGTAACCCTAGCCCACTTCGGTATCTATATAAACCGGAGGGTTTAGTCCGTAGGACAACAACAATCATACCATAGGCTAGCTTCTAGGGTTTAGCCTCTACGATCTCGTGGTAGATCAACTCTTGTAATACTCATATCATCAAGATCAATCAAGCATGAAGTAGGGTATTACCTCCATCGAGAGGGCCCGAACCTGGGTAAACATCGTGTCCCCCGCCTGCTGTTACCATCTGATAACCCACAAGTGTAGGGGATCACAACAGCTTTCGAGGGTAGAGTATTCAACCCAAATTTATTGATTCGACACAAGGGGAGCCAAAGAATATTCTCAAGTATTAGCAGTTGAGTTGTCAATTCAACCACACCTGGATAACTTAATATCTGCAACAAAGTATTTAGTAGCAAAGTAATATGATAGTAGTGGTAACGGTAACAAAAGAGTAATGAAAGCAAAAGTAATATTTTTGGTGTTTTGTAGTGATTGTAACAATAGCAAAGGGAAAGTAAATAAGTGAAGACCAGTATATGGAAAGCTCGTAGGCATTGGATCGGTGATGGATAATTATGCCGGATGCGGTTCATCATGTAACGATCATAACATAGGGTGACACAGAACTAGCTCCAATTCATCAATGTAATGTAGGCATGTATTCCGAATATAGTCATACGTGCTTATGGAAAAAAACTTGCATAACATCTTTTGTCCTACCCTCCCGTGGTAGCGGGGTCCTAACGGAAACTAAGGGATATTAAGGCTTCCTTTTAATAGATGGCGATATCTTCCATGCTACACACATTATAGAAGGTTCCCAAACAGAATGGTAAAGTTTATACTCCCCCTCCACCAACAAGCATCAATCCATGACTTGCTCGAAACAACGAGTGTCTCCAACTAGCAGCAGTCCTAGGGGGAGTTTTGTTTGCAATTATTTTGATTTAGTTTGCATAAATCATGGGACTGGGCATCCCGGAGACCAGCCATTTTCTCATGATTGATGAGCGGAGTCCACTCCTCTTGAGAATAACCCGCCTAACATGGAAGATAAGGGCAGCCCTAGTTGATACATGAGCTATTCGAGCATACAAAACAGAATGTTTATTTGAAGGTTTAGAGTTTGGCACATACAAATTTACTTGGAACGGCAGGTAGATACCGCATATAGGAAGGTATGGTGGACTCATATGGAATAACTTTGGGGTTTAAGATTGGATGCACAAGCAGTATTCCGCTTAGTACAAGTGAAGGCTAGCAAAAGGCGGAAGGACCAACTAGAGAGCGACAACAGTCATAAACATGCATTAAAATTAATAAACATTGGATGCAAGCATGAGTAGGATATAATCCACCATGAACATAAATATCGTGAAGGCTATGTTGATTTGTTTCAACTACATGCGTGAACATGTGCCAAGTCGAGTCACTTAAATCATTCAAAGGAGGATACCACCCCATCGTACCACATCACCACCATTTTAATAGCATGTTGGCACGCAAGGTAAACCATTATAACTCACAGCTAATCAAGCATGTCACAAGCAACTATGATCTCTAATTGTCATTGCAAACATGTTTATCCATAATAAGCTGAATCAGGAACAATGAACTCATCATATTTACAAAAACAAGAGAGGTCGAGTTCATACCAGCTTTTCTCATCTCAGTCAGTCCATCATATATCATCATAATTGCCTTTCACTTGCACGTCCGAACGATGTGAATAATAATAAAAGTGCACGTGCATTGGACTAAGCTGAAATCTACGAGCATTCAATAAGCAGGAGAAGACAAGGCAATATGGGCTCTTGGTTAAATCAACAATAATGCATATAAGAGCCACTTCAACAATTTAATCATAGTCTTCTCCTATTGACCCCCAAAGAAAAGAAAAGAAATAAAACTATTTACACAAAGCTCCCAACAAGCAAAAGAAGAACGGGAAATATTTTTGGGTTTTATTTTTAATTATTACTACTACATAAAGAAAAGTAAACTAACTAAAAGTTGCTACTAATTTTTTTTGTTTTTCTTAAGGTTTAACAAACACACAAGAATAAAGCAGGAAAAAGAAAATAAACTAGCATGGATATTACAATGAAAGAGTATGAGCACCGACATCTAGCAATGAGTGTGTGTAAACATAAATGTAATGTCGGTGGGAAATACGTACTCCCCCAAGCTTAGGCTTTTGGCCTGTTGGTTCATTGCCGAGGATGGCTGGCGGATACCCGTAGGTGTAGCCGGGGTCAGCATCGCGATGAAGAAGACTCGATCGCCATTGGCTGGAAGCCATCTTTGGATCCCAAGAATAAACAGACTGTCGTGGAGGCTCATATTGTGGTTCCGGTTCCGGGGCTGGTGCAGGATTCCGGTAGGCTTGAACGGCCGCCCACGGAACGAGATACGGTCCTTCAAAATTAAACAAGGAAGGAGCAGGCAAGGTAATAGTCTCAGGGTGATGTTTATTAAAGTACAATTTGTATTTAAGCTCCCCTTCCCGACTCTTAACAGTAAAATCATGCGCTAGCATACTCTTATAATCTAAATAAGCACTAGGCAGCAATTTTTCTTCTTTCTCATAAAGCCTAATGGGTATGTTAAAATGTGCTGCTAGGCATGAAGCATAAATACCTCCAAAGATTGGGCCCTTAGTACGGTTCAAACTTAACCGTTTAGCAATAATTCCGCCCATACTAACAGTGTTATCGCAGAATAAACCATGGAACAAAATGATAATATCAGGAACACTAAGGTTTCCACAGTTTCCACGACCAATCAAGCAACGACTAGCAAATATGGCAAAGTAGCGTAAAACAGGAAAATGTATGCTAGTGATTCTTGCATCGGAAACCTTCCTGGTTTCTCCCACAGTGATGGTGTTAATAAATTCTTCCACATCTTTACGGTGTGGTTCATCTAAGGTACCCTCAAAGGGTATTTTGCAAACCTTGCAAAATTCAGCTAATGGCATCTTCTCAACAACATCATATAAATGAAACTCTACTGAAGGAGGTGATTCCTTAGGAAAATAGTAGAACTTTTGCACAAAAGTATTAGTGAGTAAGATATACTGATGACGTTGGTCGCGGAGGAAGTCGGTGAGGCCAGCATTCTCAGCCAATGAATAGAAATCATCATAAATCCCGACTGCTCTCAAGAAATCATCGGAAGGCCATTCACACGGCCGGACCTCCGCGGTACGAGGCAAATTATATTTGGGCCTCTGTGCTTCTTCATTTTGCTTTTCCTTCGAGCTTCGGCTCGATGAGCCCCTCAAAAGTCTCTTCATCATTTTCTTTTTCTTTCATATATTTCTTTGCCTCTTGCATATCCTCAGGACTGAGAAATAGAACACCTCTCTTCTTCGGAGTTGGTTTAGGAATAGGCTCAGTAATTGGCTCTAGAACTGGCTCAGGAAGTGTCCAATTATTTTCATTTGTCGACATATTATTCAATAAAATTTCAGCTTCAACCAGTGTTCTTTCCCTGAAAACAGAACCAGCACAACTATCCAGGTAATCTCTGGAAGCATCGGTTAGTCCATTATAAAAGATATCAAGTGTTTCATTTTTCTTAAGAGGATGATTAGGCAAAGCATTAAGTAACTTGAGAAGCCTCCCCCAAGCTTGTGGGAGACTGCTACCTCTTGAGCACTGCGTTGGTTTTCCCTTGAAGAGGAAAGGGTGATGCAGCAAAGTAGCGTAAGTATTTCCCTCAGTTTTTGAGAACCAAGGTATCAATCCAGTAGGAGGCCACACACAAGTCCCTCGTACCTGCACAAAATGATAGCTACTCGCAACCAACGCGATTAGGGGTTGTCAATCCCTTCACGGTCACTTACGAGAGTGTGATCTGATAGATATGATAGATAATATTTTTGGTATTTTTGGTATAAAGATGCAAAGTAAAATAAAAGGCAAAGTAAAGAGCAAAGCAATAATAAAGCGTAGGAAGATTAATATGATGAAAATAGACCCGGGGGCCATAGGTTTCACTAGTGGCTTCTCTCAAGAGCATAAGTATTCTACGGTGGGTGAACAAATTACTGTTGAGCAATTGATAGAATTGAGCATAGTTATGAGGTTATCTAGGTATGATCATGTATATAGGAATCACGTCGAGACAAGTAGACCAAACGATTCTGCATCTACTACTATTACTCCACTCATCGACCGCTATCCAGCATGCATCTAGAGTATTAAGTTAAAACAGTAACGCCTTAAGCAAGATGACATGATGTAGAGGAATAAATTCATGCAATATGATAAATACCCCATCTTGTTATCCTCGATGGCAACAATACAATACGTGCCTTGCAACCCTTTACATCCGGGTAAGGACACCGCAAGATTGAACCCAAAGCTATGCACTTCTCCCATTGCAAGAACTACCAATCTAGTTGGCCAAACCAAACGGATAATTCGAAGAGACTTGCAAAGATAACTCAACCATACATAAAAGAATTCAGAGAAGAATCAAATATTATTCATAGATAAGCTGGAGCATAAACCCACAAGTCATCGGTCTCAACAAACACACCGCAAAAGAAGATTACATCGAATAGATCTCCACGAGAGAGGGAGAACATTGTATTGAGATCCAAAAGAGAGAAGAATCCATCTAGCTACTAGCTATGGACCCGAAGGTCTCAAGTAAACTACTCACACTTCATCGGAGAGGCTATGGTGTTGATGTAGAAGCCCTCCGTGGTGGATGCCCCCTCGTGAGCTCCTAACAGGCCCCAAGATGGGATCTCGTGGATCTGAGGAAGTTGCGGCGGTGGAATTAGGTTTTTGGCTCCTGTTCTGATCGTTTGGGGGTACATAGGTATATATAGGAGGAAGGAGTACGTCGTTGGAGCAACAGGGGGCCCACGAGGCTGGGGGGCGCGCCCTAGGGGGGGGCGCCCCCCACCCTCGTGACTGCCTCTGTTACTTCTTGGAGCAGGGTCCAAGTCTCCTGGATCACGTTCGGTGAGAAAATCACGTTTCCGAAGGTTTCATTCCGTTTGGACTCCGTTTGATATTCTGTTTCTCAAACAATCAAATAGGCAAAAACAGCAATTTCGGCTGGGCCTCCGGTTAATAGGTTAGTCCCAAAAATAATATAAAAGTGGAAAATAAAGCCCAATATAGTCCAAAACAGTAGATAAAGTAGCATGGAGCAATCAAAATTATAGATACGTTGGAGACGTATCGAGGACTCTCTTCTTCAATTTGCACAAAGTTGTATATTTCCTCAAAGCATCTTGTTTCTTATGAGCAGGGAAATATTTAGCAGAAGTAATAAATCATATCCCGGGGACTACGCACACAACTAGGATCAAGAGAATTAAACCATATCTTAGCATCACCCTTTAATGAGAACGAAAATATTTTAAGGATATAAAAGTAGCGAGATCTCTCATCATTAGTGAACAGGGTGGCTATATCATTTAATTTAGTAAGATGTGCCACAACAGTTTCAGATTCATAGCCATGAAAAGGATCAGATTCAACCAAAGTAATTATATGAGGATCAACAGAGAATTCATAATCCTTATCGACAACACAAATAGGTGAGGTAGCAAAAGCAGGGTCGGGCCTCATTCTATCATTAAGAGATTGCTTATTCCATTTAGCTAATAACCTTCTAAGCTCATCGTTATCTTTGCAAGCTAAAATAGCAGCAGAAGCTTCTTTATCAAAAATATAACCTTTAGGAATAACAGGCATGTTTTCATCATCAATTTCATCAACATGATCAGTTTCAATAATTTCTTTCTCTCTAGCCCTAGCAATTTGTTCATCAAGAAATTCACTAAGGGGCACAATGGTATCAAGCATAGAAGTAGTTTTATCATAAGTATCATGCATAGCAGAAGTGGTACCATCAATAACATGCGACATATCAGAACGAATAGCAGAAGCAGGCTTAGGTGTCGCAAGCTTACTCAAAACAGAAGGTGAATCAAGTGCAGAGCTAGATGGTAGTTACTTACCTCCCCTCGTAGTTGAGGGATAAATTGTTGTCTTAGCGTCTTTCAAGTTCTTCATAGTGACCAGCAGATATAAATCCCAGGTGACTCAAAGAATAGAGCTATGCTCCCCGGCAACGGCGCCAGAAATTAGTCTTCATAACCCACAAGTGTAGGGGATCGCAACAGCTTTCGAGGGTAGAGTATTCAACCCAAATTTATAGATTCGACACAAGGGGAGCCAAAGAATATTCTCAAGTATTAGCCGTTGAGTTGTCAATTCAACCACACCTGGATAACTTAATATCTGCAGCAAAGTATTTAGTAGCAAAGTAATATGATAGTGTGGTAACGGTAACAAAAGAGTAATGAAAGCAAAAGTAACATTTTTGGTGTTTTGTAGTGATTGTAACAATAGCAACGGGAAAGTAAATAAGCGAAGACCAGTATATGGAAAGCTCATAGGCATTGGATCGGTGATGGATAATTATGCCAGATGCGGTTCATCATGTAACAGTCATAACATAGGGTGACACAGAACTAGCTCCAATTCATCAATATAATGTAGGCATGTATTCTGAATATAGCCATACGTGCTTATGGAAAAGAACTTGCATGACATCTTTTGTCCTACCCACCCGTGGCAGCGGGGTCCTAACAGAAACTAAGGGATATTAAGGCCTCCTTTTAATAGAGAACCGGAACAAAGCATTAGCACTTAGTGAATACATGAACTCCTCAAACTATGATCATCACCGAGAGTAGTCCTGATTATTGTCACTTCGGGGTTGCCGGATAATAAGAACTCACATATATTCATGAAAACATAATAGGTTCAGATCTGAAATCATGGCACTCGGGCCCTAGTGAGAAGCATTAAGCATATCAAAGTCATAGCAACATCAATCTCAGAACATAGTGGATACTAGGGATCAAACCCTAACAAAACTAACTCGATTACATGGTAGATCTCATCCAACCCATCACCGTTTAGCAAGCCTACGATGGAATTACTCACGCACGGCAGTGAGCATCATGAAATTGGTGATGGAGGATGGTTGATGATGACGACGGCGATGAATCCCCCTCTCCGGAGCCCCGAACGGACTCCAGATCAGCCCTCCCGAGAGGTTTTAGAGCTTGGCGGCAGCTGCATATCGTAAAACGCGATGATTTCTTCTCCTTGATTTTTTTCTCCCCGAAAGCAAATATATAGAGTTGGAGTTGGCGTCAGAGGAGCTCCAGGGGGCCCACGAGGTAGGGGGCGCGCCCCCCACCCTCGTGGACAGGGTGTGGGCCCCCTGGTCTTCATCTTTGGCAAGGATTTTTTATTATTTCTGAAAAGATGTTCCATGGAGTTTCAGGTCATTCCGAGAACTTTTGGTTTTGCACATAAATAACATCATGGCAATGCTGAAAACAGCGTCAGTCCGGGTTAGTTCCATTCAAATCTTGCAAGTTAGAGTCCAAAACAAGGGCAAAAGTGTTTTGAAAAGTAGATACGACGGAGACGTATCACCATCCGCCTTAGACGCGTAGTTCGGGACCCCCTACCCGAGATCCGCCGGTTTTGACACCGACATTGGTGCTTTTATTGAGAGTTCCACTGTGCCGTCATCGTAAGGAAGGATGGTTCGTCTCGTTTTTAGGGACAACATCACCTCTGGGGGAGGCCTGGCTGTAGGCCAAACTCTCCAACTAGGCGGCTTCGTCATGACCGCCTGCTCGTCACGCTGCAAGCGATGACTTCTCGGGTCATCGAAAACAGCCTCCACATCGGCTCGGAGCTTACCGAGCGGATGAATCCAATGGAGCTCTCCTCTTTGAATGAGCTCTTGGATTGCATCGCCGCTTTGGGAGTCGCTACGGACTATGATCGGATTGGGCTTAAACCCGACCAAAGGGAGATTAATTCTCCACCGGTCACCCATCAAATAGCGGTGGTGGATGAGCAATGCGGCGATTCTTCCTATATCTTGAGGACAAGCTATGTACGAATTCCCGAGCTCTCCGAGCAGGATACTGTCTACGGGAGGACATCGCCCAAACCCTGAACCTAGAATTAGGCAACAGGCCAGACCCACTGGGCAACAAACCGGAGCCCGGAAACTCCTCCTCCCCTGGGTCTCAAACCGGGTCAAGGTTTGGACTTAAATCCACCCACCCACCCAGATATAAACGATCTTTCCCACATTAGGCAAGAGCCCCAGGAGACAGTACATCACTATTGGGCCATATTCCTCCTTGTAATGAACAAGGTCAAGGACTGTCGCGAGGAAGATGCAATTTCATTCTTTTGCAATAATTGCATGGACAAGGGAATCCTCAATGCCACAAGTCGCCGTGACATAACACGCTTCGCAGGCTTGGCGGCCATAGTATGGAAGTACTGTGCGATGGAAAGCGCCTGGAAAACCCAAACAAAATTTTGGGATAATCCGGCTCTGACAAAGCCCCCAGTCCGAATTAAAAGGGTGCACTCTCATAAGTCGCCCGACTCAATTACAAAGAAGCAAAAGCCCACTACAGGGCGTGGAACCGTATTGGAGGGATGGCTTAACGGGCCCTGCAAAATTCACAGTACAGCGGATACCATACCAACACACAGCCTTAGAGCATGTTGGGTACTCCGGCAGGTGGCCAAGAGCGGTGAGGATCTCCTCATTCAAAACACCGCAGAGCACCATCCCGTGGATAACAATACAATATTGATAGTCTTGAGACCTTCGCCTCAAATAATAGGCGTGGCGAGCACTCCAGCCTTGTCAAGTCCGCCACGTGGCAGCAATAAATCCATGGAGCGACACGGCTATCACCTTCAATGCCAAGGATTTAACCTAAATGCCGAACAGCCCGAGCACCTGCCACCTTTGTCCTCAGTCCATTTTTGGACGGCTTTGGGCTTACTATAGTTCTCTTGGACGGCGGCAACGGATTTAACCTCATTTATGAGGAGACTCTTCAAAAATTGGATATAGACAATAACCACATTGAGCAAAGCAAAGACGACCTTTAGAGGAATCATCCCCTACCGGGAGGCACGCTATACGCTGGGAAAATCACACTAGATGTGGTATTTGGCACTCCGAGAATTACAGGTTGAAAGAAATTACATTCCAAGTGGCCCTGCTCAAGATGGCGGATACCACGCCCTTCTAGGGCGGGAGGCATTCACGATCTTCCAAGCCATACCCCATTACGGGTACAAGAAGCTCAAAATGCCCGGGCCCAATGGAATCATCACTCTAGCTAGTTATCCGGACACAGCACTCCATGCCGAAAACAAAACAGCCGCACTGGCCCTCGAGGCGTTATCCGAAGCCCTTGCAGTGGAGGAATTAACTATGCTGCGCTCCACAGTCGACAGGGACGACGTGATACTAGACAAAAGGTCCAAGTCCACCTCTTTTAAACCAGCGGATGAAATAGTCAAATTCCAAGTCCACCCAACGGACCCTACAAAAACAGCATCCATCGGGGCACAGTTAAACCTCAATAGACGCCAAGACCACGGGAGTTCCTGCGCGAGAATTGGGACATATTCGCCTGGCATCCTTCAAACATGCCAGGAATCCCACACAGGCTGGCCGAGCATAGCCTTAACATTCTAAAGGGATTCAAGACGGTCAAGAAGGTTCTTCGGCGTTTCTCTGAACCTAAGCGACAAGCCATGGGAGAGGAGCTAGCCAAGTTACTGGAGGCCAGATTCATTAGAGAAATAAAACATCCGGACTGGCTAGCAAACCTGGTGATGGTACCAAAGAAGGATAAATCCTGGCGCCTATGTGTCAATTTCAAGGACCTTAACAAGGCTTGCCCCAAGGATCCCTTCCCCCTCCCCGGCATTGATCAAATTATCGACGCTACCGCGGGACACGGATCATTGTGCTTCCTCGACACATACTCCGGCTACCACCAAATTAAGATGGCGGAGTCTGATCAAGCCGCAACGGCATTTATTACTCCATACGGCCCCTTCTGTTTCAACACAATGCCCTTCGGGCTCAAAAATGCCGGCGCGACGTATCAACGCATGATTCAGAGATGTCTGGAAAAACAGATCGACAAAACAGTGGAGGCATACGTAGACGATGTGGTCGTTAAAACCAGACACGTCGAATCCTTAATAGAAGACTTGAGGCCCACGTTCGACAATCTCCGAACATACGACATCAAGCTCAATCCAGAAAAATGCGTTTTCGGCGTTCCCGCCGGAAAACTCCTGGGCTTCATCGTCTCCAGCAGAGGAATTGAACCAAATCCGGCTAAAATCCGAGCTCTGTCATAGTTGGCTATCCCAACTGACCTCAAGCAAATCCAAAAGTTAACTGGATGCGTGGCGGCCTTAAGCCGCTTTATCTCTCGATTAGGAGAAAAGGCACTACCCCTTTATCGCCTCCTTCGGCGCATCGAACACTTCGAGTGGACGGATGCAGCCATGGCCGGATTGGAAGAAATAAAAGCTATCCTAGCCACCAACCAAATCTTGGCGCGCCAAATGTCGGTGAACCAATGCTGTTATATATAGCGGCAACTCACCAAGTTGTAAGCGCAGTGCTCGTCGTCGAACGAGAGACGAACGGACATAAATTCCCACTTCAAAAGCCGGTATATTATGTATCCACAGTCCTCACTCCATGCAAATCATGGTACCCACATTATCAAAAGATAGCATACGCGGTATTTATGGCATCCCGGAAATTATGACACTACTTTCAAGAGTGTTCATTTACGGTGTCCTTGGAAGTACCACTCAACGACATAATAAACAACCGCGATGCCATGGGCCGGATTTCCAAATGGGCTATCGAGATCCTCCGGCTCGACATAACATATAGACCACAACGAGCCATTAAGTCGCAAGTACTGGCCGATTTTGTCACCGAGTGGACAGAAGCCGAACTCCCTAAAGAATACGGCGTGTACTCCAATTGGATCATGCACTTCGACGGCTCTATAATGCTGGCTGGTCTGGGGGCTGGCGTCGTCCCGACGTCCCCCACCGGAGATACAGTCCAATAGGTACTCCAAATACTATACACAGACTTCAACAACGCAGCCAAATACGAGGCCCTGTTACATGGTCTCCGGATGGCAGTATCTATGGGCATTCAACGCCTGGAGGTGCGTGGGGACTCGAACCTCGCAATATCTCAAATAAATGGAGACTTCGACGCCAAGGGTCCAAAAATGTCGGCATATCGCAACGCCGTCCTCAAAATGTCAGCTCGGTTCGAGGGGCTTGAATTCCACCATGTGGCTCGGGAAAACAATCAGGCGGCAGATATCCTCGCTCGTATCGGCGCTAAGCGCGACCCTGTCCCACCTAACATCTTCTTGGAAAGGCTGTTTAAGCCATCCGTGGTATGGGAAGGGGACACCGGTAACAATAGTCCGGACCCGGCCACAACACCGGATACCGAACACTCCGACACAATCGGAGGCTCTGCCACCGAAATAACACCTTCAGCCCTCGTGATAATGGCCATCATCACTGTCGGTGTCAAAACCGGCGGATCTCGGGTAGGGGGTCCCGATCTGTGCGTCAAGGCTGATGGTAACAGGAAGCAAGGGACACAGATGTTTACCTAGGTTTGGGCCCTCTCGATGGAGGTAAAACCCTACTTCCTGCTTGATTAATATTGATGATATGGGTATTACAACAGTAGATCTACCACGAGATCGTAGAGGCTAAACCCTAAGAGCTAGCCTATGATGGTATGATTGTAATTGTGATCGGGCTTCTAAGGACCAACCTCTCCGGTTTATATAGACACCGGAGAGGGCTAGGGTTTACATGGAGTCAATTACAAGGAAGGAAATATAATATCCAGATCGCCAAGCTTGCCTTCCACGCAAAGGAAAGTCCCATACGGACACGGGCCGAAGTCTTGAGTCTTGTATCTTCACGCTTCAATAGTTCGGACGTTGTACACAGTCCGGCTGTCCGGATACCCCCTAATCCAGGACTCCCTCAGTAGCCCCTGAACCAGGCTTCAATGACGATGAGTCCGTAGCAGTGATTGTCTTCGCATTGCAAGGCGGGTTCCTTCTCCGAATACTCCATAGTACACATTACGACAAATAGTGTCCGCCTCCAATCAATGTTGTGCTCCTCGGCTTGATTGCCTCAAGAATGACCATCCCCACGTGTCGAGCGAATGCGAGGAGTCGAGGAATTTTTGCATTTGCCACCCTCGATCCTCCGGGCTAACCGTCTATTTGAAGGGATGGGGATTCTCAGATCCAAACCTCACTCTCCCTCCCAGAGCCAGCATCCAACAGAGTGCTCCGCGAAAAGCCATCCCAACATGGCCGGCCCTCGCAGCTCTTCTGCTTGCCCTTCTCGTTCCAAGTCGGGGGATTGGGGAGAGTGTTCAGTTCCTCATAGCCGTTTGATAGAGTTATAAACCCAAGGGTTTCTCCCACCGGCGTTCATGGCCCCCGTCCGAGCTGGAATAGCCAGTTATGACGGAGGAGAACAAGCTGAGGGATCTCCTAACCCATCTCCGGAGGAGCGTATATGCCTCATCCCACATCTGCTGAGGGGCGTCGGGTTCCCTATCCATCCGTTTCTTCGCGGGCTCCTGGAGTTCTACGGCCTCCAGTTGCACAATCTTACCCCTGCCTCTATTCTGCACATAGCGGGGTATGTTGCCCTTTGCGAGCTGTTTTTAGGCTGCGAACCACACTTCGGATTATGGAGGAAGTCGTTTCGCCTTCCCCCGCACCTGTGGGGAGTCCCTATGTCAAGTGGGCGGGGTCAAGTATGGTGCATTGCCGAGACCGGATACCTGTCCGACACTCCTGAGAAGGCACCGAAAACTGGCCTTCGAGTGGTTCTATATAAACGGCGTCCCCTTCCGGATCCGGTCGACAGGTCTCCCAAGTTCAGCAATGCTCGCCGAGGGCACGCCTAAGTTGGCGCCCACAGGGCCCTCAAGAAGAGGACACAAGGGAAATATTCCTCTGATGAATAGGATAAAGTTACTGGCCAAATCCGGACTGACGATAGTTGAGGTTATGGCGATATGCATAAGACGGGGAGTGCAGCCGCTCCAATATCGGGGGAAGCCCATGTGGCATTTCAACGGGGAAGACGACGCCACCCGCTGCGGCCGTAAGGGTCCGGACTCTGCTGCCGCTTTGGCAAGGATATTGTCTGATTTGTACAAAGGGGAAGAGGAGGAATTCCTTCGCATAAAAACGCGGGACGGATTCTCCATGTACAACCCCCCAGCGTGGGTAAGTTGCCATTCTTTTTCCCCGCTTTACTTACTCTAGCGTTCTTCTGCCAGTATTACTTGCATCAATGCTTCTGAGTAGGAACTAAGGAGGGCCGTAGAAGGAATCTTCAGCCCCTCCCCGCAACCAGAGGCCCCTAAAAGGGCCCTAGATCCGGGACTTAAAGTGGATCCAGATATCACTGTGGAGCTTGTCAACGGGGTATTCTATCAAGCTTAGGGATGGCGCCCTAGTGGCCATTACGGCCGACTACCTGGATCGCTCCTGCGTCGGCGTGTAAGCGAACTAAAAACCCTATCCTTCAAAGAGGACTCCCCAGTGTACTATAATTTACCTTTGAGGCGTCGTTCTATTTGCGTAAACGACGTCGGAGCGAGGGGCCGAGCCCCTAGGGACTCACAACCATGGGCGTCCAGATCGGGCAGGCTCAAGAGGAAGGCGGTGAGGGTTGACACACCGCTAAAGAGGTAAAGCAATAACCTGTCCTGTAATTATAGAATTTAAAATATGACAACGCCCTTTGTGTCTGGCAGGAAGAGGAATAACCGGACTATATCCAGAGACCCTACCAATCACGCCTCCACCAGCCGGGTTCCAGAACCGGCTTCGGGGGCGGAGGCGGACACGGGGCCAGCACCGCATAGTTCTCCAACAGAGAGTGCGGATATGCTCTCAGCCACGAATTCTGAAGTAGAGAGCGCCATGAATCACAGGCGCCGACGGGCCATACTCCAGAACAACATATTTTCCGAAGAGGCATTTAATGCCTTCAATTTGGGATACGCATACATCCGAGCTGCTCAAGGCGGGCTTGCCCAAGCGACGAACCAGTATACCAAAGATATATGGGTAAGAAAATTTGATAAGCATGTGTAGCAGTAGCCCCTGAGACTTGAAACGGTTGAAACAACTGTTTTAAGGATCAATTTATGCACAGGTCCTTGTAGATAAGAATGAGCAATTGTCTCGGGAGCTGGAGGAATGCAGGGCCGAACTGAGGGCCGAAGCATGATTGCCAAGTTAGAGGAACCCCAAAGGCCCTCATCTGGTAACAATTGTCACAATTGTATGAAGATGCACCAGTTAGTAAATGGCTAATATGACAAGTCTAACAGAAAATTTTGCAGACAATCCCGGGGTGAATCCGGAGGGCGTAAGAGAGGAGGCATCGCATCTCAAAAGGCAGCTGGAGGCTGGCGAGCGCATTCTTACGCGAGTTAGGCAGGAGAAGAACGATCTTGAAGATGCCAAAGTCTAGCTAGACGTGGAGTTAAAAGATCTCCACGCTCAGCCGGCGGACTCCGTGAAGGAGAACAAAAGGCTTCGATGCGGCATTTATGGTAAGTGCCTAGATGAACTGTAGTATAGTTCGGCGAGGAAGTGTATTGAAAGAATTCTGCTTGCAGGAATGTTAACGGGTCGCCCTGAGGAGGAAATGCCCTCATCTGCAAGTGATTTACTGCAAGACCTTTCGCAACTGCACGAGCGAGCTCGGCAAGTGATGCAGGGTGTTGCTCAGGCTTTGTGGCCATCAAGCTTGCTGCCGAATGGCATGGGGGAACTTGCGGACCTGCTTCAAGGAGCCCGGCGGCGCTTCCGTCTATGGAAGATATCAACATGCCGGCAAGGAGCAAGAGAAGCCTGGGCAATGGTGAATATGCGCTACACCAAGCTGGACCCGAACCATATGGTCGAAGTGGGACCGGCGAGGCCCGATGGGCAAGAAATTCCCGTAAGTCTGGTGTATGACCAGGTAGCGTTAGCCTTCTCAACAGGATTGTAAGCTAGATAGCCTGTTGGATGGTATAGAGGAGGAATGTAGTCAGTCCAAGTGACTGTGTAATTTAATGGGCTTAAGTAGCCCCTAGCCGGATTAAAATCATTTGTCATGGCAGACCTTTTCGCTTCAGCCCCCGGATCCTACAGTCCGGGGTGTGTCCGAATACCCACTCAGTTATACAAAACCAGGGTATGCGTGGAAACAAGGCGTAGGGGTCATAAGTGCTTGAACAGACAAGTACCCAACTAGTTATGTTATATTACATGGATAGTAAGAAACATCTTCCAGGGAGAATAGTTCCCTTAGGGTTTCCTTTCCCTGGGTACGCTTGCGACGATGCACATGTCCGGACTGCGAACGATGGCGCAGGATGCAAGACTTCTGGGGATTTATGTTAACGAATACATCTTTTGTTCACCGACCGAATATTCTCTTAAGGAAGCTAGCTTTCGGCTTCACCCAGTCTGAGGTACACATCCGGCTGAACCGCAAGAATAATCACAGAGGTGCTCCCCTTATGCCCTAGCCGAATTAAGGGGAACATAGGGCATAAACACAAGAGCCAGGCAACCCAGTTTGGCAACATCTTAAGTCATATCGATGCAGATAATGGAGAAGTAAAGGCACATATGGAAAAATAATGCATATGTGATGGCAGAAAGCCATGTGAGTAATCATTTTTAGCTTCCGTATAGGAAGCCCCCAGGTATTGCTTACACACTTAGTGCGGCCGGAGTGATCCAGAAATCCGCAAAGTATTGAATACTTTGTGTGAAGAGAGAAAAAGGTCGAGAAAGGAAAAAGGGATGGAGCATAATTAAAAAGGATGGGTTAGGAGACGAACACTGTGTTCGGCGCTAGGCGTAGAATCTCCGTAGTTTGGCCGCGTTGCATGGGTTCGGCTCGAGTCTGTTATCGGATGCATTACGTAAGCGGTATGCTCCTCCGGTGAGAACTTTGTCAATGACGAAGGGACCGTCCCACTTAGGTTTGAGCTTGTCCTTCTTCTTCTCCGGTAGGCGTAGAACGAGCTCGCCAATATTGTAAGTTTTGTCCCGCACTTGTCTGCTTTGATATCGTCGAGCCTGTTGCTGATAGAATGCGGAGTGGGCTTTTGCAACGTCACGCTCCTCCTCCAGGGCATCTAAGTTATCCTGCCGATCTAACTCGGCTTCCTTCTCTTCGTACATGCGTACGTGTGGCGAATCATGTATTATGTCGCAAGGTAATACTGCTTCCGCGCCGTACACCATAAAAAATGGTGTATATCCGGTGGTGCGATTTGGGGTGATCCGTAGCCCCCAGAGTACGGAGTCGAGCTCCTCCACCCAGTGCGTATCCGACTCTATCAAGGATCGCACTAGTCTGGGTTTGATGCCGCTCATGATGAGACCATTTGCCCGTTCTACTTGGCCGTTTTTTTGGGGATGGTAGACGGAAGCGTAATCGAGCTTAATGCCCATTTTTGCGCACCAAGTTTTCACTTCCTCGGCTGTGAAATTTGAGCCATTATCAGCGATGATGCTTTGGGGGACACCGTATCGGTGTACGACCCCGGATATGAAGTCTATTACTGGTCCGGATTCAGCCGTTTTGACTGGTTTAGCTTCTATCCATTTGGTGAATTTGTCCACCATGACCAATAAGTATTTTTTCTTATGGCTTCCCCCTTTAAGAGGTCCGACCATATCCAGCCCCCAGACCGCAAAGGGCCAAGTTATGGGGATTGTTTGGAGAGCGGTAGGGGGCATATGACTCTGATTGGCAAAGAGCTGGCAACCGACGCAATGTTGGACAAGGTCTTGTGTGCTTTCGTCAGCCGTCGGCCAATAGAAACCTGTACGGAAGGCCTTGCTGACTAATGCCCGAGCCGCGACATGGTGCCCGCCCAGACCGGCATGGATTTCAGCCAAGAGCTGCCGCCCTTCCTCTTCGGAGATGCATCTTTGGAGTACTCCGGTAGCGCTTTTCTTGTAGAGTTCCCCTTCGTAGACTTTGTAAGCTTTAGAGCGCGGACAATGCAGCGTGCTTCATTTTGGTCTTGAGGGAGCTCCTGCCTATTTAGGTAGGCCAAGAAGGGCTCGGTCCACGGGCGATTACAGCCATGATTTCGTGGGCGAGGACGTTATTTCGGTGGTAGAACCTCCGACTATGTGCGATGGTTCGAACTGGGGTGTATTCGGATCCGTGCTAGTATTGCCGGACTCCCCTTCCCATACTACGGATGGCTTGAACAGCCGTTCCAAGAATATGTTAGGTGGGACAGGGTCGCGTTTAGCGCCGATGCGAGCGAGGACATCCGCCGCTTGATTGTTTTCTCGAGCCACATGGTGGAATTCGAGCCCCTCGAACCGAGCTGACATTTTGAGGACGACATTACGGTAGGCCCCCATTTTCGGGTCCTTGGCATCAAAATCTCCATTTATTTGTGATATTGCAAGGTTTGAGTCCCCACGCACTTCTAGGCGTTGAATGCCCATAGAGACTGCCATCCGAAGACCGTGCAACAGAGCCTCGTATTCGGCTGCATTGTTGGAGTCTGTGTATAATATTTTCAGGATGTACTGGACCGTGTCTCCTGTGGGAGACGTCAGGACTAAACCTGCTCCCAATCCGGCCAACATTTTAGAGCCGTCGAAGTGCATGATCCAGTTTAAGTATGCGTCGTACTCTTTAGGGAGTTCGGCTTTTGTCCATTTGGCGACGAAGTCAGCCAATACTTGCGACTTGATGGCCCGCCGTGGTTTGTACATTATGTCGAACGGAAGGAGCTCAATGGCCCATTTGGCAATCCGGCCCGTAGCATCGCGGTTATTTATTATGTCATTGAGTGGTACTTCGGAGGCCACCGTAATCGAACACTCTTGAAAGTAGTGTCGTAGCTTCCGGGATGCCATGAACACCATGTATGCTATTTTTTGATAGTGTGGGTATCGGGATTTGCATGGGGTTAGGACCGTGGACACGTAGTAGACCGGCTTCTGGAGCGGGTATTTGTATCCGTCGGCCTCTCATTCAACGATGAGCACTGCGCTTACGACTTGATGCGTTGCAGCTATGTACAGCAGCATAGGTTCGTATTCGGCGCTGTTAGTACTAGATTACTGGCCAATAAGGTCTTTATTTCATCCAGTCCGGCTGCGGCTGCATCCGTCCATGCGAAGTGTTCGGTGCGCCAAAGAAGGCGGTAAAGCGGTAATGCCTTTTCTCCTAACATGGAGATAAAGCGGCTGAGAGCAGCCACGGATCCGGCTAGTTTTTGGATGTGCTTGAGGTCTGTTGGTATAGCCAACTGAGAGAGAGCTCAGATCTTTGCCGGATGCGCTTCAATTCCTCTGTTGGAAACGATGAAGCTGAGTAGCTTCCCCGAGGGGACGCCAAAAACGCATTTTTCCGGATTCAGCTTGATGTTGTATGTCCGGAGATTGTCGAATGTAAGCCTCAAGTCATCTATTAGGGTTTTGACGTGTCTTGTTTTTATGACCACGTCATCCACGTATGCCTCCACTGTTTTGTCGATTTGCTTTTCCAGGCATGTTTGAATCATGCGTTGGTAGGTTGCACCGGCGTTCTTGAGCCCGAAAGGCATAGTGTTGAAGCAGAAAGGGCCATATGGCGTTATGAAACCTGTTGCAGCTTGGTCAGACTCTGCCGTCTTTATTTGATGGTATCTGTGGAAACAGTGAAGTCGTGTCCGCCGTGGCATCAATGATTTGATCGATGCGAGGGAGGGAAAGGGATCCTTGGGTCAAGCCTTGTTGAGGTCTTTAAAGTCGACACATAGGCGCTTAGGATTTGTCCTTCTTTGGTACTCTTTACCAGGTTTGCCACCAATCCGGATGCTTGATATCTCCGATGAATCCGGCCTCAAGTAGTTTGGCTAGCTCTTCCCCATGGCCTGCCGTTTGGGCTCAAAACCGTCTTAGAGTTTGCTTGACCGGTTTGTATCCTTTTAGTATATTGAGGCTGTGTTCGCCAATCTGCGTGGGATGCTGGCATGTCCGATGGGTGCCGTGAAGATGTCCCAATTCTCGCGTAAGAAGTCTCGCGGCGGCGTCCATTCTGAGGCTCAATTTGTGTCCCGGAAGCTGTCTTCGTGGGGTCTGTTGGATGGACTTGGAATTTGATTGTCTCGTCTGCGGGTTTAAATGTGGTGGACTTGGGTCGCTTGTCGAGTATTACGTCGTCCCTGTCCACGGTAGCCGCAGTGTTGTTAATTCTTCGGCTGCTAGGGCCTCGAATAATGCCTCCAGGGCTAGTGATGCGGTTTTGTTTTCGGCGCGAAGTGCGACGTCCGGATCACTGGCTAGAGTGATGATTCCATTGGGCCCGGGCATTTTAAGCTTCATGTACCCGTAATGGGGTATAGCTTGAAAGCTTGCAAACGCGTCCCGCCCTAAAAGGGCGTGGTATCCGCTGCTGAAAGGGGCCACTTGGAATGTGATTTCTTCGGACCTATAATTCTCCGGGGTGCCGAATACCACGTCAAGTGTGATTTTTCCCGCACACCGTGCTTCCCGACTAGGGATAATTCCCCTGAAGGTTGTGCCGCTTTGTTCAATGCGGCCTTTGTCAATTTCCATCTTGTTGAGTGTCTCTTCATAGATCATATTTAATCTGCTTCCACCGTCCATGAGCACTTTGGTGAGCCGAAATCCGTCCATGATTGGGCTAAGAACCAGAGCGGCTGGTGCCCGGACAGTTCGGGATCGAGGTTCGTCACTGGCATTAAAAGTTATAGCAGTGTCGTTCCAAGGGTTTGTTTTTGCCACATGGTAAATTTCAGCAGAGCTTCGACGAGCTCGCTTATGCCAATTGTTCGAGGCAAAAGTCTCAAAGACTGTTAGTACCGTATTGTGTTCGCTGGCAGGATGTTGTTCCGCTTTATGGCCCACAAGAAGATCCTCGCTGCTTTTTGCCACCTGCCGGAGTATCCAACATGCCTTAAGTCCATGAGTAGGTGTTGTATCCGAGTATCTTGTGGAGCTTACATGGCCCGTCGAGCCATTCTTCCAATCTGGATCTCCATACAGGTGGGCTTTGGTTTCTTGGGGGTTGGGTCGGACGACTTACGAGGGTTCGTCCTTTTAGTTCAGACAAAGGTTTTGGCGAGACCAGTACTATCCCAAAATTCTGTTTGGGTCTTCCAAGCGCTCTCCATCGCACAGTACTTCCGTACTATGGTTGCCAAGTCCGTGAAGCGTACTATGTCGCGGCGGCTTATAACATTGAGAAGTCCTTCGTCCGTGCAATTTTTGCAGAAAAGTGAGACCACATTCTCTTCGCGGCAGTCCCTGACCTTGTTAAGCGCAAGGAGGAATCTGGCCCAGTAGCGATGTACGGTTTCCTGGGGCTCTTGCCTGATGCGGGAGAGACAGTTTAGGTCCAGGCAGGTGTTGTTAGCAGAATCCGGATTTTGATCCGATCTAACGCCCAAGGGGCGCGGGTGGTCCCGAGCTCAACAACTCAGAATCCGGGGTGCCCAATTTCTTCGGCCCAATGCCCAATTCTAAGTCCGAGACCTGGGTCAGGTTTTCCTTTGAGCAGATCTTTGGCTCAAGGAGTTCGGCGATCCGAACATAACTTGTCCTCAAAGTTGAGGGGCAATCCGCGTGTGGTTCCTCCACTATTGCTATCTCATGGGTGGCCGGCGGGGACCTGATGTCCCTTTGGTCGGGTTTAAGCCCAACCCGGTCGTAGTTTGTAGCGACTCCCATAGCGGTGATGCGATCCAAGAGTTCGTTGAGGGAGGAGAGCTCCATTAGATCCATCTGTTCGGCAAGTTCTGAACTGACGTGAAGGTTACGATTGATGACCTGAGAAGTCATCGTCGGCGCCACCGCTGATGGGGCAGCCATGATGAAGCCGCCAAGCCGGAGCGTCTGGCCTACAACCAGAGCCCCCTCCGAGGTAATGTCGTCCTTGACAATGAGACGAGCCATCAACCCTTGTGGTAACGTCACAGAGGAACTCTCAATGAAAGCACCAATGTCAGTGTCAAAACCAGCGGATCTCGGGTAGGGGATCAGGAAGCAAGGGACACGGATGTTTACCTAAGTTCAGGCCCTCTCGATGGAGGTAAAACCCTACTTCCTTCTTGATTAATATTGATGATATGGGTAGTACAAGAGTAGATCTACCACGAGATCGTAGAGGCTAAACCCTAAGAGCTAGCCTATGATGGTATGATTGTAATTGTGATCGGGCTTCTAAGGACCAACTCCCGGTTTATATAGACACCGGAGAGGGCCAGGGTTTGCATGGAGTCAGTTACAAGGAAGGAAATATAATATCCGGATCGCCAAGCTTGCCTTCCACGCAAAGGAAAGTCCCATCCGGACACGGGCCGAAGTCTTGAGTCTTGTATCTTCACGCTTCAATAGTCCGGACGTTGTACACAGTCCGGCTGTCTGGATACCCCCTAATCCATGACTCCCTCAATCACCCCGTGGACAGAACCATTCCTAGCCTACCTAACCAGGAAGGAACTACCCGAGGACCAAAATGAGGCACGCTGCATAGTGCGGCGATCTAAAGCCTACAAGGTCCACGAGGGAGAGCTTTATAAGAAAAGCACTACCGGAGTCCTTCAAAGGTGCATCTCCGAAGAGGAAGGGCGGAAGCTTTTGGCAGAAATCCGTGCTGGACTCGGCGGCCACCACGCCGCAGCCCGGGCCCTTGTAAACAAGGCCTTCCGTACAGGTTTCCATTGGCCGACGGCCCGAGCAGACGCACATGACCTTGTTCAACGTTGCGTCGGTTGCCAGCTTTTTGCAAAGCAAAGCCATATGCCGCCCACCGCTCTCCAAACAATCCCCATTACTTGGCCGTTTGCGGTCTGGGGGCTTGATATGGTCGGACCCCTCAAAGGGGGAACCTCATGGTGGATAAATTCACCAAATGGATAGAAGCCAAACCAGTCAAACGGCTGAATCCGGACCGGTGATAGACTTCATATCCGGGGTTGTACACCGCTATGGCATCCCCCACAGCATCATCACCGACAACGGCTCGAACTTTACAGCCGACGAGGTAAAACTTTGGTGCAGCAACATGGGCATCAGGCTCGATTATGCTTCTGTCTATCACCCGCAAACTAACGGTCAAGTCGAGCGAGCAAATGGTCTTATCATGAGCGGCATTAAACCCAGATTAAAGTGCAACTATCCCTAGGTGGTTTTGGTAATTCATAACAACATATAGCTCATTGAGCTAATGCTATTCCAAGACAAATATTTCAGGAAAGCTCAATGAATGGCATGGCATGGATGATGAAAGTGGATCCCTCAAAATATCAAGGACAAAGGATTGGCTCAAGCTCAAAAGCTCAAGACTCTACATTTTACATTTTAGTGATCCAAGATCACATTGAGTCTATAGGAAAAGCCAATACTATCAAGGAGGGATGAGGTGTTGCTTAATGAGCCTTTTGCTTCATGTGCATAGTGATATGCTCCAAAACCCTCCACTACTTTCTCACATCCACATATGACCTAAACCTAAAGTCAAACTCGGCCCTACCGATTCTTTCTAT
This sequence comes from Aegilops bicornis, assembly GCA_021605145.1. Lineage (NCBI taxonomy): Eukaryota > Viridiplantae > Streptophyta > Magnoliopsida > Poales > Poaceae > Aegilops > Aegilops bicornis. The sequence goes on from CM038675.1 coordinate 639,147,049, forward strand.
CCAGGCGCCACCGAGTTCAGATGTCATAGCCACTGCCACAAACCCTAGGCAAATCGGTCTCACCGATAGGGATCTCGGTCTCCACGAGATGGGATTGTAATCTCTCGGTTTCCCTTCGTAACGTTTCGGTCTAACTTAAGTGAGCGATCGGTCCCACCGAGATTGCAATGTAAACTCTCTATTTCCCTTTCGTAACTTTTTGGTCTCACCAAAAGAGCGAATCGGTCCCACCGAGTTTACCTGACCAACTCTCTGGTTAGCTAATTACCAAAATCGGTCTCACCGAGTTTTTGTAATCGGTCTCATCGAGATTACGTTATGCCCTAACCCTAACCATACCGGTCCTACCGAGTTGCATGTCAGTCCCACCGAAAACCCTAACGGTCACTAGGTTTACTAAATCGGTCCGACCGAGTTTTATGATTCGGTCCCACCGAGTTTGGTAAATTGTGTGTAACGGTTAGATTTTGTGTGGAGGCTATATATACCCCTCCACCTCCTCTTCATTCGTGAAGAGAGCCATCAGAACAAACCTACAATTCCAACTTACCAGTTCTGAGAGAGAACCACCTACTCATGTGTTGAGGCCAAGATATTCCATTCCAACCATATGAATCTTGATCTATAGCCTTCCCCAAGTTGCTTTCCACTCAAATCTTCTTTCCTCCAGATCCAAATCCTATGAGAGAGAGTTGAGTGTTGGGGAGACTATCATTTTAAGCACAAGAGCAAGGAGTTCATCATCAACACACCATTTGTTACTTCTTGGAGAGTGGTGTCTCCTAGATTGGCTAGGTGTCACTTGGGAGCCTCCGACAAGATTGTGGAGTTGAACCAAGGAGTTTGTAAGGGCAAGGAGATCGCCTACTTCGTGAAGATCTACCGCTAGTGAGGCAAGTCCTTCGTGGGCGACGGCCATGGTGGGATAGACAAGGTTGCTTCTTCGTGGACCCTTCGTGGGTGGAGCCCTCCGTGGACTCACAACTGCTACCCTTTGTGGGTTTAAGTCTCCATCACCGTGGAGGTACGATAGCACCACCTATCGGAACCACGAAAAAAACATCCGTGTCTCCAATTGCGTTTGAATCCTCCAAACCCTTCCCTTTACATTCTTGCAAGTTGCATGCTTTATTTTCCGCTGCCTATATACTCTTTGCATGCTTGCTTGAATTGCGTGATGATTTCTTGAATTGCTCAAAGTTAGCTAAAATCTGCCAAAGTCTAAAATTGGGAAAAGGCATAGCTTTTAATTGGTCAAGTAGTCTAATCACCCCCCCTCTAGACATACTTCAAGGTCCTACAAGTGGTATCGAGCTTTGGTCTCCATTTCTTTGATTTCCATAGCTTTTGGTGGTCATAGCCTTGGTTTCACAACCTAGGAGAGTATGGCGTCTAGCGAGGGAAATTATCACCGTGAGAGGTCCTTACTTTGATGGCACTAATTTTGCTAGTTGGAAGCATAAGATGAAAATGCATATTCTCGGACATAACCCGCCTGCTTGGGCTATTGTGTGTATTGGCTTCCAAGGTGAATTCTTTGATGGGAGAGAACCGTGAAGCTAGTGCGGAAGAGTTGAAGATGTTGCAATACAACGCTCAAGCTTGTGATATCCTCTTCAATGGATTGTGCCCCGAAGAATTCAACAAAATCAGACGTCTTGAGAATGCAAAGGAAATTTGGGATACTTTGATTGATATGCATGAAGGTACCGACTCCGTCAAGGAATCCAAGTTGGATGTGCTCCAAAGTCAGCTTGATAAGTTCAAAATGAAGGATGGTGAAGGTGTCATTGAAATGTACTCTAGGCTTGCTCTTATCACAAATGAGATTGCCGGCTTAGGAAGTGAAGAGATGACCGATGATTCATCATCAAGAAGATCCTAAGAGCATTGGATGGAAAATATGATACCGTGCACATTGATCCAAATGATGCCAAATTACAAAGATCTCAAGCCAACGAAGTCATTGGAAGAATTTTTGCTCATGAGATGTCACTCAAGGATAAGGAGGAACTTCACAACAAGTCAAGTGGTGCTTACAAAGCCTCATGTAAAGCCCCCACATCATCAAGTGAGAAACAAACCTTCAATGAAGAATTGAGCTTAATGGTGAAGAACTTCAACAAATTCTACAAGAGTAGAAGCAAAGAAAGAAGCTCCAAGTCAAGGTCCTACAATGACAAAAGATCTTCTAGTCAAGAGCTCAATTGCTACAATTGTGGGAGACCCGGACACTATTCCAATGAGTGTACGGCACCCTACAAAAGAAGAGAAGATTCTCCCAAGAGAAGAAGTAGAAGAGAAGAATCACCACCAAGAGAGAGAAGGAGTAGAGATGATCTTATGAGCGAAGACCCTCACGGAGAAGCAAGGATTCAGAAAGGAAGGACAAGTCATCAAAGAGCTACACAAAACGAAGACATCAAGCTCATGTTGGTGAATGGGTATCCGCTCCGACTCCGACAATCACTCCGAGAGAAGCTATCACTCGACTCGAATACACTCAAGATGAAGGTGTTGCCGGTTTAGCACTTGCGCCAACCAACTCCTACGACATATTTGAATCACCAAATGAAGGAATTGGAAGATGCTTCATGGCCAAAGGTCCTAAGGTAACACACCCAGTATGTTGATTTTAATAGTGATGAAGATGACTTGCTAGGTGATGATGATTTACTTGTTGATAACTCTAGTGATGAATACTATGATGAAACGTCAATTAATCATGCTAATCAAGATGAAACGAATGACAATGATAAGGATAAAATTGAGCGTCTAACTAAAGAACTAACACTCTTAAGTTAGCTCATGAAACTATCTTTGAAGATCATCGAGAACTTTTAAGGGCTCATGAGAAGTTACGCTTTGAAAAGCTCAATCTTGAGCAAGAGCATGAGTTCCTAAAAGCGATCAATGATGATCTTCGTAAGAAAAGTTCTTCTTATATTGCCAAGCGTTTACTCTTATCTACTTACATGCCTTAAGTCAAGTCTAGTAACAAGAACAAGAAAGATTCTTCTTCTAGTAGTAACAATGACAATGGTAAATCCAATATTGTTGCTTCTAGTAGTTCTCTTGATTCGACTAATGATTCTCTTAGCCAAGTTACACTTGAGCAAGAAAACAGCTTATTGAAGGGAATTATAGAGAAAGGTGTATACAAGAGCCTTGTCGGGAGTAAGCAATTTGAGGAAATTGTACGCAAGCAAGGAAGGCACCGGAAGAATCAAGGTGTTGGTTTTGAGCGAAAGTTCAATGCCAATGGAGTAGAGTGGGAAGAAGATCAATACCCCAAGACGAAGTTTGTTCCTCAACAAGAGAAGTATGATCCTACTTCCTTCAAGGGAACACAAGCACAAGATGATCTTCCACCACAAGACCACAAGAACAAAGGCAAGGACAAGCTTCAAGAGGAGATTGATGCATTTGAAGAAGCACCTAAGGCCTTGGTCAAGTGGGTTCCCAAGACTACGTCAAGTTCTACTTCATCAAGCACAACTAATACACCAAGGATTCCCATCAAGATGATGTGGATCCCGAAGAAGAAGAACCAGAGAGTTCTTGAGGGTGACTCCGCCAACATCTATCACTCATATCATTATGGCAAGGACAAGTGCAATCAACTTCCATATCTTGCACTAGTTCAAGGAGTCACAAACCCTCATGTTGGTAAGGCAAGGGACAAGGTAACCTAAAGCTTTCATGGACATCATTTTGTGTGTGCATCACTCTATGTCTATGGATATTCTTGTTTGTTCCTTGTGGGACTAACCCGTGTAGGTATTGAAAGTGCAACTCATTCCAAAGGATTGCTCCGAAGGATCTACATCAACATTGAGCATCCACATCTTCAACACCTACATGAAGTCATCATCGACAAAACCCAAGGTTAGTTTATCCCTCTAAGGGGATCTCACATCTAGGGGAGCTTAACTCTAAGAATTGAGTCAAAGCAACTCTAATGATGTGAACACATAAACGCTTTATGTAAAAGTGGTAACCCCACTTGAGCTTAGACGATGAGTATGACCTATGATCAAATGTTCTCATTTGACTCCTAAGTCAATATACTCATATATAGATGACCTAGTCATCGCCAATTGTTTGATAGATGCTAGAATTGGTTGTGCATGCTTTGTCACATACTTCATTTGTCATTTTATTGTGTGAGCATGTTGGTTGCATATTTTACTCATTCGAGGACATCCACTTGTTGTTTTGATTGTTTGGCTTTTCTTTCTTTGGCCAAGTGGATGGACAAGAATGCCTAAGAACCTTCTCTAGCTATCTATGCTTTTCTCGTCTCAAACTCTATTCATGCTACATCACAAAATTTGATCAATTCATATTCGAACCACTCTGTGTGAGGAGCACTCAGAGTCCCCGATTCGTCATAGACTTAAACTTCCAAAACTTCTTTGTGATTTTCGGTCTGACCGATTCCTCCATTTTGGTCATACCGAGATTACTAAGTCGATCTAGGTTTTCAATCTTGGTGCAACCGATTTTAACTTTTCGGTCACACCGAGTTGCTGTAACTGTTAACAGTTATGCATCTCGGTGCCACCGAGTTGTTCAACTCGGTCACACCGACAGTGTCGGGCTATATATACACACGGGCAAATTTTTGGAAAATTTTCTCCGAAACCTCTCGCCCGCGCATAGCTCGCTCTGCCTACTTGGTCTACGGATCGTCGACTTCGTCGCCAGCCGCCTCCTGTCGCTGGTCTCCGCCGCCGTCAACAGAATTCTCCTTCGCCATTGCCGCCGTAGCGAGTTCACCGCCGAACTAGGGTATGAACTCGATCACTGTGCTATCCTCGTCCGATTCTCAGCAAATTGTATTCGTAATGCATCTTGCCACGATTGAAACACTTCTATCTGATCAAAACAATCCTTAGAATAGGCATGATTCGAAAATTTAGGGTTAGGTTTCACGAAACCATCTCGGACCCACCGAGTTGAAAACTCGGTCCCACCGATTTGGCTAACGCCATTGCACTTGTAAGTCTCGGCCCGACCGAGAATTACAAATCGGTGTGACCGATTTTAGAACTTTGTGAAACCCTAGCAGTCTCGGTGCCACCGAACCGTGACTCGGCCCGACCGAGTTCACTAGTTTAGGTTCCAAAACTGCTTCGGTATCACCGAGTTTGAAAATCGGTAGATCCGAAATGCTTTCTGTGGAAACTAAAACTAAGTTTTTTGAATCATTCTTTTGCAAAAATCTCTGAAGTTTGTGATTCTCATCCACTCTACCTCATCTATAACTATTCACAGGGTCAGCAGTCAGTGTGAGCAGCATGTCAGACCAAAGTGACATCCAGAATAGGTCAGAAGAGCAGATTCAAATGAGTGAGGGCACTAGTCCCTCAAGCAGCTCAGATGAGGGGAGCAGAAGCACTCCCATTAATTTGCCCAAGGCTACCACAAGGACAAGGAAGAAGAAGAGCTCGGAGTCTGAGGATGAAGATTATGTGGCAGCTGAGGATGAGGCCAGTTCCAAGAAGAAAGTGCTCAAGAAGGAGTACAGCTCAACAACAGTTAAGCCTAGAATGAAAATCAAAAGGCCAGCAGGTAGACAACCTATGTCCAAAGCCAGAGTCTCCACTCAAGCTTCTTTGGAATCCCAACCCAAAGAACCTGCTGCTGCTGAAGGTAAGAAAAGGAAGGAAAGGGTCAAGAAGACCATGGCCAGAGTGATTGGGAAGCCTTCAATGATGGAGGAAGAGGAAGAAGAAGAGGTTGCTGAGCCTGCACCCAAGGCACAAAAGCTGATGGGTGATGCCATAAAGTCAGGGGCTGCAAATTCAAAGCCCAAAGCTGCCCCAAGCCAAAGAGCGCACCAAAGAGAAATACCAGGAGTATACCAGCAACTGAGAAGAACAAGGCTCCAATGCCTGAAGTTGATGCTGAGGAAGATGAAGAAGGGCAGGTCGTAAGGAAGCTCAAACCCAAGATCCCAGACCACAATGATGCTCATCCTGTGGCTGAGAACATGAAGATCGAGGAGAGATCAAGGGTTCAAAGCTATGGAGAGAGTCGATCCATATGCCACCGGAGAAGGACTGCTGTGGATTACAGGTTCCACACAAAGGAACATCAGGACTTCTATGAGACTATCTTGTTGGATAAGAAGCCCATAGTTTGTGATATGAGGTGGGTCGACTGGACCTACATTCAGGAGAATGAATAACACTACCCTGGAGTATATGGCAGCTTCAGTGCTTGTGGAGTTGCAGATTTTGTTGGGCAGAAGCTCACAAATTGGAATGTCGAGCTCATTATGCAATTCTACTCCACAACACATTTCTATCCAAATGGCAGGATAGTTTGGATGTCAGAAGGAACTCGATATCAGTCAACCATAGAGGAATGGGCAAGTCTGATCAATGCCCCAAAGGAAGATGAAGATGACTTGGACATTTATGCCAAGAAGAAGATGGGTCACAACTCAATGTCACACATGTACAAGGAGATACCAGATGATGCACTTGAGTCATTCAAGTTTGGATCAGTTCACTATCTTCGTCGGGGCTGCCTACTATCAACTGGATCCTAAGGCACACTCTTTTGCCCAAATCAGTGACCACAACATGATCGGAGGGCATGCAATCAATTTGCTTCACATATTTGATGTGCCTCGAAATTCAAAGTCATGAGCCTCATAGTTGAAACCATCAAGAGAACTCAGAAAGGCATCGGAAGAGGAGCCGTGGATATGCCCCACAGACATGTGGAGTTGATAAACTCAAAGATGGGCGCGAGGAAATATCATTGGATAAGGAACACATGGTTCTCTATCCTGACTTTGAGGACAATCAAGTTGTCATAACTGAAAATGAACCAACATCAGTATAAGCGCAAGAGAAGAAGGAGAAAGCAAGGCAAGAGAAGGCTGCCAAGATGCCAACTCAAGAAGAGGCATCTGAATATTTTCTGAAGAACAAGCAGGAGCAGCTTGGTTACTTGATAGCATCAACTCTGCGGATTGAGAAGGGGTTGGCCACCCTAACTCAAAACCAGGAGAGCCTAGAAAGAATCATGGAACAAAAATTCTATGATCTTGATGTCAAGGTAACTGAGATTCAGTCAGCTGTGGAGCAGCTGCAGGATGACATGCAGGAGAGGAAGGGCAGAACAACGACTGATGCATTTGCCAGAGTGCCACGAGCACAGAGATCAGCTGCAGAGCCAGTTCAAGACACCAGAGTCACTTCATCAGCTCCAGCTACAGCTCCAGCACCAACTCCTTCAGCTCCATCTACATCGACTGAAGCCTTCGTTCTTGGAGTTCTCCAGACACCACCACCACCGTAAGACCAAGCACGAGAGGCGATATAGTCCTATGCATTTTCTAGGAACTTTTTGGTAACTTGTTGCCAAAGGGGGAGAAAAATGTATAGATCATAGGCTTCGAGAGAGAGAGAGAGATTTGCTTTTGTTCTCTCTTGTCTTTTTGGTTGAACTTTATTTGCTTGGTTGAGATACTATGCTTTTACCCGTGAGACATTGATGCTCGTTATGATATTATCTTACTTATCCTTATATGATCATTCACTTTGCTTGGTGATGGGTGCATGTATTCAATCTTTGTTATTTTGAGCGCTCCACCAAGATGTATGTGACATGGAAGAGTAACCCATGAGCCTAATTCCTTGTGCATTTGCAGTCCAAAGCAAAAATTAAAACATGCACAAATTTAGGGGGAGCTCTTGCTTATCGCATACTTCTCAAAGCGACGATGTTTTTCAATTTTATTATCATTTGTCGAAGCTTTCATCTATATGTTGTCATCAATTACCAAAAAGGGAGATTGAAAGTGCAACTATCCCTAGGTGGTTTTGGTAATTCATAACAACATATAGCTCATTGAGCTAATGCTATTCCAAGACAAATATTTCAGGAAAGCTCAATGAATGGCATGGCATGGATGATGAAAGTGGATCCTCAAAATATCAAGGACAACGGATTGGCTCAAGCTCAAAAGCTCAAGACTCTACATTTTACATTTTAGTGATCCAAGATCACATTGAGTCTATAGGAAAAGCCAATACTATCAAGGAGGGATGAGGTGTTGCTTAATGAGCCTTTTGCTTCATGTGCATAGTGATATGCTCCAAAACCCTCCACTACTTTCTCACATCCACATATGACCTAAACCTAAAGTCAAACTCGGCCCTACCGATTCTTTCTATCCGGCGCCACCGAGTTCAGATGTCATAGCCACTGCCACAAACCCTAGGCAAATCGGTCTCACCGATAGGGATCTCGGTCTCCACGAGATGGGATTGTAATCTCTCGGTTTCCCTTCGTAACGTTTCGGTCTAACTTAAGTGAGCGATCGGTCCCACCGAGATTGCAATGTAAACTCTCTATTTCCCTTTCGTAACTTTTTGGTCTCACCAAAAGAGCGAATCGGTCCCACCGAGTTTACCTGACCAACTCTCTGGTTAGCTAATTACCAAAATCGGTCTCACCGAGTTTGTGTATGTCGGTCTCATCGAGATTACGTTATGCCCTAACCCTAACCATACCGGTCCTACCGAGTTGCATGTCAGTCCCAATCAAAAACCCTAACGGTCACTAGGTTTACTAAATCGGTCTCGACCGAGTTTTATGATTCGGTCCCACCGAGTTTGGTAAATTGTGTGTAACGGTTAGATTTTGTGTGGAGGCTATATATACCCTCCACCTCCTCTTCATTCGTGAAGAGAGCCATCAGAACAAACCTACACTTCCAACTTACCAGTTTCGAGAGAGAACCACCTACTCATGTGTTGAGGCCAAGATAGTCCATTCCAACCATATGAATCTTGATCTATAGCCGTCCCCAAGTTGCTTTCCACTCAAATCTTCTTTCCTCCAGATCCAAATCCTATGAGAGAGAGTTGAGTGTTGGGGAGACTATCATTTGAAGCACAAGAGCAAGGAGTTCATCATCAACACACCATTTGTTACTTCTTGGAGAGTGGTGTCTCCTAGATTGGCTAGGTGTCACTTGGGAGCCTCCGACAAGATTGTGGAGTTGAACCAAGGAGTTTGTAAGGGCAAGGAGATCGCCTACTTCGTGAAGATCTACCGCTAGTGAGGCAAGTCCTTCGTGGGCGACGGCCATGGTGGGATAGACAAGGTTGCTTCTTCGTGGACCCTTCGTGGGTGGAGCCCTCCGTGGACTCGCGCAACCGTTACCCTTTGTGGGTTGAAGTCTCCATCACCGTGGAGGTACGATAGCACCACCTATCGGAACCACGAAAAAAACATCCGTGTCTCCAATTGCGTTTGAATCCTCCAAACCCTTCCCTTTACATTCTTGCAAGTTGCATGCTTTATTTTCCGCTGCCTATATACTCTTTGCATGCTTGCTTGAATTGCGTGATGATTGCTTGAATTGCTCAAAGTTAGCTAAAAGCTGCCAAAGTGTAAAATTGGGAAAAGGCATAACTTTTAATTGGTCAAGTAGTCTAATCACCCCCCTCTAGACATACTTCAAGGTCCTACACCCAGATTAGTGTAGTCCTTAAAGGAATCAAACACGCACTGGGTAGAGGAGCTCGACTCTGTACTATGGGGGCTGCGAACCACGCTGAATCGCACTACCGGATACACACCGTTTTTATGGTGTACGGCGCAGAGGCGGTTCTGCCCTGCGACATAATTCATGACTCACCTCGAGTGCGCATGTATGAAGAAAAAGAGGCCGAGCTCGATCGGTAGGACAGTTTGGATGCCCTGGAGGAGGAGCATGACGTGGCAAAAGCCCGTGCCGCATTCTATCAGCAACAGGCTCGAAGGTATCAAAGCAGAGAAGTACGGGCCAAAACTTATAACGTTCGCGAACTAGTTCTGCGCCTACCGGAGAAGAAAAAGAACAAGCTCAAGCCCAAATGGGAAGGTCCCTTCATTATTGACCAGGTTCTAAGCGGTGGAGCGTACCGTCTGCGGGATGCATCGGACAATCGACTCGAGCCAAACCCATGGAACGCAGCCAGACTCCAAAGATTCTATGCCTAGTGCCGGACTATATGTTCGTCTCCTTACCCCCATCAATTTTTTGCATATTCGTTATATGTCTTTTCTCTCTTTCTTTCTTCTTTTTCCTTCTCCTCAAGGCCTTAAAAGGATAACATGTGTCTTGACTACACAATCTTGACGCGCTAACCGCGCTCATTATACCTGGGGGCTTCTTATACATAAGCTTAATATAACTATTTTTCTGGGCTTTATGCCCCACACATGTGTTATTCTTCCACATGTACCTTTTTTCGCCATTATATGCATCGATATGACTTAAGTTTTGGCCAAGATGGGTTGCCTGGCTCTTGTGTTTATGCCCTACGTTCCCGTTAATTCGGCTAGGGCATAAGGGGAGCACCTCTGCGATTATTCTGCCGGGTCAGCCGGATGTGTACCTCAGACTGGGTGAAGCCGAAAGCTAGCGTTCTTAAGGGAATATTCGGTCGGTGAACAAAAGATGACTTTTATTTATTTTTGATACACGCCCCCAGATGTTTATAGCCTGCATCTCTTTTCGTAGTTCGGACATGCACATTAGGGCATGCGTACCCAGGGAAAGGAACCCTTAACGGAACTTTTCTCCCAGGAAGATGTTTCTTACTATCCATGTAATATAACATAGCTAGTTGGGTACTTGTCTGTTCAAGCACTTATGACCCCTACGCCTGGTTTCCATGCATACCCCGGTTTTTACATAACCGAGCGGGTATTCGGATACACTCTGGACTATCGGGTCCAGAGGTCGAAGTGAAAAGGTCCGCCATGACAAATGATTTACAATCCGGCTAGGGACATTATATATGTCACTTAAATTACATAGTCACTTAGACTGACTAAATTCTTCTTCTATACCATCCAACAGGCTGTCTAGCCTACAATCCTGTCTGGTATACTTTGCGGCTAATTCTACTTGGTCATACACCAAACTGACGGGGATCTCTTTCCCATCGGGCCCCACAGGTCCGACCTCGGCCATGCGGTTTGGGTCAGCTTTGGTATATCGCGTCTTCACCATGGCCCAGGCTTCCCTTGCACCTTGTCGGTAGGCTGATATCTTCCATAATCGGAAGCGCCGCCGCGCTCCCTTGAGCTTCTCTATAAGCTCCCCCATGCCTCCTTGCGGGGAGGCGGATGACCACAAGGCTTGGGCAATCCCCTGCATCACCTGCCGAACTTGTTCGTGCAGTTGTGAGAGCTCTGGTAGAAGATCACCAGCAGACTCGGGCATCTCCTCCGCGGGATGACCCGTCAGCATACCTGCAGACATAGCTTTGTTAGTCAGCTTCTTCGCCGAACTCTTTCAAAAGTTCGTTCAAGCACTTAATGAAAATGCCCCGTCGAAGCCGCTTATTCTCTTTCATGGAGTCCGCAAGCTGGGCTCGAACATCGTTTAGTTCCACGCCCAGCTGGATATTGGCGTCTTGGAGATCATTTTTCTCCTACCTGACCCGCGTAAGCACGCGCTCGCCAGCATTTAGCTGTCGATTAGCACGTTGCGCATCCCCTGGCACGGCCTCCGGATTCACTCCGGAGTCATCTGCAACATCTATTGTTAGATTTGCATGCATGCCACATATTATCTGGTACCTGTCATTCTTTACAATGGGAACAAGTGTTACCAGAGGGGGACCTTCTCGGACTCCTTCAACGCGGCAACCGCGGCCCATAGCTGGGCTTTGCACTCTTCCAGCTCTCGAGACAATTGGGTATTCTTCTCTGTAAGAACCTGCACAAATAATGATCCTTAAATCAGTTGTGTCAACTGTTTCAACTCTCAGGGGCTACTGATACATATAATCATCAGATTTTCTTACCCGTATATCCTTTACATACTGGTCCGTGGCTCTGGCAAGACCATTTTGAGCAGCACGGATGTACGCGTCTCCTGAGTTGAAGGCATCAAACGCCTCTTGGGAGAAACAAGCGTCATGGAGTACGGCCCGGCGACGCCTTTGATTCATGGTGCTCTCCACTTCGGAATTTGTAGCGGATAGTCTATCCGCATCCTCTGTAGGAGGAGCATCCGGCGTTCGCCCCGTGTTAGCTTCCGCCTCTATGTCCGGCCCTAGAGCCCGACTGGTGGAGGCGTGATCGGCAACCTCTTCGGATATAGTCCGGCGAGCGTTTTTCCTACTAGGAATCATGGACGTTATTATATTTTAAAAGACGACAACCACCGAGCGAGGTTCTGTATCATACCTCTGCGCCGGTGTCTCAGTCCTGACCGCCTTCCTTTTTAGCCTACCCGGCTTTGGTGCCCCTTGTTGGCGAGCCGCTACGGGCTCGGTATGGCGTCTCGAGGGCCTTCCCTGTAAGACACCATATGTGTACGGTAGGTGAAGTGCATAAAAGGGGATCCTTCTCGGAAGTTGGGACTCCGGTTTTTCTTACATGCGATGCAGGGAGTAGCCCCGGATAGTCGGCTATGATGGCCACAATGGCATCATCACAACTCAATTGATAGAATGTCCTGTCGATCAGCTCCACAAATATGTCTGGATCCTCTTCGAGTCCGGGATCGAGGGCACGGTCAGGATCCTCTTCGAGTCCGGGATCGAGGGCACGGTCAGGATCCTCCGGTTGTGGAGGTGGGCTGTTGACCTCCCTTACAGCTTTTTGCAGTTCCTGCCATGAAACGGCAAGGTGAGTACTTATGACGAAGAATGCGGGAAGGCTGGGAGTAAAAAGTGGCAGCTCACCCAGCTTGGAGGGTTGTATATGGAGAATCCATCCGTGGCTTAATACGGATGAGCTCCTCTTCCTCTCCCTTGTACAAATCGAACAGAATTTTTGCTAGAGCAGCAACTGAGCCCGGTCCTTTACGGCCGCAGCGGGTGGCAGAATCTTCCCAGTTAAAGTGCCACATGGGGTGCCCTTGATATTGAAGTGGCTGTACCCCCCGCATTATACATATTGACATAACCTCAGTTATTGTCAGTAAAGGACTTCTTCGTTATCTTCCTCCCGAGGGCTCCGAGGGAGCCAGCTGTGGCGTTTCTTCAAAGGGGCATTGTCGAACTCGGGAAGACCCATCCGGATAGGATCTAGAAGGGGGACGTCCTCCATGTAAAACCACTCCGAAGGCCAGTCTTCGGACGTCTTCTTCGGGGTGCCGGACAAGTATCCGGTCCCGGCGATGCGCCATATTTCGGCTCCACCCACTTGATATATTGACCCCTTACGTATGCACGGGCACAAGGCAGAATAGCTTCTTCCACAGCGCGAAATGAGCTTCGCAGCCCAGAAACAACTCACAAAGGGCAACATAACGAGCGATGTGTAATATGGAAGCGGGGGTGAAGTTATGCAACTGGAGGCCATAAAACTCCAGGAGCCCGCGGAGGAACGGATGGATTGGAAATCCAAGTCCCCTTAATAAATAAGGACAAGGCATACCCGCTCCCCCTTGGAGGGATTGGGAAAGCTCTCCGCTTGCTCCCCGCCATTATAGGTGGCGAGCCCGGCTCGACGAGGGACCATATCTGTTGGAGGGAGAAATCACAGGTCTGTAACTCTACTAATTGGCTGTGCGGGACGGAACACTTCTTCCAATCACCGGGCTTAGGGCTACGGGAGAGAGAGGAGGATCTGTGATGGCCGGCCATGTTGGAATGGATTTTTCCGAGCGCGCTCCGATGGATACTCGCCGTGGGAGGATGGTGTGATTTGGATCTATGAATCCCCGTTTCTTTAATAGACAGTTTACTCACATGGCTAGGGTGGCAAATGTAAAAATGCCCTGGCTTCCCGCATTCGCTCGACACGTGGAATACAACCATTATTGGGCGTGGAAGCCAAGAGTTCAACATTTATGGGAAGTCGGACACTACTCAGCAGGTATTCAGAATTTGGAGAAGAGCCCGCCTTGCAATGCTGAAGACAATCTGCGCGCCGGACTCATCGTCATTGAAGCCTAGTTCGGGGCTCTTGAGGAGTCTGGATTAGGGGTCTCTGGACAGCCGGACTATATCCTTTGGCCGGACTGTTGGACTATGAAGATACAAGATTGAAGACTTCGTCCCATGTCCGGATGGGACTCTCCTTAGCGTGAAAGGCAAGCTTGGCAATACGGATATGTAGATCTCCTCCCTTGTAACCGACTCTGTGTAACCCTAGCCCCCTCTGGTGTCTATATAAACCGGAGGGTTTAGTCCGTAGGACAACAACAATCATACAATAGGCTAGCTTCTAGGGTTTAGCCTCTACGATCTCGTGGTAGATCAACTCTTGTAACAATCATATCATCAAGATCAATCAAGTAGGAAGTAGGGTATTACCTCCATCGAGAGGGCCCGAACCTGGGTAAACATCGTGTCCCCTGCCTCTTGTTACCATCCGCCTTAGACGCGCAGTTCGGGACCCCCTACCCGAGATCCGCCGGTTTTGACACCGACAAACAGCTCGCGCCCTTGCTCCTCGGATACGCACCGCAGCGAGACGTCATTGGGGCACCTTCAGTATAGCTCACCGTCTTGCAAGCAATAAGCGGTAGCCTGACGAACCACGTGTTCTGAGTCCTCCTCCTTCTCTGGTAAGGCGCCGTGGAGCAAGTACGCCTTGAACTCCTCGGCCCAGCAGCCTGCCTGAGGTTCCCGTGCCAAGAGTAGGCGTGCCCCCGAGGTCGGGCCACAAGACGGAGTGCCTGAGGACGGGGCCGGTGGCGGCTCTTCCCGGAGCTGCGCCGGGCCTGCGTCCGAAGGTGCCGCTGACGGCTTGAAGAGCCTTTCCTTGAATACGCCAGGCTTCTGAGGCTCGCGGCGTGATGCCCTCTTGGCGATCTCATCTGCTTCCTTGTTCGCGCCGTGTAGGACGTGCTGCAATTCCAAGCCCAAGAAGTGTTTTTTTGATTTTACATACCTCTTCCAGGTAAGACTCCATGTGCTCGTCCTTTGGTTTGTACTCCTTGTTGGAGAACTTGACGAGGAGCTGGGAGTCGCCCTTGATGGTAAGGCGCTTGATCCCCAGGGTGGCCGCGGCCCTGAGACCAGCAACCAAGCCCTCGTATTCTGCAATGTTGTTGGAGACCTTCTCACCACACTGGAAGCAAAGCTTCATGGCATAGTAGAGCTTGTCCTTGGTTAGCGAGATGAGTACGAACCCAGCCCCCGCTCCCCGCCGCGTGAAGGCACCGTAAAAGTGCATGACCCAGCCATCAGGCACCTCATCGCCAGGCATGAGGGATTGGCCCTCATCCAGCCCCCATCGGAAGTGTCCGCCCACTCCGCCACAAAATCAGCAAGGGTCGCACCCTTGACGACCCTGGTTGTGCTGAACTCCAACTGGAAGGCATGCAGCTCGATGTTCCACTCTGCAACCCTCCCGGAGGTGTTGGGGCTGCACAACACCTTCTACAAGGGATATGCGGAGACGACTTTGATGGGGTGGCCCTGAAAATAATGATGCAGCTTTCTTGAGGCGACGAGGAGCGCGAGGAGGAGCTTTTGCTGCATGGGGTAGCGTGCGCGCGTGTCCCGCGGCATGGTGCTGATGAAGTACAACGGATACTCGACGAGGGGCGAGGCATGGGGTGCCTTGCTCTGCGTGGGGCGTGAGGGACACGGGAGCCCCGTAGGCTGACAGAGCGACGAGATCCTCAAGAGCGCCGTCCTGGGGTGGCGAAGGTTGCGCGGCTCCTCGCGAGTCACCTGATACGTCTCCAACATATCTATAATTTTTTATTGTTCCATGCTGTTGTATTATCAATCTTGGATATTTTATAATAATTTTATAGTCATTTTATATCATTTTTTGGTACTAACCTATTGACATAGTGCCAAGTGGATGTTGCTGTTTTCTGCATGTTTTTTACATCGCAGGAAATCAATACCAAACGGAGTCCAAATGCAACAAAACTTCACGGACATTTTTTATGCACCAGAAGACACCCAATGGGCCATGGCAGCGCCTAGGGGGGGGGTGCTCTAAGGGGAGCACAACCCATCAGGGCGCGCTAGGAGGCCCAGGCGCACCCTGGTGGGTTGTGCCCACCTCGGGTGCCCCTCGGACCACCTCTTTGCTCTATAAATACCCCAATATTCCAGAAACCCTAGGAGAGTCAACGAAAATCAATTCCAGCTAACGCAGAGTCTAGAACCACCAGATCCAATCTAGACACCATCACGGAGGGGTTCACCACTTCCATTGGTGCCTCTCCGATGATGCGTGAGTAGTTCTTTGTAGACCTTTGGGTCCGTAGTTAGTAGCTATATGGCTTCCTCTCTCTCGCTGGATTCTCAATACAATAGTCTCTTGGAGATTCATATGATGTAACTTTTTTTGCGTGTGTTTGTTGGGATCTGATGAACTTTGAGTTTATGATCAGATCTATCTTTTTATATCCACGAAAGTTATTTGAGTTTCTTTGATCTCTTATATGCATGATTGCTTATAGCCTCATATTTCTTCTCCGATATTTGGGTTTTGTTTGGCCAACTTGATCTATTTATCTTGCAATGGGAAGAGGTGCATTGTAGTGTGTTCGATCTTACGGTGCTTGATCCCAGTGACAGGAGGAGAACCGACACGTATGTATCGTTGCTACTAAGGATAAAACTATGGGGTCTATTTATACATAAATAGATCTTGTCTACATCATGTCATCGTTGTTATTGCATTACTCCGTTTCTCCATGAACTTAATACACTGGATGCATGCTGGATAGTGGTCGATGTGTGGAGTAATAGTAGTAGATGCAGGCAGGAGTCGGTCTACTAATCTTGGACGTGATGCCTATGTAATGATCATTGCCTGTATATCGTCATGATTATTTGAAGTTCTATCAATTTCCCAACAGTAATTTGTTTACCCACCGTTTGCTATTTTTCTCGAGAGAAGCCACTAGTGAAACCTACGGCCCCGGGGTCTCTTTCTCATATTATTTGCCTTTGCGATCTATTTTATTTGCCTTTTATTTTCAGATCTATTAAACAAAAATACAAAAATACCTTGCTGCAATTTATTTTATTTGGCGTTTGATCTATCAATCTACTACAATTTCCTCACGTCCGTTTGCCTATCTTGAGGTGCCGCTACCCGAAAGGGATTGACAACCCCTTTTACACGTCGGGTTGCGAGTATTTGTTATTTGTGTGCAGGTGTTGTTTATGTTGTGTTGCTTGTTTCTCCTACTGGTTCGATAACCTTGGTCTCATCACTGAGGGAAATACCTACTGCTGCTGTGCTGCATCATCCCTTCCTCTTTGGGGAAATACCGATGTAGCTTCAAGCTGCATCATCACCCTGCTTTGCGCCTGCGCCAGCATGCTCCTCCCGGACCGCCACGAGTGCTGCACTAGCCGAGTGGGGGGTGGCCGCTAGGTATAGCACTAGGGGCTCGCGAGGACGAGGCACCACCATGACAGGTGGGCTCGTGAGGTACTTCTTGAGGTCTTTGAAGGCCGCCTCAGCTTCTGGGGTCCACTCGAAAGGGCCCTTCCTCTTCATCAACTTGAAGAAAGGGAGGCGCGCTTGCTGAGATTGGAAATGAAGTGCCCCAAGAAGGTTACGCAACCCGCAAGCTTCTGCATCTCTTTGAGAGTCTGAGGCGGGCTCATCCTTTCTATTGCCTTGATCTTCTCGGGGTTAGCCTCGATTCCTCTATGTGATACCAAGAAACCCAGAAGCTTGCCGGATGGAACCCCAAACACGCACTTCTCCGGGTTGAGCCTTATGTTCACCTTGCACAGGTTGGCGAACGTCTCCTCCAGGTCTTCGATCAGGGTCCTCGCCTCTCGCGACTTGACCACGATGTCGTCGATGTACGGCTCTGCATTTATCCCTAGCTGCAGCCCCAACGCGATGTGCATCAGCCGCTGGAAAGTTGCCCTAGTGTTCCGTAGCCCGAAGGGCATGCAGGTGTAGCAGTACACGCCGCACGAGGAGATGAAGGCTGTCTTCTCGATGTCCTCTATTGCCATTTGATTTGATGATATCCTGAAAATGCGTCCAGGAAGTACAACAGATCGCACTCGGCGGTGGATTCCATGATCTGGTCAATGCGCGGGAGCGGGAAGGGGTCCTAAGGGCAGGCCTTGTTGAGGCTCGCGAAGTCGATGCACATTGCGCCCCTCCCCCCTTCTTGGGGACGATCACTGGGTTTTCTGACCAATCCGGGTGCCATACTTCCCGAAACACCGGCCTCTTGCAGCTTGCGGACCTCTTGGACGATGAATGCTTGCTTCTCTTGTGCTTGACGTCGCGCTTTTTGCTTCACTAGGCGCGCACCGGGGCATACCATCAAGTGGTGCTCGATCACCTCCCTCGGGACACCAACCAAGTCGCATGCTTCCCACGCAAATACATCTTTGTTGGCCCTCAGGAAGCCAACCAACGCCTCCTCCTGGTCCGGGGGGAGGCCAACGCCTATGGTGAAGGTGGGGCCTGAGCCCCCGCCATTGACAGGCACCTGCTTCATCTCAGCCCGATCCTGAGAGAACAATTGCTTTTTCTTCGTGGGCGCAGCCTCCAGAGCTTCCGAGGCATTCCTAGCATCCGGGCACGAGGCCGCCGTGGCCTTGTAGGAGATCTTGAGGGCCCGGAGTGCGTCCTTTGTGTTTTCGACCACCGTGATGATGTCACTGCTACCCGGCATCTTGATGACGTTGTAGCCCGGATGGGTCGCCACAATGAACTTGGCGAGGGCCAGATACCCCAGGATGGCGTTGTATGGGAGGCCAATATGGGCGACGTCAAAGTCGATGAGCTCGGTGTGATAATTATCACACTTGCCAAAGGTGATGGGGGGGGGGGGCGTATCTGCCCTAGGGGGGTGGCCGAGCCCTTGACCACCCCCGAGAAGGGTCTGGTGGGCGCGAGCTGGTCGTAAGGCACGTGAAGCAGGTCGAAAGCCTCCACGGAGAGGATGTTAAGGTCGGCACCACCGTCGAGGAGGGTCTTGGTGACTGCGATGTCGTTGATGGTGGGCATGCATAGCATGGGAAGCGCTCCCATGGCGACGATGGTCTTGGCGTGATCCCTGAAGTCGGCGTCAGGCGCCGCATGGCCTCGAGAAACCTCATGCCGTGGCCGAGTAGCACTCGCCCGACAAAAGAGCTTCTTGACGTGGAAGCGAAGCGAGCGCTGCGACCGCCGATGATGCATCTGTTGTGTGGGATCTTTGGAACATGAAGCGTGTGAAACGGGCCCCGGTGCTCCTCCCAAGAAGGGATCGAAGCGTCTGGGAGGCTGCAAAGCCAAGATCGAGGGGCCTCCGTGAGAGCCAGGGGGAGCCAGTTTGCCATGGCCTTGTCGTCACCACCCGCCGCTTGGATGGCCTGTGCGTACAGCCGAAGGAACTCCTCGGGGTCTGCAACACCGTCGTACCACGGGGGCAACATCGGCCTGAATCTTACGGGCCACCTTACCCGGCGCAGACCAGGGGTGAAGCCTGGGCAGCCCGCGGAACTCCCTTAGGCTTCGGGCGGCCATGCCTGCAGGGCGTCGGCCGCCATGGGCACGATGAAACAAGGGCGAAGTGCGGCTGGTGAAGAGACGAAGCTTTGACATGCCCCTACCTCGCCAAATGTCGGATTCAGGGCTCCGCAGACCCAATAAGGTTCAAACTTGGGGGCGTGTGGGAAGATCAGAACCATCTTACGTCCCAATCTCACCATCCCACGTCCTAGCCTCGTCGAGTTTGCATAAGCGAGGAAGAAGATGAACACGATAGTTTACCCAGGTCCGGGCCACCTTGCGGTGTAAAACCCTACTCCTTCTTTATGGTGGATTGGCCTCATGAGAGGCTAAGGATGAACTAGTATAATGGATGAGTGGCCTCGCGAGGGCTCTGGTGGTGAGGATGAATTGGTCTGGGGTCCAATCGGATCGGACCTTCACGCCAGTTACTGAGCCCATAGAGTTTTCCTTTGATGCACCAACCTGGAGTCTAGGAAAGAGCATGGCAGCTCACATCGCCATGGGAGGCATCGGCGAAATTTACCACAAGGATCTTAAGGACACCATCTACCAGCTATGTGGGTGCCGAGATGAGCAATGGGAGATGATCAGCACCAGGAGGGACAAGTCCATTGCAGCCTTCATCCAGGAGTTAAACCAACACATTCGCCGCTAGGAGAACCAAATGTGCGCAAGCATGATAGATCTGAAGAAGGTGATGACTAGGAACATGGAGCTTGAAGAGGAATCAAGTCTACACGCGATGGATATGAGGAGGAAATCACAGTGCTAGTAGAAAAGAATGAAGACCTCACAAAGAAGCTAGGAGTATTCATGAGAGACCCCGCGCCAGGAGGAGATGAAGACCATCCCGAGGACTATATCATCATCGACGACACTGATTCCTACCACGACAGTAGTGATGATGATTACGAAGATGAAGCTGGAGCGGATATCTTGGAGTCTTCCACCGAACAAAATTTCTAGATGACCACCATACTATCAGTAGTATTTCCCCCATGTATATAGTAGTACTCCGAGTATTTTGTAATGGTAGCTAGATCGATTGTATGCCCTTGTTTGAATTGAGTGGTGTGATATGAATGTGTTTGTCTCATGTGCATATGGGTAGTGTTTTCTCTTTAGACCTCATTCTATTCTAATCTCTCCCCTCTAAACCCATCGATGCCTACGAGGCGTGACCCGGATTTGTCTTCCACCGGAGCTCACTCAGTTGATCCAACAACAGAATGCCTTGATGCAGTTGTTAGTCCAGAACCAAGGCAACAACAACAACAACAACAACAACCCACCGCCACCACCTCCAATTGACAACTTAGCCCATTTTCTGAGGTTAAATCCGCCAGTGTTTTCTAGTAGCACCGAGCCGATTGTTGCCGATGACTGGCTACACAGGATTGGAAGGAAGTTGACCACCGCAAGTTGGATAGATGCTGAGAAGGTGCATTTTACCGCACACCAACTGGATTGGACCCGCAGCCTCATGGTGGGAGAATTACACAGCCACTTTCCCTATAGCCAATGTCACCTAGGATCAGTTTCAGCAAGCGTTCCGCACTGCACATGTCTCAACTGGAGCTATGAGCATGAAGAAGCGTGAGTTTCACAACTTACGCCAAGGAAACCGTACTATGGGGCAGTACATGGATGAGTTCAGTAAGTTAGCTCGCTATGCCCCGGATGATGTGGCCACAGACGCGGCGAAGCAGGAGAAGTTTATGGAAGGGCTGAATGATGAGCTGAGCATGCAGTTGATGGTGGCAACATTTGCTAACTACCAGGAGTTGGTAGACAGTGTTCTTATGATTGAAGGGAAGTAGCAGCAAATAGAGATTCGCAAAATGAAATATGGATAAGGGAAGTACAATTCAGGAGCTCAACAGAGACCTCGTTTTACCCTGAACTCGGGAGGACACACCCACCATAATCATGGAGGCCACACTCACAATGGAGGAAGTTCGCATAATCATAGTGGCCCCAAGAATGAATGGAAATGGAGGAAGAAGCAGCCAGAACCATTCCAACCCAGCAACACCCACCAAGAAGGATCTAAGTCACATTATTTGTTTCAAGTGTGCGAAGGCTGGACACTACGCCACTGAGTGTCCTGAAGCAAAGAATGGAAATGGCAATGAAAGCTCTAGGAAGAAGCCCAACCTTTTCAACAGGGGGCAGGTGAACCACGTTAACGTGGAGGAGGTTGAAGAGCAGCCAGATGCAGTTATAGGTAAGTTTTTGGTTAAGTCATTTACTGCAATTGTTCTTTTTTATGCTAGTGCATCGCATTCATACATATCAAGGGGGTTTGTGGATAAGTATAAGTTGCCCACCAAAGTTCTTAAGACACCTATGTTAGTAAGCTCACCTGGAGCGGAGTAGGCAAGCAGTGGATGTTTTCAGATGCCATTGATCATAGGTAGGCATGTTTTCCCCTCAGACCTGATAATTTTGGAGTCACAAGGATTGGATGTGATCTTAGGCATGGATTGGCTATCCATGTATGGAGGAAATATCGATAGCGCTAGTAAGTCAATTCTGCTCACCACCCCGGAGCGAAAAAGGATTAAGTATGTATCCAGGCATGCGCCAAGGAGGAACCAAGTAAATTCCCTCTCAGGAGTTATTCAGGAGGAAGTGCCTGTAGTGAAGGATTACCCGGATGTATTTCCAGAGGAACTACCAGGCATGCTGCCGGATCGAGGCATAGAATTTTTGATAGAGCTATTTCTAGGCACCGGACCAATATCGAAGAGGCCATACCGGATGCTCGCAAATGATCTGGAGGAAATTAAGAAGCAGATTAAGGAGTTACTGGAAAAAGGTTACATTCGATCAAGTTCGTCACCGTGGGGAGCCCCAGTGCTCTTGGTTGGAAGAGGATGGATCCTTGAGAATGGTTGTTGATTATCATGCATTAAATTAAGTGACAATCAAGAACAAGTACCCACTACCGATGATCAATAATTTGTTTGACCAGCTGCAAGGAGCTAAAGTATTTTCCAAGATCGATCTGCGATCAGGATACCACCAGCTGAAGATCCGAGAACAGGATATACCTAAGACAACTTTTACCACAAGGTATGGGCTATATGAGTATACAGTTATGTCATTTGGATTGACCAATGCCCCTTCCTATTTCATGAGCATGATGAATAAGGTGTTCATGGAGTTCTTGGATAAGTTTGTTGTGGTGTTCATTGATGATATCTTGGTATACTCAAAGAATGAAGAGGAGCACAAGGAGCATTTGCATTTAGTTCTCGAGAAGCTCAGGGAACATCAGTTGTATGCCAAATTCAGCAAATGTGAGTTTTGGTTGAAGGAAGTTGGATTTCTTGGACATGTTATATCAGGAGAAGGTATAGCAGTAGACCCTACCAAGGTTCAGTCGATCCTTTGAGTGGTTGGCACCCACCTCAGTTGGAGAGATCCGCAGTTTCCTTAGACTCGCGGGATATTACAGGAGATTCAATGAGAATTTTTCCAAGATTGCGAAGCCCATGACGGAGTTGTTGAAGAAGGACACCAAGTTCAAGTGGACCGAAGAATGTGAGGCCAGTTTTCAGGAGTTGAAGAAACATTTGGTTACAACTTCAGTGCTGATTCTGCCTGACATACGCAAGGATTTCCAAGTATATCGTGATGCTTCTCGCTTAGGACTTGGAGGTGTACTTATGCAGGACGGAAGGGTGGTTTCATATGCCTTGATACGTCTCCGTCGTATCTACTTTTACAAACACTTTTTCCCTTGTTTTGGACTCTAACTTGCATGATTTGAATGGAACTAACCTAGACTGACGCTGTTTTCAGCAGAATTGCCATGGTGTTATCTTTGTGCAGAAACAAAAGTTCTCGGAATGACCTGAAACTTCACGGAGATTATTTTTGGAAATTGTTGTTAGTTGGAGGCACTCGTTGTTTTGAGCAAGCCATGGATTGATGCTTGTTGGTGGAGGGGGAGTATAAACTTTACCATTCTGTTTGGGAACCGCCTATAATGTGTGTAGCATGGAAGATATCGCCATCTCTTGGTTGTTATGTTGACAATGAAAGTATGCCTCTCAATATATTATTTATCTCTATTTAAAAATTGAGCTCTGGCACCTCTACAAAGCCCTGCTTCCCTCTGCGAAGGGCCTATCTATTTACTTTTATGTTGAGTCATCACCCTCTTATTAAAAAGCACCAGCTGGAGAGCACCGCTGTCATTTGCATCCATTACTATTAATTTATATTGGGTATGACTGGATCTCTTTTACCATGAATTACAATGTCTAGTCAGTCCTTGATCTTTAAAGGTGCTCTGCATTTATGTTTTGCGGTCACAGAAAGGGCTAGCGAGATACCAATATCATATCATGATTGTTTTTAGAAAGTGTTGTCATCCGAGATTTATTATTATTGCTCGCTAGTTGATTATGCCATTGCTATGAGTAAACATGAGACCTAAGAGTTATTGTTAATATGGTTAGTTCATAATCTTTCTTTGAAAACTTGAATCTTGGCTTTACATATTCACAACAACACGAGCAAACAGAGTTTGTAAAAGTTTTTCTTTATCACTTTCAGTTTGTCAACTGAATTGCTTGAGGACAAGGAAAGGTTTACACTTGGGGGAGTTGATACATCTCCGTCGTAACTACTTTTCCAAAAACTTTTGCCCTTGTTTTGGACTCTAACTGCATGATTTAAATGGAACTAACCCGGACTAACGCTGTTTTCAGCAAAATTGCCATGGTGTTATCTTTGTGCAGAAACTAAAGTTCTCGGAATGACCTGAAACTTCACGGAGGTTATTTTTGGAAATAATAAAAAATACCGGTGAAAGAAGCAAGGCCAGGGGGCCCACATCCTGTCCACGAGGGTGGGGGCGCGCCTGTCCCCCTTGGCGCGCCCCCTGCCTCATGGGCCCCCTGGAGCTCCACCGACCTCAACTCCAACTCCATATATTCGTGTTCAGGGAGAAAAAAATCAGAGAGAAAGATTCATCGCGTTTTATGTTACGGAGCCGCCGCCAAGCCCTAAACTCTCTCGGGAGGGCTGATCTAGAGTCGGTTCGGGGCTCCGGAGGGGGGAATCCGTCGCTGTCGTCATCATCAACCATCCTCCATCACCAATTTCATGATGCTCACCGCCGTGCGTGAGTAATTCCATCATAGGCTTGCCGGACAGTGATGGGTTGGATGATATTTATCATGTAATCGAGTTAGTTTTGTCAGGGTTTGATCCCTAGTATCCACTATGTTCTGAGATTGATGTTGCTATGACTTTGCTATGCTTAATGCTTGTCACTAGGGCCTGAGTGCCATGATTTCAGATCTGAACCCATTATGTTTTCTTGAATATATGTGAGTTCTTGATCCTATCTTGCATGTCTATACTCACCTACTATGTGTTATGATCCGGCAACCCCGAAGTGACAATAATCGGGACCACTCCCGGTGATGATCATAGTTTGAGGAGTTCATGTATTCACTATGTGGTAATGCTTTGGTCCGGTACTCTATTAAAAGGAGGCCTTAATATCCCTTAGTTTCCAATAGGACCCCGCTGCCACGGGAGGGTAGGACAAAAGATGTCATGCAAGTTCTTTTCCATAAGCACGTATGACTATATTTGGAATACATGCCTACATTACATTGATGAATTGGAGCTAGTTCTGTGTCACCCTATGTTATGACTCATGATGAACTTCATCCGGCATAATTCTCCATCACCGATCCAATGCCTACGAGCTTTTCACATATTGTTCTTCGCTTATTTACTTTTCCGTTGCTACTGTTACAATCACTACAAAACCCAAAAATATTACTTTTGCTACCGTTACCGTTACTATCATACTACTTTGCTACTAAATACTTTCCTACAGATACTAAGTTATCTAGGTGTGGTTGAATTGACAACTCAACTGCTAATACTTGAGAATATTCTTTGGCTCCCCTTGTGTCGAATCAATAAATTTGGTTTGAATACTCTACCCTCGAAAACTGTTGCGATCTCCTATACTTTTGGATTATCAAGACTATTTTCTGGCGCTGTTGCCGGGGAGCATAGCTCTATTCTTTGAGTCACTTGGGATTTATATCTGCTGGTCACTATGAAGAACTTGAAAGATGCATAAACAAAAATTTATCCCTCAACTACGAGGGGAGGTAAGGAACTGCCATCTAGCTCCGCACTTGATTCACCTTCTGTTTTGAGTAAGCTTGTGACACCTAAACCTGCTTCTGCTATTAATTTTGATATGTCGCATGTTATTGATGATGCCACTTCTGCTATGCATGATACTTATGATGAAACTACTTCTATGCCTGATACTACTGTGCCACTTGGTGAATTTCTTGATGAACAACTTGCTAGGGCTAGAGAGAATGAAATTATTGAACCTGCTAATATTGATGAAAGTGATGATGAAGATTCTCCCCCTAGATATGAATTGCCTGTTGTGCCTGAGGGCTATGTTATGGATGAAGAAACTGCTAGAGACTTTCTTGCTTGCAATGATAGAAGTGATCTTAAGAAATTATTAGCTAAGCTAAAACAAAAAACTGTGAATGCTAGAATGAAATATGATCCTGCTTATGCTACTTCACCTATCTTTGTTACTGATAAGGATTATGAATTCTCTGTCGACCCTGATATAATTACTTTGGTTGAATCTGATCCCTTCTATGGCTATGAATCTGAAACTGCTGTGGCACACCTTACTAAATTAAATGATATAGCCACCCTGTTCACTAATGATGAGAAAACTCGCTATTACTATATCCTTAAAATATTTCCGTTCTCATTAAAAGGTGATGCTAAGATATGGTTTAACTCTCTTGACCCTGGTTGTGTGCGTAGTCCCCAGGATATGATTTATTATTTCTCTGCTAAATATTTCCCTGCTCATAAGAAACAAGCTACTTTAAGGGAAATATATAATTTCGTGCAAATCTAAGAAGAGAGACTCCCACAAGCTTGGGGGAGGCTTCTACAATTACTTAATGCTTTGCATGATCATCCTCTCAAGAAAAATGAAATACTTGATATCTTTTATAATGGACTAACCGATGCTTCCAGAGACCACCTGGATAGTTGTGCTGGTTGGTGTTTTCAGGGAAAGAACACCAGATGAAGCTAAAATTCTATTGAATAATATGTTGACTAATGAAAATAATTGGACACTTCCTGAACCAACTCCTAAGCCAACTCCAAAGAAAAGGGGTGTTCTATTTCTCAGTCCTGAAGATATGCAAGAGGCAAAGAAATCTATGAAAGAAAAAGGTATATAAGCCGAAGATGTTAAGAATTTACCTCCTATTGAAGAAATACATGGTCTTAATTTTCCGCCTGTTGAAGAAATACATGATTTTAATCCATTACCTATTGAAGAAGTACACAATCTTGATAACCCGACACAAGTAGTAAAGGTAAATTCTCTCTATAGATATGATAAAGCTGAAATCCCTCCTACTAAATTTGCTAGCCAATGCTTAGATGAGTTTGAAGATTTTATGGTTAAGCAAGAAAACTTCAATGCTTATTTTGGTAGAGAATTAAAACACAATGCTTATATGATTGAACACTTGAGTGATTATATGTCTAGAGTTACAGGTGAACTTAAACTCATTAGTAAACATGCTTCTATGGTTACCACTCAAGTAGAACAAGTACGTAAAGCTCAGAATGATTTTCTCAATGAATTAAATAGTAAGAATAATGATTTTGCTGTTAGAGTGGCTACTAGAACTGGTAAAATGACTCAGGAACCTTTGTATCTAGAAGTCCACCCTAAGAGAATTGAGCAAGATTCTCAAAGAAATAATGTTGATACACCTAGTCCTTCTAAAAAGAAGAAAAAGAAAAATGATAGGACTTTGCATGCTTCTAGTGAACACATTCTTTGACACACCTGAGAATCCCAATGATATTTCTATCTCTGATGCTGAAACACAATCTGGTGATGAACATGAACCTAGTGATAATGTTAATGATAATGTTCATGTTGATGCTGAACCTAGCAATGATAATGATGTAGAAGCTGAACCTGCTGTTGATCTTGATAACCCACAATCAAAGAATCAACGTTATGATAAGAGAGACTTTGTTGCTAGGAAACACGGTAAGGAAATAGAACCTTGGGTTCAGAAACCCCTGCCCTTTCGTCCTAAACCATAAAAGAAAAAGGATGATGAGGATTTTGAGCGCTTTGCTGAAATGATTAGACCTATCTTTTTGCGTATGCGTTTGACTAATATGCTCAAAATGAATCCTTATGCTAAGTATATGAAAGAAATTGTTACTAATAAAAGAGAGATACCAGAAGCTGAAATTTCCTCCATGCTCGCTAATTACACTTTTAAGGGTGGAATACCTAAGAAGTTTGGAGATCCAGGAGTACCCACTATACCATGCTCCATTAAAAGAAATTATGTTAGAACTGCCTTATGTGATCTTGGAGCCGGTGTTAGTGTTATGCCTCTCTCTTTATATCGTAGACTTGACTTGGATAAGTTGACACCTACTGAAATATCCTTGCAAATGGATGATAAATCAACTGCTATACCTGTCGGTATTTGCAAGGATGTGCCTGTTGTGGTTGCAAATGTTACTATTTTAACAGACTTTGTTATTCTTGATATTCCCGAGGACGATAGTATGTCTATTATTCTTGGAAGACCCTTTTTGAATATTGCAGGGTCTGTTATTGATTGCAACAAAGGTAGTGTCACTTTTCATGTTAATGGTAATGAGCATACGGTACACTTTCCGAGGAAACAACTGATACGTCTCCAACGTATCTATAATTTTTGATGCTCCATGTTATATTATCTACTGTTTTAGGCAATATTGGGCTTTATTATCCACTTTTATATTATTTTTGGGACTAACCTATTAACCGGAGGCCCAACCCAGATTTGTTGTTTTATGCCTATTTCAGTGTTTCGAGGAAAAGGAATATCAGACGGAGTCAAAACGGAACGAAATCAACTGGAGAAGTTATTTTTGGAAGGAATCCCACCTCGTGGACTTGGACTCCATGTCAGAAGATACGGGAGGTGCTCATGAGGGTGGGGGGCGCGCCCACCCCCCTGGGTGCGCCCCCTGCCTCGTGGGGCCCCGTGGCTCCACCGACGTACTCCTTTCACCCATATATACCTCGTGCCCTAAAACTTCCAGAGCAGAAGATAGATCGGGAGTTCCGCCACCGCAAGCCTCCAGAGCCACCAAAACCAATCGGGACCCTGTTAGGCACCACCTGGGAGGAACCCATCACCGTGGCCATCTTCATCATCCGGCGCTATCCATGACGAGGAGGGAGTAGTTCACCCTCGGGGCTGAGGGTATGTACCAAAGAGCTATGTGTTTGATCTCTCTCTCTCTCTCTCTCTCTCTCTCTCTCGTGTTCCCTCTATGGCACGATCTTGATGTATCCCGAGCTTTGCCATGTAGTTGGATCTTATGATGTTTCTCCCCCTCTACTCTCTTGTGATGAATTGAGTTTCCCCTTTGAAGTTATCTTATCGGATTGAGCCTTTTATGAGAACACTTGACGTATGTGTTGCCGTGTTTATCTGTGGTGACAATGGGATTTCACGTGCCACTTGATCTATGTTTTGGTGACCAACTTGCGGGTTCCACCCATGAACCTATGCATAGGGGTTGGCACACGTTCTTGACTCTCCGGTAGAAACTTTGGGGCATTCTTTGAAGTACTTTTATGTTGGTTGGATAAATCTGAGATTGTGTGATGCATATCGTATAATCATGCCCACGGATACTTGAGGTGACAATGGAGTATCTAGGTGACATTAGGGTTTTGGTTGATTTGTATCTTAAGGTGTTATTCTAGTATGAACTCTAGGGCTGTTTGTGACACTTATAAGAATAGCCCACCGGATTGATTGGAAAGAATAACTTTGAGGTGGTTTCGTACCCTACCATAATCTCTATGTTTGTTCTCCGCTATTAGTGGCTTTGGAGTGACTCTTTTTTGCATGTTGAGGGCTTGTTATATGATCTATCTATGTTATTATTGTTGAGAGTACTTGCACTAGTGAAAGTATGAACCCTAGGCCTTGTTTCCTATCATTGCAATACCGTTTACGCTCACATTTATCACTTGTTACCTTGCTGTTTTTATTATTTCAGATTACAAAAACCTATATCTACTATCCATATTGCACTTGTATCACCATCTCTCCGCCGAACTAGTGCACCTATACAATTTACCATTGTATTGGGTGTGTTGGGGACACAAGAGACTCTTTGTTATTTGGTTGCAGGGTTGCTAGAGAGAGACCATCTTCATCCTACGCCTCCTATGGATTGATAAACCTTAGGTCATCCACTTGAGGGAAATTTGCTACTGTCCTACAAACCTGTGCACTTGCAGGCCCAACAACGTCTACAAGAAGAAGGTTGTGTAGTAGACATCAACAACCTCAAGTTCATAGTATAAACTCTATTGGAAAAATTCCATCGATTATTTTTGGAGGTTTTGAATTTCCTCTACCTACTGTCACAAAGAGATATGATATTCTTATTATTGGGGACGTGCATATCCCCGTTGAGGTAACATAGTGTTATTCGAAATTTCTCCGGTTTCATGCGATTCGGAATGAGTTTGTTAACAAGACCTGATCAACCTTGTTAGTGGATTCCTTTTGATGAGCATGAGATGGATGAAGTTAGAAGGCACAACCTTCTGTACCCTCCTTTTACTTTCTGTTATTTAGTTGAAATAAAGCAAACATAGTATATTCTGCCAGTTTTCTCAATTATCCGTGCAATAAAAAATACCCCGAAAATAAAAGTTCTCCAAATGCCCCGAAATTGAAATATGATTTTTTCTGGAATATTTGAGAATATCTTGCACTGAGAACACAACAGGAGGACCAAGCACCTGGCCACGAGGGTCCAGGGCGCGCCCACCCCCCTGGGCGCGCCCCTCTGCCTCGTGGGCCCATGGTGGCTCTCCTCCACTTATTCCTGCACCCACACACTCCTTCTTCCTCCCAAAAAATCACCAACCAGCTCAAGCACGAGTTCTAGCTCATTTTGCTGCGATTTTCGATCTCCTTGCTCAAAGCACCTCTCACAAAACTACTTTGGGGGATTGTTCCTTGATATGTGACTCCTCCAATGGTCTAATTAGTTTTTGTTCTAGTGCTTTATTCATTGCAAATTTGTGCTGCCTAGGTGACCATGTTCTTGAGC
Source organism: Aegilops bicornis (assembly GCA_021605145.1). Lineage (NCBI taxonomy): Eukaryota > Viridiplantae > Streptophyta > Magnoliopsida > Poales > Poaceae > Aegilops > Aegilops bicornis. The sequence goes on from CM038675.1 coordinate 639,177,685, forward strand.
TTGCATGTCAAATTTATATGATCCCAAGTAGTTCTAATGCATGATATAGTCTCTAGGCACTTGACGGAGTAGTTACTATCAATTTTGTTGAGTTTGGTTCACTTTTATTTGAAGTCACTAAAATTTTCAGAAATTTTTCAGAGGAAGAAACATGTTTAGGAAAATGTACCAAGGTGACCCTTCAAGGAAGCAAGGACCCAGGCTCGCAATGCGCGATGCCGACGATGAACCACCAAGGGACGCTTAAGTGCGGGCTTGTGATGGCCTTCAGAGGACTTCATGGATCGAGCAGGAATCAAGGAAGAATTTAACGCATATGCGTGCAGCTGATCTTGTGAGCTTGAGGCAGATAAGTGCCGTTAGTACCACTATCTCACTGATTCCTTTGTGAGGAGGTTTGAATTTTCATCATGACGCAATTCTCAAACTGTCCTGTTTGATCTTTATGAAAATTCTTATACTATGGACTTAGAGGATTTTAATACTGCTTGCAAACTTCCACAATGGGGTAGTCCTAGTGAACCTCGCAAATCTGAATTTAGAGATTTTCTTGCTAGTATAACTGTGGGGAATCTAGAGACATAGCACAAGCTACCATAGGGAGCATTCATTTTCCTGCTATACATTATTTTACTCTCTTCATAGGTAGGTGCATAAATGGTAAGGATGAAGCATGTCACATGTGTGTCCCCGACCTCAGTGTTCTCAGGAGTGCTGTATTAGGAGATAAAAATTATAATCTGGGAGCCATTGTTGCACGTAGGTTGCATAATAATAGATTTAATGGAGATTTCTTTGGTGGAATTTATGCAACCCGTTTAGCTAATTTTCTTAATATACCCATACGTGAGTATGATATTGAGTTGCCTCCTGTTTATTTAGATTATGAGGCTATGGTTCGTCATCGTTTTGTTGAGAGGAACGATCAGTTCCTCGATGCAAACTAATCTTTGATGGACAACGCACCTATCACGCCGCTCTCCCTGCTCCTACTTTCTTTGACTTTCGGTGAAGGGGAGATATTTCATAACCAGGGAGGAGGCGAACGAGTACGAGAGGAGGGCTGAGATAGCTCGCCTCCAAGCTGTAGCCCATGATGCAATAACTGTTGCATCTCAGTACGACCCCAACTATAACTTTGGATGTCCGCCAGGCCAGCCGTGGCAATAGACCAACTTAGGCCAAAAGCCTAAGCTTGGGGGAGTATGTATCTCTCACCGACATTACATTCATGTTCACACACTCATTGCTAGTTGTCGGTGCTCATACTTTTTCACTGTATTATCCATGCTAGTTTATTTTTCTCGCTTTCTTTTTAGGTGTTTGAAAAATCTTAAGAAAACCAAAAAATTTAGTTGTAGCGTTTAGCTAGTTTACTTTCTTGCCTGTAGTAGTAATAATTAAAAGAAAACCCAAAAATATTTCCTGTTCTTCTTTTGCTTGTTGGGAGCTTTCCCATGTAAATAGTTTTATTTCTTTTCTTTTCTTTGGGGGTTGATAGGAGAAGACCATAATAAAATGTTGAAGTGGCCCTTATATGCATTGTTGTTGATTTAACCAAGAGCCCATATTGCCTTGTCTTCTCCTGTTTATCAAATGCTTGCAGATTCTAGCTTAGTCCAATGCACGTGCACTATTATTATTATTCACATCATTCGGTCATGCAAGTGAAAGGCAATTATGACGATATATGATGGACTGATTGAGATGAGAGAAGCTGGTATGAACTCGACCTCTCTTGTTTTTGTAAATATGATTAGTTCATCGTTCCTGATTCAGCCTATTATGAATAAACATGTTTGCAAGGACAATTAGAGATTACAGTTGCTTATGCCATGCTTAATTAGCTAGGAGTTTATAATGGTTTACCTTGCGTGCCAACATGCTATTAAAATGGTTGTGATGTGATATGATGGGGTGGTATCCTCCTTTGAATGGTTCAAGTGATTGACTTGGCACATGTTCACACATGTAGTTGAAACAAATCAACATATCCTTCACGATATTTATGTTCCTAGTGGATTATATCCTACTCATGCTTGCACTCAATGTTCATTAATTTTATGCAAATCAAATCAAAATAATTGCAAACAAAATTCCCCCAGGATTGTTGTTAGTTGGAGGCACTCGTTGTTTTGAGCAAGCTATGTATTGATGCTTGTTGGTGGAGGGGGAGTATAAACTTTACCATTCTGTTTGGGAACCGCCTATAATGTGTGTAGCATGGAAGATATCGCCATCTCTTGGTTGTGATGTTGACAATGATAGTATGCCGCTCAAAATATTATTTATCTCTATTTCAGAATCGAGCTCTGGCACCTCTACAAATCCCTGCTTCCCTCTGCGAAGGGCCTATCTATTTACTTTTATGTTGAGTCATCACCTGTTATTAAAAAGGCCCAATTTGGAAACCTTCTTGTCATTTGCATCCATTACTATTAATTTATATTGGGTATGACTATATTTGGATCTCTTTTACCATGAATTACAATGTCTAGTCAGTCCTTGATCTTTAAAGGTGCTCTGCATATATGTTTTGCGGTCTCAGAAAGGGCTAGCGAGATACCATCTTGTTATATCATATCATGATTATTTTGAGAAAGTGTTGTCATCCGAGATTTATTATTATTGCTCGCTAGTTGCTTATGCCATCGATATAAGTAAACATGAGACCTAAGAGTTATTGTGAATATGGTTAGTTCATAATCTTTGCTGAAAACTTGAATGCTGGCTTTACAAATTCACAACAACAAGAGCAAACAGAGTTTATAAAAGTTTTTCTTTATCACTTTCAGTTTGTCAACTGAATTGCTTGAGGACAAGGAAAGGTTTAAGCTTGGGGGAGTTGATATGTCTCCGTCGTATCTACTTTTCCAAACACTTTTGCCCTTGTTTTGGACTCTAGCATGCATGATTTGAATGGAACTAACCCGGACTAACGTTGTTTTCAGCAAAATTGCCATGGTGTTATCTTTGTGCAGAAACAAAAGTTCTCGGAATGACCTGAAACTTCACGGAGATTATTTTTGGAAATAATAAAAAATACTGGCAAAAGAATCAAGGCCAGGGGGCCCACACCCTGTCCACGAGGGTGGGGGCGCGCCTGCCCCCTGGGCGCGCCCCCTGCCTCGTGGCCCCCCTGGAGCTCCACCGACCTCAACTCCAACTCCATATATTCATGTTCGGGGAGAAAAAAATCAGAGAGAAAGATTCATCGCGTTTTACAATACGGAGCCGCCGCCAAGCCCTAAACTCTCTCGGGAGGGCTGATCTGGAGTCAGTTCGGGGCTCCAGAGAGGGGAATCCGTCGCTGTCGTCATCATCAACCATCCTCCATCACCAATTTCATGATGCTCACTGCCGTGCATGAGTAATTCCATCGTAGGCTTGCTGGACGGTGATGGGTTGGATGAGATTTATCATGTAGTCGAGTTAGTTTTGTTAGGATTTGATCCCTAGTATCCACTATGTTCTGAGATTGATGTTGCTATGACTTTGCTATGCTTAATGCTTGTCACTAGGGCCCGAGTGCCATGATTTCAGATCTGAACCTATTATGTTTTCATGAATATATGTGAGTTCTTGATTGAGGGAGTCCCGGACTAGGGGGTGTCCGGATAGCCGGACTATCATCACAGCCGGACTCCAAGACTATGAAGATACAAGATTGAAGACTTCGTCCCGTGTCCGGATGGGACTTTCCTTGGCGTGGAAGGCAAGCTTGGCGTCTGGATATGTAGATCTCCTACCGTTGTAACCGACTACGTGTAACCCTAACCTATCCAGTGTCTATATAAACCGGAGGGTTTTAGTCCGTAGGACAGAACAACAATCATACCATAGGCTAGCTTCTAGGGTTTAGCCTCCTTGATCTCGTGGTAGATCTACTCTTGTACTACCCATATCATCAATATTAATCAAGCAGGAGTAGGGTATTACCTCCATCGAGAGGGCCCGAACCTGGGTAAAAACATCGTGTCCCTTGTCTCCTGTTACCATCCGCCTAGACGCACGATTCGGGACCCCTACCGAGATCCGCCGGTTTGACACCGACATTGGTGCTTTCATTGAGAGTTCCTGTGCCGCCGCCATCGTAGGATGCCTCATCTCGTCTTTAAAGACGATACCATCGCCAAAGAAGCCTTGGCCACTTTGGTCGAACTCTTCGGCTAGGCGGTTTTCTCATGACCGCTAGTTCGGCCGCCGCGCCGACGATGACCTCTCGAGTCATCAAAACCAATCTCCATGTTAGTTCAGAACTTGCCGAACAGTTAGATCCGATCGAGCTCTCCTCCATAAACGAGCTCTTGGATCGCATCGCCGCCCTGACTACGACCGGATCGGGCCTAAAACCGATCTGAGAGAGATCAACTCTCCCCAGGCTACCCATCATGTTGCTGTGATAGAGGAGCAATGCGGCGATTCTTCTTCTACCTTAAGGACTAGCTACGTCCGGATCCCGATCCCTCCATGCCGGATTCCCGCAGAAGGACGGATGTCGATCAAGCCCTGAACTGAAAGTCAGGCGGCGGGTTGGACTCATTGGATAACACTCAGAAATCCAAACTTCCGAGTCCGGGAACTTCTCGGCCCCTGAGTCCTAAATTGGACGGGGTTCTGGATCTAGTTCCACCCGCCCACCCAAACATTAGCGATCTCTCTCGAATTCGGCAAGAGCCCGCTGAAACAAGACATCATTATCGGGCGATTCCTCCGGTTATGAACAGGATAAAGGACTGCCGAGAGGAGGATGCAATCCCAATTTTCTGCAATAATTGCACGGACAAGGGAATCCTAAACGCCATAAGTAGTCGCGAAATTACACTCTTTGACGAATTGGTTACCTTAGTACAAAAGTACTATGCGATGGAGAGCGCCTGGAAAACCGAAAGTAAATTTTGGGATAATCCGGCCCAGAATACATCCCTAGTCCGAAATAAAAGGGTGCATCATTATCAGGCACCTGGGTCAAATACCAAAAAACCAAAACCCCCTAATGGGTACGGAACCGTACTGGAGGGTTGGCTAAACGGACCTTGCAAAATTCATAGCACAGAGGGCGCCACTCCAACTCATAGCCTTCGAGCATGTTGGATACTACGGCAGGTGGCCAAAAGTGGCGAAGAGCTTCTAGCTTGAATCCCAGCCCAGCAACACCAGTACGGTGTTAACATTCTTCGAGACTTTCGCATCAAATAACATGCGAAAACGAACACTCTGCAACCTTGCCGAAGTCTACCAAGTAGCAACAATAAATCCATGGATTGACACGGCTATTACCTTTAATGCCGATTTAACCTAAATTCCGAACAGCCCGAGCACCAGCCGCATTGGTTCTCAGTCCGATAGTGGACGACTTTCGCGTTACTAAGGTACTCATGGATGGCGGCAGCGGACTAAACCTCATCTATGAGGAAACCCTCCGAAAAATGGAAATAGACTAGAACCACATTGAGCGAAGCAGCACAACCTTTAGAAAAATAATCCCTAGCCGGGAAGCATGCTGCACAGGAAAAATTACACTAGACATAGTGTTCGGCTCGCCGGACAATTACAGGTCCGAGGAGGTCACATTTCAAGTGGCCCCGTTCAACAGCAGATATCATGCTTTATTAGGACGAGAGGCATTCACAATTTTTCAAGCTATACCCCATTATGGGTACATGAAGCTTAAACTGCCCGGACCTAACGGAATCATCACTCTCGCTAGTGATCCGAACATAGCACTCCGCACCGAAAACAAGACAGCCGCACTAGCCCTCGAGGCACTATCCGAAGCCCTAGCGGCCGAGGAACTCACCGCGATGCGCTCCAAGGTGAACAGGGACGATGTGATACTTGATAAAAGATCCAAGTCCACCTCTTTTAAACCAGCGGATGAAATAGTCAAATTCCAAGTCCACCCAACGGACTCGCAAAGACGGCCTCCATTGGGGCACAATTAAACCCTGATGTAGACGCCAAGACTACGAGAATTTCTACGAGAAAAGCTGGGACATCTTTGCTGGCACCCTTCAGACATGCCAGGAATCCCACGTCGGCTGGCCGAGCATAGCGTAAATATCCTAAAAGGATTCAAGCCAGTCAAACAGGCTCTTCGGCGCTTTTCCGAACCCAAGAGACAGGCCATGGGTGAAGAGCTAGCCAAACTTTTGGAAGCCGGATTCATTAGAGATATCAAACATCCGGACTGGCTAGCAAACCTGGTGATGGTACCAAAGAAGGATAAATGCTGGCGCCTATGTGTTGATTTTAAAGACCTTAATAAGGCTTGCCCAAAGGATCCCTTCCCCCTCCCTCGAATTGATCAAATTATTGATGCTACAGCAGGACACCACTCATTGTGCTTCCTCGACGCGTACTCCGGCTACCACCAAATTAAGATGGCGGAGCCAGACCAAGCTGCAACAACATTCATCACTCCATACGGCCCATTTTGCTTCAACACAATGCCCTTTGGGCTCAAAAACACCGGCGCAACATATCAGCGCATGATTCAGACATGTCTGGCAAACCAGATCGGCAAAACAGTGGAAGCATATGTAGATGACATGGTCGTCAAAAACAAGCACGTCGAAACTCTAGTAGACGACCTGAGGCTCACATTCGATAATCTTCGAAAATATGACATCAAGCTCAATCCGGAAAAATGCGTCTTCGGCGTTCCAGCCGGAAAGCTCCTGGGCTTCATTGTGTCCGGTAGATGAATTGAAGCAAATCCAGCCAAGATCCGAGCTCTGTCACAATTGGATATTCCAAAAGACCTCAAACAAATACAAAAATTGGCCGGGATGCGTGGCGGCTCTAAGCCGCTTTATTTCCCGTTGGGAGAAAAAGCGTTACCCTTTACCGCCTCCTCCGCCGCACCGAACACTTCGAGTGGACGGATGCCGCCACGGCCGGACTCGAAGAGATAAAAGCCATATTGGCAACAAATCCGGTCCTGGCCACGCCCAATGTGGGCAAACCAATGCTATTATATATCGCCGCAACACATCAAGCTGTCAACGCGGTGCTCGTTGTTGAACGAGAAACGGACGGACACCGGTTCCCTCTTCAAAAACCAGTTTACTATGTGTCCACTGTCCTAACTCCATGCAAGTCCCGGTACCCACACTATCAAAAGATAGCATACGCGGTGTTCATGGCATCCGGAAGCTGCGACACTACTTTCAAGAGTTTTCGATAACGGTAGCCTCAAGTACCTCTTAATGACATTATAAACAATCATGACGCCGACGGGCCAGATTGCTAAATGGGCCATAGAGCTCCTTCCATTCGACATAACCTACAAGCCACGACGAGCTATCAAGTCGCAGGTTTTGGCCGACTTCGTGGCCGAATGGACCGAAGCCGAACTCCCTAAAGAGTACGGCGGATACTCCAATTGGATCATGCACTTTGACGGCTCCAAAATGTTGGCCGACCTGGGGGCTGGCATCGTCCTGACGTCCCCAACCGGGGACACATTCCAATACGTCCTTCAGATAATGTATACGGACTCCAACAACGCAGCCGAATATGAGGCCCTTCTGCATGGCCTCCGGATGGCAGTCTCCATGGGCATTCAACGCCTAGAGGTGCGAGGATTGAACCTCGCAATATCTCAAATAAGCGGAGACTTTGACGCCAAAGATCCGAAAATGGCAGCATACCGCAATGCAGTCCTAAAAATGTCAAGACGCAGTTCAAGGGCTCGAATTTCATCATATAGCGGGATAACAACCAGGCGGCGGATATATTGGCACGCATCGATGCAAAACGCGATGCCGTCCCACCCAATATCTTTTTGGAATGGCTGTTCAAGCCATCCGTACTATGGGAAGGGGAGTCCGGCAATAACAATCCGGACCCAACCGCCTTTGCTGACGCCGAACACTCTGACACAACCGGAGGCTCTGCCCCCGAGATAACACCCTCCGCTCACGAAATAATGGCGGTTATCGCCTCGTGGACGGAACCATTCCTAGCCTACCTAACTAGGCAGGAACTCCCCGAAGACGAAAATGATGCTCGCTGCATAGTGCGGCGATCTAAAGCCTATAAAGTCCATGAGGGAGAGCTTTATAAGAAAAGCACTACCGGAGTCCTTCAAAGGTGTATCTCCGAAGAGGAAGGGCGAGACCTCTTGGCTGAAATTCATGCCGGACTTGGTGGGAACCACGCCGCAGCCCGGGCCCTTGTAGGCAAGGCCTTCCGTACATGATTTTATTGGCCGACGGCCCGGGAAGATGCGCAGGATTTAGTCCAACGATGCGTCGGTTGCTAGCTTTTTGCTAACAAAAGCCACATGCCACCCACCGCCCTCAAAACTATACCCATCACCTGGCCGTCATGATGCAGGGGGCTTGACATGGTTGGACCCCTTAAGGGAGGAACCCACAAGCAAAAACACCTATTGGTCATGGTGGATAAATTCACCAAATGGATAGAGGCCAAGCCTGTTAAAACGGCCGAATCCGGACCGGTGATAGACTTCATATCAGGGGCAGTGCACCGTTACGGTGTCCCCCACAGTATCATCACTGATAACGGCACCAACTTCACGACCGAGGAGGTCAAATTATGGTGCAAAAACATGGGCATCAAGCTCGATAACGCCTCAGTCTATCACCCTCAAACAAACGGCCAAGTCGAACGAGCAAATGGTCTAATCATGAGCGACATTAAACCCAGACTAGTGCGGTCCCTCAAGGAATCTAACACGCACTGGATTGAGGAGCTCGAATCCGTACTCTGGGGGCTGCGGACCACGCCGAATCGTACTACCGGATTCACACCATTCTTTATGGTGTACGGCGCAGAGGCAGTCTTGCCCTGCGACATAATACATGACTCACCTCGCGTGCGCATGTATGAAGAAAGAGAAGCTGAGCTCGATCGGCAGGACAGTTTGGACGCATTGGAGGAGGAGCGCGACGTGGCAAAAGCTCGTTCCGCATTCTATCAACAGCAGGCTCGAAGATATCAAAGCAGGAAATGCGGGCCAAAGCTTATAACGTTGGCGAACTAGTTCTACGCTGCCGGACAAGAAAAAGGACAAACTCAAGCCCAAATGGGAAGGTCCTTCATCATCGACCAGGTCCTCGACCGTGGAGCATACGGTCTGCCAAACGCATCGGATAACTGACTCGAGCCGAACCCATGGAACGCAGCCCGTCTATGAAGATTCTACGCCTAAGCGCCGGACTCCAAGTTCGTCTCCTTCCTCCGTCCACATTTTCTATTTTTTGCTGTCTTTCATTTCTCTCCTTCCTCCTCCTTCTTCTTGAAGCCTCTAGAGGCTCGCTTGCGCTTTCTTCGCACATACTTGACGCGCTGTCCGTGCTCATTATACCTGGGGGCTTCTTTAACAGAAACTTATTTATACGGGCTTCATGCCCAACACATGCGTTAAACTTCCGCATGTACCTTTTATTCACCATTATATGCATCGATATGACTTAAGTTCTGGCGAAGCTGGGTTGCCTGGCTCCTGTGCTTACCCCTATGTTCCCGATTGTTCGGCTAGGTGGTAAAGGGAGCACCTCTACGATTGTTACTGCCGGGTCAGCCAGATGTGTACCTCAGACTGGGTGAAGCCGAAAGCTAGCGTTCTTAAGGGAATATTCGGTCGGTGAACTGAAAGATGATTTTTAATTATTTACCCATCTGCCCCCAGATGATTTTACGCTTTCATAGCAGCTTTGACATGCACTTTAGGGCATGCATCCCGATGAAAGGAACCCTTAACGGAACTATACTCCCTGGAAGATGTTTCTTACAACCCAAGAAAAAAAACAAAACAAGTTGGTCACTTGTCATATACAGCAACAAAGACCCCTACGCCATGTCTCCATGCAAACCCCTGGTTCTTAAATAACCACGAAGGTATTCGGACACACTCCGGACTATTGGGTCCGGAGGTCGGGTTAAAAGGTCCGCTATGACAAACGATCTACAATCCGGCTAGAAGACATTTTTTCATGTCATATTTTTACATAGTCAACTCGACTCATTGTATTCCTCCTCAATGTCATCTAATAGGCTATCTAATTTACAATCTTGCTGGGAATACTTGGCGGCCAATTCTACTTGGCCGTACACTAAGCTTCTGAGGATCTCCATCCCATCAGGCCCCAGGTCCGACCTTGGCCATGTGGTTTGGGTCAGCCGTGGTACTGCGTCTTTACCATGGCCTGTGTCTCCTGGCGCGCCTGACCAGCCGATATCTTCCATAGCCGGAAGCGCCGCCGTGCTCCTTGAAGCCGCTCGCCAGCTCCCCAATGCCTTGAGCGGGGAGATGGATGGCCACAAGGCCCTGGCCGATGCCTTTCATCACCTACTGGACTCGTTCGTGTGGTAGCCGATTCGGGAAGAAGATCACCAAGAACTGGGCATCTCCTCCTCGGGGCGACACGTGAGCAAACCTACATACATGTTTATGTTAGTCGCCTTCCTCGTCGAACTCTTTCAAAGTTCGTTCAAGCACTTACTGAAAATGTCGCGACGAAGCCGCCGATTCTCCTTTACGGAGTCAGACAACTGGGCACGAACATCCTTTAGTTCCTCACCCAACTTGGTGTTGGTGTCTTGGAGGTTATTTTTCTCCTGCCGCACCCTCGTAAGCATGCTCGCTGCCTTTAGCTGGCGCAAGAGCTGCTGCTTTTGGATCTAGTCGGCGCCATCTGCAATATTTTTGTCGATTTACACACACGCCGCACTTCATAAACTATTTATCTTCAAGCGTATATTACGGAGGGGGTCTCTGTGGCTCCCCGTAGCGGCTAGTGCGGCCTCAAGTTGGGCCGTGCACTCTTCAAGCTCCTGGGACAGTCGGGTATTCTTTTCTGTAAGATCCTGCATTACAAATGATCCTTAAATCAGTTATTCTAACTATTTTAAGTCTCAGGGGCTACTGGCATATATAACTATCAAATTTCCTTACCCGTATGTCCTTTACATACTGCTCCGTGGCTCTGGCTAGACCATCTTGAGTGGCACGGAGGTGCGCATCTCCTGAATCGAAGGCATTCAAGGCCTCTTGGGAGAAACATGCGTCACGAAGAACTGTCCGGCGGCGCCTATGATTCAAGGCGCTCTCCACCTCGGAGTTGGTGGCAGACAACCTGTCGGCATGCTCTGTCGGAGGAGCATCCGACGCATGTCTCGTGCTCGCCTCAGCCTCCGGACCCGGCTTTGAAGCCTGGCCGGTGAAGGTTCGATCGGCAACCTCTCCGGACTCGATCCGGCGGCGCTCTTTTCTTGAAAAGAGCACCAGCGTTAGTACGCCTTCCAGGAATCAATCCTGGGAGTATGGTGACACGCCATACCGTTGCGGCGGAGTTTCTATCCGGACCGCACTTCTTTTTAGCCTACGGGGCCGCACCGCCCTTTGTTGGCCAGCCACCGCGGGCTCGGCTTCCCGCCTCAAAGGTACCCCCTGCGAAACACCATTGGTATACGGTGATCAAAAATAGGCATGGATGGGTCATTATCAGGGTTTTGGGATCTCGGTTTCAGTTACCTGTGAGGCTGGAAGTATTCCGGGGTAATCAGCCGTAATGGCAACCAAAGCATTGTTGATGCTAAGTTGGTAGAACACCCCGTCGATCAACTCCACCTTTATATCCGGATCCTCTCCAGAGGTCGGATCGAGGGACCTCTCCGGATCCTCGGGTTGTGGGGGCGGGTTGTGTATCTTCTCCACAGTCCGACGCAGTTCCTGCGCAAAAACCATGAAATGAGATATTTAACCACGGGAACATGGATCGGACAGGTCACAAAGATGTTTGCTTACCCAGCTTCGAGGATTATTCGAAGAAAACTCCTTCAGTGGATTGACCCGGAGGAGATCCTCCTCCTCTCCTTTATACATGGCAGACAAGATCTTCACCAGTTCGGTGACCGAACCCGGCCCTTTGCGGCCATGGCGGGTGGCATCATCCTCCCCGTTGAAGTCCCACATGGGGTGGCCCCTATATTGGAGCGGCTGCACTCCTCATATCTGATTGCCATGACTCCAATCATGGTCAATCGGCATGAGCCAATAACCTTATTCGGCTCATCAAATAGAGGACATCGGTCATCTTCCCTCCGGGGCCGAGGCGCCCGGCTTAGGCGCTTCTTGAGGAGCATTGCTAAACTCCGAATACCGATCCGAACAGGATCCGCAGCGGATGTCCTCCATGTAAAACCATTACGAAGGCCGGTCTTGGACGCCTTCTTCGGGGTTCCGGATAGGTATCCGGTCCCGGCGATGCGCCATAGCTCGGCTCCGCCCACTTGATATATTGACCCCTTGTGAGAACGGGGTACTAGGCAGAATAATCTCTTCCACAACCCGAAATGAGCCTCGACGCCCAAGAACAGCTCGCAGAGGGCCACGAAGACCGCAATGTGCAAAATGGAGGCAGGCGTAAGGTGGTGCAACTGGAGGCCGTAGAACTCCAAGAGCGGATGGATTGGAAATCCGAGTCCTCTTACTAGATAAGATGAAGCATACCCGCTCTCCTTTAGAGGTATCGGGGACACTCTCCGCTTGCTTTCCGCCCTTGTAGGTGGCGAGTCCGGCTCGAACCGGAACCATGAAGGCCGGGGGAAGAAATCCCTTGGTTTGGAGTATAACTAGCTCGCTATGCGGGACTGATCATCTCTCCCAATTTCCAGGCTGAGGGCTGGGAGCGCGAGAGGAGGAGCCGCGTCGACTGTCCATGATGGAATGGGCTTTGGTCAGGGGCGCTCCGATGAAAGCTCGCGAAGGAGGGATGGTGTGACTCAGATCTAGATCCTCGCCCCTTTTATGGGCAGCTCATTTGCGCAGCTAGGGGGGTAAGTCTAAAAATACCCTGGCTTTTCGCATTCATTCAAACACGTGGAAGATGGCCATTATTGGGCGTAGAAGCCAAGGAGCGCAGCATTTATCAGAAGCCGGACACTATTCAACAAGTCTATGGAATTTGGAGAAGAACCCGCCGCAATGCCGAAGACAATCGGTAGCGCCAGACTCATCGTCATTGAAGCCTGGTTCGGGGGCTACTGAGGGAGTCCCGGACTAGGGGGTGTCCGGATAGCCGGACTATCATCAAGGCCGGACTCCAAGACTATGAAGATACAAGATTGAAGACTTCGTCCCGTGTCCGGATGGGAATTTTCTTGGCGTGGAAGGCAAGCTTGGCGATAAGGATATGTAGATCTCCTACCGTTGTAACCGACTCTGTGTAACCCTAACCTATCCGGTGTCTATATAAACCGGAGGGTTTTAGTCCGTAGGACAGAACAACAATCGTACCATAGGCTAGCTTCTAGGGTTTAGCCTCATTGATCTCGCGGTAGATCTACTCTTGTACTACCCATATCATCAATATTAATCAAGCAGGAGTAGGGTATTACCTCCATTGAGAGGGCCCGAACCTGGGTAAAAACATCGTGTCCCTTGTCTCGTGTTACCATCCGCCTAGACGCACAGTTCGGGACCCCCTACCCGAGATCTGCCGGTTTTGACACCGACATTGATCCTATCTTGCAAGTCTATAGTCACCTACTATGTGTTATGATCCGGCAACCCCGAAGTGACTATAATCGGGACCACTCCCGGTGATGACCGTAGTTTGAGGAGTTCATGTATTTAGTATGTATTCATGCTTTGGTCTGGTACTCTATTAAAAGGAGGCCTTAATATCCCTTAGTTTCCTATAGGACCCCGCTGCCACGGGAGGGTAGGACAAAATATGTCATGCAAGTTCTTTTCCATAAGCACGTATGACTATATTCAGAATACATGCCTACATTACATTGATGAATTGGAGCTAGTTCTGTGTCACCCTATGTTATGACTGGTACATGATGAACTGCATCCGACATAATTCTCCATCACCGATCCAATGCCTACGAGCTTTTCACATATTGTTCTTTGCTTATTTACTTTTCCGTTGCTACTGTTACAATCACTACAAAACCCAAAAATATTACTTTTGCTACCGTTATCGTTACTATCATACTACTTTGCTACTAAATACTTTGTTGCAGATACTAAGTTATCCAGGTGTGGTTGAATTGACAACTCAACTGCTAATACTTGAGAATATTCTTTGGCTCCCCTTGTGTCGGATCAAGAAATTTGGGTTGAATACTCTACCCTCGGAAACTGTTGCGATCCCCTATACTTGTGGGTTATCATGCCTCACGTCAACTTCGACCACATGAGTTGAATTATGCCACGCATGATTTGGAGTTAGCAGCCGTAGTGCACACGCTTAAGACCTGGAGACATTTCCTTATTGGAAACCTTTGTGATGTGTACATGGATCACAAGAGTTTCAAGTACATTTTCACGCAGAAGGAGCTGAATCTCAGGCAGAGGAGATGGTTGGAGCTTATAAAGGATTATGATATGAAATTGCACAATCATCCAGGAAAGGCCAATGTTGTAGCATACGCTTTGAGCCGGAAGAGTTATGTCAATACCCTCGTGAGCGGAGGATTACCAAAGGAGTTAGCCGAAGATCTGAGGGTGTTTCGTTTGGAGATAGTTCCAAGAGGTTTTGGTGCAGCGATGGAGGTTCAGTCAATGTTATTGGGAAAGATTCGAGAAGCTTGGAAGGATGACAAAGAAATTGCTGAGATAAAGGATAAGATGGGCAAAGGAAAAGCCAAAGGTTTTCGTGAGGATGAGCACGAAACCTTATGGTTTGAGGATCGTGTTTATGTACCCAATAATGCAGAGATCAGGAAGTCAATACTTTAGGAAGCTCATGACTCGCCATACTCGATACACCGGAAACACCAAGATGTATTTGGATTTGAAGGAGCGTTTCTGGTGGACTGGTATGAAGAAGGATATTGCCGAGTATGTAGCCATATGTGCTGTATGTCAGAGAGTGAATGCAGAACATCAAAAGCCAGCAGGATTACTGCAGCCTATGCCAATACCCGAATGGAAGTGGGACAAGCTTGGCATGGATTCTATCACTGGATTACCCAGGACACAGTCAGGGTCTGATTCTATCTGGGTAGTAGTGGATCATTTGACCAAGGTAGCTCACTTTATCCAAGTGAAAACCACTTATATGAGTGCGAAGTTGGCCAAGATATATATGACCAGGATCATATGTCTGCACGGAGTTCCGAGGACAATAGTATCAGATAGAGGAACACAGTTTACCTCGAAGTTTTGGAATTAGCTGCACCAGACTTTGGGTACTAGGCTAGAGTTCCGTACAGCCTTTCATCCGCAGACAGATGGACAGACCCAGAGAGTCAATCAGATTCTGGAAGACATGTTGAGAGCTTGTGCGCTAGATTATGGATCTAGTTGGGATGATAATTTGCCTTACGCGGAGTTCTCATACAACAACAGTTACCAAGCCGGTTTGAAGATGGCCCCTTTTGAAGCTTTGTATGGGAGAAGGTGCAGGACACCGTTGATGTGGGATGAAGTTGGGGACCGTCAATTGTTTGGACTAGATTTGATCAAAGAGTCTGAAGAGAAGGTTAAGTTGATTCGAGATAGACTGAAGGTAGCTTAGTCCAGGCAGAAGAGTTATGCAGACTCAAAACACAAGAGGTAGTCTATGAAATCGGAGACAGAGCATATCTTCGTGTGTCACCTCTGAGTGGAGTTAAACGATTTGGAGTTAAGGGAAAGTTAGCCCCGAGATTTGTAGGACCATACCAAGTTTTGGAACGTATGGGAGAAGTAGCCTACACGTTGGAGTTACCCGAGGGATTGTCAGGAGTTCATGATATGTTTCACGTTTCCCAGCTAAAGAAGTGCCATGCAGAGATGGCCGATATTCCTCTGAGAGATACAGTGCCCCTGGAAGCAATTCAGTTGGATAGTGATCTGACCTACGAGGAGAAACCCATCAAGATTCTCGAGTTTGCCAGCCGTGTTACACGCAGCAAGGTTATCAAGTTTTGTAAAGTTCAGTGGAGCAACCATACCGAGGATGAAGCCAGCTGGAAACGAGAGGAAGACCTACGGAAAGACCACCCACACCTATTTTCTAGCCAACCCAAATCTCGAGGGCGAGATTCATCTTAAGGGGGTAGGTTTGTAACATCCCAATTTTTAATTTGGATGTTATACATAGGTCAACATATGCATATCATTTTTTGTTTGCATTTTGGTTGGGATCCTATAAATCTTAAGCAACTCAAGGACCCAAGGAGAGAGTTGGGGATTTCATTTATTTTCATATTTGAATTTTTCTCAAATTTGAAAAGAGGATCATTTTGATTTTAATAATTTTTCTCTCTGAAATGTTTCCAATATTAAAATAAATGAGTGGAGATAAAATGACTTCTCCACAATAAGAGGGGAATATTGGAGGAAAAAATGTTAAAATCAAATAAATATTTTATTTGTAATTTTTTTGCTATTTTATTTGAATTAGAAAAATATGCATTTTTCAAAATTGCATTTTAGGCCAGAAAAATGTTCACTTAATTTTAAATATTTTATTTAGACGGTGAAAATTGTTTTTGGCATTTTTTATTTTTTTATAATTTATTAGGATTCTTGTTTTTTGGCGGAATTTAAAAAAAAAACTTCCCGCCCGACTGGGACGAAGGCCTAGCCGTGCAGGCCGGCCCGCAGCTGCGCCGCCCTCCTCTGACTCGAGACCGGTGTCCCGAGCGCGCCCGCTGTCGGTGTCAAAACCGGCGGATCTCGATATGGGGTCCCGAACTGTGCGTCTAAGGCGGATGGTAACAGGAGGCGGGGGACACGATGTTTACCCAGGTTCGGGCCCTCTCGATGGAGGTAATACCCTACTTCCTGCTTGATTGATCTTGATGATATGAGTATTACAAGAGTTGATCTACCACAAGATCGTAGAGGCTAAACCCTAGAAGCTAGCCTATGGTATGATTGTTGTTGTCCTACAGACTAATCCCTCCGGTTTATATAGACATCGGAGGGGGCTAGGGTTACACAGAGTCGGTTACAAGGGAGGAGATCTACATATACGTATTGCCAAGCTTGCCTTCCACACCAAGGAGAGTCCCGTCCGGACACGAGACGAAGTCTTCAATCTTGTATCTTCATAGTCCAACAGTCCGGCCAAAGGATATATTCCGGCTGTCCGAGGACCCCCTAATCCAGGACTCCCTCAGTAGCCCCTGAACCAGGCTTCAATGACGATGAGTTCGGCATGCAGATTGTCTTCGACATTGCAAGGCGGGTTCCTCCTCCGAATACTGCATAGAAGATTTTGAACACAAGGATAGTGTCCGGCTCTGCAAAACAAGTTTTACATACCACCGTAGAGAGAATAATATTTCCACACATCTAATCTGCTGACACGTTTGACAGCATGACATCATACCACGGCCCTGTCATTATTCGAACCGTTTTTCTCAACTAGCATCGCACGCCTTTGCAGGCGGTTTTCTTGCACGTCTTGTCGAAGGTAGATCGTGTCCCCTTATCACGGGATTCTCATCAATACGGGTGTGGGTAACCCAATCGCCCCATCAATTACGGCGCTTGGGGAATAAGAGGTTTTACCGGGTGAGTGGGGAGGCGCATCGCCTCTTCCGCCCTTATAAAGGGACAAGGATTTACTCTTTTCACCCACGCCTTCTTCCCGATTCATTCCCTTCTGCTCAAGCTCCAGTGCCCAAGCGTTCCTCTTCTCTGCCCACAAAAGGTCTTCCGAAGATGTCTGGATCTGGAGCAGGAGGCAAATGGATGGCCTCTACCGTCCGAGAGAAGGATATCAAAAAGCTTTGGGAGGCCGGGTACCTGGCCAAGAAAATCAGACACTGTCTCCTGACGGCGGGACAGATCGTCCCTACTCCGGAACCCCACGAGAGGGTTGTATTCCTCCCTCACTTTGTCCGCGGGCTAGATTTTCCCCTCCACCTGTTCGTTCGCGGCATCATGTATTATTATGGGATCGATCTTCACTACCTGTCCCCTAATTCCTTCCTCAACATCTCGACATTCATTGTCGTGTGCGAGGCTTTTCTCCGCATTTCACCGCACTTCGGTTTATGGCTGAAGATTTTTAATGTGAAGCCCAAGGTGGTGGGCGGTGAGCACGCCGAGTGCGGGGGCGCCATGGTGAGCAAGATGCCCAACGTCATATGGCCAATGGGAACCTTTAATGATTCTGTCAAGGAGTGGCAACAACAGTGGTTTTATATCAATGAGCCGCGCGGCACAGAGTGGGCCGCCTCTCCCGAGTTCCTATTCGGCGCCCCCATGCGGCTTACATCCTGGGTCAAGAAAGGCCTGGACTGGTCCTCGTCCGACGAACTGTCGGTGTTCCAGACGCGTGTTGAAGATATGGGAGACAAGAACATTGAACTTGTCAATGTAGTCCAGGTGATGTTATTTCGCCGGATCTTGCCTTTTCAGCACCGGACTTGCAATTTATGGGAATTTGATCTGGCCAGGCACCAAACCTTGCGAGAGCTTTTCGGCTCCTCGCACAAGGACATTTGGAAGGTGCTTTTCAAGTCCAGCAAATCATGGCCGGACTCCGCCGAGGACTGTGGGTACCAACTGTCCCACCCAGCAAGTTCGGTGAGTTATCAAACTTTTCTATCCACGTAACCCAAAGGAAGCGCTTAACGTGTTTTATACAACTCTCCCAGGGCTGGACAAAGAAGGTGGAGCGGATCCATTGTCCGGCCCCGCTGCCCGAAGAACCGGCCATCCCACTTCTAACGAAGATGCTGGTCCCGACGCCTTACAAGGTGCCGAAGAAGACGGCCGAGAAGGAGGCCAGAAAGACCCGGGGCGGCCATCGTCGCCGCGGCACTTCAGACACAATATCTGAAGGCTCCAATGCCCATTCCACCTCTGAAGAGGACGAGGAGGAGGAGGAAGATGAATCCCCTGCGAGGGGGGGGGGGAGAAGAGGACGTCCTCTGTACACTTGGAGGTCGAGCTGCCCAAAAGGGGAAAGGCTCCTCTTCCGGAGGAGTCCACTGCCACCGCCGATAGCGGCCCGGCATGGGATCCCAGGGCCCAGCCCCTGGTGAACTTGTAAGTGTATAAAATCCGAGTACGTTTTAGGCGTCCGGACTCATCGTGGCTTAGTACGTTAACCTAAGCCATATTTTTTGTAGTCCGGCGAGGTCCCGTACCAAAAAATCCTCATCAGAAGACTTGCTAAGCTCAAATGCTATGGAGAGCGGGACGCCCCAAAGGCCCCTTCCTCCAAACAGGTGCATAACACCGAGGCTTCGTCCCAGAAGGACCCCAGCCAAGGAGGAAGGGAAAAAACCGTGAAGGCGGCGCCTGGAGGTCAAACATCAGGACACGTGGGGGAAAAGATTCCCATGGGGGCTGACGGCGGGGGCGATCCTGAGTTCGGCTCCCAGCCGGATGCAATTCCAGAGACTTATACGGCTCTAGAATAAAGCAGGCAGCCTCCTTCGGCTGGAGGGGGCGTGCCCGTTCCATCGACGACCTTTGTCTATCCAGAAGTGTCGGATGCTTTGTTGGTGGCGTTGAAAGACGCCTCCACTGTTGATGAACACCGTGCCCTTATGGGTGCGGTGATTGAGAAGATTCAGTCAATTGACAGTGGACTGAACGAAGCCTGTATCATCCTTATAAGAGGCGTTGAGGTATGTTTGATGGGTTGTCGAAGAGTGTCATAGAATAGGTAGTAGCCCCTGATACTCTGTTCGGTGAAAGAAAGAACCGGACAGAGGATCGAATTTTATGTTCGCAGGAAGACTCATTGAATGGCATCTATTTCTCTTCTGTTATAAGCAGGTGTCTGTAACGGCTGCTACTTCTCATACTGCGGAGATCTCTGGGCTGAATCAAAATCTATAGCGGGCCACAGAAGAACTTGCCCAATTGAAAATCCAGTTGAGGGATAAACAAGGTATGCAGAAGTCTTGTTCGCGTTTATTGCGAATGAATTTTCAGTATGAACTGAGCTTTATGACTTGTGCTAGGGATTGTGACCGAAGTCGAAGCCCTTAAGAAGGTTGTGGCCGAGGCCGAGAAAAAGGCAGCCACTGAGCAGGCTCTTCGTGAGAAGCACGAGGCCAGGGTTATTAAAGCTGAGCAGGAGCTACAAGAGGCCGTGAGGAAATGCGAGACCTTGGAGCAGAGTTTGATGGAGAAGGAAGCCGAAATCACCAAGGCGCATCAGGTCATGAGCAATGCCCAGGAGGAAACCCGAAGCACCCTGCAGGAGATCCAAGAGGCGAGAAAGATCGCGACTGGTAAGGCTTTTTCCCTGTAAAGTATTTGGGGAAAACATATGTTTCTGATTTTGAATCCAGATTTCTCAGGAATTTTTGCTGAGCTACCTCGCAGCATATCAGATGCCGCTCAATTCTACCGAGCCGAAGAAAGGAAAACTGCAGATAAGCTCTTCTGGTCGGAGTATTTGGCACCGCATTATCCAGTGCCTTTTACCGATCAGCTGAAACAGCTGGTCAAACTGCATAAGGCGGCGGAACTAGCCATGAAAGATTTGGTTATCTGGCTATGCTATGGCCTGCCAAGCTGATTCCAAGCAGCTACTTCGGGCTCATGAAGCGGCTCGTTAACGCTTGCCCTCGACTTGACGTCATCAAGCGGTCGGCCTGCATAGAAGGTGCGCGAATGGCCTTCGCCCGTGCAAAGGTGCACTGGGGGAAGATGCATGCCGAAAAGCTGATGACCGAAGGACCGCCAGAAGGGAAGGAGCACCGCAAGCCCGAATTATATTATGAGAGTGTCCTGAAAGGATCCTACCTTGCCGCAGGGCTATGCACCAAGGACATTATATTTCCATGAGTGTCAATCATGTTGTCCTTTGTAGTGTTTGAACAAGGTCGTTTATTTTTCACCTGTTATATAAAAGTTTACGCACCTGTGCGGCCATTTTATATGTTAAACCTGAGAGTTGGCCAGTCGTCGGCTTCTGCCCCCACGTAAGAAGTACGGGGGTGTTCGGGATAAACCTGAGCACTCTTTATCCCAGTTTTGGGTCCTTCGAAGGAGGTGCTCAGCACAACGAACCAGGCAATCGGACTATAGGGCTTTATCATTCTCACTTAGCCATAGGAGCTTTAGTATGGTAGGCGCAGCCCCTGGTGTTGGGAAGACCGTACTAGGGGCTCTATAAGCACCTGATCGGAGAAAGAACCGATCCATCGCACGCTGCATTGGTTATGGCATTATGCAGGAGAAATCCTTAAAGATTTTGTGACCTCTCGAACAGATGACCATCTCTTGATGTATCATGACAGTCAGTTTTCGGCTTTCTCTACTGAGGTGCTCGTCCGGAAGAACCGGGACACAATGGCAGTAGTTCTCCCAGTGCTACCTTAGCCGATATAGCGGAACGTAAGGTACCAAAATGTGGGAGCCGGGCAAACCCAACTATTGATCCAAGACATGATTCGGAGCTGATGCATATAATGCTATAGGTTCGGGGTGCCGAGCTTCCATGAAGGTGTTCGGACTTTACCGCCGTGTTATGGGTAAAACGAAGCCCCTGGCATATTTTAAGGCATATCGCTGTGTACGGATGCCACTTGATAGAATGATTTCAATAAGAAATAACAATGGGTAAACGTCATATAAATCCATATGTTGTATTTGAATAGTACGTCTATGCGTATGGGTACAAGTAATGTGATAAAAAGGAATATGATTGCGGAACCTGCTGAGACCAGGGGGAAGAGGCTGAGTGCGGATCCGTAATATAGCCGGACGGTCACTGCGGGGAATGTCTAAGGATTCCCTTACGCGTTCAAGCTGCCTCCGTGTAGCCCATCCTGGTCGGCGCAAAGGTGAACCTGCGAAGGAAATGTAAGGAATATTTATGTGCCGGAGGGCGGTTGAGCCGCTGAATTCGGCTGTCTCCGCCTTCGCCGGAGTGTTTAGTTGAGCCATGGACTGGTCGGGCTATCCTTCCGCGAAGTATTTCGGAGTCCCTTGACGGTGTCCGGAAGCCTGGACGTCAGCTCGAGGTTCAGCTGCAAGGTGATGCTCACTGTTTCTGCTGCTAAGGCAGTGGTGTATATGTTGGTGCCGAGGGAAGGTTCGGCCTTTCCATTAACCGTGATGACGCCGCGTGGACCGGGCATCTTGAGCTTACGGTAGGCATAATGTGGCACCGCGTTGAATCGAGCGAATGCGGTTCGTCCGAACAGTGCTTGATAATCACTGCGGAAAGGGACGATTTCATAGATTAACTCTTCGATACGGTAATTTTCTGGTGATCCGATGACTACCTCAAGGGTAATGGAGCCTGTACAGCGAGCCTCCTCACCTGGTATAATGCCTCTGAAAGTGGCTTTAGTGGGTTTGATCACCGAATGATCGATGCCCATCATGCGCACTGTGTCTTGGTAAAGCAGATTTAGACTGCTACCGCCGTCCATAAAGACTCGAGTGAGGTTGAACCCATCTATTATTGGGTCGAGGACTAGTGCGGCTGGATTGCCCTGATTGGAGTTAACCGGACGATCCGTGCGGTTGAAGGTGATCGGCCCTAGTTTATATTGTGGGACGACTAGTTCCGTTGAGTCGCCATCCCTAATGATGCATATCCGGTCCGAGTTGGTAATTTGGGTGGTATTTACCACATTCACTGATTGAATATGCGGGGGAAATTTCTTTTGCCCTCCTGTGTTTGGTGGTCTGGGCTCTTCGTCGTTATCGTCGCTTTGAGACCCCCCTTTGTCTTTGGCGCCTGCCCTGCCGGCTTGTTTGAAGACCCAGCATTCTCTGTTGTTATGGGTGGCTGGCGTTTCTGGGGTGCCATGAATTTTGCATTGGCGATCGAGTATGCGGTCCAGACTGGATGGACCCGGATTTTTATTTTTGGGTGGCCCTTTCCGCTGACCAGACTTTGAGCCCCTGAACCCGGCATTAACTGCCGTATTTTTGGCGTTTTCACCATATTTGCGGCGCTTGTGTTTGTTGCGTCGTGGTTTGCCGTTGCTATCCCTGTCTTCTGATATGCAAGGTTTGCTTGCTGTATTGGTACTTTGAGCCAACCACCTATCTTCGCCCGCACAAAAGCGGGTCATAAGTGTCATGAGGGCTGCCATGGATTTTGGCTTCTCATGGCCGAGGTGCCGGGCGAGCCATTCGTCACGGATATTATGCTTAAATGCCGCTAAGGCCTCTGCATCCGGACAATCGACTATTTGGTTCTTCTTGGTTAGGAACCGGGTCCAGAATTTCCTGGCCGATTCCCCTGGCTGCTGAGTTATATGACTTAAGTCGTCAGCGTCCGGCGGTCGCACATAAGTGCCCTGGAAATTGTCCACGAATGCCTCTGCCAGGCTCTCCCAACTTCCGATGGAGTTTGCCGGCAAGATATTGAGCCAATGCCAAGCCAGCCCTTTGAGTTTTAGCGGGAGATACTTGATGGCATGTAGGTCATCCCCGCGGGCCATGTGAATGTGGAGCAAGAAGTCTTCTATCCACACCGTGGGGTCTGTAGTACCATCATATGATTCAATGTTTACGGGTTTAAACCCTTCTAGGAATTCATGATCCATTACTTCATTAGTGAAGCATAGGGGGTGTGCGGCGCCTTTGTGCCGGGCTATATCACGACGCAGTTCATACGAATCTTGTCTGCCATGTTCGGCTCGGCCGGATTTACTTTTAGTGTATCCGGCATTACGATCATCATCACGTGTTGGTGCGTGCCCCCGTGATCCGTAGATTGATCTTGCATGTTTTGCTTTGTTTTCCAATACATCTCACAGGTCCCGCGTGTTGCCCCGGGCCTTGGTATTTTTGTTTGATTGGCGGCGGGGTGCGGGCTGGACGTCGTGCTGCAATGCCTCTCTGTCTCGGCCACGAGGTGGCCGATCAGCCGCATCATACGCTGGTGATGTAGGTTTCAATGCTTCCTCCTCTAGTTGAGGTAGCAACCTGCGCTTTGGATAACTCTTGGTCGGGCGTTCGAGTTCATATTCCTTGGCCGCAAGGACTTCGGTCCATCTGTCTCCTAGCAAATCTTGATCAGCTCGAAGCTGTTGTTGCTTTTTCTTCAGGCTTTTTGCTGTGGCTATAAGCCGGCGCTAGAAGCGCTCCTGCTCGATGGGATCCTCAGGCACGATAAATTCTTCGTCGCCGAGGCTCACCTCGTCTTCGGAGAGAGGCATGTAATTGTCATCCTCCGTTTCTCCATCTGCTGCCTATTCTGGAGGGCTATCTTGTTCACCCTCCCGCTCTAAATCGTGCTGGAGGGGATTGTTGTTGTCTTCGGCACTATCCGGAGTGCTATTGTCTCTTGTGCCAGTATCACTGCTTTTGCTATGGCGGGACTTAGAGCGGCATCGCTGACGTCGATTCTTGGGTTGCTTCTTGGAGGGGTCATCCTCCGCTGTCTTGTCGCCATTGCCTTCTTTGGGGGTATCCACCATATATATATATATCATAAGATGAGGTGGCGGTCCAGCACCCTGTGGGTGGTGGTTCCTGTTCGTCTCCTGCATAGTCGTCCATACCGTTGATGTCTTCGGAGTGGAAGTCGAGCATGTCGGTTAAATCGTCGACAGTGGCTACTAAGTGGGTGGTGGGTGGGCAGCGAATTTCTTCGTCGTCCGCATCCCATTCTAGCCGGACATAGTTCGGCCAAGGTTCTCCTGACAAGGAGAGAGACCTTAATGAATTTAGCACGTCGCCGAAAGGTGAGTGCTGAAAGATATCCGCGTAGGTAAACTCCATGATCGGCGCCCAATCGGATTCGATAGGCACGGACGCAGGCGGCTCGGAGCCCATGGCCGGAGACAATGGTTCGGCAACACGGCTCTCGTAAGGGGTGAATTCAGTATCCGGCTCTATCTCCAATGAGAGTGCGGCCTCCATGGCGGGGTCTATCCACCCGTCCTCGGATGGCGCAATTTGCTCTGGATTGAGGACGGGAGTAGTTGCAGGTGTGATCTCCCGAACACTGTCCAACGGCAGAGCTAAATCATGCTCGTCGTGATCGTGCGGCGCACCTGACATGGGCTCGAATCCGTCGAAGATCAAATCTCCGCGGATGTCGGCAGTGTAGTTCAAGTTTCCGAACCTGACCTGGTGGCCAGGGGCGTAGCTCTCGATCTGCACTAGATGGCCAAGCGAGTTAGCCAGCAGTGCGAAGCCGCCGAATATGAAGATATGTCCGGGGAGGAAAACCTCACCCTGGACCGCATCGTTACTGATGATCGAAGGAGCCATCAAGCCTTACGGTGACGGCACAGTGGAACTCTCAATGAAAGCACCAATATCGGTGTCAAAACCAGCGAATCTCGGGTAGGGGGTCCCGAACTATGCGTCTAAGGCGATGGTAACAGGAGGCGGGGGACACGATGTTTACCCAGGTTCGGGCCCTCTTGATGGAGGTAATACCCTACTTCCTGCTTGATTGATCTTGATGATATGAGTATTACAAGAGTTGATCTACCACGAGATCGTAGAGGCTAAACCCTAGAAGCTAGCCTATGGTTTGATTGTTGTTGTCCTACGGACTAAACCTTCCGGTTTATATAGACACCGGAGGGGGCTAGGGTTACACATAGTCGGTTAAAAGGGAGGAGATCTACATATCCGTATTGCCAACCTTGCCTTCCACGCCATGGAGAGTCCCGTCCGGACACGAGATGAAGTCTTCAATCTTGTATCTTCATAGTCCAACAGTCCGGCCAAAGGATATAGTCCGGCTGTCCGAGGACCCCCTAATCCAGGACTCCCTCACCCACCGCCGCCGCCGTGTCCGTCCTGGACATGCACGCCGCCACCCCCTCCCGCAAGCCACCTCCGCCTCCCCCCTTTAAATAGCGACCCCGGGGCCCCCCTTGGACCCCGAGCCAGCCGCCGCCGCCCGCAGCCCTTGCCGCCCCGCGCCACCCCGCCTCGCCGTTGCCAGAGCCGCCGCCCCGCCGTCTCACAAAGCCACCGCGTCGTCGCCATTGTTCGCCGCCGGTCGAGTCCGGTTAACCGGTAAAAACCGACAATTTTTCTTTTTGGTTTTTTTGGTTTGTTAGGATAGATCGGCTTTTTTCGATTTTGCTAATTAGCGAACGTTCGCCCGAACGCCTCTGTTCGCGAACGCGTTCGTTCGTTCGTCTCTGATAACGAACGTTCATCCGTTAGTCTTTTCTTTTTATTTTATTTTCAGCCATGGCCCTATCCGCGATTATTTTTATCGCAGATTAGCCCCTGATCTTCAAACCCTTGCAACTTTTCAACCGTTCATCCAAATCCAGTGAAAGCAACACCAAAATCTTCATTTCGAACCCCTCTTTCCAGTTAATCAACTTGAACATGATTTTGACAATTTGAAGTTTGGTTTCAAGCAGTTTTGAATTTGAACTTCTTTTGATCGTAGTTTGAGTTCCGTAGCTCTGATTTGATTGATTCTTTTTTCAAATCGAAGCACTTCAGTTAAACTTTCAGTTTGGACTTTTTCATCTGAGTTTTACCCTTGCATTTGTGCTTGAGTGCTTATGTATTCTATTGTTTGTTTGCGATAGAATTTTCGGAGTGCGAAGCGTGCTACTACGAGTCTCCAGGGTTTGCAGATCGTCAGCAAGGCAAGTAACACTTTGATCATACCCCTTTATTACCTAGTTCTTATGCATTAGTCCAATCCTCAAACATTGCATGAGTAGGATCTGATTAACTTGTGGGTTTTGGGAAATAGTTGATGAGGTAGAACCTATTGTCCTTATATCAAACCTTGGGAGTTACTTCTACGTTATGCTTAAACTGCTATACTATGCTCCTAGACGTGGATTGGTTGAGTGTATTCATGATAGATGTGAGAGTTGTTAATTAATGGTTAACTTAAGATGGTTACCTAAATATAGATCCTCGTGCGCGCTGCCCTACATGCCAGCCGGACCTCGCCGTCCTGCACCTGGGCGCTGTGCCCACCGCGCCCCCGCTGCTCACCTACCTCGTCGGCCCCAAGCCGCCTCATGTAGCTTGCCGCCGGTGCCTGCCGCTCCCTTTGGCCGCTATTGCCGCGCCACCCCGCCTCGCCCGTTGCACGCCGCCGCCTCCTTGCCGCCGGCTGTCGTGATTCTGAGTCTGACAATAGAATAGGGGGGGGGGGGGTAGGAATGTAGAGGCAAGATCTTAGCTATGGAGGAGTTGTACACGCTAGTTTTACGAGTTCGGGCCCTTCTCGGAGGAAGTAATAGCCCTACGTCTCGGAGCCCAGAGGCGGTCGACTGGATTATAAGCGTGTGAGTTACAGGCTCTGTTGGAAAAGGCAGTACCTAGGAGGCGCTTAGGCACGCCTAGGCGCTAGGCGATGGCCAAATGCCTCGCCTAGGGCATAAATGGAAGTCTAGGCAGGGTAAGCAACAAATTGTTTACCCAAGCGAGAAATCATGTCATATTGCACTAAAATGCCAAACATGACACATTCAAATGGTAGTAGCTGGTAGTTAACTTATTTATCTACCCTAAATTAACATCAATACACATATAATAAGCCAAATAACCCTGATAGTAGAAGCTATATTACCGCCTAGGCTGCGCCTAGGATGCTTAAGCACCGCCTTGGCACTAGGCGCAGGCCAACTGCCTCGCTTACGCCTACCGCTTTTTCCAACCTTGGTTACAGGGTGTGCGAACCCTTGTCCCAGAGGAGGGGGGTGGCTTATATAGAGTGCGCCAGGACCCCAGCTCCCCTCAGTTACATAGGATTCAATGTACATAAAGAGGTGGTGTTACAGGTAACGCCTGTATTGAAGTGCCACAAATGATCATTAAATACACGAGTAAATGCCCGACCGTTGCTGCGCAGAGCGGCTTTAGGTCTTCTTATTGTCGAGTGGTTTGATGGTCGAGTGACCTGGATAAAGTGGGGTCTCCGAGTGGATGGTAGGTCGAGTGGACTTCACTCGACACCTTTGCTGGATCCCTTCTTCTGATTCATGAACTTCTTCGTTCTTAGGACAAGGACCTTAGGTAGGACGTATAGGTCAGGCCTATTACCCTACCCTAGGTTTGTGTCCACATCATTAGTCCCTGAATGGATCAAGGTTCGAGTGAAAAAGAAGGATGGAGTTGACCTTGCTTTTAATCTTGATTGTCTTGTCATTGTCTTCAAGTGGAGGTCAACTGTTTAAAACTTCAGCTTCGTTTCAGTCGCCTTGATCGATTCAGAAGTTGCCGACTGATTTGTATCACTGCATCTGTCGGATGATATTTTTGACATGAAATCTTTGGCGTGACCGTTTGCAAAGGACCCCGGATTTCCCGGGATTCGAAATTTTGGTGGAAGCGCGCCAGGCGGAGCGCTCCGCGGTAAGTGGAGTAGATAAATAGGACTTTTCGATTTCCGCGCCACCTTTTTCGCCACGTATCCCGTGCGCAACTGTTGGGGGGATTTGACAGGATCGCTCGGGCCCACGCGTCAGCCACTCGGAAGTAGGCCTTTAAAAGCGGCGAGGCCGAAGCGTTTGCACTGTGCGTGCCCATTCCCCTTCTTCTTCCTCTCGCAACTCCGCTTTGCCCAGACCAACCACTCTCGATGCCGTCGCTCCACCGCCATGGGGAAGGACAAAACGGCGGTGCTAGAGCGTACGAAGAAGGCGACGGGGGCGGCGAAGAGCAACAAAATGAATCGGGGGTCTTCGTCGCGCTCGGGGTTGCCGTCGGGTCGGATCCAGGCAGACTGGATCTGATCTTCTCTTCGGCAAGAGGACTTTGACGATATGGCTGAGCTGAGGCTGATCATCCATAAGTCCGCGCGCCTGCCGAGGGGAGAAACAGAGCCACAGCCGCGGCCGGGTGAGTGTGTCCTGCTCGCCACCCACGTCGACCGTGGCTTTTCGCTTCCCCCGCATCCCTTCTTTCGCGGTTTCCTGAATTTCTTTGGTGCCCAACTCCACCATTTCACTCCCAACACTATCACATATCTTGCTGCGTTCGTCTCCATGCGCGAGAATTTCTTGGGGTGCCGACCGCACTGGGGTCTTTTCAAGCACATCTTTACCATTCGATCCCAAACTGTGAAAAAAAGCAAACTCGAAAGACAAGAAAAGCCATGTCATTCATATGTGTGGGGGTCTGGGCATTCGGAAGAGGAAGAGGAGCTCTTTCCCTCCAATGACTCTTCCTGAGTCGGCCAGGGGCTGGCAGTCGACCTGGTTCTACTGCCAGGACATTGCAACCCCAGGCCAGTCGACCGGGCTTCCTCCTTTTTCTTTCGACCATGTTCAAACTCCATCTTCCTTGAAAGTGACTGATGCGGAGAAGGCGGAGACAGGCATGCTAGCTGAGAGAGTAGTC
Source organism: Aegilops bicornis (assembly GCA_021605145.1). NCBI lineage: Eukaryota > Viridiplantae > Streptophyta > Magnoliopsida > Poales > Poaceae > Aegilops > Aegilops bicornis. Next base: position 639,206,888 of record CM038675.1, read on the forward strand.
CAGCTGATCAACCAAGGTGTCACTGGTATGGACCTGCTCGAGGTGTTCCTCAGTCGGCGGATCCAACCCCTCCAAGCTCGTGACCACTCCATGTGGATGTACTCTGGGGCTGGTGACATTGCTCGGGTTCATCTGGAGGAGATGGAGTCCAAAATCGTAGCCAAGTGGTTGATGAGCATCACTGGGAACAAGGACAACCCCAGGGGCGCTAGGAGAGTCGACCCTTTCAGCGACAGCAACCTGCCAGACAAGGTCTAGTCATCATAACTAAATTACTGAACGTATTTACCGACTGATTATTGTTCCGACTAACTGTTGAGTGGTCTCTTATTTTGCAGATCTACAAGGATATGTATTCAATACCCAATGGTGAAAAAGCCCTGGAGCAAGGCCAAGAGGGCGAGGACAGCACCGAGTAGAGCGACGAGTGGGAGTCTCCAGCTGATGATGATGATGATGACGAGAGCGACGAGTCGGCCGACGAGGAAGTGGCCGACTCACCACCTCGTTCTCAACGTCGATCCAAGCTACACCACGATCCCGCGAGTAGGCGCGGCAAAGATGTGGCGTCGGGTGCCTCATCCCACAAGCGCGCTCGGTCTCCGACTCCAGATTTCACTAAGAAGGTCACCAAGCAGCCCAAAGCCAATCCTTCGAAGGCTCGGAAGACCTTGCCTACGATCAAGATGGACGTCCCTGTTGCCTCTGGGTAAATGCACTTCCCGTATCTTCTTGTTCCGATCAATTTTTATGTACCGACCGGTTTTCTTATTCTGACCGAGTGGACGATGAATTTCTGTAGCCCGACCTCAGCTGCGACCGACATGGATATTGACAAGACTCCAGCCGGCGAGGAAGCTGATGATGCTGTCACCTCCAAAGCTAGTAAGTCTGGTCGATTCGAATTTGTCTGGTCGACTGAATGATTTGTCAGTTATCCTTATGGCTTTCTCTGATCCTTGTAGATCCACGAGATGTTGTTGTGCTTCCGGACGATGATGAAGAAGTGCCGCTGAGAGGGAGGAGGAAGAAGGACAAGGAAACGAGTGGGAAAGCGCCTGAAGTCCAGGTTCCCCGGCCGACTGTGACGCCTGGGACGACGGTCGAGCGATCGACAGATCAAGCTCGAACCAACGTCACCTTCGCGGTTCCGCTGTCGACTGACTGTCCCTCAGGATCAGCTGCTCAGACTTCTGCCGCGCCGATACAACTCCCAGCTTCAGATCTGGCGGCTGCTTCGATTGCTCTGCCTCCATCACTTTTCACTGCATATCCAACTCCAGACGATCCGCCAGCTGCTGCCAAGGAAGCTCTTCTTCAGTTGAATCTTGTGATGGGACAGATGAAAATGGTGTATGAGGCTAGTCAGGTAGTCTTCAGCGCTGGAGCTGCTCTGCAAGCCAATGTCCAAGTTAGTTGACTTTCCGATCGACCGTATTTCTTGTCTGATCACCCACTGGGGTGTGGCTGTTTTGATGTTGTATGTCTCTTTGTGTCGATTCGAACTGAATCTTTGCATTAGTGGGGGCATCCTGAGTGCACCCACTGGGTGTAGTCCCCGAGACCATAGGTGACTGCTGGTAGTTGACTGTGGTCTGAGAATGGGAACCTCTCCTTTTTTTTCCATTCGAGCTGGGCAGACCACGCCGAGTGGAGGGGCACGCTGAGTGCACCCACTGGGTGTAGTCCCCGAGACCATAAGTGACTGCGGGCAGTCGACTGTGGTCTGAGAACCTTATTTTTTTGCAAAATCAGTGGGGGCACGCTAAGTGCACCCACTGGGTGTAGTCCCCGAGACTGCCATTGAATGTTTGATTCGGTGGTAGTCTTAGAGTAGCTAATATTGTGATGTATTTTTATATCTCACATTGATATGGCTTGTGATCAGAGAAATCTTGTGATCTTGGGGCTCGACTTTACGCAATGAACAAGCAGCAAATCAGCCTCAACCTTGATCTAGAATTGGCGAAGAAGAATCTCAAGAGCTCGTGGCTAAGTAGCTGCCATGGGAGGTAATCAATCGCCATTGTTTATCCCTTCTTTGGCACTTTTCCTTTCCATTTTTTGAACTGATTGACTCCACTCGGCAGATGTATGTAGTGAAAACCGCCAACTCCAAGCCCGTCGAAGAATGTTATTTCTTTAGAGAAAATGAAGCGAGCTTTGGAGAAGAAGGATCTGGATCTAGCTACAGCTCAGAAGGAGGCGCGCGAGAAGACATCGCTTGCTGACAAGAAGCTTGCTTCAGTCGGCAAGTTAGAAGAAGAAAACTCCAAACTGAAGACTGCTGTTTCTGACACCAATCAAGAGGTCGAGCGACTGAAGAAGGACAAGGAGAAACTGACCGACGAACTTGGAAATCTCAAGGCCAAGAATGGCGAGCTAGAATCTTATTTGGGCCAACTTGCTGCGAAGCTGGTCTTGAAACTTGAAGATACTGATTAATGTGTCTTATTTCTGTCGACTGACAATTCTAATCGCGCCGTCGACTCATCATTCACTCGACTGTGCAGAATTTTGCCAAGACTTTGAAGCAGAAACTGGGCGGTTCAAGACGGGTCTTGATCCCATCAACTGTCCAGTCAAGGATGATGTTGCGATGAACGTGATGCGGTTGGAGTCTCGTATGGACAGCGCGGTTGCTTATCTGGCCCGTCTGAAAGCTGCAATGACCCGGGTTGATGCGGAACTTTGGCCTCAGGCGGAACTGTCTCAAGATCTCGAGTCCCTGATGGCTCGACAGAATCAAATCCCTGAGCGCGTGCAAGAAGGGAAGAAGTCATCCGCTCGCTGTGGTGCTGACGTCGCTCTATCTCTGGTCCGAGTGCACTGCAAGGATGCCAAAGAAGACAAGCTGGCGGAGCTCAAGGTTGCTAACACGAAGAGGCACACTTTCCAGTCTTTCATGGACACCTTCCTTGCCGCCGCCACTCGCGTTGCAGACAGCATTGACCTTGACAGTTTCTGTGACCCAGCCAGTCCTTCTCTTGATGCGTGACCAAAAAAACATTAAGCTTCACCTTTATTTGCCTCGGAATGCCGAGTGATTGTGTAACAGTAAAACTTCTTCGGGCTTGATGCTCGAATACTTTTGATCCGTCGTCCGGAACCTTAGGATTTATCCGAACTTGGTTTATTTTTGAATATGCTTGCGTTTGCCTTCGAGTGGAATTTGTTCTTCACTCAGAATAATCTTTGTGTTTGAGATGCAGCTCTGAGGTAGTAATTTCAATCGACCTGCGCTTCATCGTCCTTGCAGGTAGGGATGGGGCGCGCATTGCAGTTGACCTGCACCTCCTTGTCCTTGTGGATGGAGATGGCGCGCACATTGTATTTGTGGCGTAGCTCCGAAGGAGAAGGTTGCAGTCGACCTGCACCTCGTCATTCTTGCGGATAGGAATGGAGCGCACATTGTATTTGTGGCGTAGCTCCGAAGGAGAAGGTTGCAGTCGACCTGCACCTCGTCGTCCTTGCGGATAAGGATGGAGCGCACATTGTATTTGTGGCGTAGCTCCTAAGGAGAAGGTTGCAGTCGACCTGTTCCTCGTCGTCCTTACGGATAGGGATGGGTTTCAAACTTAGGCGAGTACTGGACTGCAGCTAAATCCCCGAGTGGGAGGGTTGCTCCCCACTCGGTAGGATTTTTCAAACTTAGGCGAGTACTTGGACTGCAGCTAAGCCCCCGAGTGGGAGGGTTGCTCTCCTCTCGGTAGGATTTTTCAAACTTAGGTAGTCTTGACTGCGGCTAAGCCCCCGAGTGGGTGGGTTGCTCCCCACTCGGTAGGATTTTCAAACTTAGGCGAGTACTGGACTGCAGCTAAGCCCCCGAGTGGGAGGGTTGCTCTCCACTCGGTAGGATTTTTCAAACTTAGGCGAGTACTGGACTGCAGCTAAGCCCCCGAGTGAGAGGCTTGCTCACCACTCGGTAGGATTTTTTAAACTTAGGCGAGTACTGGACTGCAGCTAAGCCTCCGAGTGAGAGGCTTGCTCACCACTCGGTAGGATTTTTTAAACTTAGGCGAGTACTTGGACTGCAGAGTGGGAGGGTTGCTCTCCACTCGGTAGGATTTTTTAAACTTAGGCGAGTACTTGGACTGCAGCTAAGCCTCCGAGTGGGAGGGTTGCTCTCCACTCGGTAGGATTTTTCAAACTTAGGCGAGTACTGGACTGCAGCTAAGCCTCCGAGTGGGAGGGTTGCTCCTCACTCGGTAGGATTTTTCAAACTTAGGCGAGTACTTGGACTGCAGCTAAGCCTATGAGTGGGAGGGTTGCTCTCCACTCGGTAGGATTTTTCAAACTTAGGCGAGTACTGGACTGCAGCTAAGCCCTCGAGTGGGAGGGTTGCTCCCCAACGGTAGGATTGTTTAAACTTAGGCGAAACAAATTCACAGCTAAGCCCCTGAGTGAGAGGCTTTCTCACCACTTGGTAGGATTTTTCGAACTTAGGCGAAACGGGTTTGCAGCTAAGCCCCCGAGTGAGAGGCTTGCTCACCACTCGGTAGGATTTTTCGAACTTAGGCGAAACGGATTCGCAGCTAAGCCCCCGAGTGAGAGGCTTGCTCACCACTCGGTAGGATTTTTCGAACTTAGGCGAAACAGATTCACAGCTAATCCCCCGAGTGAGAGGTTTGCTCACCACTCGGTAGGATTTTTCGGACTTAGGCGAAACGGATTCGCAGCTAAGCCCCCGAGTGAGAGGTTTGCTCACCACTCGGTAGGATTTTTCAGACTTGGGCGAAACGGATTCGCAGCGAAGTCACCCACTGGGGGATTTCAAATGGAAACAAAAGCAACAACAATCGTTTAGGAAGATTATAAAGCTCTTGTCTTTGATAAATAAACTACAAAGGTATTTCTTATTACATCTCATCCGAGTGAGTACTTAAGTATAAAAGGGGCGGAGCAGCTCCGCATTCCAATTTCGTGGCTCGTCTTTCTGATGCTCGACATTGTAAAGATGGTATGCTCCATTGTGGAGAACTCTGGTGATAATGAAGGGGCCTTCCCAAGCAGGGGCAAGCTTGTGTGGCTTCTGTTGATCCACTCGAAGAACCAAGTCTCCCTCTTGAAAGGCTTGACCCCTCACGTTTCTGGCATGGAATCGACGCAAGTCTTGCTGATAGATGGTCGACCGGATCAATGCCATCTCTCTTTCCTCTTCTAAGAGATCGACTGAATCCTGCCGGGCCTGTTCTGCTTCCTCTTCAGAGAAGAGCTCGACTCAGGGTGCGTTGTGGAGCAGGTCACTTGGCAGAACAGCTTCGGCTCCATAGACCAAAGAGAAAGGAGTTCGTCCGGTCGACCGATTGGGAGTTGTCCTCAAACCCCAAAGAACTGATGGAAGTTCATCGACCAAGGCGCCTGCTGCGTGTTTGAGATCACGCATCAGTCGGGGTTTCAGTCCTTTGAGAATTAGGCCATTTGCCCTTTCTGCTTGTCCATTCGACTGCGGGTGAGCGACTGAAGCATAGTCGACTCGTGTGCCTTGAGAAGCGCAGAAAGCTCTAAACTCATCAGAATCGAAGTTCGACCCGTTGTCAGTGATGATGCTGTGTGGAACTCCATATCTGAATGTCAATTCTCTGATGAAGCTGACAGCGGTGCTGGCTTCAAGATTCCTGATTGGTTTAGCTTCAATCCATTTGGTAAACTTGTCGACTGCTACCAACACATGAGTGAAGCCGCTTCTATCAATTCTCAGTGGTCCAATCATATCTAATCCCCGAACAGCAAAGGGCCAGACGAGGGGAATGGTCTTCAGGGCTGACGCTGGCTTGTGAGACATATCGAGTAAGCGGCAGCCTTCACATACATCGACTATATCTTTCGCCATCTCGTTTGCTCGTGGCCAATAAAACCCGGCTCGGTATGCTTTAGCCACTATGGCCCGAGAAGAGCATGGTGGCCACAGTCCCAGTGGATGTCATTGAGGATCATTCGACCTTCTTACGGCGTTATGCATTTCGGTGACTCGGTCAAACTTTCCTGAACAATTGTCCCCTTATCACAGTAAAGGCCTTGGATCGACGGACGATCTGTCGAGCCTCTTCTTCATCTTCTGGGAGTTCTTTCCTAAGGATGTACGCGATGTAAGGTACTGTCCAGTCGGGAGTGATGAACAAAACCTCCATCATTAGGTCAACCACGGCCGGGATCTCGACTTCAATCGGATCTGTGGTGCTCTTAGGTTGCGGGGGCTCTTCTGTAAAAGGATCTTCTTGAACTGACGGTGTGTGAATGTGTTCCAGAAACACATTGCTGGGAATGGCTTCTCTCTTGGAACCTATCTTCTCCAAATCATCGGCTGCTTGTTTTATCAGTCGGGGTATATGATGGAGCTCTAACCCCTCAAACTTCTTTTCCAACTTTCTCACCGCATTGCAGTAGCCAGTCATGGCTGGGCTTCTGACGTCCCACTCTTTCATCACTTGATTGACTACCAAATCTGAGTCGCCATAGACCATGAGGCGACGGACGCCGAGTGAAATGGCCATGCACAACCCATATAAGAGTGCTTCATATTCTGCTTCGTTATTGGAGGAATCAAAGTGAATCTGGAGTACATATCTGAGCTTGTCTCCTCGGGGGGATACTAGTACCACCCCGGCACCAGAACCATTCAGCATCTTGGAACCATCAAAGAACATGGTCCAGTGCTCCGAGTGAACTTGAGTCGGCAGTTGCTGTTCGATCCACTCGGCGAGGAAATCAGCTATGGCTTGGTACTTGATAGCTTTCATTGCCTCAAACTTAATATCTAAGGGAAGAAGGAGTTCAGTCGCCCATTTTGGCACTCGACCAGTTGCATCTCTGTTGTGCAGAATCTCTAATAATGGAGCATCGCTAACGACTGAACAGAGTGGTCAGAGAAATAGTGTGCAACCTTCTTCATGGTCATGTAAATCCCATAAACAAGTTTCTGATAGTGCGGATATCTCTGTTTCGACGGAGTCAGAACTTCAGAAACATAATAAACCGGGCGCTGAACTTTATAGGCTTTTCCCTCTTCTTCTCGCTCGACCGTAAGTACTGTACTGACGACTTGTCCGGTTGCTGCTATATAAAGCAGTAAAGGCTCTTTGCTGATTGGGGCAGCAAGCACCGGCTGGGTGGAAAGCAGGGCTTTTAGCTCTGCAAACGCTACATCAGCTTCGGGAGTCCACTCGAACTTATCTGACTTCTTCATCAGTCGATAGAGAGGCAGTGCCTTCTCACCGAGTCTGGAAATGAATCGACTTAGGGCGGCCAAACAACCAGTAAGCTTCTGGACATCATGCACACGCACAGGGCGTTTCATTCGGAGTATGGAGACAACTTTCTCGGGGTTAGCATCGATCCTCGCTCGGAAGCGAAAACCGAGTAACTTTCCTCCTAAACTCCGAACGTGCACTTTGATGGATTAAGCTTGATATCGTACCTTCTGAGGTTGGCAAAGGTTTCAGCAAGTTCAGCCAGTAGGTCGGAACCTTTACGTGACTTGACCACAATGTCATCCATGTATGCTTCCACAATCCGACTGATTTGAGTGAGTAAACACTTCTGAATCATCCGCATGAATGTGGCTCCAGCGTTCTTCAGACCGAATGGCATAGTGACATAACAGAAGCACCCGAATGGGGTGATGAAAGTTGTTTTAATTTCATAGGGTCCATACATACGGATCTGATGATACCCGGAATAGGCGTCCAAAAAGGACAAACGCTCACACCCCACAGTCGAATCGACTATCTGATCGATGCGAGGGAGAGGAAAGTGGTCCTTCGGGCAGGCCCGATTGATATGCTTGAAGTCGATGCACATGCAAAGTGAATCGTCCTTCTTAGGGGCCATGACAACATTAGCTAACCACTCGGAGTGGTAAATCTCTCGAATAAACTCAACTGCCAGGAGCCGAGCCACTTCTTCACCGATTGCTTTTCTCTTCTGTACGGCGGACCGTCAAAAATGTTCCTTGACCAGTTTTACCTTTGGGTCGACTCGCAAACGATGCTCAGCCAGTCCCCTGGGAACACCTGGCATGTCAGAAGGTTTCCATGCAAAGATGTCCCAGTTCTCACGGACGAACTGGATGAGCGCTTCTTCCTATTTGGAGTCGAGAGTTGTTGAAATGTGGGTCGGAGCAGCATTGGGGTCAGTCGGGTGGATATGAATCGGTTTCGTTTCACCGGACGACTGAAATGTTGAATCCGTTGCAGGCTTCTTAGCTCGCAGCAAATCACTCGGATTTGCATTTTTCTGATACTCCTATAATTCCACTACTGCCGTCTGCGCATCGGTGATCTTCGAGCCCTTCTGGAAGCACTCTTCTGCCTTCTTTCGATTGCCAGTGATAATGATCACACCTTTGGGACCAGGCATCTTCAATTTGAGGTACACATAGCATGGTCGAGCCATAAAACGTGCATAAGCCGGCCTGCCCAGAATGGCGTGATAAGCACTCTGAAAATCCACAACTTCAAATGTCAACTTTTCTTTGCGGTAATTCTTGGAATCACCGAAAACCACGTCAAGAGCAATCTGGCCGAGTGATTCAGTCTTCTTGCCTGGAATGACTGCATGGAAACTCATACTGCTTTCACTGAGTCTGGACATCGGAATGCCCATCCCTTTCAATGTTTCTGCATACAGAATGTTCAGGCCACTGCCACCATCCATCAGAACTTTAGTCAGTCGAGTGCCTTCGACAACTGGATCGACCACCAAAGCTTGCCTCCCAGGGGTGGCTATGTGCGTCGGGTGATCGGACTGGTCGAATGTGATGGCAGTCTGAGACCATTAATAATAATTGGGTGTCGCCGGAGCGACCATATTCACTTCTCTATTGATCACTTTCAGTCGACTCTTGCTCTCAACATCAGGAAAAATCATCAGAGTGGAATTGACGTGAGGGTAACCATCATCACTCTCCTCCTTGTCCTCAACCTTGTCTGACTCTTTTTCCTTGTCTTTGGGCTGTTTCTGTCGGAACTGCTGGATTAGGAGCCAACACTACCGAGTGGTATGCTTTGGATAAATGATTTTACCCTCTTCATCTTTCTTTGTGTGGATGTGGCATGGCAAATCTAGCACATCATTTCCATCTTGATATTTTATCTTCTTAGGGTTCCATGGCACCTTGGGCTTCCCTTTGGATTTTCCTTGAGTCACGGCTACGGTTTCTCCAGGAGCAGCCGGCTCGGCTTTGCGCTTCTGCTTCCGACTGGAGTTTCCTCCTCCGGTTTCATGGGCGACTGATTTGTGCTTGCCACTCCGTCGCCGATCCACTTCTTCACCATTAGCATACTTGGTGGAAATCTCCATCATTCGACTCAGAGACATGTCTCCGGTCCGACAGAACTTCAAGTTCAACTCTCGATATTTGACGCCTTCCTTGAAGGCACAAACTGCTTGGTGATCAGACATGTTCTCCACTATGTGATGCAGTGTGATCCATCTCTGGATATAATCCCTCAAAGTTTCATTTGTCTTCTGCACACAAGATTGCAGCTCTGTTAACCCTGCTGGTCGTTTGCATGTCCCTTCAAACATTCTGACAAACACTCGGGCAAGATCTTCCCAAGTGTAAATGCTGCTGGGTGCTAATTGATTCAGCCATGCTCTGACCGAGCCCTCCAACATCAGAGGCAGGTGTTTCATGGCCACTTCATCATTGCCACCGCCAAACTGAACAGCCACTCAGTAATCCTCAAGCCAAGTATCAAGCTTGGACTCACGATGAACTTATCGACTCCATTCGCCAACTTTGAAGTTGGGAGGAATCACCTTGACCTCGATGGCTCTCTTGAAGCAATTTGGACCTGAGACGCACACTCTGCTGGTGGTGGGTACATCTCTGTCATGAACTTCTCGGTGAGCTCTGTTCCTGTCGACCAAACCCTGAACGATAATAGATCTCGCATCAAAGCTTGGCTCCACAGGGTCGTTGGAATCCTTCGCCCAACACTATGAGGGCGTCTGTCATCCTGCTGTCGAGGCACGTATGATCCACTCCTTGGGGAGGTGTGGGCACTCGACGACGATCATCACGATCGAGTCGGTGATCATACTGCTCACGGTTTCTGTACTGATCATGTCGGTCATCATGTCCCTCACACCTCGGGGGCGATCTTGGGCTGTGAGCCGACTGGACTGTATCTGCAACAACGGACCTGCTATGGATCCTATTCCGTGACTGTGACACGGCCGTATTCTGCTCTCCCGCTGCCCGGAGTAAAGCTCGATCTGCATTAAACCTCCGCCAACCGACTCGGAGGGCTGAATTGACTCTGCTATTCGAGCTGCAGCTGTTAGATTTTGGATCGGAGTTCGATATACCTGATTCGAAGGTGGAAAAAGCTGGCGTCGACTGGATTCTAGAACCCTTTGCCGCGCACGCTCGTCGAGTACTCACTGGAGATTTTCCAGTCGAGTGCGCTCAGCCAGATTGGCCAGGCACGCGTCTTCCAAGGCCCGGGCCTCGGGGTTTTCTCCAACGATAGGAGTGTGAAGAGCATCCATGTTCCGGCGGCGAAGTTCTTCCCTCTGCTCCGAAGAGAGGGGCTCGGGGAGGTACTCCTCATGGGCATGCGACGGATCGCCTCTGCCATCGCCACCGTCGGCGCGAGGGAAGCCGGGAGGACTGCGAGGCCCATCGACCATCAGGACCTCCACCACTGGATCACTGCTGTCGCACTCGGATGCGGACTCTGAGGAGCCAGTCGACAGGTCAAACAGGCCATAGAGAGATTCGTCGGGCTCGATCGCCGCGACTTGGCGGGTGGCCGTCTGGCGAGCCACCGCGTGCCTCAACCACCGCTGAAGCCTTGACCGACCGGAGCGCTTGCGCCGGCGGGCGACGGGGCGGGAGGATGCCACAGGTGCCGACCGATACTAGGTCGACGGCTACCTCAGGAGGACGTCGCGGACGCACGCGCAAAAGTGCGTTGCCCCACGGACGGGGACTGCACCGATGTCGAGTGGAGCCTCCTGAAGCCAAGCGGAGTCGTCGACGACGAACACGAGGGCGCCGAGACGGATCTCGCAGCCCTCAGCCAAACCTCCGCCTGAAACCATGATGAAGGGGATCGGAAAGATTGCAACTTGTCCAACAAGTCGCTAAGACACCTGCCCCACGGTGGGTGCCAAATGTCGTGGTTCTGAGTCTGACAGTAGAATAGTGGGGTAGGAATGTAGAGGCAGGGTCTTAGCTATGGAGGAGTTGTACACGCTAGTTTTACGAGTTCGGGCCCTTCTCGGAGGAAGTAATAGCCCTACGTCTCGGAGCCCGGAGGCGGTCGACTGGATTATAAGCGTGTGAGTTACACGGCGTGCAAACCCTTGTCCCAGAGGAGGGGGGTGGCTTATATAGAGTGCGCTAGGACCCCAGGTCCCCTCTGTTACATAGGATTCAATGTACATAAAGAGGTGGCGTTACAGGTAACGCCTGTATTGAAGTGCCACAAATGATCATTAAATACATGAGTAAATGCCCGACCGTTCTGTCTGCAGAGCGGCTTTAGGTCTTCTTATTGTCGAGTGGTTTGATGGTCGAGTGACTGGATAAAGTGGGGTCTCCGAGTGGATGGTAGGTCGAGTGGACTTCACTCGACACCTTTCTGGATCCCTTCTTCTGATTCTTGAACTTCTTCGTTCTTAGGACAAGGACCTTAGGTAGGACGTATAGGTCAGGCCTATTACCCTACCCTAGGTTTGTGTCCACATCACCGGCCCCGCCCGACTGGCCTCGCTCCGCTTTGGCAGCGTCGCGCCTCGGGCCAGCCTCAGGCGCCAAGACCGTTAGGGCGATGCCTCAGCAAAGATCAAACCCGCATGCCCAACGCCTGTCAGCCTCCCCCAGAGCCACAGACTAGGAGGCCCCACGCCCCAGAACATTTTAAAAAATTATAGAAAAAAAGAATATAATACAAATATAAATACTAATTAATTAATTAATGAGTTACTTAAATTAATTAATCTGTTTATTAGTTAATTAATTCTATTTAACTGAGCTATTGAAATTAGTTAACCTAATCATATAGTTAAGGCTAATGAACCCTATTTAATTACTCTAAGGCTTTGACAAACGGGGCCCACGCCCCTGAGAACATTTTAAAATAAAAATGAAAATAAAAATGAATTAATAAAATTTATAATTTATTAATTAGTGAATTAATTAAGTTAATCAATCCTATTTAATTAATCTGCTTAACTTGTTAGTTTAATTAAACAATAATTAATTTAGCTCAACCCTAATTAACCTAAATAGAGTATGACAGGTGGGTCCCACTGGACCCACACGTCAGTTTGACTAGTCAACACCTCTGTTGACTGCTGACGTCAGCATACACTATTCTGGATAACGTTGAATTAAAATAATTGAATAAATTCTAAAAATGATTAAATATTTTAAAATTAATATAAAATAAACCGTAGCTTGGATGGAAAAACTTTGTACATGAAAGTTGCTCAGAACGACGAGGCAAATCCGGATACGCAGCCCATTCGTCCACCAAACATCCCTAGCATAGCAAACACGCAACTTTCCCCCTCCGGTTCATTTGTCCGAAAACGCGAAACACCGGGGATACTTTCCCGGGTGTTTCCCCCCTTCGTCAGTATCACCTCCTACTGCGTTAGGGCATACCTAGCACCGCGTATTGCCTCGTTATGTTTTGTGATGCTTTGTTTGCTCCGTATTTACTGTTTCTTCCCCCTCTTCTTCCCCGGTAGACCCCAAGACCGGCGCTGATGCCACCGAGTATGACTACGTCACTAACGACCCTTCTTCTTGTGCAACAGAGCTTCCAGGCAAGCCCCCCCCCTTGATCACCAGATATCGCCTATTCTTCTCTATATTGCTTGCATTAGAATAGTGTAGCATGTTACCACTTTCCGTTAATCTTATTCTGCTGCATAGCCTGTCTTTGCCACTACTGTTGTTACCTTTACCTGCAATCCTACATGCTTAGTATAGGATGCTAGTATTCCATATGTGGCCCTACATTCTTGTCCGTCTACTGTGATATACTATCGGGCCGTGATCACTCGGGAGGTGATCACGGGTATATACTATATACTTTATACATGATACATGTGGTGACTAAAGTCGAGTCGGCTCATGGAGCACCCGCGAGTGATTCACGGATTGGGGGATGAAAGGACCTTTGTCCCAACGGCCCTCTGTGTGGATCTTTGTGGCGGAGCGACAGGGCAGGTTGAGATCGCCTAGGTGAGAGGTGGGCCTGGCCCTGGTCGGTGTCCGCGGTTAAATCAATTAACATGCTTAACGAGATCTTGGTATTTGATCTGAGTCTTGCCATTTGGTCTATACGCACTAACCAACTACGTGAGAAAGATTTGGGCACTCGACGCCGTGGTATCAGCCAAACCCTTTGTGACGTCAGCGATTGAGCAGCGCGCGCTAGATTGGACCGCGTAACGTGGCTTACTTTGTAATGGAGGATGCTAAGTCTGCTTCCGGCCGCCCTCGCAACATGGAGGTGTGCAATGGGCGATGGGCCCAGACCCCTGCGCCATGGGATTTCGACCGGCATGCTGACCTCTCTGTTGTGCCTAGGTAAGGCTGCGATGTGTTGATCTCCCGAGGCCGGGCATGACCCAGGAAAGTGTGTCCGGCCAAATAGGATCGAGCGTGTTGGGTTATGTGGTGCACCCCTGCAGGGAAGTTTATCTATTCGAATAGCCGTGTCCCTCGGTAAAAGGACGACCCGGAATTGTACCTTGACCTTATGACAACTAGAACTGGATACTTAATAAAACACACCCTTCCAAGTGCCAGATATAACCCGGTGATCGCTCTCTAACAGGGCGACGAGGACGGGATTTCCGTGTAGGTTTATGCTATACGATGCTACTTGGTGACCTTACCATCTACTCTCTTCTACATGCTGCAAGATGGAGGCTGCCAGAAGCGTAGTCTTCGACATGATTAGCTATCCCCCTCTTATTCTGGCATTCTGCGATTCGGTCCTTGATATGGCCCTTTACACATATACCCATGCATATGTAGTGTAACTCCTTGCTTGCGAGTACTTTGGATGAGTAATCACGGTTGCTTTTCTCCCTCTTTTCCCTCTTTCCCTTCTACCTGGTTGTCGCAACCAGATGCTGGAGCCCAGGAGCCAGACGCCACCGTCGACAACGAGTCCCACTACACCGGAGGTGCCTACTACTACGTTCAGGCCGCTGACGACGACTAGGAGTAGCTTAGGAGGATCCCAGGTAGGAGGCCTACGCCTCTTTCGATCTGTATCCCAGTTTGTGCTAGCCATGGAAACTTGTTTAACTTATGTCTGTACTCAGATATTGTTGCTTACGCTGACTTGTCTATGATCGAGCACTTGTATTCGAGCCCTCGAGGCCCCTAGCTTGTATTATGATGCTTGTATGACTTATTTTATTTTAGAGTTGTGTTGTGATATCTTCCCATGAGTCCCTGATCTTGATCGTACATGTTTGCGTGTATGATTAGTGTACGATTGAATCGGGGGCGTCACAAGTTGGTATCAGAGCCGACTGCCTGTAGGAATCCCCCTTCCAAACTCTTTGGCCGAAGTTGAGTCATGTCATTGAAAATTTTTCTTACTAACATGGATGTGTGGCTTACGAGCCCACATCGCCATTGGGTGATATTAGGATCCTTTATTCCTCGTCTATACTCTGGGAATTTGAACTCTCTTCTATTCGGGTTAAAATGAATTTACTAACTCTAACATTAGGATCTCGTGATCACATCCACCCGGAGAGCCCCTTCAGTCCAGATGATTGCCGACTGCACTAGAAGATTCCGAAGTTACTCTCCGATGTTTCCTCGATACTTTGTGCCATCGCTTTTGCAATTCCATTCCATTGATAAACCCCAATGGATAACCAAGTACACTTGCCACTCTTACAATCATTCCCCGTTGATCTTGTTATTACAAGATAACCCGAGATTCTCTCTAATGTTCTGAGAATACTTGGTGCCTACTGCCTTGCAGTTCTTTGCCACATGAATACCCCTACGGATAATTTCTCGCACTTACCGAGTATCCACTCATCCCTAGTTGATTCATGTATGTCACCAATCTTCGAAATAACATTCGATCTTCCGAAAATCCTCAGCAGCCTATTGCTCTTGAAATTCTTGTTTGCTTACATTATGGTTAATCCCATATATAAGTCTAGTAATCTTATTAGCATCCTTTGTCACTATCATCTGGAGTCCGTCGATTCAATATGCTGCGGATGCTTGCAATCCTAAGGATTTATCCCTCCGGCTCAGACATCGTTTTAAACGTGAGCTGGTTCTCGACCAATCGGATTGCCATCGATTGTACCCCTAAGTCTACGCAACTTATCCATCCTTAATCAGAGCGTTTTCTTCTGATCCCTTGATCGGAAATCATAATTCTTTTTCATTTGAGCTTTGAATTAGTCAGTTGTTTCTACAGTATGATCTCCTTGCATTGTTTTTTTCCTCTGGTTGAGTACCGATGCTCACATCAGATCCCTTGAGGCCCACCGGATCCTTTGTTGGATTTTATCCGATAGCGTCCTTCATATTCAATCACTTTGGAAGTTCTTTCTCCATTGTTAAATCCTATCCTCTGATTGACCAACCATGCTCTACTTTCGAGCTTGTGTTATTTACTCCGGAAGTTTGTGGTATATGTTCCTAAGAGACCCTGATGGGTTGAACCTATGCCTTTTCCTAATCTATGTGAGCCCGAAAGATTTCACGGGTCATACTCATACAGTATTTCACCAGGTAAAACTTTCAACACTAATGACATTATCGAAACGAGAAGTGAATGTAAGGTTATGCTTTGGAGAAGTGGGAGTCGACCTTGAACTTTGTGTTCGTGCCCATGGACCTGAGGTGGAACTTATCATGGAAGCTTCTTGTAGTAATAACAATCCCCTTGTTATAACTTCTTCTCTTATCTATGCTTGGTCTTTTGCGACCTGGTTTCGACCATATTGTTCTTATTTGATCCCATTTCTTGGACAAGTTTAAGTTCTTGCCTTATGCAAATGATTTCACTTGTCCAACCTCTATCCCGCTCTACCCTTGAGTTTACCCTCTGGTACCGCGAGAATATCATGGAACTGCATAACTTCTTATGGGTTCTTCATCAACTGTTATTTCTCACCGATTCCAATTTTCCTGGGTTCTGGGTTGTCGTCAACCGATAACACTGATAAGTGAATCAATTCCGCACTTCGATTCAATAACTCTAAGTAATCTTCATTGCTTATGAGTTTATTAATCCTTCAAGTCATTGCTAGCCTGATCGGCTATATCATTATCATGCAACTTCTTAATTGTGCTACCTGGCCCCTCTTTCCGGAGCACAAATTTAGATGGTAAGCTAATCTTACATGATCTTCCTCGTCATATCATTTCTCCTTGAACAACAAACTTGATTTCGAGTTTGTGTCGTACCCATGGTTCCAATAACCTTTCGCTTCATCATTCCTTTGACTCGATGTCGTCGCTGATTGATTACATCTTCATGAAATCTCTCGACAAATGTGTTGTGATCATCATCAACCTTACGAGCTCTTCCAGGATATCAATCGGATTCATGAAGAGAAATACCATCCTTGCCCTTGATGAGTCGTGTTATCGTCGGCCACTTTATTGCCTTCCCTCCGACACAAACTTGTTCATGTTTTGTGTTATACCTTGAGTTCGTTGCTACCCAGCATTGTTCTTCTTTACATTGGAGTATTACCATCTTTTATGTCTAAAATGTTGTGAGAATTTCACCACCTCTTAAGAATTCTTGATGTAGTAATACTTCTCGCCATCTCCGTCCATATCTTGGTCCCCGTGTTGTTTCTAACCGGGATACGAGCCATTTAACTTTGATGTGGAATTTCAAAACTTCTAGCAACCCCATTGCTTGAAGTTATTGGTTGATAGCTTGATTCTTAGTCTATTGGTTATTGAATCACCATTCTAACATCGGTCATGCTACATAAGCCCATATTTCGGGTGCACTTTTCAACCAATATTTAATTGTGTATGTTTTCTTCGAACATACATCATTATACCATTTGATTTGACAAACGTTATCTCCTTGTTCACATAATTGTGGACATCCATGTTTTGTTAATCTCGATGAATTGTCGCTGAGTCCATCAGCCACCTCCTCATCCTCTCCTTGGTTTAATGCTGAACTCTGGTTTCGGAACTTGCTTCCATGGTTCATTTCCCAAGGATCTTAAAATGTCTTTGCTTCAACTGTTGTTGCACCTTTCCTTCTCAGGCATCTAGAGTCTGAGGTATCTTGACACCCTTCAGATCTAAATCTCGGTCAGATATGATTGTAAGAACAAATTCCCAAGAGTTATAACATTAGTATTTGACTCGATAAGGTGATGTCATGCCTAGCACTGAAAGTGCGTTATATCGACTAGAGGGGGGTGAATAGGCGACTTTTATGAATTCTTCAATGAGGAATTTTCCGGTGAGGAAATTCCTAAGTGAAGAACTACTTGCAGCGGAATAAGTACTCAGAAGTAAGCATAAGAGAATGCGGGCATGGTCATCATGATGAAATGAAGACAATCAAAGAGTACAGAAAGCGTAATCACAGGATAGCACAAGATGAAGACAAACAGACTGAAGAAATTGAACTGAGGAAATTGAGAAAGTCTTCAGTGAAAGTCTTCAAACACAGATATGAACGAACACTCAACACAGTAATGAGGAAACGAAAGAGTTGAGGAAATAGAACCAGTTAGGTTGGTGAAGACAATGATTTGGTAGACCAGTTCCAACTGCTGTCTCACTTGTACGTCTGGTTGGAGCGGCTAAGTATTTAAACTCGAGAACACACAGTCCCGGACACCCGGGCTGAGCACGCAGCTCGGGACACCAAGTCCTCACCGTATTCTCCTTGAACTAAGGTCACACAGACCTCGTCCAATCACTTTCGTGGTAAGTCTTGAGCGACTTCCAAACCTTCACAGACTTGGTCACTCGGCGATCCACAATTCCTCTTGGATGCTCTAGACCATGACGCCTAACCGTCTGGAAGAAGCACAGTCTTCAAAGGTAACAAGCGTCGGATCCACGCAGGATCAATCTCTTGATGATGCTCAATCACTTTGGGTTTGTAGGGGTTTGGTTTTTGGGTTTTCCTCACTCGATGATTTTCGCTCAAAGTCCTCGGAGGATGGGTTGCTCTCAAATGACAAGTGTCAAGTTCTCTCGGAGCAGCCAACCAGCTAGAGGTTGTAGGGGGCGGCTATTTATAGCCTAGGGAGCAGCCCGACATGATAAGACATAAATGCCCTTCAATAATATGACCGTTAGGTGGATAAGATATTTTGGGACAGGCGCACGCAAAGACAAAGAACGGTCGGAAATTTGACTCTCAAATTCCTTAGAGCTATCATGTTCCTCACCGTGTAGGCAATCCGCACTGGCGAATTCCAAACTCCTCAGTCAGAACAAATTCCTCGGTGACGGAAGAACTTCGTCTCACATCCTTTGAAGAAATTGATCGAGCTGTATGAGATTTCCAAAGGCTTCTCTCGAAGGGATTGGTAGGTGTAGGATTTTGAGTTGAGCATCACATGGAAATTTTTCCTTAGTATTTCCTCGACCCCCTTTAACGAGACGGTGTTTCCTATGACTCAAGAAAGAGAAAAGCGAAACTACGAAAATAAAAGTCTTCACGCTTCATGTTCCTCAAACGAATATCAAGTCTTCAAGGTCACACCAATTTCTTCACTTTCAAAGTCTTGAGAAAGTCTTGAATATCAAAGTCTTGATCGAAGAACTTCATTTTTAGGGGTCGACTTTCTCTGTAAATATCAAACTCCTCATAGACTTATAGACCTGTGTACACTCATAAACACATTAGTCCCTTAACCTATAAGTCTCCAATACACTAAAATCACTAAGGGGCACTAGAGGCACTTACAATCTCCCCCGTTTTGGTGATTGATGACAATATAGGTTAAGTTTTCAACGGGGATAAACATATGAAGTGTAAATACTGATATTGAGGAATTTGATTGCAAGATATAGAAGAACGCCCCCTGAAGATGTGCATAGTGAGGAATTTGCTTTTGAGGCATTGCACATTTGAAGAGTTGAATCATGGATATCTCCCCCTATATCTTGTAATTCATACATGCATTTGACATATAATATGAAGAATTTGAAATGCATGATGAAATATGGTGACTGATGTAATTCAGCATGTGTGTATTAACATATGATGGGGAATAAGCATGCAGAGGAACACATCAAAAGTATCAGAGCACCATCGGGTTTAAGATTACAACTCGATCCAATAAAGTTTCAGAAAAATGAGAGTTGTAACTTAGCAAAAAAACGCCCTTATAGTAGACCCGCTTGAAGACTAACTCACATTTCTCCCCCTTTGTCATCGAACGACCAAAAGGATCGAAACTGAGGACTAACGCCCCTGAAGAATTTCAAGTTGATGAAGGAGCGCTTGGCGTTGTTGGGGTCGGTTGTCGTAGTAGGGCCTGCCATAGTGTCGTCCAAGTCTTCATTTTCATCAGTGTCTCGCGATGAAGAATAGGAGCTGGCCACCAAGGAAGGAACTTTGACCTTCTTGTATTTCTCCGGAGGAGGTGCAGACCAGTCAAATTCTTCCTTGAGACCCATTGTCTTCAGTTCTTCCGTGTTGTAGACTTTAGAAAGAACAGCCCAGGTGCGGTTGAAGGTTTCATGGAGGTAGTATTGGTTTTTCTTCACTGCATTGTGTGTTGAAGTCATGGTGTGAAGAATTGAACCAAATTGACGCTTGACCCATTTATGATTGCGATCAACCTTCTGATGAAGACTGAGGAGTAACTCACGATCAGTCATCACCACAGGTCTTTGTGGCTTGAGGATTTGGCTTGGCTGAGGTATTGGCGGCAGAGTCATGTGTGGCAGAGTCATCATTGGTGGAGTAGGATGCAGCGTTGCGAAATTGACCATCCAATGGACGAATGCCTTCATCTATCACAACAGTTGCCTTGCCCTTGTCATCAGCTGAGGAAAATGTCCGTTCGAGGACTTCAATTGGAGGCAATGTCGCGACCAGACCCGAATGGATCTAGCGCTCTGTGCTCAGTGTCATCCCTGGATCAGTAATGCTGACACCACACAGTACTTCGAAGGATTTATAGCAGATTAGCAATCACACACTTATTACATCGTTGTCCACAAGGGAACTTAATACAATAATATGGCTTATGGCCATCTTATATTAAAAGCGGAAGGCTTGGAAATCGAGTGAGTCCATCAACTCCAACGGCATCACTGAGTATAGAACCACAACCTAACATCTTACTCGTAAATGCGAAAAGCGCAACATGAAAAGTTGCAGCCGAAACGGTCAAGACATGGAATATCTGGCAATGTAACACATAGAGAACAATGAAGCAATAAGCCTACACTACATGCATATTTGGCTGGTGGTAAGGCTCTCTGATTTACATTTTTGCATAAAGCTGATTTTTCCCTACATCAAAGGAATAATTTTATTTAACTATCATGGTGGTTGTTAAACATTGAGAATGGTTGACAGCATCCTCAACCCCAAGTAAAAGTACTCATTTAAAAACCCAATAACTTTATTATTAGAAGTAACATGTTGAGATTCACATGATATTCAAGTACTAGAGACTCAAAACGTCCATAACCGGGGACACGGCTAATCATGATCAGTTTTTACACTCTGCAGAGGTTTGCGCACTTTTCCCCACAAGACTCGATCGCCTCCGCTTGGTTCTCGCACTTCATGGTGTTTGAGAAACGGATGACCGAGACATAGTCTTTCAGAAGCTCTAGCACCTTACATGTGGGTAGACCGTACCAACCTACATCCCCTACATCAGCTAGCCTAACCGTAAGAGTTCGCACAACTTAGTCAACTACGCCAGAGCCCATAATTGGCTTGTGGCTGCTAACGGAAGTTTCTAGTTTGAAAAATCTCATGATCCCTTAGAGCACAGGTGGCGGTCCGAAGAAATACAGGCAAATCTGATAGAAACCGGTGCCTCAATCCACCCGGATGTGTGTTTAGGTTGCCACCTTAGATAAACCATTAATTAACAATCTCACATACATCATGGATATTCACTCACCCAATCCACGTCTACTAGCATAGCATGGCATAATCAAGCAAACGTAGAAGTAACTCCCAAGGTTTCATAAGTAATCGTGTAATAGGTACTACCTCAATCTACTTCCCATCCCACAATTTGATTAGATCCTAATCATGCAAGTGTTTGGGGTTTGATCTAATGCAATAAAACTGGGTAGTAGATAAGGTATGATCATAGTGTTACTTGCCTTGCTGATGATCCGCGTGTCCTAGAGATTCGAAATAACAAGCGGCGCACTCCGGGTGATCTAACGTAGACAAACAACAAGCATACAATAAGTACTCATCTAATGCACAGGGAAATCTCGAATAAAAGATCTAACCAGATGGTTCAACTTAAGAACCCTGGTGGCAAAAGAATCGAATCAAATAAAGCATCGAAAGTCGGAACTCGAGAGAGAACGACTCGGTTTAGCAATCTGAAATTAGGTCAAAATCTCACAGTAGCAAAACTCTGTGAAAATAGGTTAGTCGGGCGGCGGTTTCGTTCTGAAACTCGGTAGCTTGAATCACCTGATTAGATAAGCGAGCAAGAAATAAAACAGTTTTAAAAATCGGATCGTAAATCGAATCGAAAAATAACGGATTAAATCCGATTTAAAAGAAAACAACGAGCGAACTAAATAACGGACGTTAGATTAGCGAAACGAATCCAACGAACGCGTTCATTGAAGCGAGCGGGTCGGTGAGCGTTCGTTAATTAAGAAAACCGAAAAAAAACCAATCTAGGTTTTTGAAAAAAAACCGAACATCGCAAAAAAAAACCGGATCGGATCTTTTTGAAAAAAACCGGATCGGATCGGGCGCGGGCGGTGGCTACCTCCGGCGATCACCGGCGGGCTCCGGCGGGGTCTCCGGCGGGTCGGGCGGGGTCGGTGGGTGGGGGCGGGGTCGGCGAGGGCTCGGGCGGCGGCGTGCTCCGGCTGACGAGGCGGCAGCGGGCGAGCGGCGGCTCGGTCGGGCTCGGGTGAGTGAGGCGATGTGAGAGAGAGAGGCGTCGGGTTATAAAGGGAGGGGCTCGGTTGCGTGGGGAGGGCACGTGGCGGGCTCCGGCGTGTCCGAGCCGAGTCAGGCGGCGTGGCGGCGGACTCCTCCAGTGAGCGTCTTGTGAGGAAGGGAGGTGGGCCGGGGGTATTTGGGCACAGGGGCACTGGCTGGCTGGGCAGTGGGCCTCGGTCGAGGGCGCGTTTTTTTTAATTTAAAATTAAAACTAAACGAATTAAAAAAAATACCAAATTAATTCCAAATTAAATAAAACAAATTTTCTTCGACTCCTAAAAATGAGTCGAACAAAATGAACTTTTAAAAACTGCAACATGCAAATAAATTTTAAAATGCTCATTTTTGCCTAAGCAAAATAAATCTTCAAAACCCAAATTTGATTTATTTAAAATATCTTCGTTTTCCTAAATATTGGGAAAGTCATATTATTCCCTCTCTTGAGATTTTATAGGAAAAACTTTATGAAGATAATTAAATAAATCCAATGATCCTATTTCCAAAATTTGAGAAATCCCAAATACGAAAATAATGAAACTTCCAACTCTCTCCGAGGGTCCTTGAGTTGCGTGAAATTTTCTAGGATCGGAAAATGCGAGAAAATATGATATGCATGATGATCTAATGTATAACATTCCAAATTGAAAATTTGGGATGTTACAAACCTATTAAGATGAATCTAGCCCTCGAGATTCGGGTTAACTAGAAAATAGGTGAGGTGGTCCTTGAGCAAAACTTCCTCTCTTTCCCGGTGGCTTCATCCTCGGTGTGGTGGCTCCTTTGAACTTTGCAAAACTTGATAACCTTGCTGCGGGTAACTCTGCTGGCATAATCGAGAATCTTAATCGGTCTTTCCTCATATGTCAAATCATCCTTCAACCTGTATTGCTTCCAATGGTACTGTGTGTCTCTTAACGGTACCTCTGCTATCTCGGGGTGACATTTCTTCAATCGAGAAACATGGAATACATCATGAACTCTGACAGTCCTTACGGCAATTCCAACTTATAAGCAACTTCTCCCATGCGTTGCAAAATCTTATACGGTCCAACGAAGCAGGGTGCTAACTTTCCTTTAACTCCAAAGCGCTTAACTCCTCGAGCGGGGATACTCTGAGATATACTCATCTCCAACTTTATACTCAATCGCTGCGCTTTGAATCGGCATAGCTCTTTTATGCAATTTGGGCTACCTTGAGCCTGTCTCGAATCAACTTAACTTTCTGTTGAGACACCTTAATCAAATCTGGTCCGAGCAAGCGGCGATCTCGGTTTATTCCCATAACAATGGTGTCCTGCACCTTCTTCCATACAAAGCCTCGAAAGGTGCCATCTTCAAGCTGGTTTGGTAACTGTTGTTGTAGGAAAATTCTGCATACGGCAAATTGTCATCCCAGCTAGATCCATAATCTAGGGCACAAGCTCTCAGCATGTCTTCCAAAATCTGATTGACTCTCTCGGTGCATCCATCGATGCAGGGGTGGAAAGCTGTCTTTGAATTCAATCGGGTTCCCAATGTTTCGTACTGTTGGTTCCAAAATTTCGAGGTAAACTGGGTTCCTCTATACGATACGATGCTCCTCGGAACTCCGTGTAAGCACACAATTCTGGTCATGTATATCTTTGCCAACTTAGCACTGCTATAGGTAGTCTTGACTGGAATAAAATGAGCTACCTTTGTTAAGCGGTCGACTATAACCCAAATCGAGTCATATCACGAACGAGTCTTTGGCAATCCTGTGATAAAATCCATGCCTAGTTTATCCCCTTCTATTCGGGTATCGGCAATGGTTGTAACAATCCTGCTTTGGCTTACGATGTTACGCCTTTACTTTCGACATACGCCATGGCTGCTACATACTCATAATATCCTTCTTCATTCCGGTCCACGGAAAGTATTCTTCAAATCCAAATACATCTTGGTATTTCTGGGTGAATCGAATAGGGTGAATCATGAGCTTCTTGTAAAATCAACTTCACGATCTACGGGTCATTGGGCACATAAACACGGTCTTGAACCATAGGGTATCGTGCTCGTCCTCACGAAATCCTTTAGCCTTTCCTTTGCTCATTTTCTCCTTTATAGAGGCAACTTCCTTATCTGCCTTTTGGGCTTCTCGATTTTGTCCATCAGCGTTATTTGAATCTCCAATGCTGCTACATAGCCTCTCGGTACTATTTCCAAACATAGCTCTCGAAGGTCCTCGGCTAACTCATTGGGTATTCCTCCCATCATTAGAGTATTGGCGTGGCTCTTACGGCTCAATGCGTCTGCTACGACATTAGCCTTCCCGGGTGATAATGCAATCTCATGTCATAATCTTTGATAAGCTCTAACCATCTCCTTTATGCGAGATTCAATTCATACGTGTGAAGATGTACTTAAAACTCTTGTGATCCGTATATACTTCAAAGTGATTTCCAATGAGAAAATGTCTCCACGTCTTCGAGGCATGCACTACTGACTGCTAACTCCAAATCGTGAGTGGCATAATTCAACTCATGGGGCTTAAGTTGTCGTGAAGCATCTGAAACAACTCTTCCTTCCTGCATAAGTACTGCTCCAAGTCCTCGGCGTGAAGCGTCGCAATATACCTCATAATCCTTAGTGCGATCGGCAATATCAAAACTAGTGAGGTAACCAATCTTTTCTTCAACTCCTGAAAACTTGCCTCACAGTCCTCAGTCCATATGAATTTATTTTCCTTCTTCAACAATTCTGTCATAGGCTTGGCAATCCTTGAGAAATTCTCAATGAATCTTCGGTAGTATCCTGCGAGTCCAAGGAAACTCCGAATCTCTCCAACTGTCGTTGGTGCTTCCCATTTGGTTCTGGTCTCAACTTTCGTGGGGTCAACTGCTATCCCTTCTCCGGATATAACATGTCGAGAAATCCAACTTCCTTTAACCAAAACTCACATTTGCTGAACTTGGCATACAACTGGTGT
Source organism: Aegilops bicornis (assembly GCA_021605145.1). Taxonomy (NCBI): domain Eukaryota; kingdom Viridiplantae; phylum Streptophyta; class Magnoliopsida; order Poales; family Poaceae; genus Aegilops; species Aegilops bicornis. Next base: position 639,231,959 of record CM038675.1, read on the forward strand.
TCCCTCGGTTTCTCCAAAACCAATCGCAAATGTTCCTTGTGTTCCTCTTCATTCTTGAAAAAATCAAAATGTCATCAATGAACACCACGACGAACTTATCCAAAAACTCCATAAACACTTTGTTCATCGGGTTCATGAAATAGGCTGGTGCGTTAGTCAGTCAAAAGACATAACGGTATACTCGTATAGTCCATATCTCGTGGTAAATGCTGTGTTGGGTATGTCCTGCTCCCGAATCTTCAAGCGATGGTACCACGATCGCATAAGTCGATCTTGGAAAACACCTTGGCTCCTTGCAAGCGATCAAACAGACCATTTATCATAGGTAGTGGGTACTTGTTCTTGATTGTTACTTCATTCAATCCACGATAATCAACAACCATTCTTAACGATAATCAACAACCATTCTTAACGATCCATCCTTCTTCTCCACTAGCAAAACGGGTGATCCCCAAGGTGAAGAGCTTGGGCGTATAAAACCTTTATCCAAAAGTTCCTTAATCTGCTTCTTGATTTCCGCCAAATCCTGTCTTTGGCATCCTATACGGTCGCTTCGATATCGGGCCTGTTCACGCAGCGGCTCGATCAAAAACTCAATGTCTCTATCCGGTGGCATTCTGGCAATTCTTAGGAAATAAATCGGAAAATCCTTCACCATGGTACTTCTTCTGTACCACTCGATAAGCAATTAACTTGTGCTCTCCCGGCTCGTGCCGTGATACATACTTAATCCTTCTTCCTTCGGTGTGGTGAGCAAAATTGATCTAGTGGAGCAATCAATGTTTCCTCCATACTTTGATAACCAATCCATACCTAATATCACATCCAATCCTTGGGATTCCGTAACTATTAGGTCCGAGGGGAAAACATAGTGTCCAATCCTTAATGGCGATCGATCACACCATTTACTAGCCATGTACTCTGCTCGGGTGAGGTTACTAGCATGGGTGACCTAAGGGCTTGGGTTGGTAACTTATACTTATCCACAAATCCCTTGATATGTATGAATGCGATGCACCAAAGATGCTCGAAAAGAACAAGCTGCGATAAATGACTTAACCAAAAACTTACCGATTCTTTGCATCGGTGATCTTCAACCTCCTCCACTTCAAGGTGGTTCACCTGTCCTCTATTGAAAGGGTTGGGCTTCTTTCCGAGCTTCCATTGCCATTTCCATTACGGCATACGGACAGTCATTGGCATAATGCCCGATCTTGCGGCACTTAAAGCAAGTAACATGACTCAGTCTACTTTGGATGGTGTTGGTGGGTTGGTGCGATTCTGTCCGTTGCTTCCTCCATTCCCGTTCCCATTCTTGGTGCTGTTATGGTTATGCGAATTTCCTCCTCCATGGGTATGCTGAAACTGAATTCCTGATTTAGGGGTATAACGAGGTTTCTGCTGAGCTCCAGAGTTATACTTCCCTTGTCCATACTTCCGCTTGCTGTTCTCAATTCTTCTTTGCTTTCCTTCAATCATGAGGGCTCGGTCTACTAACTCCTGGTAGTTATTGAGGCGGCTACCATCAACGGCATCTTTGAACTCATCATTCAGTCCTTCTAGAAACTTCTCTGCTTAGCTGCATCCGTATAACGTCATCCGGGGCATAACGTGCTAGTTTACTAAAGTCATCCACGTCTTGTGCCAACAGTCCTTCCTCCTTGGCGTAAGTTGCAAAACTCACGCTTCTTCATGGCCATAGCTCCTGCTTTGAAACATGGGCGGTCGAAAAGCTTGCTGAAATTGATCCCATGTGGCGGTGTCTACTGAGGGTAAGTGGCTGTGAAATTCTCCCACCATGCTTCTGCGGGTCCTTCAAGTTGATGTCTGCAAACTTCACTCTTTCTCCATCCTTGCAGCCTGCTGTGGTCAGCTCCGTTACTATTTTGCGGAGCCAGACATCTGCTACAATAGGCTCGGTGCTAGTGGAATACTCCGGCGGATTTAGTCTAAGGAAGCAGGTCGAGATGATCCGCAGTGGTGGTGGCGGTGGGTTGTTGTTGTTGTTGTTGCCACAGTTACGCACCGGTGTTTGAATCAGGTATTACGCTGCTTTGGATCGGTTGGGTGATCTCTGGCGGGAAAAGCGAATCCGGGTCGCGTCTCGGAGGCATCGATGGGTTTAGAAAAGATGAGAAAATAGAAAACAATGAGTTCTAAGGGGAATCACAACCCAAAAGAACATGAGCAAATGCACACAAAATAACTTCATACAATCAAACAAAGGCTTACTACGATCTAACTATCGCAAAGGTGTGTGTACTATAATGTTTACATGGAGGAATACTACTAATATGTGGGGACTTCTACTAATTTGAACCGGTGGAAGACTCCATAATATGCACTCGACCGTCTTCAAAGTCGGGTTCACTTGGATCCGAATCGGTGTCGTCGATGTTGATGTAGTCGCTTGGGCAATCGACATCTTGGTCTTCATTCTTGGCCTTGACTTCTTCTTGAGTTCTTCAATCTCGTACTTAAGATCGTTATTGTGTCTTGCTAGAGCTACGATCTCGTCCATATAGTCCTTGCGAGTTGTCTTTAGTTCTTCTTCAAGCTCGATGATCCTTCCCTTTGCATTCGCAACTCCAACATATCATTGCACATCTGATTCACTGGCGTCGAATGTGCTTTGGTTTAACTCTGGATAAATGCTGCAATGGATCTATCCTTCTTAGTGTTGACGACTTCCCATTTGTCGTCTCGGCGTCCATAAATCTGGTAGATTGTGTCCTTGAGGTCTTCTTGATAAACTTCTCCAATCGTCCCATGGTGGTGTGAGCTGCCATGCTCTTTCCCAGACTCCAAGTTGGTGCACTTTGAAAACACTATCTATTGGCTTGGTGATTGGGGGCGAATGTCCTTCTGGAGCGTGAGCGTGAATCTTCCAGCGCTCCTCTTGAGGCAGTGGCGTTGAAAGTTCCGGTGAAACTTGGTAATCCAATGTTCGGTGCTTGGTAACTTCCTTCAAGTGAAATCCAAATGGTGTGCCTTCATACGGTTGGGTGTACTTGATCTTGGCGTCCTTCATCCTAAAGAGAGTAGAAAAGGAGGAGTTAGAAAATGGGAAGAGAATAGTGATCTATGGCTTTATCTTAGTGGTCGTGTCCTCTGATCGGCGTGTGCTCGATACCATTCTCTGTCGCGACCAGGACCGAATGGATCTAGCGCTACGTGCTCGATGTCATCCACTGGATCGATGTCGACACCACACAAGATTACTTGAAGGATTTATAGCGAGTAGCAATCACACACTTATTACATCGTTGTCCACAAGGGAACTTAATACAATAATATGGCTTAAGGCCATCTAATAATAACAATGGAAGGCTTGGAAAGCGAGTGAGTCCATCAACTCCAACGGCATCACTGAGTATAGAACCACAACCTAACATCTTACTAAGTAAATGCGAAAAGTACGCAACATGAAAAGTTGCAGCCAAACGGGTCGACACATGGAATATGCTTTGGCAATGTAACACATAGAGAACAATGAAGCAATAAGCCTACACTACATGCATATTTGGCTGGTGGTAAGGCTCTCTGATTTACATTTTTGCATAAAGCTGATTTTTCCCTACATCAAAGGAATAATTTTATTTAACTATCATGGTGGTTGTTAAACATTGAGAATGGTTGACAGCATCCTCAATCCCAAGTAAAAGTACTCATCTAAAAACCCAATAACTTTATTATTAGAAGTAACATGTTGAGATTCACATGATATTCAAGTACTAGAGACTCAAAACGTCCATAACCGGGGACACGGCTAATCATGATCAGTTTTTACACTCTGCAGAGGTTTGCGCACTTTTCCCCACAAGACTCGATCGCCTCCGCTTGGTTCTCGCACTTCATGGTGTTTGAGAAACGGATGACCGAGACATAGTCTTTCAGAAGCTCTAGCACCTTACATGTGGGTAGACCGTACCAACCTACATCCCCTACATCAGCTAGCCTACCCGTAAGAGTTCGCACAACTTAGTCAACTACGCCATGAGCCCATAATTGGCTTGTGGCTGCACACGGAAGTTTCTAGTTTGAAAAATCTCATGATCCCTTAGAGCACAGGTGGCGGTCCGAAGAAATACAGGCAAATCTGATAGAAACCAGGTGCCTCAATCCACCCAGATGTGTGTTTAGGTTGCCACCTTAGATAAACCATTAATTAACAATCTCACATCTGTCATGGATATTCACTCACCCAATCCACGTCTACTAGCATAGCATGGCATAATCAAGCAAACGTAGAAGTAACTCCCAAGGTTTCATAAGTAATCAGGTAATAGGTACTACCTCAATCTACTTCCCATCCCACAATTTGATTAGATCCTAATCATGCAAGTGTTTGGGGTTTGATCTAATGCAATAAAACTGGGTAGTAGAAAAGGTATGATCAAAGTGTTACTTGCCTTAGCGATGATCCATGAGTCCTAGAGATTGAAATAACAAGCGGCGCACTCCGGGTGATCTAGCGAGACAAACAACAAGCATACAATAAGTACTCATCTAATGCACAGGTAAATCTCGAATAAAAGATCTAACCAGATGGTTCAACTTAAGAACCCTGGTGGCAAAAGAATCGAATCAAATAAAGCATCGAAAGTCGGAACTCGAGAGAGAACGACTCGGTTTAGCAATCTGAAATTAGGTCAAAATCTCACAGTAGCAAAACTCTGTGAAAATAGGTTAGTCGAACGGCGGTTTCGTTCTGAAACTCCGAGCGCTTGAATCACACGATTAGATAAGCGAGCAAGAAATAAAACAGTTTTAAAATCGGATCGAAATCGAATCGAAAAATAGCGGATTAAATCCGATTTAAAAGAAAACGAACGAACTAAATAACGGACGTTCGTTAACGTAACGAATCCAACGAATGCGTTCATTGAAGCGAACGAATTCGGTGAACGTTCGTTAATTACGCAAACCTAAAAAAAAAAAAAACCAAACACGGTTTTTGAAAAAAAACCGAACAACCCAAAAAAAAAACCGGATCGGATCTTTTTGAAAAAAAACCGGATCGGATCGGGCGATGGTGGCTACCTCCGGGTCTGGCCAACTCGCGGGTCTCCGGCGGGTCGGCGAGTCGGTGGGTGGCGGCGGGGTCGGCGAGGGGCTCCGGGCGACGGCGGCGTGCTGGCGACAAGGCGCGGCGGCGGCGTTGGCGGCGCTCGGTCGGGCTCGGGTGAGGGCGGCGAGGCGATGTGAGAGAGAGCGTCGGGTTATAAAGGGGGAGGGGGCTCGGTTGCGTGGGGAGGGGCAGTGGCGGGCTCGGCGTGTCCGAGCAGTCGAGGCGGCGGGCGGCGGGACTCCTCCAAGGCGGAGCGTCTTGTGAGGAAGGGAGGTGGGCAGGCGGCTGGGCTGGGGCTGGGGGCTGGTGGGCCTCGGTCCGAGTGCGCGTTTTTTAAATTAAAATTAAAACTAAGCAATTAAAAAAAATACCAAATGAATTCCAAATTAAATAAAACAAATTTTCTCCGACTCCTAAAAATGAGTCGAACAAAATGAACTTTTAAAAACTGCAACATGCAAATAAATTTTAAAATGCTCATTTTTGCCTAAGCAAAATAAATCTTCAAAACCCAAATTTGATTTATTTAAAATATCTTCGTTTTTTCCTAAATATTGGGAAAGTCATATTATTCCCTCTCTTGAGATTTTATAGGAAAAACTTTATGAAGATAATTAAATAAATCCAATGATCCTATTTCCAAAATTTGAGAAATCCCAAATGTGAAAATAATGAAACTTCCAACTCTCTCCGAGGGTCCTTGAGTTGCGTGAAATTTTCTAGGATCAGAAAATGCGAGAAAATATGATATGCATGATGATCTAATGTATAACATTCCAAATTGAAAATTTGGGATGTTCTGAACAAGTAGCTGCAGTGGTTGTAGTATCGGCCTTGTAATTGAGTGAAGACCTTGTCTGATGAACCTCATAATCCATGGTGCATAAGGCTTGACTCAAAAAGGTGACATAGCAATGTTTGCTAGAGTCCTCATGAAGAAATCATGGAAGTTGGCCAGAACGCCATGAATGATGTTGAAAAGCATATTCTTCATGATGCCAACGACTTCTTCATCATTTGAGTCGTGACCTTTGATAGGACTCATTGTCTTCGTCAGAATGCGATAGACAGTCCGAGGCACATACAGTAATTCCTTGACGAGGAATTTGGTGCGAGGTGCCTGCCCTAGCTTCAAAGGCTTCATCAGTACTTGCATGTAGTGATTTGAAAGCTCAGGTTCGTTGTAGATACAACGAGCACCATCAAGGGGAGGACCGAGTGGGAGGGCACGAAGCAATTACATTCTTTGGTGCCTTGTAGTGAGTATTTTCAGACATCCAGTCCAACACCCATGAGTTCACATCTTCAGCGTTTCCGGTGATGTGCAGCGTCGCATAGAATTGAAGTATGAGTTCTTCATTCCAATCACAGATGTCAGTGCAGAAATTCAGAAGTGATCTCTCTTTTCAGCAAGCTGGAACTCATGAGTATTTAGCCTCTCGAGGATATCAGCTGGATCAAGTGACTTGTAGTCGTGCGCTCTTGTATCATCGGTGCGGAGTATCAAATGAGGAATCAAGTGATCTCAACAATTTCTTCACCACCTCATGGTCGGTGATGTCGATGGCACCAAGCGCTTGAAGCTCATTTGAGATGTCGGTGAGGCGATCGAAGGTTTGTTGAACATTTTCATTGTCGAGTCTTTTGAAGCGGTTGAAGAGATTCGAAGAACATCAACTCAAAGTCACGCTGAGTTGAGACTCCTTCATTTACTTTGGACAGCCTATCCGGATAAGCTTAGCGGTTTCCAAAGCACTCACTCTTCCATCTTGTCCTTTACTCGGATGGCCACATATGATATTCTTCGCGAGAATCGAGTTGTTTGAATCTGTTCACATCGGTGACATTCAGAGAAGGTGTGACTGAGGGAACACCATTTTCCACAATGTACCAGAGATCGTTGTCAATTGCCTCAAGATGCATTCGCATCTTGTTCTTCCAGTAGGGGTAGTCCGTCCCATCAAAGGTAGGACACGCAGGTGAGACCTTGATCATACCTGCGGTCAACATAACTAAAACTCCAGGTGGTTAACCCAAAATCACACAGAACAAGGGAGCACCTTGCTCTGATACCAATTGAAAGTGCGTTATATCGACTAGAGGGGGGGTGAATAGGCAATTTTTATGAATTCTTCAATGAGGAATTTGCCGGTGAGGAAATTCCTAAGTGAAGAACTACTTGCAGCGGAATAAGTACTCAGAAGTAAGCATAAGAGAATGCGGGCATGGTCATCATGATGAAATGAAGACAATCAAAGAGTGTGAAAAGCGTAATCACAGGATAGCACAAGATGAAGACAAGCAGAGTGAAGAAATTGAGCGGGGAAATTGAGAAAGTCTTGGTGAAAGTCTTCAAACACAGATATGAACGAACACTCAACACGTAATGAGGAAATGAAAGAGTTGAGGAAATAGAACCGATTAGGTTGGTGAAGACAATGATTTGGTAGACCAATTCCAAGCTGCTGTCTCGGTTATGCGTCTGGTTGGAGCGGTGAGTATTTAAACTCGAGGACACACAATCCCGGACATCCGATCGGCTGAGCACGCAGCTCGGGACACCAAGTCCTCACCGTATTCTCCTTGAACTAAGGTCACAGGACCTCGTCCAATCACTCGTGGTAAGTCTTGAGCGACTTCCAAACCTTTACAGACTTGGTCACTCGGCGATCCACAATTCCTCTTGGATGCTCTAGACCATGACGCCTAACCGTCTGGAAGAAGCACAGTCTTCAAAGGTGACAAGCGTCGGATCCACGCAGGATCAATCTCTTGATGATGCTCAATCACTTTGGGTTTGTATGGGGTTTGGTTTTGGGGTTTTCCTCACTCGATGATTTTCGCTCAAAGTCCTCGGAAGATGGGTTGCTCTCAAATGACAAGTGTCAAGTTCTCTCGAAGCAGCCAACCAGCTAGTGGTTGTAGGCGACTATTTATAGCCTAGGAGCAGCCCGACATGATAAGACATAAATGCCCTTCAATGATATGACTGTTAGGTGGATAAGATATTTTGGGACAGGCGCACGCAAAGACAAAGAACGGTCGGAAATTTGACTCTCAAATTCCTCAGGGCTATCATGTTCCTCACCGTGTAGGCAATCCGCACTGGCGAATTCATAACTCCCCAGTCAGAACAAATTCCTCAGCGACCAGAAGAACTTTGTCTCTGTCACTGAAGAAATTGACTGAGCTGTATGAGATTTCCAAAGGCTTCTCTCGAAGGGATTGGTAGGTGTAGGATTTTGAGTTGAGCATCACATGGAAATTTTTCCTTCCTCGACCCCCTTTAACAGTACGGTGTTTCCTATGACTCAAGAAAGAGAAAACGAAACTATGAAAACAAAATTCTTCATGCTTCATGTTCCTTAAATGAATATCAAGTCTTCAAGGTCACACCAATTTCTTCACTTTCAAAGTCTTCAGAAAGTCTTCAGAATATCAAAGTCTTCAGTCGAAGAACTTCATTTTTAGGGGTCGACTTTCTCTATAAATATCAAACTCCTCATAGACTTATAGAACTGTGTACACTCATAAACACATTAGTCCTTTAACCTATAAGTCTTCAATACACCAAAATCACTAAGGGGCACTAGATGCACTTACAAGCACACCTGGCCGGAGGACCTAGTGTTATAGTTCTTCTTGTTTTAGCAAGGTTAACCATTCTTCCCTGAGGAAATTGTAAGACTTATTCTATAAGTTGATCCTGATGGATCCCTTATGTATCCATAGCCCGATATTTACCTGTTGACCATGTCAATGCTATCTCGAAGCATGTCGGTGGTACTTCGATCATCAATAAGAAAATTTGAAGCACAACGCTGAATTTTCTTTATCAATTATCCAAACATCGTTGTATGGGTAATGTCATGAAGTTTCTCTCCCCTTACCTAAAGGGTTTTCTAGTTTATATCCTGTCATGGATATCATGCCCTACTTGTCCGTGGGAAGGATATACCCCTGGGATATGTGTTCTAACACGTTTTCCTTTCCATTGTCCTGTCTAATCTGATAATCATGTATTCCTTTCCATTGTTTGGTTTAACCTTTCTGGTGATCTATATGATCTAAGCAGTAATATTCTCCAGCTTATGTAAACACCTCGTTGTACAATTCTGTCAGCAAGACCTTGTTACGATTGTTGATGACATTCCCGTAGCCACTGATGGACGAGAACTTTGCCTAATGGTCCGCCTCGTTCAACAAGCAGGAAAATGGTTCTCTTCGTCCCTCGCCCTTGGTACTGATGTTGTTGCCGACATAACTGATAGGCTATCTCTGACATACCTTGCTTACATGATCGTGCAAGACGTCGCCCTTCCTACTTTTAACCCACATGGTGGGCCCATAACGCACAGTTCCACATGATCGAAACCTGACTTTCCTGTACCCCCTGATGTCAAAGTTATTCCTCGCGCTTGACTTATGTAATTCACGGGCCAGCTGCCAAATGATCTACTCTGGTATCAGACGCAATGCTTATTCTCATTGTTCTTAACCCCCTTCACCTTCTGATTAGGCCATCCAATGATTGCCTGCCCATTGGAAACTTCTCATGGTACCTTCCTACTTTGCTCTCGAAATTTTCTTAAGTTTCAGTTCGAGAGTTACTTTCTGCCTCCTTCCCCTGATGTTAGCTACCAGGTAGTCAACCTTGCAGAGGTTCGTTCTTCCGGAATAACCACCCTTTATTCTTTCGTAAGTACGACGGAGTTTCCGAAGAAAGGATGCCGACTTCTTCATGATGACATGAAGAAGAGAAATGGAGACATCAACGTAATGGATCGACCTCTTCGAGAAGAGCAACCAAGACCGAGAGGATTCGTTAGAATTTCGTAAGCCAGATCTTTCCCCCTTACTCTACCTCTTAAATCTCGGGACGAGATTTCTTGTAGTGGAGATTTATAATGCCCGGATAATCATGATACAGTAACCTCTGCCAATGACGCCACATCACCTCTGTTACTGCCGCTAATCTCGCGGTTGTTCAAAATGATTCGAATTCAAATTTGAATTTTGGGCAAACAACCAAAGTTTTCAAACATTAAAACAAAAATGTTCGGAATGTGACTTAGTTGAGTTTACTAAATTAGGTACAACCTATGTATTTTTACAAAACTAAAATGTTAGGTAAATAAAGAGAAAACAGAAAAAAGAAAATAATGAAAAAGGAAAGTATAAAAAACAGAAAAACAAACTAACAAAAATAAAATAAAATAAAATAAAAACGGAACCCCCCCTAGCCCAACTGGGCCTTGGCCCAGCCGGCCGGCCCGTCTACCTCGTGGCCTACTTACCCCCGCCCCCCCATCCGTAACCCTAGACCGAACCCCTCACTTCCCCACACGCCCCCCTCGCACGATCCCCTCTCCTCCCTCTGTTTCCTCCCGATCCAGATCGGGGGAAATGCCCTTGACGTCGCGTCATCGCAGCCACCTCACCGGAGCGCCCCCCCCCCATCGCCCATGCCGTCGCCGCTCCGCCTTTGACTCCTCCTTGCCGGCTCCACCAACCCTCACCGCCCCCTCTCCCCGATCTGGACGCGTCGCCCCCGACCCCGTCGTCATCGCCGGCGCCAACCGCCGCCTCGTCGGCGCTGCTCCACCGTCGCCGCCCTGCGCCGGATCGACCTCGCCGTGGCCTCCTCCTCTCCTCCCCGCGGGTCGCCCCCGAGCCTCGCCGCCCCGCTTCTCTTCAATGCTGGTGAGGCCATCGGCCTCTCCCCCTCGTTCTCTGTCGCCGGCGCCGTTCACCGCCCATGCGCGCACGTCCCCGTGCCCGCTGCCCTGCTTGCCAGCCGGACCTCGTCGTCCCGCACCTGGGCACTGTGCCCACCGCGCCCCTGTCAGGACCGGATTCCGGGATATTAATTTCCAGGAAATGGCCCTTGTGCTCACCAGCCCCAGGATTACTGTTAGCTGATGAGGCACCAACTTGATACAAAAATTCCAAGCAAAAAAACATAATATGTAGTACAAGACCATTGTGGCCTATGAGTACAACAAATGGTTTCTAGTGGTTGATGGCGGAAGCGATTTGTGGTCCATCTGCGTCTATGGGACTCCATTTCCCACAGGAACAGCTGACCGGGTTAACTCCTATCTTCGCGAGGCTGCTCTCACCATTGCTTAGGTTCCGGGGCTGTCATCGCAACGCTCCTCTCCACGCAAGAAATCTGGCCAAGACAATAGCCAGGGACAAGCCAGTGAGTACTTTGAATGTACTCGCAAACATTATGAACACGGGTATAATATAACAAACGATAATGATGCTCTGAAAACATTCTATGATCACAACGTCAGTCATAGAAATAAAAATCCCTGGTGCATGCAAGCAGGTTATTTATATGCAACACTGAATATGTAATAACAGAGTAGTAATAAAATGCACCGATCGGATGTCTGAAGCGACGTCTCGAAAGGCTATTAAATAACGAGCATGCCTCAGTCGGGCGTCGGAGCGACACCACATAAAGGGCTTATAAACTAAATAAATAACAAGTATGCCACAGTCGGGCACCTGAGCGACACCACATAAAGGGCTTATAAACTAAATAAATAACAAGCATGCCACAGTCGGGCGTCTGAGCGACACCACATAAAGGGCTTATAAACTAAATAAATAACAACCATGCCACAGTCGGGCGTCTGAGCGACACCACATAAAGGGCTTATAAAGTAAATAAATAACAGTGAGTATCCAGGAGGTAGAACCGTCCCATGGATACTCGATAATTCAAATAATATAACGGGTTAGTCCATAATAAATAATAATCATGATTGAGGGAGTCCTGGATTAGGGGGTGTCCGGATAGCCAGACTATGACCTTTGGCCGGACTCCTGGACTATGAAGATACAAGATTGAAGACTTCGTCCCGTGTTCGGATGGGACTTTCCTTGGCGTGGAAGGCAAGCTTGGTGATACGGATCTGTAGATCTCCTACCATTGTAACCGACTCTGTGTGACCCTAACCCTATTCGGTGTCTATATAAACCGGAGGGTTTTAGTCCATAGGACGAACAACAATCATACCATAGGCTAGCTTCTAGGGTTTAGCCTCTCTGATCTCGTGGTAGATCTACTCTTGTACTACCCATATCATCAATATTAATCAAAATGGAGTAGGGTTTTGCCTCCATCGAGAGGGCCCGAACCTGGGTAAAAACATCGTGTCCCTTGTCTCCTGTTACCATCCGCCTAGACGCACAGTTGGGACCCCCTACCGAGATCCGCGGTTTTGACACCGACATTGGTGCTTTCATTGAGAGTTCATCTGTGGTCGTCGTCTTTAGGCCCGATGGCTCCTCCGATCATCAACAACGATGCGCTCCAGGGTGAGACTTTTCTCCCCGGACAGATCTTCGTATTCGGCGGCTTTGCACTGCGGGCCAATTCGCTTGGCCATCTGGAGCAGATTGAAAGCTACGCCCCTGGCCATCAGGTCAGATTTGGAAGTTTGAACTACACGGCTGACATCCGCGGAGACTTGATCTTCGACGGGTTCGAGCCACAGCCAAGCGCGCCGCACTGTCCCGAGGGGCATGATCTATCTCTACCGCAGGACAGTGTCCTCGAGGCCGCACCAGAGTCCGCTCCGACCTTTAGCTCGGAGCCGACCGCGCCGATCGAGGATGGGTGGCTGGACACCGCCTCGGGGGCTGCGATCTCCACGGTGATTGAGACATACACCCACCCCGTCCTTTGCGAAGCTCGTGACTCCAAGGTGCCGGACTCCTCTCCGGACTCCGAGCCTTCCGCGCCCCTGCCAATCGAATCCGATTGGGCGCCGATCATGGAATTCACTGCCGCGGACATCTTTCAGCATTCGTCCTTTGGCGACATCCTGGATTCACTAAAGTCTCTCTCTTTATCAGGAGAACCCTGGCCGGTTTTTGGTCAGGAAGGTTGGGATGCGGACGACGAAGAAAATCAAAGCCCACCCACCACCCACTTCGTAGCCACTGTCGATGATTTAACCGACATGCTCGACTTCGACTCCGAAGACATCGACGGTATGGACGACGATGCAGGAGACGACCAAGAACCAGCGCCCACAGGACACTGGAAGGCCACCTCGTCATATGACATATACATGGTGGACATCCCAAAAGATGGGAATGGCGATGGAACAACGGAGGATGACCCCTCCAAGAAACAGCCTAAGCGCCGACGTCAGCCGCGCCGCTCTAAATCCCGCCACAGCAAACGGTGATTCCGGCACGGGAGATAATAACACCCCGGACAGTGCCGAAGACAACCCCCTCCAGCAAGATTCAGCGCAGGAGGATGGAGAAGCCAGCCTGCATGAGAGAGCGGCAGAAAAAGAGGTAGAGGATGATAATTACATGCCTCCCTCCGAAGATGAGGCAAGCCTCGACGACGACGAATTTGTCATGCCCGAGGATCTGTCGAACAAGAGCGTTTCAAACGCAGGCTCATGGCCACGGCAAGCAGCCTCAAGAAAGCAGCAACAGCTTAGAGCTGACCAAGATTTGCTAGCAGACGGATGGATCAAGTCCTTGCGGCCGAAGAGTATGAACTCGAGCGCCCCTCCAAGAGCTACCAAAGACGCAGGCTGCTACCCCGATTAGAGGAGGAAGCACCTAAACCTACATCACCGGTGCATGATATGGCTGACCGGCCACCTCGTGGCTGCGACAGAGAAGCCTCTCGGCCCTCAATTCAAGCCGCACCCCGTCGCCGCTCAGAAAATACAAAGGCACAGGGAAATGCGCCAGACCTGCGAGATATATTGGAGGACAAGGCAAGGCAGACAAGATCGATCTATGGATCACGTGGGCGCCCATGACACGTGGCGATAACAAATCACGCCGGATATGGCAACTCCGCCGGGCGAACCACGATGAGACAAAGCTCATTTGAGCTGCGTCGCGATATAGCCCAATCTGAGGCGCCAAGACACCCATTATGCTTCATAGATGAAGTGATGGATCATCAAATCCACGAGGGTTTCAAACCCGTAAACATTGAATCATACGATGGCACAACAGATCCTGCGGTTTGGATCGAGGACTATCTCCTTCACATCCACATGGCCTGCGGTGATGATCTACACGCCATCAAATACCTCCCACTCAAGCTTAAAGGACCAGCCTGGCATTGGCTTAACAGCTTGCCAACAGAGTCAATCGGTTGTTGGGAAGACCTGGAAGCCGCATTCCTTGACAATTTCCAGGGCACATATGTGCAACCACTAGACGTCGATGACCTAAGCCACATAATTCAGCAGCCAGAGGAATTGGCCAGACAATTCTGGACACGGTTCCTAACCAAGAAAAATCAAATCGTCGATTGTCCGGATGCCGAGGCCCTTGAAGCCTTCAAACACAACATCCACGACGTGGCTTGCCCGGCACCTAGGACAGGAAAAGCCGAAATCCATGGCAGCCCTCACAATACTCATGACCCGCTTTTGCGCGGGAGAGGACAGCTGGCTAGCTCGTAGTAACAACATGACCAAGAGCCACAGTAATTCGGATACCAAGGACGATGGCGCAGGTCGCGTCAACAATAAGCACAAGCGCCGCATTAATGGCGATAATGATGAGGATACGGCGGTCAATGCCGGATTCAGAGGCTCTAAACCGGTCAGCGGAAAAAGCCATTTAAAAGAAATACTCGGGCCCGTCCAATTTGGACCGAATACTCGATCGCTTCGTGCGGATATATGGCACTTTAAAAGCCAGCCAATCACACCAACAGGGATTGTTGGGTGTTCAAGCAGGCAGGCAAGTTAAATGCCGAAAACAATGACAAGGGGCTGCATAGCGATGACGAGGAGGAGCCCCGGCCGCCGAACAATAGAGGACAGAAGGGATTCCCCCCGCAAGTGCGGACGGTGAACATGATATACGCAACCCACATACCCAAAAGGGAGCGGAAGCGTGCACTAAGGGGCGATATCTGGCGATGGAGCCAGTCGCCCCAAAGTTCAACCCGTGGTCTTCCTGCCCGATCACTTTTGATCGAAGAGACCACCCCACTAGCATCCACCATGGCGGATTCGCCGCATTGGTTCTAGGCCCAATCATTGACGGATTTCACCTCACTAGAGTCCTAATGGACGGCGGCAGCAGCCTGAACCTGCTTTATCAAGATACGGTGCGCAAAATGGGCATAGACCCATCAAGGATAAAACCCACAAAGACGACCTTCAAAGGCGTCATACCAAGTGTAGAGGCCAACTGTACAGGCTCAGTTAAACTTGAAGTGGTCTTCGGATCCCCGGATAACTTCCGGGCGAGGAGTTAATCTTGACATAGTCCCGTTCCACAGCGGCTATCATACCTTGCCTCGGACGAACCGCATTTGCAAAGTTCAATGTGGTGCCGCACCACGCATATCTCAAGCTCAAGATGCCAGGTCCTCGAGGAGTCATTACGGTCAATGGAAACACCGAACGCTCTCTCCGGACGGAGGAGCATACGGCGGCCCTCGCGGCGGAAGTGCAAAGTAGCCTCTTAAGGCAATTCTCGAGTCCGGCTATTAAACGTCCGGACACCGTCAAGCGCGCCCGGAGTAACCTACAACAAGACCGCCTGGCACGTTCCGAGCACGCATAGCAATGCGGCCCAAGCCCCAGCCCTCGCGAAATCGCGAAACCAGATGTCTGGCGTACATAATTACGCTGGAAATATCATGGGCATAGGGAAGGGCACAACCACGGCATGCCAGAATGCGGCTCAACCACACCAGGGGATCCCGATTGTGTCATTCTTTTCTCTTTCTTTTACTTTCGGGACTCCGTTCTCACGAAGCCTGTCCGCATTAGAATCGCCGAACACACGATGCAACAGCTAGGGAAGCGTAGTTACGCCGAGTGTCGGTGGTCTCTTTACGAGAGCAATATATCTGTTTTACACAACATCCATGGCTTACCCCTGGAGGGAGACATGTTAAAAGTCCCGTCCCTTGCTTATCGCACTATTTGTATCGTTCTGCTCTTACAGCAGCCCTTTTTAATAAACAATATATAGCTTCTGCCTATTATTGATTTCCTTTATATATATATATATATATATATATATATATGTTCATTTATGACATTGTGCAACCGTACACTTTGGTACGGGCAATACACCAGGGGCTTAAGTACCCCATAACATGGTGTGATAAGTCCGAACACTTTCACAAGTGCGGCACCCCAAACTTATAGCATTATATGCATCGGCTCCGAATCCTCTCTTGGGTCAATAGTTGGGTTTGCCCGGCTCCCATGTTTTGGTACCTTACGTTCCGTTATATCGGCTAAGGTAGCGCTGGGAGAACCACTGCGATTGTGCCCCGGTTGAGCTGGGTTAAGCACCTCAGCGGAGAAAACTAAAACTGACCGTCATGATAGGGCGAGAGCTGGTCGCTGTTCATCACAAGTCAATGTCACGATCCAAGTTCTGGTTTAACAGTTTCTCCTCCGAAGACCGACACTAAGACCGACACTTGACCCATCCCAGACTGTAGTCCTTAACCATGGACACGGCTATTCGAATAGATGTTTAATCTCTGCAGAGGGTGTACTCTTTACCCACGAGTAACGGATTCCTTTAGTCCACCGGGACTAATTCCGTTTACGGCCTTTTAATTGAAAACACACCTATCCGCACACCAGCCTAACTTACGGTTATGCGGAATCACCCACGACACCCGTTAAGCGAAACTCTAAGTGGGGAGGCTACAACCTCGACTTAGCATGGGATCACAAAATTTATACAGCCAAGCAAACTAGGGGAGCTACCCCTTCGGCTATAACCGTAAACACCCATGCCCCCGGGCCAGGTGGCATGCCTACCGGATGCCTCCGGTATCTTCCACCATGGCCTCTTTGAACGGTGTGTGCTAGGAAAGGGGTTGACAACTTACTGAACCGTACCCTACCTATGGCAGGGACAAGTGGTAGTACGAAACCAGTATGGGGGTTACCGGAACAAGACTCGATCTATGGTCGACTCAGGAGGTTTAAGTATTCCCTGCATGATTAGTATAACAATATATACTTCAACCAACAGACAGAATCACCACTCGACATACCTCATCATGTCGTACCGGACACAACCGTCTCGATGGAGGACTAGGGACAAACCCGTCTCTACCCAAGACAACGGCTTTCCCGGATTCCTTCCGGTATGCATGAGAGGCATATGATGGTGATTACTATCACAAACATATCAAACTCCAACAGTATGAAAACATCGATATGCACTCATGAGTAGGAGCCTATCATCACATAATATAACGGATACGCCGTGTCGAAATGGTGTTGTAACCGTGTAAATAACACACACAATATTATGCCAGGGTTCAGAATGCTTGCCTTCAAGTTGTGGGGAGGCAGGGTGCATTCCAAAACTTTGAAAGTTTTCTTCTCTCTCCGACAATCCTAATTTTGAAAATATTCAAATTAACACATAGTTTAAAAAAATGGTACAAAAAGTTGTCTGAAATTTTTTCAAATAAATCTGAAAATAAACTAGACAATATTTGAGAGAGTAGGAAAAATAATCAACTTATATGGAGTTGTATTTAAAAAGTTAGAGCCAATCAAAGTTTTGGTCAAATTCTGTTTTTTTAATAAAACAGAAAAAGAAAAACGTTTCGAACTGACCACGTCGAAGGCGTATTCTGGTTTTATGTATCCACCTATCCAACATGGACTGGCGCGGGGGTCACTGCCAGTGGGTCCAGGGGGCCCACTGGTCAGGTTTGACCAGTCGTCCTTCCCTCCTCTTACTCTGCCCGAGCGGGGGCGGGACTCCAGCGATCGCCGCCGGCGATTGGCGGCTCCTCGCAGGGTTCCGAGGGCGGGGATGGATCCGCCAGACTGGGGCGGTCCTTCCGGTGGTTGTTGGGTCGACGGGGGTGGAGGGAGTCGGCTGACGAGCTAGACAGCGGCCGGCGGCTTCGGGAGCAAAGGGGGTTTGGGGCTACGGTGGCTCTCCGTCGCAGCAGGGGGTTTGGGCAGCTCCGCAAGACGAAGGGGAGTCGGTTGGTGGTGTTTGATGGACGGGTGGGGGCCTGGTTGTGATGAACGGGGCCGGGAGGCGGCGGTGGCCGAGCTGGCCGGAGACGGGGAAGATGGCCTCCCCTGGTCGATAGCGAGCTATGGGAGCTCTAGGAGGATGGTTTGAGGCTGCCTGAGGGTCTAGGAGAGCTCGGGGCTCCCTTAAATAGGCGGCCGAGGTCGGTTCCCGCGGCGGTGGATAAGGTCGCCGGCGAACCGCCTCTCTGTTGCTGCAGGAGGACGTGGCGGCGACGAGCGCTTGCAGACGAGCGAGGGGATGAGTCTGGACTGCTCCAGAGGGCAGCTGGCGCGCGGCTGTGGCTCGGGCGGCGCCGTCCGTGGCAGAGCCCACTGTGTCCGGCCGCTAGCCGTCGTGGCCGACCTGACGGCGGTGCTGTAGGGCGCCAGGGGTGGCTCTGCGGCGAGGGAGAAGGCGGCCGTGCTGGCTGCAAGAGGCCAAGGGCCAGAACGAGCACGGGGTGGGCGGCAGCGAGATCTGGCTGACTCGGTGCACGCGTGCAAACGTGGCGCTCTGGGCGCGCCAGAGCACGCGCACTGTGTGCGAAAAGCCAGTGCATGCCACAGGACTTGGGTGAGGCTGGAAATTAGCAGACCTAGGTTATGAGTAGCTAGGAGCTTAGTGGACAAGGTTGCTGGGTCAGTGGATCAAGTTCATATTGCAAACTAACATCCATGTCAAATCTGGCCATGCACACAAGGTGTTTGGCAAAATGCTAGAGGCATCTAGGTAGTTCTTGGAGTGGCCAAAACCTCCAGATCCTAGTCTCCTTAGGTGTAGGTGATGGTGGCAGGGTTAGTTGGCCGAAGCTAGAAACTTGCTAGTGCAAGGATTTGAGAAAACCAAATCTGGTAAGAAGGAAAAGGATATGGTTTCATGGACCAAAAATTTTCCAATGGGTTCATGCTCCTGGACTTAAGGGTTTTGTAGGAAGGACCACAAGCAGGAAAAAGAATCATGGGTAAAGGAGCAAGTTAAAATGTGGTTGATGTACAAATCATCATGTTGGACCAGAATGAAAATGAGGATGATTCACTCAAATTTTTCAAAGAACATAACCGGGTTTTTGCATAAAGTTGAATAATATACTCCTATTAACATCCCATAATTTTGGTGGAAGTTTTAAGGAAATATTTAAATAGGTTGTAGTGCAAAATTACCCACTGGACCAGATTTGAAAATTTGGTGTAGAGCTCAAAATCTCCAATGAACATAAGATATATTTGCATAAAAGTGATTTAAAAACATCACATGACATCCCCAAATTTTGGTTGGAATTTTAAATAAATTTATCCAGTGGTTGTAGTTCAAAAGGGGCTTCAAACTAATTAAAAAACACTTTAAGGAAAAAAGCTCAGAGAGCAAAATTTTATGCAAATAAATCCACTAATAATAGAAGTGTTTTTCTTGAGAGGATAAACAAGTCCAATAATATAATTGGCAAGTTTTCACTTGGGGTGAAAACTCCATAAAAATAAAGAACAGAATAGCTCTAAAATCAAAAGAAAAATTCAGAAAATAAAAGTTTAAGTTTCCTGGAAAAATTTTAATTAATAAAACAAGATCAAAATTTTGGGGTGTCACAGCCCCCGCTGCTCACCTACCTCGTCGGCCCCGCGCCGCCCCCACGTAGCTTGCCGCCGGTGCCCGCTGCTCCCTCTGGCCGCTACTACTGCACCACCCTGCCTCGATCGCTGCCACGCCTTCCTTCTTGTTGGCCTCACTGACTGGCCTCGCTCCGCCGCTTTGGCCGCGTCACAAGATCCGCTGGGCCAGCCCGTCATACGCCGTTCAGGCGATGCCCGCGCCCAAAGAATCGAAACCCGCATGCCCAGCGCCTGTCAGCCTCCCCCAGAGCCACTGACTAGGAGGCCCCACGCCCCAGAACATTTTAAAAAATACAGAAAAAAAGAATATAATAAAAATATAAATACTAAATAATTAATTAATTAGTTACTTAAATTAATTAATATATTTATTAGTTAACTAACTGAGCTATTGAAATTAGTTAACCTAATCATATAGTTAAGGCTAATTAACCCTGTTTAATTACTCTAAGGCTTTGACAAACGGGGCCCATGCCCCTGAGAACGTTTTAAAATAAAAATGAATTAATAAAATTTATAATTAATTAATTAGTGAATTAATTAAGTTAATTAATCCTATTTAATTAATCTGATTAACTTGTTAGTTTAATTAAACAATAATTAATATTGCTAAACCCTAATTAACTTAAACAGAGTATGACAGGTGGGTCCCACTGGACCCACACGTCAGTTTGACCAGTCAACACCTCTGTTGACTACTGACATCATGCTGATGTCATGATGACGTCAGCATACACTATTCTGGATAATGTTGAATTAAAATAATTGACTAAATTCTAAAAATGATTATATATTTTAAAATTAATATAAAATAAACCTTAGCTCGGATGGAAAAACTTTGTACATGAAAGTTGCTCAGAACGACGAGACGAATCCGGATACGCAGCCCGTTCGTCCGCCACACATCCCTAGCATAGCAAACACACAACTTTCCCCCTCTAGTTCAACTATCCGGAAACGCGAAACACCGGGGATACTTTCCCGGGTGTTTCCCCCCTTCGTCGGTATCACCTCCTACCGCGTTAGGGCATACCTAGCAACGCGTATTGTCTCTTTATGTTTTGCGATGCTTTGTTTGCTCCTTATTTACTGTTTCGTCCCCCCTCTTCTTCCCCGGTAGACCCCGAGACCGGCGCTGATGCCACCGAGTACGACTACGTCACCGACGGCCCTTCTTCTTGTGCAACAGAGCTTCCAGGCAAGCCCCCTGAGGGAGTCCCGGACTAGGGGGTGTCCGGATAGCCGGACTACCGTCATGGCCGGACTACCAGACTATGAAGATACAAGATTGAAGACTTCGTCCCGTGTCCGGATGGGACTTTCCTTGGCGTGGAAGGCCAGCTTGGCGATACGGATATGTAGATCTCCTACCATTGTAACCGACTCTGTGTAACCCTAACCTGTCCGATGTCTATATAAACCGGAGGGTTTTAGTCCGTAGGACGAAGAACAATCATACCATAGGCTAGCTTATAGGGTTTAGCCTCCTTTATCTCGTGGTAGATCTACTCTTGTACTACCCATATCATCAATATTAATCAAGCAGGAGTAGGGTATTACCTCCATCGAGAGGGCTCGAACCTGGTTAAATACATCGTGTCCCTTGTCTTCTGTTACCATCCGCCTAGACGCACAGTTCGGGACCCCCTACCTGAGATCCGCCGGTTTTGACACCGACATTGGTGCTTTCATTGAGAGTTCCTCTGTGTCGTCGCCATCAGGTAGGATGCCTCATCTCGTCTTTAAAGACGATACCATCGCCAAAGAAGCCTTGGCCACTGGTCGGACTCTTGGCTAGGCGGTTTCTCATGACCGCTAGTTCGGTTGTCGCGCAAGCGATGACCTCTCGAGTCATCGAAACCAATCTCCATGTCGATTCGAACTTGGGAACAGTTAGATCCTATCTAGATCTCCTCCGTAAACGAGCTCTTGGATCGCATCGCCACCCTGGGAGTCGCCACAGATTACGACCAGATCGGGCCTAAAACCGATCTGAGAGAGATCAAATCTCCCCAGGCTACCCATCATGTTGCTGTGATAGAGGAGCAACGCGGCGACTCTTCTCCTATCTTAAGGACTAGCTACGTCTGGATTCCCGATCCCTCCATGCCGGACTCCTGCGGAGGGACGGATGTTGATCAAGCCCTGAACTTAAAGTCAGGCGGCGGGCCGGACTCGTTGGATAGCACTCAAAAATCCTAGCTTCCGAGTTCGGAAACTACCCGGCCCTTGAGTCCTAAATTGGACGGGGTTCTGGATTTAGTGCCACCCGCCCACCCAAACATCAGCGATCTCTCTCGAATTCGGCAAGAGCCCGCCGAAACAGTACATCATTACTGGGCCAGATTCCTCCTGGTTATGACCAGGATAAAGGACTGCCGAGTGGAGGATGCAATACCAAGCTTCTGCAATAATTGCATGGACAAGGGAATCCTAAACACCATAAGTCGTCGCGAAATCACACGCTTTTCTGACTTGGTAACCATCATACAAAAGTCTTTAGCGATGGAGTGCTTTGGAAAACCAAAGTAAATTTTGGGATAATCCGCCCGAATACATCCCTAGTCCGGAACAAAAGGGTGCATCATTATCAAGCACCGGGTTGAATACCAAAAACCAAAACCCCTAAAAGTGCGGAACCCGTCTTGGAGGGTTGGCTAAACGGACCTGCAAAATTCATAAACACGTAGGGCGCCACTCCAACTCATAGCCTTCGAGCATGCTTTGGATACTACGGCGGTGGCCAAAAGTGGCGAAGAGCTTCTAGCTTGAATCCCAGCCCAAAGAACACCAAAGACGGTGTTAATGGGGTCTTCGAGACTTTCGCATCAAATAACATGCGAAACGACAACTCCATAACCTTGCGAAATCTACCAAGTAGAAACAATAAATCCATGGAGTGACACAACTATTACCTTCAATGCCGGATTTAACCTAAATTACGAACTGCCGGCACCACCGCATTGGTCCTCAGCCCGATAGTAGACGACTTTCGCCTTACTAAGGTACTCATGGATGGCGGCAGCGGACTAAACCTCATCTATGAGGAAACCCTACGAAAAATGGAAATAGACTGGAAGTGCATTGAGCGAAGCAGCACAACCTTTAGAGGAATAATCCCTAGCCGGGAAGCATGCTGCACAGGAAAAATCACGCTGGACGTAGTGTTCGCTCACGGACAATTACAGGTCCGAGGAGGTCACATTTCAAGTGGCCCCGTTCAATAGAGGATACCATGCTTTATTAGGACGAGAGGCATTCACAATTTTTCAAGCTATACCCCATTATGGGTACATGAAGCTTAAAATGCACGGTCCCAACGGAATCATCACTCTCACTAGTGATCCGAACATAGCACTCCGCGCCGAAAATAAGACGGCCGCACTAGCCCTCGAAGCACTATCCGAAGCCCTAGCGGCCGAGGAACTCACCGCGATGCGCTCCACGGTGAACAGGGACGATGTGATACTTGATAAAAGATCCAAGTCCACCTCTTTTAAACCAGCAGACGAAATAGTCAAATTCCAAGTCCACCCAACGGACCCTGCAAAGACGGCCTCCATCGGGGCACAATTAAACCCTGATGTAGACGCCGCACTACGAGAATTTCTACAAGAAAACTGGGACATCTTTGCCTGGCACCCTTCAGACATGCCAGGAATCCCACGTCAGCTGGCTGAGCACAGCCTAAACATCCTAAAAGGATTCAAGCCGGTCAAACAGGCTCTTCGACGCTTTTCCGAACCCAAGAGACAGGCCATGGGAGAGGAGCTAGCCAAACTTTTGGAGGCCGGATTCATCAGAGATATAAAACATCCGGACTGGCTAGCAAACCTGGTGATGGTACCAAAGAAGGATAAACCCTGGCGCCTATGTGTTGATTTCAAAGACCTTAATAAGGCTTGCCAAAAGGATCCCTTCCCCCTCCCTCGAATTGATCAAATCATTGATGCTACAGCAGGACACCACTCATTGTGCTTCCTCGACGCGTACTCCGGCTACCACCAAATCAAGATGGCGGAGCCAGACCAAGCTGCAACAGCAATCATCACTCCGTACGGCCCGTTCTGCTTCAACACAATGCCCTTTGGGCTCAAAAATGTCGGCGCAACATATCAGCGCATGATCCAGACATGTATGGCAAACCAGATCGGCAAAACAGTGGAAGCATATGTAGATGACGTGGTCGTCAAAACCAAGCACGTCGAAACTCTAGTAGACGACTTGAGGCTCACATTCGACAATCTTCGAAAATATGACATCAAGCTCAATCCGGAAAAATGCGTCTTCGACGTTCCAGCCGGAAAGCTCCTGGGCTTCATTGTGTCCGGTAGAGGAATTGAAGCAAACCCAGCCAAGATTCGAGCTCTGTCACAATTGGATATTCCAAAAGACCTCAAACAAATACAAAAATTGACGGGATGCGTCGCGGCTCTAAGCCGCTTTATCTCCCGTTTAGGAGAAAAGGCATTACCTCTTTACCGCCTCCGCCAAGACCGAACACTTCGAGTGTCACGGATGCCGCCACGGCCGAACTTCGAAGAAATAAAGGCCATTTTGGCAACAAATCCGGTCTGGCAGCGCCCGGCGTGGGCGAACCAATGCTATTATACATCGCCGCAACACATCAAGTTGTCGATGCGGTGCTCGTTGTCGAACGAGAACGGACGGACACCGGTTCCCTATTCAAAACCGGTTTATTATGTGTCCACTGTCCTAACTCCATGCAAGTCCGGTACCCACACTATCAAAAGATAGCATACGCGGTGTTCATGGCATCCGGAAGCTGCGACACTACTTTCAAGAGTGTTCGATAACGGTGGCCTCTAAAGTACCTCTTAATGACATTATAAACAATCATGACGCCGACGGGCGGATTGCTAAATGGGCCATAGAGCTCCTCCCATTCGACATAACTTATAAGCCACGACGAGCTATTAAGTCGCAGGTTTTGGCCGACTTCGTGGCCGAATGGACTGAAGCCGAACTTCCTAAAGAGTATGGTGCATACTCCAATTGGATCATGCACTTTGACGGCTCCAAAATGTTGGCTGGCCTGGGGTCTGGCGTCGTCCTGACGTCCCCAACCGGGGACACAGTCCAATACGTCCTTCAGATAATGTATCCGGACTCCATCAAAGCAGCCGAATACAGGGCCCTCCTGCACGGCCTCCGGATGGCAGTCTCCATGGGCATTAAATGCCTAGAGGTGCGCGGGGATTCAAACCTTGCAATATCCCAAATAAACGGAGACTTTGACGCCAAAGATCCGAAAATGGCAGCATACCGCAATGCGGTCCTAAAAATGTCAAGACGGTTCGAAGGGCTCGAATTTCATCATATAGCCCGGATAACAACCAGCGACGGATATATTAGTGCGCATCGGTGCAAAACGCGATGCCGTCCCACCCAATATCTTTTGGAACGGCTGTTCAAGCCATACATACTATGGGAAGGAGTCCGCAATAACAATCCGGACCCAACCGCACGGCCCGACGCCGAACACTCGACACAACCGAGGCTCCGCCCCCGAGATAACACCCTCTGCTCACGAAATAATGGCGGTTATCGCCCCGTGGACGGAACCATTCCTAGCCTGCCTAACTAGGCAGGAACTCCCCGAAGACCAAAATGAGGCTCGCTGCATAGTACGTCGCTCTAAAGCCTATAAAGTCCATGAGGGAGAGCTTTATAAGAAAAGCACTACCGGAGTCCTTCAAAGGTGCATCTTCGAAGAGGAAGGGCGAAACCTCCTGGCTGAAATTCATGACGGACTGGGTGGGCACCACGCCGCAGCCCTGGCCCTTGTAGGCAAGGCCTTCCGAACAGGATTTTATTGGCCGACGGCCGGCAGAATCTGTGAGGACTTAGTCCAACGATGCGTCGATTGCCAGCTTTTTGCTAACCAAAGCCACATGCCACCCACCGCCCTTAAAACTATACCCATCACCTGGCCGTCATGATGCAGGGGCTTGACATGGTTGGACCCCTCAAGGGAGGAACCCACAAGCAAAAATACCTATTGGTCATGGTGGATAAATTCACCAAATGGATAGAGGCCAAACCTGTTAAAATGGCGAATCCGGACCCGATGATAGACTTCATATCGGGGTAGTGAACCGTTACGGTGTCCCCCACAGTATGATCGCGATAATGGCACCAACTTCACGGCCGATGATGTCAAATCATGGTGCAAAAACATGGGCATCAAGCTCGACACGCCTCGATCTATCACCCTCAAACCAACGGCCAAGTCGAACGGGCAAATGGTCTAATAATGAGCGGCATTAAACCCAGACTAGTGCGGTCCCTCAAGAAATCTAACACGCATTGGGTTGAGGAGCTCGACTCCGTACTCTGGGGGCTGCGGACCACGCCGAATCGTACTACCGGATTCACACCATTCTTCATGGTGTACGGCGCAGAGGCAGTCTTGCCCTGCGACATAATACATGACTCACCTCGAGTGCGCATGTACGAGGAAAGAGAAGCCGAGCTTGATCGGCAGGACAGTTTGGACGCATTCGAGGAGGAGCGCGATGTGGCAAAAGCTCGTTCCGCATTCTATCAACAGCAGGCTCAAAGATATCAAAGCAGGGAAGTACGGGCCAGAGCTTATAACGTTGGCGAACTAGTTCTACGCCTGCTGGACAAGAAAAAGGACAAACTCAAGCCCAAATGGGAAGGTCCCTTCATCATCGACCAGGTCCTGACCGGCGAAGCATACCGTCTGCGAAACGCATCGGATAACCGACTTGAGCCGAACCCATGGAACGCAGCCCGTCTACGAAGATTCTATGCCTGAGTGCCGGACTCCAAGTTCGTCTCCTTCCTCCGTCCGCATTCTTTATTTTTTTCTTTTTGATGTCCTCTATTTCTCTCCTTCCCCCTTCTTCTTCTTGCAGCCTCTAGAGGCTCGTTTGCGCTTTTTTCGCACAAACTTGACGCGCTGTCCGCGCTATTATACCTGGGGGCTTCTTTAACAGAAGCTTATTTATACGGGCTTTCATGCCCAACACATGCATTAAACTTCCGCATGTGCCTTTTATTCACCATTATATGCATTGATATGACTTAAGTTTTGGCCAAGCTGGGTTGCCTAGCTCCTGTGCTTACCCCTACGTTCCCGATTGTTCGGCTAGGAGGTAAAGGGAGCACCTCTGCGATTGTTCTTGCCGGGTCAGCGGATGTGTACCTCAGACTGGGTGAAGCCGAAAGCTAGCGTTCTTAAGGGAATATTTGGTCGGTGAACTGAAATATGATTTTTAACTATTTACACATCTGCCCCCAGATGATTTTCTGCTTTTATAGCAGCTTTGACATGCACTTTAGGGCATGCATCCCAGCGAAAGGAACCCTTAACGGACCTATTCTCCCTGGAAGATGTTTCTTACTACCCATGTAATATAACATAACTAGTTGGGCACTTGTCTGATACAGACCCCTATGCCTGGTCTCCATGCATACCACGGTTCTTATATAACCACGAAGGTATTCGGACACACTCCAGACTGTTAGGTCCGGAGGTCGAAGCGAAAAGGTCCGCTATGACAAACGATCTACAATCCGGCTAGAAGACATTCTTTCATGTCATATTTTTACATAGTCAACTCGACTCATTGTATTCCTCCTCAATGCCATCTAATAGGCTATCTAATTTACAATCTTGTTGGGAATACTTGGCGGCTAATTCTACTTGGCCGTACACTAAGCTTACAAGGATCTCCATCCCATCCGGCCCCACAGGTCCGACCTCGGCCATGTGGTTTGGGTCAGCCTTTGTGTACCGCGTCTTCACCATGGCCCGAGCCTCCTGGCGCCTTTGACGGCAGCCGACATCTTCCATAGCCGGAAGCGCCGGGTGCTCCTTGAAGCCGCTCCGCCAGCTCCCCAATGCCTTGAGCAGGGAGATAGATGGCCACAAGGCTTGGCCGATGCCTTTCATCACCTGCCGAACTTCGTTTGTGCGGTACGCAATGGTCGGGAAGAAGATCACCCGAAGAACTGGGCATCTCCTCCTCAGGACGACCTGTGAGCAAACCTACAAACATGTTTATGTTAATGGCCTTCCTCGCCAAACTCTTTTCAAAGTTCGCTCAAGCACTTACTGAAAATGCCGCGACGAAGCCGAAGATTCTCCTTTACGGAGTCAGCTAACTGGGCACGAACGTCCTTTAGTTCCTCACCCAGCTTGGTGTTGGCGTCTTGGAGGTTATTCTTCTCCTGCCGCACCCTCGTAAGCACGCTCTCGCCAGCCTTTAACCGGCGTAAGAGTTGTTGCTTGTCCGGATCTAGTCCGGCGCCATCTGCAATGTTTTTGTCAGATTTACACACCCGCCGCACTTCATAAATTATTTATCTTCTGAAGCGTATATTACCAGAGGGGGTCTCTGTGGCTCCCCCCGTAGCGACTAGTGCGGCCTCAAGTTGGGCCCTGCACTCTTCCAGCTCCTGGGACAATCGGGTATTCTTTTCTGTAAGATCCTGCATAACAAAATGATCCTTAAATCAGTTATCCTAACTATTTTAAGTCTCGGGGGCTACTGGCATATATAACTGTCAAATTTTCTTACCTGTATGTCCTTCACATACTGCTCCGTGGCTCTGGCTAGACCATTTTGAGCGGCACGAAGGTGCGCATCTCCCGAACCAAAGGCATTCAAGGCCTCTTGGGAGAAACACGCGTCATGAAGAACTGTCCGGCGGCGCCTATGATTCAAGGCGCTCTCCACCTCGGAGTTGGTGGTAGACAACCTGTCGGCATCCTCTGTCGGAGGAGCATCCGACGCACGTCTCATGCTCGCCTCAGCCTCCGGACCTGGCTTTGAAGCTTGTCCGGTGAAGGTTCGATCGGCAGACTCTCCGGACTCGGTCCGAGCGCTTTTTCCTGAAAAGAGCATCAGCGTTAGTACGCCTTCCAGGAACCAATCTTGGGAGTATGGTGACATGCCATACCGTTGCGGCGGAGTTTCGATCCGGACCGCACTTCTTTTTAACCTGCGGGGCCGCGCTGCCCCTTGTTGGCCAGCCGCCGCAGGCTCGGCTTCCCGCCTCGAAGGTACCCCCTGCGAAACACCATTGGTATACGGTGATCAAAAATAAGCACGGATGGGTCATTATCAGGGTTTTGGGATCTTGGTCTCAGTTACCTGTGGGGCTGGAAGTATTCCGGGGTAATCGGCCGTAATGGCTACCAAAGCATTGTCGATGCTAAGTTGGTAGAACACCCCGTCGATCAACTCCTTTATATATCTGGATCCTCTTCGGAGGTCCGATCGAGGGATCGCCCGGATCCTTGGGTTGTGGGGCGGGCTGTGTATCTTCTCCACGATCCGTATGATTTACGCATAAAA
The DNA here is from genome assembly GCA_021605145.1 of Aegilops bicornis. Lineage (NCBI taxonomy): Eukaryota > Viridiplantae > Streptophyta > Magnoliopsida > Poales > Poaceae > Aegilops > Aegilops bicornis. The sequence continues at coordinate 639,261,025 of CM038675.1, forward strand.
ACCATGAAATGAGATATTTAACTACGGGAATATGGATCGGACAGGTCACAAGGATGTTTGCTTACCCAGCTTGAGGATTATTCAAGAAAACTCCTTGATGGGTTGACACGGAGGAAATCCTCCTCCTCTCCTTTGTACATGGCGGACAAGATCTTCACCAGTTCGGTGACCGATCCACGCCCTTTGCGGCCATTGCGGCTGGCATCGTCCTCCCGTTGAAGTCCCACATGGGGTGGCCCCTATATTGAGCGGCCGCACTCCTCATAATGCAGATTGCCATGACTCCTGTCATGGTCCGGGCCCAACATGAGCCAGTAACCTTATTCGACCCATCAAATAACGGACATCCCGGTCATCTTCTCTCCGGGGGCTCCGAGGGCGCCAGCTTAGGCGCTTCTTCAGAGGAGCATTGCTGAACTCCGGAAGGCCGATCCGAATAGGATCCGGCAGTGGGACGTCCTCTATGTAAAACCATTCTGAAGGCCAGTCTTCGGACGCCTTCTTTGGGGTTCCGGACAGGTATCCGGTCCCAGCGATGAGCCATAGCTCGGCTCCGCCCACTTGATATATTGACCCCTCATGAGAACGGGGAACTAGGCAGAATATTCTCTTCCACAGCCCGAAATGAGCCTCGACGCCCAGGAACAGTTCGCAAAAGGGCCACGAAGCCCGCGATGTGCAAGATGGAGGCAGGAGTGAGATGGTGCGATTGGAGGCCGTAGAACTCCAAGAGCCCGGAGAAAGCGGATGGATTGGAAATCCGAGTCCTCTTACTAGATAAGAGATGAAGCACACCCGCTCTCCTTTAGAGGATCGGGGCGCTCTCCGCTTGCTTTCCGCCCTTGTAGGTGGCAAGTCGGGCTCGAACTGAACCATGAAGGCCGGAGGAGAAATCCCTTGGCTTGGAGTATAACTAGCTCGCTATGCGGGTGAGCATCTCTCCCAATTTCCTGGCTGAAATTTGGGGCGCGAGCGGAGGAGCCGCGTCCAGTGTCCATGATGGAATGGGCCTTGGTCAGAGGCGCTCCGATGAAAGCTCGCAAAGGGGGGATGGTGTGACTCAGATCTAGATCCTTGCCCCTTTTATAAGCGGCTCCTTTGCGCGGCTAGGGGGAATATTATAAAAATACCCTGGCTTTTCACATTCATTCAAACACGTGGAAGAGGGCCATTATTGGGCGTGAAGCCGAGGCGCAGCATTTATCGAGAGCGGACACTATTCGACAAGTGTATGGAATTTGGAGAAGAACCCGCCTCGCAATGCCGAAGACAATCAACGCGCCGGACTCAACGTCATTGAAGCCTGGTTCGGGAGCTACTGAGGGAGTCCCAGACTAGGGGGTGTCCGGATAGCCGGACTACCGTCACGGCCGGACTCCAAGACTATGAAGATACAAGATTGAAGACTTCGTCCCGTGTCCGGATGGGACTTTCCTTGGCGTGGAAGGCAAGCTTGGCGATACGGATATGTAGATCTCCTACCATTGTAACCGACTCTGTGTAACCCTAACCTGTCCGGTGTCTATATAAACCGGAGGGTTTTAGTCCGTAGGACGAAGAACAATCATACCATAGGCTACCTTCTAGGGTTTAGCCTCCTTGATCTCGTGGTAGATCTACTCTTGTACTACCCATATCATCAATATTAATCAAGCAGGAGTAGGGTATTACCTCCATCGAGAGGGCCCGAACCTGGGTAAAAACATCGTGTCCCTTGTCTCCTGTTACCATCCGCCTAGACGCACAGTTCGGGACCCCCTACCCGAGATCCGCCGGTTTTAACACCGACACCCCCGCCCTTGATCACCAGATATCGCCTATTCTTATCTATACTGCTTGCATTAGAATAGTGTAGCATGTTACCGCTTTCCGTTAATCTTATTCTGCTGCATAGCCTGTCTTTGCCACTATAGTTGTTACCTTTACCTGCAATCCTACATGCTTAGTATAGGATGCTAGTATTCCATCTGTGGCCCTACATTCTTGTCCATCTGCTGTGCTATACAATCTGGCCGAGATCACTCGGGAGGTGATCACGAGTATATACTATATACTTTATACATGATACATGTGGTGACTAAAGTCAGGTCGGCTCGTGGAGCACCCGCGAGTGATTCACGGATTGGGGGATGAAAGGAACTTTGTCCCAACGGCCCTTTGTGTGGATCTTTGTGGCGGAGCGACAGGGCAGGTTGAGACCGCCTAGGTGAGAGGTGGGCCTGGCCCTGGTCGGTGTCCGCGGTTACATCAATTAACACGCTTAACGAGATCTTGGTATTTGATCTGAGTCTGTCCATTTGGTCTATACGCACTAACCAGCTACGTGGGAAAGATTTGGGCACTCGACGCCGTGGTATCAGCCGAAGCCTTCGTGACGTCAGCGACTGAGCGGCGCGCGCTAGATTGGACCGTGTAACATGACTTCCTTTGTAATGGAGGTTGCTAGGTCTGCTTCCGTCCGCCCTCGCAACGTGGAGGTGTGCAATGGGCGATGGGCCCAGACCCCTGTGCCATAGGATTTAGACCGGCGTGCTGACCTCTCTGTTGTGCCTAGGTAGTGCTGTGACGTGTTGATCTCCCGAGGTTGGGCATGACCCAGGAAAGTGTGTCCGGCCAAATGGAATCGAGCATGTTGGGTCATGTGGTGCACCCCTGGAGGGAAGTTTATCTATTCGAATAGCCGTGTCCCTCGGTAAAAGGACGACCCGGAATTGTACCTTGACCTTATGACAACTAGAATTGGATACTTAATAAAACACACCTTTCCAAGTGCCAGATATAACCCTGTGATCGCTCTCTAACAGGGCGACGAGGAGGGGATTGCTGGGTAGGTTTATGCTATACGATGCTACTTGATGAACTTACCATCTACTCTCTTCTACATGCTGCAAGATGGAGGCTGCCAGAAGCGTAGTCTTCGGCTGTGATTAGCTATCCTCCTCTTATTACGGCATTACGATTCAGTCCACCGATATGGCCCTTTACACATATACCCATGCATATGTAGTGTAGCTCCTTGCTTGCGAGTACTTTGGATGAGTACTCACGGTTGCTTTTCTCCCTATTTTCCCCCTTTCCCTTCTACCTGGTTGTCGCAACCAGATGCTGGAGCCCAGGAGCCAGACGCCACCGTCGACGACGACTCCCACTACACCAGAGGTGCCTACTACTACGTTCAGGCCGCTGACGATGACCAGGAGTAGTTTAGGAGGATCCCAGGCAGGAGGCCTACGCCTCTTTCGATCTGTATCCCAGTTTGTGCTAGCCATCTTATGGCAACTTGTTTAACATATGTCTGTACTCAGATATTGTTGCTTACGCTGACTTGTCTATGATCGAGCACTTGTATTCGAGCCCTCGAGGATCTTGGCTTGTATTATGATGCTTGTATGACTTATTTTATTTTAGAGTTGTGTTGTGATATCTACCCGTGAGTCCCTGATCTTGATCGTACACGTTTGCGTGTATGATTAGTGTACGATTGAATCGGGGGCGTCACGTGTACCGGCCTATCTATCGGTTAAGGGGACCTCTTCGGAAAGACTGTGTCTCGGTCATCCATTTCTCAAACACCATGCAGTGCGAGAAATACAACGGAGGAGATCGAGTCTTGTGGGGAAAAGTGCCCAAACCTCTGCAGAGTGTACAAACTAATCATGCTTAAACGTGTCCCCGGTTATGGACATCTGCTACCTCTTGAGCACTGCGTTGGTTCTCCCTTGAAGAGGAAAGAGTGATGCAGTAAAGTAGCGTAAGTATTTCCCTCAGTTTTTGAGAACCAAGGTATCAATCCAGTAGGAGGCCACGCTCAAGTACCTCGCACCTACACAACCAAATAAAAATCTTGCAACCAACGCAATAAAGGGGTTGTCAATCCCTTCACAGTCACTTATGAAAATGAGATCTGATAGATATGATAAGATAATATCGTTGGTGTTTTTATAATAAAAACTAAAAGTAAAGAAAGCAAAATAAACGGCGCCAGAAATAGTTTGTTGACAGGAGATTAATATGATGGAAAATAGACACGGGGGCCATAGGTTTCACTAGTGGCTTCTCTCAAGAGCACAAGTATTACGATGGGTGAACAAATTACTGTTGAGCAATTGATAGAATTGAGCATAGTTATGAGAATATCTAGGTATGATCATGTATATAGGCATCATGTCTGCGACAAGTAGACCGACTCCTGCCTACATCTACTACTATTACTCCACACATCGACCGCTATCCAGCATGCATCTAGAGTATTAAGTTCAAAAGAACAAGTAACGCTTTAAGTAAGATGACATGATGTAGAGGGATAAGCTCATGCAATATGATATAAACCCCATCTTGTTATCCTCGATGGCAACAATACAATACGTGCCTTGCTGCCCCTACTGCCACTGGGAAAGGACACCGCAAGATTGAACCCAAAGCTAAGCACTTCTCCCATTGCAAGAAAGATCAATCTAGTAGGCCAAACCAAACTGATAATCCAAAGAGACTTGCAAAGATAACCATTCATCGATCTCAACAAACACACCGCAGAAGAAGATTACATCGAACAGATCTCCAGGAGAATCATGGAGAACTTTGTATTGAGATCCAAAAAGAGAGAAGAAACCATCTAGCTAATAACTATGGACCCAAAGGTCTGAGGTAAACTACTCACACATCATCGGAGTGGATATGGTGTTGATGTAGAAGCCCTCCGTGATCAATGCCCCCTCCGGCGGGATGCCGGAAAAGGCCCCAAGATGGGATCTCACGGGTATAGAAGGTTGCGGCGGTGGAATTAGGTTTTCGTGGATGCCTCTGTTGGTTTGGGGGTACGTAGGTATATATAGGAGGAAGAAGTACGTCGGTGGAGCAACGTGGGCCCCACGAGGGTGGAGGGCGCCCCCAGGGGGGTAGGCGCACCCCCCCTACCTCCTGCCCTCCTGCTTGCTTTCTTGACATAGGGTCTAAGTCCTCTGGATCATGTTTGTTCCATAAATCACGTTCCCGAAGGTTTCATTCCATTTGGACTCCGTTTGATATTCTTTTTCTGCGAAACTCTGAAATAGACAAAAAACAACAGTTTGGGCTGGGCCTCCGGTTAATAGGTTAGTCCAAAAAATAATATAAAAGTGTATAACAAATCCCATTAATCATCCAAAAGAGAATATAATATAGCATGAAGCAATAAAAAATTATAGATATGTTGGAGAAGTATCAAGCATCCCCAAGCATAATTCCTGCTCGTCCTCGAGTAGGTAAATGATAAAAACAGAATTTTTGATGTGGAATGCTACTTGGCATAAATTTTTTAATGTAACCCTCTTTATTGTGGTACGAATATTCAGATCCGAAAGATTCAAGATAAAAGTTTAATATTGACATAAAAGCAATCATACTTCAAGCATACTAACTAAGCAATTATGTATTCTCAAAATAAAATGGCCAAACAAAGTTCATCCCTACAAAATCATATAGTTTAGTCATGCTCCATCTTCGTCACACAAGAATGCTCTCATCATGCACAACCCCGATGACAAGCCAGGCAATTGTTTCATACTTTAGTAATCCCAAACTTTTTCAACCTTCACGCAATATATGAGCGTGAGCCATGGATATAGCACTATGGGTAGAATAGAATATAATGATGGGGGTTATGTGGAGAAGACAAAAAAGGAGAAAGTCTCACATCAACGCGGCTAATCAACGGGCTATGGAGATGCCCATCGATTTATGTTAATGCAAGGAGTAGGGATTGCCATGCAACAGATGCACTAAAGCTATAAATGCATGAAAGCTCAACAAAAGAAATTAAGTGGGTGTGCATCCAACTTGCTTGCTCACGAAGACCTAGGGCATTTGAGGAAGCCCATTGTTGGAATATACAAGCCAAGTTCTATAATGAAAAATTCCCACTAGTATATGAAAGTGACAAAACAAGAGACTCTCTAACATGAAAATCATGGTGCTACTTTGAAGCACAAGTGTGGAAAAAAGGATAGTAGCATTGTCCCTTTTTTATTTTTTTGGGCCTTTCTTTTTTTTATTTGGCCTTTTGTTTGGGACAATGCTCTATGAATGATGATCATCACACTTCTATTTATTTACAACTCAATGATTACAACTCGATACTAGAACAAGGTATGACTCTATATGAATGCCTCCGGCGGTATACCGGGATAGGAAGTGAATCAAGAGTGACATGTATGAAAAATTATGAACGGTGGCTTTGCCACAAATACGATTTCAACTACATGATCATGCAAAGCAATATGACAATGGTGAACGTGTCATGATAAATGGAACGGTGGAAAGTTGCATGGCAATATATCTCGGAATGGCTATGGAAATGCCATAATAGGTAGGTATGGTGGCTGTTTTGAGGAAGATATAAGGAGGTTTTTGTGTGAAAGAGTGTATCATATCACGGGGTTTGGATGCTCCGGTGAAGTTTGCACCAACTCTCAATGTGAGAAAGGGCAATGCACGGAACCGAAGAGGCTAGCAATGATGGAAGGGTAAGAGTGCGTATAATCCATGGACTCAACAAAGTCATAAAGAACTCACATACTTATTGCAAAAAACTACAAGTCATCAAAAACCAAGCACTACGCGCATGCTCCTAGGGGGATAGATTGGAAGGAAAATACCATCGCTCGTCCCCGACCGCCACTCATAAGGAAGACAATCAAAGAACACCTCATGTTTCAAATTTGTTACATAACATTTACCATACGTGCATGCTACGGGACTTGCAAACTTCAACACAAGTATTTCTCAATTTCACAATTACTCAACTAGCACAACTTTAGTATCACTACCTCCATATCTCAAAACAACCATCAAGCATCAAACTTCTCTTAGTATTCAACACACTCATAAGAAAGTTTTTTACTAGTCTTGAATACCTAGCATATTAGGATTAATTTTCCTACTTAAGAAAATTTCCATGTTGTTTAAGACTCTCAAAATAATATAAGTGAAGCATGAGAGAATAATAGTTTCTATAAAAAAATCCACCGCCGTGCTCTAAAAGATATAAGTGAAGCACTAGAGCAAAAACTATATAGCTCAAAAGATATAAGTGAAGCGCATAGAGTATTCTAATAAATTCCGAATCATGTGTGTTTCTCCCAAAAGGTGTGTACAGCAAAGATTATTGTGGTAAACTAAAAATAAAAGACTCAAATCATACAAGACGCTCCAAGCAAAACACTTATCATGTGGTGAATAAAAATATAACTCCAAGTAAAGTTACCGATGAAGTAGACGAAAGAGGGGATGCCTTTCGGGGCATCCCAAGCTTTGGCTCTTTGGTGTCCTTAGATTATTTTGGGGTGCCATGGGAATCCCCAAGCTTAGGCTCTTGCCACTCCTTGTTCCATAATCCATCAAATCTTTTACCCAAAACTTGAAAACTTCACAACACAAAACTTAACAGAAAATCTTGTGAGCTCCGTTAGCGAAAGAAAACAAAACACCACTTCAAGTTACTGTAATGAACTCATTCTTTATTTAGATTGGTGTTAAACCTACTGTATTCCAACTTCTCTATGGTTTATAAACTATTTTACTATCCATAGATTCATCAAAATAAGCAAACAACACGCGAAAAATAGAATCTGTCAAAAACAGAACAGTCTGTAGTAATATGTAACTAACGCAAACTTCTGGAACTCAAAAAATTCAGCCAAAATAGGACGACCTAGACAATTTGTTTATTGATCATCAGCAATTGAAATCAATATTTTAGCACGTTCTGTTGATTTTTAACAAAAAATTTCGTGAACAGAAAGTTTCTGGAATTTTCAGCAAGATCAAATAACTATAATCCAAGAAGATCCTATAGGTTTAACTTGGCACAAACACTCATTAAAACATAAAAACAAATCTAACCAGAGGCCAGATCAAAGATTTATTCCTAAACAGAAACAAAAAGCAAAAAACTAAAAATAAAATTGGGTTGCCTCCCAACAAGCGCTATCGTTTAATGCCCCTAGCTAGGCATAAAAGCAAGGATAGATCTAGGTATTGACATCTTTGGTAGGCAATCCATAAGTGGCTCTCGTAATAGATTCATATGGTAGTTTAATTTTCTTTCTATGAAAGTGTTCCATGCCTTTCTTTAACAGAAATTGGAATCTAATATTCCCTTCCTTCATATCAATAATTGCACCAATCTTTCTAAGGAAAGGTCTAGATAATAGGACATGAAGGATTGCAATCTATGTCAAGAACAATAAAATCTACGGGCACATAGTTCCTATTTGCAACAATAAGAACATCATTGATTCTTCCCATAGGTTTCTTAATGGTGGAATCCGCAAGGTGCAAGTTTAAAGAGCAATCATCAAAATCACAGAAACCTAGCAAATCACATAAAGTTTTTGGAATCGTGGAAACACTAGCACCCAAATCACACAAAAAATAGAATTCATGATCTTTAATTTTAATTTTAATAGTAGGTTCCCACTCATCATAAAGTTTTCTAGGGATAGAAACTTCCAACTCAAGTTTTTCTTCATAAGATGGCATCAAGGCATCAACGATATGTTTAGTAAAAGCTTTATTTTGACTATAAGCATGAGGAGAATTTAGCACGGATTGAAACAAGGAAATACAATCTATCAAAGAGAAATTATCATAATTAAATTCCTTGAAATCCAAAATAGTGGGTTCATTAATATCTAGAGTTTTGATCTCTTCAATCCCACTTTTACCAATTTTTGCATCATGATCTAAAAACACCGAATTTTTGGAACGCCTTTGTCACATCCCTAGTTCTGGTATGCACTAGGCTAGCCCTTCATGTGAGCATCATGTTTAAATTCAAATGAAATTTGAATTGAGGAATTTTCAAAAGCCTCAGAAGACCTCTAAAAATAACCAAGATTTAAATCTCATCAAATGAGTCCAAGAAAATGTTCCCGTTAATCTCTGGAAATATTGGCAAGGGATAAAATTCCAACCAATATTTCTAGAAACTCGGGAACAATTATTTTGGGCCTTTGAATTAATCCAATAAATATTTGAATTGGATCTATATTTATTATATCATAAATATATGTTCAATAATTCTGGAAATTGTTGTGTAGCTTTGGATAAGTCCATTTAGTTCACACAATTATTTTCATGAATTTTGAAAATGGTTTGGTCTTTGAACTAAATCAAAACATAATAGCAAAAATAGAAAAACAGAACTAAATTAAGAGAGAGAGAGAGAGAGAGAGAGAGGAAGCTTACCTGGACCACCTACCAGACTGGGCCGGCCCACCTGGCCCGTGCCAGTCATCACCTACCTCTGCCAGTAGGCAGAGGAGGGAGACAGCGCACGCGCGCCCGTGCGCCACCTCCTGCTTCGCGCTGGCGAGCTCTCCCTTCCCCCCTCGCGCCACGGAGACGCCCTGAGACCTCTGTCCCCTCCCCCCTCACTCGTTGCTCTCTCTGCACTCCTCTATTCCTCTCCCCGCAGCACACCCGAGCACGGTCATCGTCGCCGTCCACTACCACCGCAGCCACCGCCGTCGTTTCGCCCTGCTAGATAGTCCAACGGCTCCGCCTCCTTACGCTGGTCACCTCCACCAACGGACTCGAGCGGACGAGCCTCAAGACGACGCCATCGATCCCTTCTTCGACCTCCACCCGCCGAGATCGCCGGCGACCCCACGCTCGCCTCGTTGCTTCCCCGAGGCTCCTGAGCTGCTCTCCTGGAACGTTGTGAGCTCCTGCTTCTTTCCCCCATGCTCACCCCTCCGTTCCCGTCCGTTAGCCGCCGTCCCCGCGAGCCCCGAGCTCCGGTCACCGCCATGGCCGACGAGCTCCATGTTCCTGAGCTCTTCCGCTCGCCCCAACGTCACCAACGTGCTCGCCTCGTCCCCGGGAACCTGCAGCACCCATGGGTTTACCCTGCCGTTCCCTATAGCGTCACCTCCGCCGTCGCCTGAGCTCCGGCCGCCGCATCACTCGTCGCCGTCGTCGCTGTAGGCCACCCCAGCCAACCCCACCTGCTCCGCTGGACGCGGGTCCGATCCAGCTACCAAACGCGTCTGCCCGCGCGTCGTTTGGTCGCCGGGCGGCGTTTTCCGAAGACCTCCGTCGCGGTTTTGGTCACCGGCTAATCACGGCATGTCTGACGTGGCAGCGTCATTAGCAGCTAATGGCGCCACTAATTGAACCAACACCCACTGACATATGGGCCCCACTGCCTAACTAACCCTGGTTTAGTTTTTGTTTAGATTAAATTAACCCCGCTGGTCCCACAGGTCAGTTTGACTTGGCCACCTCACATGTTGACCCGACCCCACCTGTTAGTGACACAAACAACGCTGGGTCACTGACCAGTGGACCCCACTGGTCAGGTTTGACCCGGGGCAGCCCTGTTGACTCTGCTAAGGTCAGCATGACGCCATGCTGACACAATATTCCTTTTCTGGAATTGAGTTTATTTTCTAAATATTCAGGAAATTCCAGAAAATAGTATAAACTTCTAAAAATCATAGAAATTCAACCGTAACTCCAAATGAAATAAATTATATATGAAAAATGATCAGAAAAATCCAATCTTTCCATCTGTATAATTTTCATGCATGTTTAAACAACTTATACCTGCTGATCAGGTCAAATCAAATAAATGGCATTTGAATTTCACATATGAAGTTTGAATTTGAACCTAGGGTTCAAACCAACTCCATTTAACATGTTGCTAGTTGCATTAGCTCAAAACACAGCATATTTCCATGTCATGATCATGCATCATATTGTTGCATTGCATTGATTGTGTTCTTCCTTGTTTGCCGGTATTTGTCCCCTCTTAGTAGACGAGGTTTCGATGATGAGTTCGATGACACCGATGAAGAGCTATATTATCTTCAGAAGTGCCAGGCAAGCAAAACCCCCTTGTTCATTCCGATACAATCCCACTCTCTCGCTCCTGCTCTCTATTACTGCATTAGGACAACAATGATTCAACTGTTACATGCTGTGGTAGTTGAACCCCTTTATCCTCTGCATGACCTGTCATTGCCACAGTAAATAGATGAAACCCACTAGCATGAGTAGGAGTTGTTTGAGCCCTCATGTGCCTACTCATTCATGCTTGTTTGTCATGCCTGCTACTGCTTAGATTTGAGTCAGGTCTGATTCATCGGGAATGAATTGGAGGTGTGTGAACATGTCCTACTGTTGAGAGCTAAGTGTGTGAACACGATTTGGTAAAGGTAGCGGTGAGAAGCCATGTAGGAGTACATTGTGGGTTGTCTCATTGCAGCCGTCCTCAGGAACTGAGTTCTGTGTTTGTGATCCATGAACACTTACTACCACACATTGGGCTCCGGGCGCTCCAAGCTCTCTCGACTTATTAATCAACTTGATCTCTGTCCAGGAGTTGCAACTAGTTTCTGGTGTTTGTAGGTAGTGTTAGTAGTCTACCAAGTGGCACCCGGTGCAGGTGGGCTTGGGACAGGACTAAACCTGATGGCCAGTGTACCAAGTGGCACCGGATGGTGGACTTGGGAACCCTGCACACATCGTTTGGGGCCGTGGCGACACCCGACCGGATCTCCTTGCGGATGGAACTCGAATAGGCGATAAACCTGGACGAGACTTGTGTGGTTAGTCAGGTCGTGGCCGACTCCCTCGCCAGGCTTCCTCTTGAAGGTTGCCAAGATACACGAGGTGTACATGGCGGTAAGTGGCGAGAGCGTGTGTGAAGAAGTACACCCCTGCAGGATTAATATGATCTATTCGAATAGCCGTGTCCGCAGTAAAGGACTTCTGGGTTGCCTGTACAGTTCATAGACAAGTGAAAGTGGATACTCTAAAATACGCAAGATAAGCATGATGCTATGGATGGCATTCTCGTAGGGAGACAGGAGTGGATCCATAGTGGTGTATTGATATGGTGAATATGTGGACTCGTGTGCGCCACCTCAAAAGAGTTACTTGCAGTCGTAGTTCAGGATAGCCACCGAGTCAAAGCTGGCTTGCTGCAGTTAAACTCCACCACCCCTTTGTTGATACCGATGCATATGTAGCTAGTTCTGATGTAAGTCTTGCTGGGTACATTTGTACTCACGTTTGCCTATTTTATGTTTTGCAGAGAGACTTTAGTCTCGCTAGTAGTACCGCATAGACTTCGACGCTTAGCTTGTTACCTCAGCTACGATCTTGTGCCCTCGGCAGGATCTGGTAGATAGTCAGGCTTCTCAGCCTTTTTCAGTTGTAGATGTACGTACTCGGACATGTTAAGCTTCCGTTTGTGCTTGTTGCTTGTATGCTCTGTATGTTGGGTCATGAGACCCATGTTTGTAATATCTCGCTCCTCGAGCCTAATGAATAAATACTTGAGTCGTAGAGTTATCTTTGTGATGCCATGTTGTATTTACACATATCGAGCATATTGTGTGTATGATTGAAATGCTTGGTATGTGTGGGATCCGACAACCTAGTTGTTTATCCTTGTTAGCCTCTCTTATGGGGAAATGTAGTCTTGTGCTTCCATGAGCCATAGTAGTCCGCTACAGCCAGTTCACCGGAGTCCTGCTAGCCCAAAGACTACTGCTCCGGAACACTTGACTGGCGGCATGTGATTCACTTCGTTCGTGGTATACATCCTTCGGGGAAATGTCACGCGGTGACATCCGGAGTCCTGCCTAGCCTGCTACAGCCCGGGTTCCCGGAGTCCTATTAGCCCAGTGCTACAGCCCGGATTCGCACGCCGCTGACCGACATGCTCGATTTTGATTCATGTATGCCTGTCCCCGTAAGTTAGTGCCACTTTGGGTTCACGACTAGTCATGTTGGCCCGGGTTCTCTGTCATATGGATGCTAGCGACACTATCACATACGTGAGCCAAAAGGCGCAAACGGTCCCGGGCCATGGTAAGGCGACACCCGTGGGAATACCGTGCGTGAGGCCGCAAAGTGATATGAGGTGTTACAGGCTAGATTGGTGTGACTTAGAATCGGGGTCCTGACAGCCTTCTAGGTAAAGGTGGATCATATTCAGTCCCATCATTATCAAGATTCATATTGGAAAACAAAGGTTTAACAGGGGACACGTCAATAACTTTTAGATCTTCATCTTTATTCTCATAGAAACTAGAAGAACACGCTTTCACAAAGCAATCTTTCTTAGCATGCATCCTAGCGGTTCTTTCTTTGCACTCATCAATGGAAATTCTCATGGCTTTGAGAGACTCATTGATATCATGCTTAGGTGGAATAGATCTAAGTTTCAAAGAATCAACATCAAGAGAAATTATATCAACGTTCCTAGCCAATTCATCAATCTTAAGCAGTTTTTCTTCAAGCAAAGCATTGAAATTCTTTTGCGAATTCATAAATTCTTTAACACTAGTCTCAAATTCAAAGGGCATCTTATTATAATTTCCATAAGAATTGTTGTAGGAACTACCATAATTATTAGTGGAATTACTAGGGTACGGCCTAGGATTAAAGTTTCCTCTATACGCGTTGTTACCAAAATTATTCCTACCAACAAAATTCACATCCATAGATTCATTACTATTCTCAATCAAAGTAGACAAAGGCATATCATTAGGATCGGAAGAAACACTCTTAGTAGCAAATAATTTCATAAGTTCATCCATCTTTCCACTCAAAACATTAATTTCTTCTATCGCATGCATTTTTTATTAGTAGATCTTTCATGTGACATTGAGAATAATTAACCATAATATTATCTAGGAGTTTAGTAGCTTCTCCTAAAGTGATTTCCATAAAAGTGCCTCCCGCGGACGAATCTAAAAGATTTCTAGAAGCAAAATTCAATCCGGCATAAATTTTTTGTATAATCATCCACAAATTCAAACCATCTGTAGGGCAATTACGTATCATTAATTTCAACCTTTCCCAAGATTGTGCAACATGTTCATGATCAAGTTGCTTAAAATTCATAATATCGTTTCTAAGAGAGATGATCTTAGCGGGAGGAAAATACTTAGAGATAAAAGCATCTTTGCACTTATTCCAAGAATCAATACTATTTTTAGGCAAATACAAAAACCAAGCTTTACAACGATTTCTAAGCGAAAAAGGAAATAGCTTCAATTTAACAATATCATTGTCCACATATTTCTTCTTTTGCATATCACACAAATCAACGAAGCTATTTAGATGGGTAGCGGCATCTTCACTAGGAAGGCCGGCGAATTGATCTTTCATGACAAGATTCAACAAAGCAGCATTAATTTCACAAGATTCAGCATCGGTAAGAGGAGCAATCGGATTGCTAAGAAAATCATTGTTGTTGGTATTGGTGAAGTCACACAATTTAGTATTATCTTGAGCCATCGTGACAAACAAGCAATCCAACACACGAGCAAACAAGAAGCGAGCGAAAAAGAGGCAAACGGAAGGAGAGGGCGAATAAAACGGCAAGGGTGAAGTGGGGGAGAGGAAAACGAGAGGCAAATGGAAAATAATGTAATGCGGGAGATAAGAGTTTGTGATGGGTACTTGGTATGTTGACTTTTGCGTAGACTCCCCGGCAACGGCGCCAGAAATCCTTCTTGCTACCTCTTGAGCACTGCGTTGTTTTCCCTTGAAGAGGAAAGGGTGATGCAGTAAAGTAGCATAAGTATTTCCCTCAGTTTTTGAGAACCAAGGTATCAATCCAGTAGGAGGCCACGCTCAAGTCCCTCGCACCTACACAAACAAATAAAAACCTTGCAACCAGCGCAATAAAGGGGTTGTCAATCCCTTCACGGTCACTTACGAAAGTGAGATCTGATAGATATGATAAGATAATATTTTTGGTATTTTATAATAAAAACTAAAAGTAAAGAAAGTAAAATAAACGGCGCCAAAAATAGTTTGTTGACAGGAGATTAATATGATGGAAAATAGACCGGGGGCCATAGGTTTCACTAGTGGCTTCTCTCAAGAGCATAAGTATTACGATGGGTGAACCAATTACTGTTGAGCAATTGATAGAATTAAGCATAGTTATGAGAATATCTAGGTATGATCATGTATATAGGCATCACGTCCGCGACAAGTAGACCGATTCCTACCTGCATCTACTCATGTTACTCTAATAAATGACCGCTATCCGACATGCATCTAGAGTATTAAGTTCAAAAGAACAGAGTAACGCTTTAAGTAAGATGACATGATGTAGAGGGATAAACTCATGCAATATGATATAAACCCCATCTTGTTATCCTCGATGGCAACAATACAATACGTTCCTTGCTGCCCCTACTGTCATTGGGAAAGGACACCGCAAGATTGAACCCAAAGCTAAGACCTTATCCCATTGCAAGAAAGATCAATCTAGTAGGCCAAACCAAAGTGATAATTCGAAGAGACTTGCAAAGATAACCGATCATACATAAAAGAATTCAGAGGAGATTCAAATATTTTTCATAGATAAACTTGGTCATAAACCCACAATTCATCGGTCTGAACAAACACACCGCAAAATAAGATTACGTCGAATAGATCTCCACGAGAATTGTGGAGAACTTTGTATTGAGATCCAAAAAGAGAGAAGAAGCCATCTAGATAATAACTATGGAACCGAAGGTCTGAGGTAAACTACTCACACATCATCGGAGAGGCTATGTTGTTGATGTAGAAGCCCTCCGTGATCAATGCCCCCTCCGGCAGGACGCCGGAAAAGGCCCCAAGATGGGATCTCACGGGTACAGAATGTTGCAGCGGTGGAATTAGGTTTTCGTGGATGCCTATGTTGGTTTGGGGGTACGTAGGTATATATAGGAGGAAGAAGTACGTCGGTGGAGCAACATCGGCCCCACAAGGGTGGAGGGCGCGCCCAGGGGGGTAGGCGCGCTCCCTTCCTCGTGCCCTCCTGGTTGCTTTCTTGACGTAGGGTCCAAGTGTTGGGGAACGTAGTAATTTCAAAAAAATTCCTACGCACACACAGGATCATGGTATGCATAGCAACAAGAGGGGAGAGTGTGTCCACGTAACCTCGTAGACCGAGAGCGGAAGCGTTAGCACAACGTGCTTGATGTAGTCGTACGTCTTCACGATCCAACCGATCAAGTACCGAACACACGGCACCTCCGAGTTCTGCACACGTTCAACTCGATGACGTCCCTCGAACTCCGATCCAGCCGAGCTATGAGGGAGAGTTCCACAAGACGACGTGGCAGGCGATGATGATGTTCTACCGACGCAGGGCTAAGCCTAAGCACCGCTACGATATTATCGAGGTGGATTATGGTGGAGGGGGGCACCGCACACGGATAAGAGATCAAGAGATCAATTCTTGTGTCTATGGGGTGCCCCCCTCCTCCGTATATAAAGGGGGGAGGAAGAGGGGGCCAGTCAAGGGGAGGAGGCGCGCCCACGGGGGGGCAATCCTACTCCAAGTAGGTTTTGCCCCCCTTTCCTATTCCAACTAGGAGAAGGGGGAAGGAGGAGGTGGAGAAGGAAGGAGAAGGGGGCCGCCCCCTTCCCGGACCCAAGTCGGATTGGGGCACGGGGGGCCACGCGCCACCTCCTGGCCGCCTCTCCTCTTCCACCACTTGGGCCCATGAGGCCCAATAACCCCCGGGGGGGTTCCGGTAACCCCCCGGTACTCCGGTATATATCCGATAACCCCCGGAACCATTCCGGTGTCCGAATATAGTCGCCCAATATATCAATCTTCATGTCTCGAACATTTCAAGACTCCTCGTCATGTCCGTGATCACATGCGGGACTCCGAACTTCCTTCGGTACATAGAAACACATAAACTCATAATATAACCATCATCGAACTTTAAGCGTGCGGACCCTACGGGTTCGAGAACTATGTAGACATGACCGAGACATGTCTTCGGTCAATAACGTATAGCGGAACCTGGATGCTCATATTGGCTCACACATATTCTACGAAGATCTTTATCGGTCAAACCGCATAACAACATACGTTGTTCCCTTTGTCATCGATATGTTACTTGCCCGAGATTCGATCGTTGGTATCTCAATACCTAGTTCAATCTCGTTACTGACAAGTCTCTTTACTGGATTACGTAATACATCATCCCGCAACTAACTCATTAGTTGCAATACTTGCAAGGCTTATAGTGATGTGCATTACCGAGTGGGCCCAGAGATACCTCTCCGATAATCGGAGTGACAAATCATAATCTCGAAATACGCCAACCCAACAAGTACCTTTGGAGACACTGTAGAGCACCTTTATAATCACCCAGGTTACATTGTGATGTTTGGTAGCACACAAAGTGTTCCTCCGTAAACGGAGTTGCATAATCTCATAGTCATAGGAACATGTGTAAGTCATGAAGAAAGCAATAGCAGAATACTAAACGGTCGAGTGCTAAGCTAACGGAATGGGTCAAGTCAATCACATCATTTTCCTAATGATGTGATCCCATTAATCAAATGACAACTCATGTCAATGGCTAGGAAACATAACCATCTTTGGTCAACGAGCTAGTCAAGTAGAGGCATACTAGTGACACTCTGTTTGACTATGTATTCACACAACTATTATGTTTCCGGTTAATACAATTCTAGCATGAATAATAAACAATTATCATGATATAAGGAAATAAATAATAACTTTATTATTGCCTCTAGGGCATATTTCCTTCACGAAGTCCTCTGGATCACGTTTGTTCCGAAAATCACGTTCTCGAAGGTTTTATTCCGTTTGGACTCCGTTTGATATTCTTTTTCTGCGAAACTCTGAAATAGGAAAAAACAACAATTTGGGCTGGGCCTCCGGTTATATAATATAAAGGTGTATAACAAAGCCCATTAATCATCCAAAACAGAATATAATATAGCATGACGCAATAAAGAATTATAGATACGTTGGAGACGTATCAACATCTCGATTATGTGGTACTTGAATTATTGATTTGATCTCATCACCCTCTTAATTAATTTGTTGGGTTATTAATACTGTTTAATTGGGATTGAGTTGGAGGAACCTTCTTAATGTTTATCAACCAAATTTGTAGTTAAATAAAATATATTCCTTTTTTGTAGGAAAAATTGGCTTTTCGCAAAAACATGATAACCATAGAGCCTCCATTAGCCATATATGCATGTAGTGTTAGCATGTATCTTGTTCATTGCTCTACAGTGTTATTTTGCCAGCATATTCCACATGCTGACCCGTTCCGGGCTGCAACGTATTATGTTGCAGAATTTTCAGACGAAGAGTAAGGTGCGCTAGGTCGTTGTCGTGCACTCAGCTATGCCGTTGGAGTTGACGGACTCATTTACCTTCGATGCTTCCGCAGTTATCCAATTTAGATGGCCTTAAGCCATATTATTGTAATAAGTTCTCTTTTGAGACATTTCGATGTAATAAGTGTGTGATTGCACTCTGTTATAAATCCTTCAAGTACTGTGTGTGTCAGCATTACCGATCCAGGGATGACACTTATGCACAGAGATTTGACCGTTTGAGGTCGGATCGCTACATTTGAATAAGTTGACACCAACTGAAATCTCTTTACAAATGGTTGATAAATCAACTGCTATACCCATCGGTATTTGTGAGGATGTGCCTGTCATAGTTGCAAACGTTACTATTTTAACGAACTTTGTTATTCTTGATATACCCGAGGACGACAGTATATGTGTCGATCATCCTTATTAGACCCTTTTTGAATACTGTAGGAGCTGTTATTGATTGCAACAAGGGCAATGTCACTTTTCAAGTTAATGGTAATGAGCATATGGTACACTTTCCAAAGAAACAACCTCAAGTTAATAGCGTCAATTCTCTTGGAAAAATCTCAACTATTGCTATTGGAGGTTTTGTATTCCCTATTCCTACTGTCACAAAGAAATATGATATTCTTATTGTTGGGGACATGCATATCCCCGTTGAGGTAACCTAGTGTTATATGAAGATTCTACGGTTTCATGTCATTCAGAAGAAGTTTGTTAATAAGACTTGATCAACCTTGTTAATGGATTCCTTTTTGATGCGCATGAGATGGATGAATTTAGTACAACAACTTTCTGTACCCACTTTTTACTTTCTGCTATTTAGAATAAATAAAGAAAAAATACTGTTATTTTTCTGTTTTCTGAAATTTCCGTGCAATAAAAAATGTCATGAAAATAAAAGTTCTCTAAATGCCCTGAAAATTTAGTACGATTTTTTATGGATTATTTAAGAATTTTTGGCACTGAAAACACACCAGGGGGTAGCATAAGTGGGCCACAAGCCCACAAGGTGCACCTAGGTGGCTTATGGGCACCACGTGGGTTCCCCTCGCTTATTCCAGCACCCATCTACTTCGTCTTCCTCCAGAAAAAATCCCACCATTGCTCAAACCCATGTTCTTGCTCATTTTGCTGCCATTTTCGATCTCCTTGCTCGGAACTCCATTTCCGAAGCTGTTTTGGGGATGTGTTCATCAGTATGTGACTACTCCAATGGTCCAATTAGTTTTTGTTCTAGTGCTTTATATATTGTAAATTTTTGCTGCTTGGTGACCTTGTTCTTGAGCTTGCATGTCGAATTTATATGGTCCAAAGTAGTTTTGATGCATGATATAGCCTCTAGACAGTTGTGGGAGTAGTTGCTATCAATCTTGTTGAGTTTTGTTCACTTTTATTTTGAGTCACTAAAAATTTCAGGACTTTTCAGAGAAAAAGCAAAGAAATAATGAAGAGATGGTTAAGGGGTTCTTCAACCCATAATTCAAATGAAAATGAAAATGAGGAGAAGAAGAAGCCCAAGTACAACCTTCCGCGTACGGCAGAGGTCCGGCCATGTGAATGGCCAAGTGATGCATTCTTGAGGGCGGCTGAATTTTATGATGATTTCTATTGTTTGGCGGAGAATGCAGGCATCACCGGTTTCCTCCATGATAAGTGTGACCAATACCTCCTACTCACTAATACCTTCACGCAAAATTTTCACTTCTATTATAGGAAGTCACCACACACGATAGAGTTTTATTTATATGATGAGCATAAGGAGATGACGCTTTATGATCTTTACGAGATTTGCAAATTACCTTATGAGGGCAGCGTCAATGAACCATGTCCTAGAGACGTGGAAGATTTTATTGCTGAAACCACTATAGGGGAAGAGAGAGGGGTGTCGGAAGCGAGAGTGGCTAGCTTACATTTTTCCTGTTTTACGCTATTATTCATTATTTTCTGGGAGATGTTTGATTGGTCGTGGTGAGAGCGGAGGCCTTATTGCCCCGGACCTTGCTATTTGTGCCATGCTTTATATTGTGATAGAACTTTTAGTTTGGGCGCTATTGTTGCTCGTCGACTAAACACAAACCGCACGAAGGGTCCCATCTTTGGAGGTATCTATGCCTCTCGCCTTGCTAAACATTTTGAGATACCCATTAGGCATGATGAGGAGGAGGAGATGCTGCCACCCACTAGATATTTGAACTATAATAGTATGGTGGCGCACGATTTTATTAAGAAAGATAAGGACAAGAGACTCCTCTACAACTTAGTATTTAGTCAGGGTACTTGTGAGACTATTGCTCCGCCTGCTTCTTCTTTGTTCGATATTCGTTCAGGCAGGTACACTATTATGCCCGAGGACATCTACATATTTTGGGGTCTTGCACAACCCCCAACACCAGAGCCAGCACCAGTTCCTGATCCGTATCAGGAGCCCGTTTTTCAGTGGGAGCCACAGGAGCTCGCCAACCAGTGGAACCCTCAGGACCCTCCGGAGTATCGAGGAGAGGGTTATTTCAACCCGTGGCCCTAGACCAACTTAGGCCAAAAGCCTAAGCTTGGGCGAGTACGTATTTCTCGCCGACATTACATTCATGTTCACACACTCATTTCAGTTGTCGGTGTTCATACTTTTTCATTGTATTATCCATGCTAGTTTATTTTTCTCACTTTCTTCTTGTGTGTTTGAGAAACCTTGAGAAAATCCAAAAAAAAATATCTCTTGCTTCTTCTTAGTTTTTTTCTAGTTTATTTAGTCCTAGTATTAAAAGATAACCCAAAAAGATTTCCATTCTTCTTTTACTTGTTGGGAGCTCTCCCGTGTAAATAGTTTTTCTCGTTCTTGTTTTACTTCTTCAGAAAAACAAAAACTCAAAAAATATTTCAGTGTGTTTCTTTGAATTTTTTTTCTTTTTCTTTGGGTTGTAAGGAGAAGACCACGATGAAAATGTTAAGTGGCTCACATATGCATTATTGTTGATCTAACAAAGAGCCCATATTACCTTGTCTTCACCTTTGAATAAATATTTGCAGATTCCAGCTTAGTCCATTGCACGTGCCTCTTATTATTATTCACACCGTTCGGTCGTGCAAGTGAAAGGCAATAATGACGATATATGATGAAATGATTGAGATGGAGAAAAGCTAGTACGTACTCGACCTATTTTGTTCTTGTAAATATGATTAGCTCATCATTCTTGATTTAGCCCGTTATAAATGAAACATGTTTGCAATGACAATTAGAGATTATAGTTACTCATGCCATGCTTAATCAGATAGGATTGTATAATGGTTTGACTTGTGTGCCAACATGAAAATTAAAATGGTTATGATGTAGTATGATAGGATGATATCCACCTATGAATGATTCGAGTGGCTTGACTTGGCACATGTTCACGCATGTAGTTAAAACAAAAACAACCTAGCCTCCATGATATTTATGTTCATGGTGATTTATATCCTACTCATGCTTGCACTCAATGTTGGTTAATCTCAATGCATGTTTATCACCGGTGTCGCTCTCTGGTTGGTCACTCCTCAATCTTTCGCTAGCCCTCACTTGTACTAAGCGGAATACTACTTGTGCATCCACTTCCTTAAACCCAAAGTTGTTCCATATGAGTCCACCATACCTACCTATATGCGGTATCTACCTGCCGTTCCAAGTAAATTTGCATGTGCCAAACTCTAAACCTTCAAATAATAATATGTTTTGTATGCCCGAATCGCTCATGTAGTGACTGGGGGCTGTCAGTATCTTCCATGCTAGGTGGGTTATTCTCACGATAAGTGTTTATTCACTTGTCATCCACGAGAGAGTGGCTGGTAATCGGGATGCCCAGTTCCATGCTCAAAATCAAATCAAAATATAATCATAAAACAAAATTGCCCCAGGACTGTTGTTGGTATGGATGGTACCCGAGGATTCGCTAGCCGTGGATAGTGATTATTGGTGGAGGGGGAGTAAAAAATTTACCATTCTGTTTGGGAACCGCCTATAATGTATCTAGCATGGAAGATACCGAGATCTCTTGGTTTTTATTTTGACAATGAAAGCATACCACTCAAAATTATATTCATCTCTGTTTTAAAAGCTCGAGCTCTGGCACCTCTGCAAATCCCTGCTTCCCTCTGCGAAGGTCCTATCTATTTACTTTTATTGTTGAGTCATCATCCTCTTATAAAAAGCACCAGTTAGAGAGCACCACTGTCATTTGTATGCTTTGTTATTAATTGATATTGAGTATGAGTGTGTCTGGATCTCTTTTGTCATGAATCATAATGTCTAGTCAGCCCTTGATCTTCAGGGGTCCTCTGCATTCATGTTTTGCGGTCTTAGAAGGTGCTAGCAAGATACCATTTTGTCATATCATATCATGATTGTTTTGAAAAAGTGTTGTCATTCAAGATTTATTATTATTGCTCGCTAGTTGATTATGCCATCGACGTGAGTAAATGTGATACCCAAATGTTATTGTGAATATGGTTAGTTCATAATCTTTGTTGAAACTATGAATGCTGGCTAGACATTTTTGCAACAACAAGATCAAACAGAGTTTGTAAAAGTTTTTCTTTGTCACTTTCAATTTGTCAACTGAATTGCTTGAGGACAAGCAACAGGTTAAGTTTGGGGGAGTTGATACATCTCTATCATATCTACTTTTCCAAACTCTTTTGCCCTTGTTTTGGACTCTAATTTGCACGATTTGAATGGAACTAACCTGGACTAACGTTGTCTTCAGCAGAATTGCCATGGTGTTATTTTTGTGCAGAAATAAAAGTTCCCGGATTGACCTGAAAATTTATGAAGAATGTTTCTGGAATATATAAAAATATTGGCCCAAGAATCAACCAGAGGGGCCCACATAGAGGCCACAAGCCCTGGGGGCGCCCACCCCCCTGGGGTGCGCCCGGCAGGCTTGTGGGCCCCCTGGAGCTCCTCCGACCCTAGTTCCAACTCTATAAGTACCTATTCACAGAGAAAAAATTTAGAGAGAAGGATTCATCATGTTTTACGATATGGAGCCGCCACCACCTCCTGTTCTTCGTCGGGAAGGCTGATCTGGAGTCCATTCAGGGCTCCGGAGAGGGGGATTCGTCGCCATCATCATCACCAACCTTCCTCCATCACCAATTTCTTGATGCTCACCGCCGGGAGTGAGTAATCCATCATAGGCTTGCTGGATGGTGATGGGTTGGATGATATTTATCATGTAATCGAGTTAGTTTTGTTAGGGTTTGATCCCTAGTATCCACTATGTTCTGAGATTGATGTTGCTATGACTTTGCTATGCTTAATGCTTGTCACTAGGGCCCGAGTGCCATGATTTCAGATCTGAACCTATTATGTTTTCATGAATACATTTGTGTTCTTGATTCTATCTTGCATGTTGTAGACACCTATTACATGTTATGATCCGCATACCCCAAGGTGACAATAATTGGGATTCTTTCTGGTGATTACCATAGTTTTGAGGAGTTCATGTTTTCACTAAGTGCTAATGCTTTGGTCTGGTTCTCTATTAAAAGGACGCCTTAATATCCCTTAGTTTCCATTAGGACCGCGCTGCCACGGGAGGGTAGGACAAAAGATGTCATGCAAGTTCTTTTCCATAAGCACGTATGACTATATTCAGAATACATGCCTACATTATATTGATGAATTGGAGCTAGTTCTGTGTCACCCTAGGTTAAAATTGTTGCATGATGAATGCCATCTGACATAATTATCCATCACTAATCCATTTCCTACGAGCTTTTCACATATTCATCTTTACTAAGTTACTTTGCCGTTGCCACTGTTACAATCGCTACAAAACTGCTACTGTCACTTTTGCCACTGTTACTGTTACTTCAATACTACTTTGCTACTAAATACTTTGCTGTAGATATTAAGTCTTTCAGGTGTGGTTGGATTGACAACTCAGCTGCTAATACTCGTGAATATTCTTTGGCTCCCCTTGTGTCGAATCAATAAATTTGGGTTGAATATCTACCCTCAAAAACTGTTGCGATCCCCTATACTTGGTGGTTATCAAGACCTTTTTCTGGCGCCATTGTCAGGGAGCATAGCTCTATTCTCTGAGTCACTTGGGATTTATATCTGTTGATCACTATGAGGAATCTAAAAGATAACAAAACCAAGATATTTCTTTCTACTATGAGGGGAGGTAAGGAACTGCCATCTAGCTTTGCACTTGATTCACCTTCTGTTCTGAGTAAGCTTGCGACACCACCACCTGCTATTAATTCTGATATGTCACAACTAATTGATGATCCTACTTCTTCTATGCATGATGCTTATGATGATACTTTGCTTGATAATACTGTGCCACTGGATGACTTTCTTGATGAATAACTTGCTATTGTTAATGATATTGAGAATGCTGAAACTAACGATATTTTTGAAACAAATGAAATCATTGAAACTGAACACTTTGAAACACCTACTAAACCTAGATCTCCTAGATATGAATTGCCTGATATACCTGAGGGTTATGTTATGGATGGAGAGGTAGCTAGAGACTTTCTTTCTTGTAAGGATAGAGATGATCTTAAGAAATTACTATGCAAGTGGAAAGAAAAATCTTTGAATGCTAGAATGCAATATGATCCTAAGTTTGCTACTTCACCTATCTTTGTTGCTGATAAGGATTATGAATTCTTTGTCGATCTTGAGTTAATTACTTTGGTTGAATCTGATCCTTTCCATGGTTATGGATCTGAAACTGTTGTGGCACATCTTCCTAAATTGAATGATATATCTACCCTATTTGCTCATGAGGAAAAATTTCGCTATTACTATATTATTAAGTTGTTTCCTTTCTTGCTCCTGGTTGTGTAGTCCCCAGGATATGATGTATTACTTCTCTGAAAAACATTTTGCCGCTCATAATAAACAAGCTGCTTTACTACAAATATTTAACTTTGTGCAATTCGAAGAAGTGAGTCTCCCACAAGCTTGGGGGAGGCTTCTCCAATTACTTAATGCTTTGCCTGATCATCCTCTCAAGAAAAATGAAATACTTGATATCTTTTATAATGGACTAACCGATGCTTCTAGGGACCACCTAGATAGTTGTGTTGGTTGTGTTTCAGGGAACGAACTGTTGAATAAGTTGAATGGCTATTGAATAATATACTGAGTAATGATAATGACTGGACTCTTCCCGAACCACCTCCTAAGCCAAATCCGAAGGAAAGAGGTATTCTATTTCTCAGTCCTGAAGATATGCAAGAGGCAAAGAAATCTATGAAAGAAAAAGGTATTAAAGTTGAAGATGTTAAGAATATACCACCTATTGAAGAAATACGTGGTCTTAATACTCAGACACAGGTAGTAGAGGTAAATTCTCTCTATAGATCTGATGAAGGTGATATTCCATATAGTAAGTCTGCTAGTCAATGCTTGGATGAATTTGATAACTTTATTGTTAAACAAGAAAATTTCAGTGCATATGTTAGTAGACAGTTGAAACGTAATTCTTATATGCTTGATTGTTTGGGTTATCACCTATAGCCTCGAAATTCAACCTGTGGTCGGCTTTCCCAATCACTTTTGACAAAAAGGACCACCTGACCAGTATCCGTCATTGTGGGTCGGTAGCCCTGGTCCTAGATCCCATTGTCGATGGGTTTCACCTAACCCACGTCCTCAT
Organism: Aegilops bicornis; assembly: GCA_021605145.1. Lineage (NCBI taxonomy): Eukaryota > Viridiplantae > Streptophyta > Magnoliopsida > Poales > Poaceae > Aegilops > Aegilops bicornis. The sequence continues at coordinate 639,286,842 of CM038675.1, forward strand.
GAATGCTGGAAGCAACCTGAACCTAATCTACGCTGACACGATCAGGAAGATGGGCATCGATTCATCAAGAATCCAGCCTAGTAACACTACTTTTAAGGGTGTCATCCCTGTCATAGAGGCCCAATGCACGGGTGCTATAATATTGGAGGTTGATTTCGGTTCCCCCAACAACTTCCAAAGTGAGGACTTGCTCTTTGACATAGTCCCCTTCCACAGTGGCTATCATGCATTGCTCTACCGTACTGCATTCGCTCGCTTTAACGCGGTACCGCACTACACTTACCTAAATCTTAAAATGTCGAGGCCAAATGGCGTTATCACCATCAATGGTAACACAGAGCGCTCCCTTCGTACAGAGGAGCAAATAGCAGCCTACGCAGCCGATTCCCATGCAGCTGAGGAAGCTACCTGACGATCTGGTCGGCCAGATCTACCTAGTTCTTCGAAACGCGTCCGCATCCTCACTCCGGCTTCGGGACACACTCGCGGGAACCCTAAATAGGGATACGTTCTTCCCAGCTCCCGCCTCATGGTAGCAGACTATGTACCTAGAGTAAATCACTTTGCACTCTAAATCCCTCGGGAGCTTGGGGAGCATAAAGAAGGGGTGTGTCATTTTGGCTTATCCGAACACACCCAAGCCCTTGTAATCTCTTTGGCACAATAAAGGCCAGCCAGGAAACACATTTCGACAGCATCAGGCTATCACTATAGCCCTAGCTTCATATGGGGGCCCTCATCTAGGATGCGTCAAGCACAGCCTATGCGGAGTAGTAGGTTGTCTTCAAACAACTTTGGCATCGACATGGTAGAGTTGGTCAACAGCGCGGAGGCACAGACGTGCGACAGGGAAAAGACATGGGTCATCCGCCCGGTTCACCTAAGCCATGTATCATAACTCCATTCTCTTTCCTTTTTTTACATATTATCTGCATCGTTTATGGTTCTTCCATGTAAATAGCTCAGCATCTATGATAAATAGACCCTTTTTCGTTCCTAGTACATCTTTGAGTGTCGTTTTTCTTCTTTGGCCTTTTGCCTCGTAGCAATACATGCATATGAGCTTAGCCTTCAACCGGGGGCCTGGATCTAGAACCAAGTTTATGTTCAAGTCCGAAAATTGTTAGGCGTCTCGAATGTAGCACTATATGCATTAGTTTCGAATTGTGATTCTGGTCAATGATTGGGTTGCTCGGCTCCTGTGGTTACCTCCTATGTTCTGCTATCTTCAGCTAGGAGCGTAAAGGGAGAACCACTGCGATTGTACTTTGATCTAGAATGGTCAAGTGCCTCGGTGGAGAAAGCCAAAAATCACTATCACAATAAGCGTAAACTGGTCAACAATCCCAAGACAGTGTCAAACTAAAAGTTGCTGGAGGTTATGCCGTGATAAATGAAGGGTCCTTGTCACAAAGACTGCGGTGTTAAGCTACGTGTACTTTGGTTGAGCCGATCACCAGTTCACCGGGGGCTAGTTAAGCTTCCCCACCTATCGAGCTCCTATGACTAAGTGAAAGTTATCAAGCCTTTATTGTATGATTGTCTAGTTTCTCTAAACACGTTGAAAGGATCAAGAAGAGGGGTCTAGAGGGGGGTGATTAGACCCTCAACATGTAAAAGTGGCAATTTTTAAGTCCTTCAAGTTGAGGTGGAGTTTTAGCACATTTTTAAGCATTCACAATACACTTCAAGCAAGCATGGCAAGAGTATGAGCAGCGGAAAGAGTAAAACATGCTAATTGCAAGAAAGTAAAGGGATGGAATTGGAGTGTGCAAACGCAATGAAGACATGGAGATTTTTGGCATGGTTCCGATAGGTGGTGCTATCGTACATCCACGTTGATGGAGACTACAACCCACGAAGGGTAACGGTTGCGCGAGTCCATGGAGGGCTCCACCCACAAAGGGTCCACGAAGAAGCAACCTTGTCTATCCCACCATGGCCATCGCCCATGAAGGACTTGCCTCACGGGCAGATCTTCACAAAGTAGGCGATCTCCTTGCCCTTACAAACTTCTTGGTTCATCTCCACAATTTTGTTGAAGGCTCCCAAGCGACACCTAACCAATCTAGGAGACACCACTCTCTGAAAGGTAATAGATGTTGTTTCGAAGATGAACTCCTTGCTCTTGTCCTTCAAATGATAGTATCCCCAACACTCAACTCTCTCACACAGATTTAGATATGGTGGAAAGATGATTTGAGTGGAAGAAACTTGGAGAAGGCTAGAAATCAAGATTCTTGTGGTTGGAATGGAATATCTTGATCTCAACACATGAGTAGGTGGTTCTCTCTCAGAAAATGTAGGCTGGAAGTGTGGGCACGTTCTGATGGCTCTCTCACATATGGAGGCGTATATATAGCCTCCACACAAAATCCAACCGTTACACACATTTCACCCAACTCGGTCAGACCGAATAGAAGAACTCGGTGAGACCGATTTTGTTCCACATGTGAATGTTAGGAATCTCAGTGGGACTGACTGGAACAACTCGGTGGCACCGATTGCATCAACTTGGTTAGACCAAAGTGAAGCGATAAGGCAACAGAGAGAATGTCAAGCAAACTTGGTGAGACTGATTGCACATTTTGGTGTGACCGAAATAATACAACAAGCAACAGAGAGTTTGCGAGGCCATCTCGATGAGACCGATATCCGTATCGGTGTGAAGGAAGTGTCTAGGGTTTCTGGCAGTGGCTATGTCAAATGAACTCGGTGGCGCCGGAGAGAAGTTTTCGGTGGGCCGAGTTTGACTTTAGGTTTTGGACATATTTGGAAATGAGAAAGTGGTTCAGGGCTTTGGAGCAATATCACTAAGCATTTTGAGCAAGTAGACCATTAAACAAGACCTCATCCCCTTTTAATAGTATTGGCTTTCCTATGGACACAATGTGATCTTGGATCACTAAAATATAAATGAGGAGTCTTGAGCTTTTGCCAACATGTGTCCTTAGCATTTTGAAGGGGTCCCAGATCCTCTTGTCCTTTCCACGCCATTGTTGAACTTATCTGAAATACACTAGACAAAAGTATTAACAAAAGATATGTTGACATTAATTACCAAAACCACACAAGGAGCACTTGTGCTTTCACACGCCATCGCCTCCGGGCTCCAAGACGTCGGCTAAGGGTGTACTCGTTCTAAGGAAACACCCCATGTAGCATCTACACGGGGGCTGAAGCCGATGACTGGCTGCTTTCAAATTTAACAACAGTCACAAAGGAACAGTAATAACACATTGGATAGAAACGATCATTTAAAAACATACCTTGTTTTATAGACATTCCTCTTCGGCATACCAAGGTGTCGGCATTCTGGGAACGGGGGTCCCCAGACTTGCCTGCCTGCGGCCTGCGGCGTGGTGTGAGTGGGGGCCCAGCGCGGCCCAGCTTCATCAGCTCAAGCTCAAGACCCTCGTGAGGGGCCAAGCCTCGCGGGGCGGATGACAGGAACCTTCCTCAGGAGCATCCTCGTCAGGCAGGCTCATGAGGAGGCGGAGAGATCAAGGCAGGGTACATCACGAGGGTGCCCCGTGACGCAAGCCATGACGATCGAGACCAGGCGTGCGCCACGCAGGCGCCGGCCTGCACAGTGTCCTCGTTTCCCCTTTAGTGCAAAAGAGGCAAGCACAGGCCAAGGCATCAGGCAAAGGTTACCGCTTCGGTGCAAAAGGACCAAGACCAGCAGAGCGACAGGATGGAGGTCATCGTGGAGCCCAGGACGGCGTCACCGTCAGGGCCTTTGGCAGCCGAGGACCAACTTTAGTCAGGATAAGTGTACTAGATGTTCCCCTTCAAAATGGCCAATTGTTGGCGCCCTTCCCGCTCATTATTTGGGAAGAGGCCCAAGGCCTCCCTCTATAAATAGGACTAGCCACCACATATAGGAGGGGGGAACCGAAGAACCGAAGGACGGACCAAGACGGGTCGAACTACAAGAGAGAGAGATAGAGAAGCGACTGGACTCACCCAAGCAGTCCATCGCACCAGCTCAAGAACAGCCCCTCGCGAGGCTGTTCTTCCTTTGTACTGTTCTTCATCAGCCCCAGAGGCAATCCACCACACCACACACTGGAGTAGGGTATTACACCACAACGGTGGCCCGAACCAGTATAAATCTTGTGTCTCTTGTGATGTTCATCGTTCCTAGTTTAGATCCCTTGCAAACCACGATGTGTGAGCTAGTAGGGGAAAGATCTCCGTGCGCACCCCAGAGTTCGAACCTCAAGGGTCTGCCGGAACTCGAAATCCGACATTTGGCGCGCCAGGTAGGGGTGCGCCGGAATCTTTCTTCTGCTGGTCGCGTGTGATCTTCTGTCATGTCCATGGCTGATGGTCGTCGAGCCCGCGCCGAGCGCCGGGCTGCTCGCGCTGCTCGAGTCGCCCAGACGGCTCCCGTCGGTGGACACCCCCGTCGTTCCCTGTCCCCTGCCGCCAACACCGCCACCGGCCCGGCGGGGAACGAGCAGCAAGCCTCGTCCCTGCATCCATCGGTGAGGCGAGAGGGCCGCACCGCCACTCCTTCGCTCGCCCTGTTGGTTCTTCGTCTCGCGCGTACCGCGCTCCCATGGAGGCTCGAGCCGCGCTCATCGCAGCGAACGAGCTCCTGCGTTACCGCCCTGTCGACGACGTCTACGAGGAGTGGCTCGACCGCGTCGCCCGAGCTTCGTCCCGCGCGCAGGGGCTCCCCGTGCCGTCCCCTCTCGCTGCCTCGCCCTTCACCCTAGGCAGGGAGCCGGAGGTGCCCCCGCCACCTCCTCCCCAAGAAGGCGCCTTGGCTCCAAGGCGCGTGGCCCCGGGCCGAGACCCTCCGCGTCCGGCGCCCGCGCAACAAGAAAGGAGCTGCCAGGAGATCCCTCGTCCCCAAGAAGGTGCTCGCGTGCTCCCAGCACTGGAGCGCCGCAACCGCGCTCCAGCGCCACCGTGTCAAGACCCCGTGCTGCTCCAGGCAGCGGTGCACGGGAATCCACAAGAGCAAGGTCCGCATTAGCAGAGAGCCCCGGTGGCCACTGCGGGCTGCCGCGCCTTCAGCGCCGAGCTACGTAGCATCGCATGGCCCGGCAAGTTCAAGCCAGACCTGCCTCCTCGCTACGACGGCACTGCCGACCCCGCGGAGTTCCTTCAGCTCTACGAGCTGGGCATCGAAGCCGCCAACGGGACGAAAAGGTCGTGGCGAATTGGTTCCCCATGGCACTCAAGGACGGAGCGAACCTGGCTCTGAACACGGCTCCCGGCATGATCTCCTCCTGGGACGAGATGCGCACCCGCTTCATCGCCAACTTTCAAGGCACTCGCGATCGGCCTCCGGCCGTGAGCGACATGCGCCGCATCAAGCAGCAGCCAGGAGAGACCCTGCACAAGTACATCCAGCGCTTCAACAACGCCCGCCTCAAAATCCCCAAGGTGACTGAGGAAGCCATCATCTCAGCCTTCTCCGATGGCGTGCGTGACGTCAAGATGAAGGAGGAGCTAGCAATGCATGAAGACCTGTGCACATCCCTGGAGCTATTCAACTTGGTGACCAAATGCGCCAGGGCTGAGGAAGGGAGCCTCTCCCTCCTCGAGCTTCCGGCTGCCGATCCAGAAGAGAAGAAGCCCAAGGTCAAGGACGTGAAGTGCAAGGGGGCTGCCGTGCTCGCGGCAGAACCAGACACCAAGCGAGGCAGGGATTAGCCCGAGTCATCCAAAGGCAGCCGGTAGTGCGTATACCACGGCCTCCACACCCACAACACCAACGAATGCCAGGAGCTCAAGGCCGTGCGAGAAGGGCGTATCGGCCGACGCCCCGAGCGCAATGATCGGGGCTACGGCCGAGGAGGAGGAAGAGGTGCAGGACGCTGGGAAGACCGTGGCCCTCGCCAAGGATGGCGTGACAGACCTCGCGAGGACCGCTGGCAGGACCAGCCTCGCGAGGGAGGTTGGAGGGACCAGCCTCGTGAGGACCGCCCTCAAGGCAACGCAGGGCTCCCACCTCTGCCGCAGCCGCCAAGGAGGTACGAAGACCATCATCAGGACGAGGGGGCTGGGGGCTTCCAGGAGCCGCGCGCGATCGCTTGCATCTTGGGTGGCGCTCAGGCCCCAACCTCTCATCGCATCTTCAGGCAGTTAGCTCGCGAGGTGAATGCAGTCCTCCCCAAGCCTGAGGCCACACGCCCTCTTAGGTGGTCGTCATGCGCTATCACGTTCAGCTCAGCGGATCAGCTCAAGTGCGCGGCAACGGCCAGAGTCCTCCCCATGCTTTGCTCACGGTCATCGACAGCGTGCAAGTCACGGGACCCTCATCGACGACGGAGCAGGACTCGGCGTCCCTATCTGTCGAGACATTCAACGATCTCCAAGTGCCATACGATCAGCTTGACCGACCAAGGCTTTCTCAGGAGTCACCGATGGCTCCACCGTCCCGATAGGGCAAGTTCGCCTTCCCGTCACCTTCGGACAGCGCAACAACTACCGCACCGAGCTCATCGACTTCGACGTCACCCACATTCGCCTGCCATACAATGCCATCCTCGGGTACCCAGCTTTGGCCAAGTTCATGGCAGTGACTCACCATGGCTACAATGTCCTCAAGATGCCAGGGAGCGGAGGAGTCATCACAGTGCCTTGTGAGGAAAGGGACGAAGTGTGCTCTCTTGAGCGTGCCTTCCAAGCCACAGCAATCGAAGACCCAGATCACAGGAGAGGGAGACTTCCCGAGGCATCCCTAAGAAGAAGAAGGCTTCGCCTGGTCCAAGCCCCCATGGGGTAGGCACCTCCGGAGGCGTGGCAACAGGACACGCGCCTGTTCAAGGGGCGCCACCCTCTGTCGCATAGGAAGGCGCGCCCGGCGCCCTCCTCAGGCGGGGCTCGGGGGCTCTTTCATGGCGAGCCACCGACCTAGCCAGGGTCACGAGGGAGTCGCTCGGGCACCACTTGGAGGCGTGCTTCAAGGCACGTTTCCCTCCGGAAGGTATGAGGCAAGGAGGGCCAAACCCTCAGGAGTTCATCACAAGGAACACCCAGGAGCTACAGGAGTCAAGAGTCATCTTGGTGCCGCCGCTTGCCCGCCGTGGCCCCACATCCAGGCGAGGATGCTGGGCTGCGAGTCTGCATCGACATACCAGGGCTCAACCGGGCCGCGTCTCAGGGGCGCCTCTGGCCCTCACGCGTGGGGCGTTGCGAGGGTCCACCTCACAGCTACGTTCGCATGCCTTTCGGCCTGCCGAACGCGGTCGCCGCCCATCAGCGCCTACTGAGGTGCGCTCTGGAGGCTCCGGAGGTCAAGCAGTGTGCGGTCCTGGCAGGGATGGAGATGGCTCTCGAGGAACCCCCCGTGCCCCCGGAGCCTCCCGGGGCTCCAGGTCCGGAGGGCTCGTGAGGGCCGGCTTCCTCATCACGCGTCGTCCGCTACTTCAACATCCCGCCATCTCCGACTATATCAGGTGACACCTTTCCAAGTTCCGTTTTCAGCTGGGAGCGCCCCTCGGGCTGCATCATTCCCGAACAGCGTGGGTCCGTCCTGCGGCATGTATCCGCTTTTGCTTATGTTCTTTACTTACCTTGTTGGGGGCGCTCCCCGGGCTGCATTATCCCCAAGCTGCTCGGGCCAGACCCAGTGGCATGTGCTTTCTCCGCACCTATCTAGATGGATTTACTCCTCCGCGCTTAACTTGATTCATGCAATTATTGCCTACTACCTGTCGCGGGCCTCTCCGCCCTAATGCAAAGCGCTTGCATGTTAAAAGGGGGGTACCTGAGCATCGCGACTCATCGGCTCTTACTGGCTCTCCAGCCCTCACCCCCTGGCCTTGACCCACGGCATCGCGATCTGTCATACCTTGGCGGCTGAGCTCGCTCGAGGGCCGGGACCTGAGGACGTAGAGCATTTGCATCCTAACCCTGCAGGGACACACCATTGATAAAGGCCCAGAGCCAGGCGCAACCCGCCTCGAGGTAGGGCCTCGTGAGTCCCGCGCTGGCTCACGGGTGCCCAAATACACCTCTCCTAGCCCTACCGTGCCGGCCACGTGTCAGGGCGGGGCTGTACACGCCCCGGGGGCTCCTCCCGGAGGGGAGCCCCCTCCCACGCACTGGAAGCACCATGCTCCGCTGGCTGGCGACGACACTTCCGAGGAGGGCTATGCCCGTACACATACGGAAGCGCTATGCTCATGCCGGTGATAAACAACTGAGGTCGGCTCACGACCGTATCAACCTCAGGGAGCCCAGAGCTCAGTGTCTGGCGCCATCGCAACGCCTCCCCTCGGGAGTGCCGCGCGAGGGGGCTGGACACGGGGGCTGCGCCCGGGCCACATCCGAACATACGCCACCCAGCCAAGTCCCTCGGACCTGGTCGTTGCGCGCCTCCCCGAGCGGAGCCAAGGTATAAAAATTCGTTTGAACGTCAAGGGTGAGTCCTGAGCATCGCGACTCAGGAGCCTAACTAGTCACGTAGCCCCTCACTCCTTAGTCCCGTCCTGGTCACCTGTCGGGGCTAACGGCGGTTTAGGTATACGCGGGGCCGGGCCCTGCCGACATATAACGACCAATCCACTCCTATGCCTCCCGTCCGTACTTGATGTTCGCGCGTCAAGGGGGACTCCTGAGCATCGTGACTCAGGAGCCTAACTTGCCACGTAGCCCCTCACTCCTTGGTCCCGTCCTGGTTTCCGGTCGGGGCTAAAGGCGGCTGAGGTATGCGCGGGGTCGGGCCTTGCCAACGTAGAACACACGCAAGTAGGAGGGAAGAATGCGAATTCAAAGCAAATATTACAAGCCATAAGTCGTTTGACAACGCCAAACACAAGTTTAAACGCCTCCACGAGGCTGAAGGAAATATGCCCTAGAGGCAATAATAAAGTTATTATTTATTTCCTTATATCATGATAAATGTTTATTATTCATGCTAGAATTGTATTAACCGGAAATGTAATACATGTGTGAATACATAGACCAACATAACGTCACTAGTATGCCTCTACTTGACTAGCTCATTAATCAAAGATGGTTATGTTTCCTAACCATAGACATGTGTTGTCATTTGATTAACGGTATCACATCATTAGAAGAATGATGTGATTGACATGACCCATTCCGTTAGCCTAGCACTTGATCGTTTAGTATGTTGCTATTGCTTTCTTCATGACTTATACATGTTCCTGTAACTATGAGATTATGCAACTCCGTTTACGGAGGAACACTTTGGGTGCTACCAAGCGTCACAACATAACTGGGTGATTATAAAGGAGTACTACAGGTGTCTCCAAAGGTACATGTTGGGTTGGCGTATTTCGAGATTAGGTTTTGTCACTCCAATTGCTCGGAGAGGTATCTGGGCCCTCTCGGTAATGCACATCACTATAAGCCTTGCAAGCAATGTATCTAATGAGTTAGTTACGGAATGATGCATTACGGAACGAGTAAAGAGACTTGCCGGTAACGAGATTGAACTAGGTATTGGATACCGACGATCGAATCTCGGGCAAGTAACATACCGATGACAAAGGGAACAACGTATGTTGTTATGCGGTTTGACCGATAAAGATCTTCGTAGAATATGTAGGAGCCAGTATGAGCATCCAGGTTCCGCTATTGGTTATTGACCGAGAATAGTTCTAGGTCATGTCTACATAGTTGTCGAACCCGTAGGGTCCGCACGCTTAAGGTTTCGATGACAGTTATATTATGAGTTTATGAGTTTTTGATGTACCGAAGGAGTTCGGAGTCCCGGATGAGATCGGGGACATGATGACGAGTCTCGAAATGGTCGAGACGTAAAGATCGATATATTGGACGACTATATTCGGAGTTCGGAAAGGTTCCGAGTGATTCGGTATTTTGGGAGTACCGGAAAGTTACGGGAATTCGTATTGGGCCTCTTTGGGCCATACGGGAAAAAGGAGAGAAAGGGCCAAAGAGTGGCCGCACCTCCCCTTGGACTAGTCCGAATTGGACTAGGGAGGCGCACCCTTCCTTCCTTCTCCTTCTCTCTTCCCTTTCCTTCTCTCCTACTCCTACTACATGGAAGGGTTCCTAGTTGGACTAGGAAGGGGAATCCTACTCGGTGGGAGTAGGACTCCCCTAGGGCGCGCCATAGAGAGGGCCGCCCTCCTCTCCTCCACTCCTTTATATCACGGGGCAGGGGCACCCCATGAACACACAAGTTGATCTACGTGATCGTTCCTTAGCCGTGTGGTGCCCCTCCACCATATTCCACCTCGGTCATATCGTCATGCGGAGTTTAGGCGAAGCCCTGCGTCGGTAGAGCATCATCATCGTCCACCACGCCGTCGTCTTGACGGAACTCATCCCGACACTTTGCTGGATCGAGTCCGGGGATCATCATCGAGCTGAACGTGTGCTGAACTCGGAGGTGCCGTACGTTCGGTACTTGGATCGGTCGGATCGTGAAGACGTACGACTACATCAACCGCGTTGTCATAACGCTTCCGCTTATAGTCTACGAGGGTACGTGGACAATACTCTCCCCTCTCGTTGCTATGCCATCACCATGATCTTGCGTGTGCGTAGGAAATTTTTGAAATTACTACGTTCCCCAACAGAGGCATGGTGCATGTTGCAGGAATTAAACCAGAGCGGAAGCTGCGAAGGGATCACTCTCCTGTGGCGCCCCCACCTCCCGAGGCCGCGGAGCTGGCAGCACCACGCCCAGGCAAGGTGTTGAAGGCGCGGAACTTCCCCAGCAGGGCCTCGGCTCGGCCATTCACGGCCTCAGCAGCGGCGGCGGCAAGGTCGCCGCTCACAGGCTCCAGCAGGCCGTCAAGGTCGACGTTGGGGTCGCAAAGGTAGACGTGGCTGAGGACACGCGTCAGCACTGCAGAAGACAGGGCATGTGCCTCGGCCTCGGCCGTGGGGCCAAGGCCGTCCGCGACATCTTCAAGTGCACGGACCAAGAAAGGAAGCAGCTCGGCGGGGCCGTCCTCTGCACCAGCCAACGGCTTCTCCAGGCCACCCTCGTAGAGCGTCTTCAACGCGGCACGAGCCTTCTCCTCCAACCTAGAGAAGGCCACCCGATCCTCAGCCAGGATCTTTGCCTTCCTGTCTAGCTCGATCCTCTCCGCTTTCAGCGACTGTTCCAGCATATCCAACCGGCCACGGCAGTCATCAAGCTCGGCATCCCGGTCCCTGACGGCGGCCTCCCGAGCCTCCATCTCCTTCTCCTGGCGGCCGCGGACCTCCTTGGCGAGCTCGTCGCGCAGGCCTTGCAGCTCGACCTCCAGTGCCTTGCAGCGGTCCCGGGCGTCCGCGGCATCGCCCTGGGCAGCATCGCGAGTGGCCTGGCCTGGCAGGCGGCTTGTTTCTCCCCATCGGAGACCGACGCGGCTTGGCTCAGCGCTGCTCGGACAGAGGCAGCAGAGCGGGCCCAGCCAGAAGCTAGCTCCAGGCGCCTGGCCACCAGACGAGGATCAGCATTCCAGAGATCCTCTTGCAGCCGGCTCAGTTCGCTGGCAGCCTGGTCTAGGATAGCTGAGGGATCAGAAGGGACTGGTGCCGGTGGAGCAGGTGTAGAAGTCGGCAGCGTGATCACGGCTTGGGAAGGAGGAGCCCCCTGGGCCTTGGGCACCTTAGCAACAACGTTAAACGCAGGCACCTCCAGAGTCATCGGGGCCACGGGGGCTGACTCACCGCCAGAGTGCCCCTGCTGGGCTCGCGAGGATGATCGGGCAGGGGAGGCGCGAGCTTCGCTGCCTCCTTTCCTCGCAGACGGAGCCGCAGCCCGGCGAAGTAACCCGCCTCAAGCGAGGGCCGAAGCCCCTTCAGCCTTTTTTGCTGCAGGTACCGACCTGGTCAAGAGAATACAGACGTCAAGCCTCGTGGCGAAGCAAAAGCAAAACACGGATCGAACACTTACTGGTCGTGCGTCCACGGACTCAAGCAGCCTCCGGCCGAACTTAAAGCACGAAAGCCTGCAGCTAGGGTCAGCCTTGGGAGGCCCGAGCAAGAGGCGCGTCGGGAAGGCCGGAGCTGGCCTCGACCGCCTGGGCAGAGCAGACCACAGGAGAACCAGCCCCGACCTGCCCTTCCTCGGAACCAGGGCAGAATCCTCCCCTCCTCGCCTGGCACCGGCCTCGTCATCGTCCGGCATGGAGCGAAGGGCGTGGGACCTGCGCCGAGGGAAGGAATCCCCCAACTCCTCGCCAGTCGCCTCAAAGTCAGAACCTTCTTCCTCCACCTCCTCTTCTTCCTCCTCACTATCGCTGGAGCTGCTGGAGGAAACATTCGCCGTCGCCAACATCGTCAGATCCTCGGGAGCCCCGGCGGGCACCAGCCCCTCACCATTGAAGGTGGGCATGGCGTTCACCACTTGCTCCCAGTCGTCGCGAAGGAACATGGGGACGGGAGCGCCCTCCGGCCTCGCCACGTCTCCCCCGACCAAGGAATGGAGAGTCGCGACCAGATCCTCGTCAGAAAGGGCCTCAGAGCTCAGGCGAAGGGCGTCACCTGCCTCCCCAAGCCTCCACAACGGGAGCGAATGCTCCCGGAGTGGAGCCACCCGGTGTTCCAGGAACTCCCTCAGGAGCGTGGCCCCGGTCAGCTTCGCCGCCCCCAAGCTGCCTGGCCTCAGGTCCGCGTCTATCCTCTTCAGCACCATCTTCGCACGAGGGTCGACGAGCTCCGCGCGAGACCATGCATCAACGGTCTTGGGCTGCCCCGACGGCAGCGCCAGTCGGGGGTGGATGCGCCCGACATCCACCAGGACCCACTTGCTCCTGAAGCCTTCGATCCTCTTCCCGGGCTTGGAGATGGAGTTGGAGCTGGAATATGCGATAAAGCTCGCGCATGCAGTAATACAGCCACGAGAGACCCGGAGGTAAAAGTAATTGCGCAGCAAAGCCACCGAGGGCTTTATCCCAACGTGAGCCTCACAATAGTAGGCGAAAATCGCCAGGAGAAGAACGGAGTTGGGGTGGAGATGCAGAGCTTGCAAGTTGTATTGGCGGAGAACAGCAAAGAAGAACTCGGAAAAAGGAGGGACCAGACCGGCGACGATGGAGCTCACAAAGAACGGGTAGAAGGTGCTCCCCTGGCCTTCAGGATGATCGGAGCCAGCTTTGAGCACAATCGCTCCTTCGTTGCCCTGCACCACCGTCCTTTGGCGCACAAGGACGAGATTCTTCTCCGACACAGTCGGAGGATCCAGAGCCGGAAGGTACCAGGCCTCAGACGGGGTCTTGCGAGGCACCATGGCTTGCAGGACGGGAAGGATTGAGATAGATCTGGAGGATTTCGGAAGCAAGGAGGAGAAGGGAGAGAAAGGGGATCTGGAGCAAGGCAAGCAAGAGCGAGCACCAAGTCTGGCCCGGGCCTCCTTTTTGTCAGAAGGACGGTTGCCGAGGCGTCGTGGGAAGCGGAGACGGCCATGACCAATCAATCGCCACGCGGCGCCCAAGGCCGCAGGATGTTGGAGCCCGCGGCGCTTCGCACTTGCCCCTTCGCTTCTCTGCTAAGCCAAGTCCGGGCGCGCCTTGGACCCGGGGGCTACTGTCAGCGTTCTGGGAACGAGGGTCCACAGACTTGCTTGCCTGCGGCCTGCGGCGTGGCTTGAGTGGGGGCCCAGCGCGGCCCAGCTTCATCAGCTCAAGCTCAAGACCCTTGCGAGGGGCCAAGCCTCGCGGGGCGGATGACAAGAACCTTCCTCAGAAGCAGCCTCGTCAGGCAGGCTCACGAGGAGGCGGAGAGATCAAGGCAGGGTACCTCACGAGGGTGCCCCGTGACGCAAGCCATGACGATCGAGACCAGGCGGGTGCCGGCCTGCGCAGTGTCCTCGTTTCCCCTTTGGTGCAAAGTAGGCAAGCACAGGCCAAGGCATCAGGCAAAGGTTACCGCTTCTGTGCAACAAGACCAAGACCAGCAGAGCGGCAGGACGGAGGTCATCGTGGAGCCCAGAACAGCGTCACCGTCAGGGCCTTTGGCAGCCGAGGACCAACTTTAGTCAGGATAAGTGTACTAGATGTTCCCCTTCAAAATGGCCAATTGTTGCCGCCCTTCCCGCTCATTATTTGGGAAGAGGCCCAAGGCCTCCCTCTATAAATAGGACTAGCCACCACAGATAGGAGGGGGGAACCGAAGAACCGAAGGACGGACCAAGACAGGTCGAACCTACGAGAGAGAGATAGAGAAGCGACTGGACTCGCCCAAGCAGTCCATCGCACCAACTCAATAACAGCCCCTCGCGAGGTTGTTCTTCCTTTGTACTATTCTTCATCAGCCCCAGAGGCAATCCACCACACCACAAACTGGAGTAGGGTATTACACCACAACGGTGGCCCGAACCAGTATAAATCTTGTGTCTCTTGTGCTGTTCATCGTTCCTAGTTTAGATCCCTTGCAAACCATCGGCGCGTGAGCTGGTAGGGGAAAGATCTCCGTGCGCACCTAGAGTTCGAACCTCAAGGGTCTGCCGGAACCCGAAATCCGACACAAGGGAAAATCAGAACTTGAGTGCTGCCTTGCTACATTGGGCCTCGGTCACCCGAGCACCTTCGTGCACCTGGGCAAGGAACTCTTCCAGGGTCTGATCCTTTCCTGCTAGAGGTTCGGAGGTGATGTCCAGCGGCTTTATCTTCGGGAAGTGCGCCATCGCAGACGCAAATGCCCTTTCCACCCCCTCCAGGTAGGCCGGCCGCTTCCACTTTTGCACTTGGGGGCTGGTCTCCCGAAGCCTACTCACCAGGCCAAAGAAGCTCGTCGGTGTCATCTGGACCGGCTAGAGGTTAACACAGATGTCTTGCATCACCGGTCGGGCTGGAAGGAACAACTATGCCAGCTGCTTCATCTGATTGTTCAACAGCGGTGGGTGCTCAGCCGCCTGGAACTGGGCCCAGACAGTCTTCTCTTCTGAGCCACCAGGCTGGGCAGCAAAATAGGCGCCAGCATCTGAGGCACTCCGCGGCAGGTCCCTAAAGACCTTTGAAGAACACCGGACTTACGTAAGATGAGCAAATTGGCAGTCACCAAAAAAGCAGCGAAGCGGATAGGGCTTGCCGGCGGTGATTTTGTTCACTTGTTGAAGCACCTCACAATCAGCTCGGGCCTGGGTCTTGGCCTCTTGACTGGCCGAGTTGGTTGTGGCCAACTCAGAAGTGAGCCTGTCCTTCTCCTTCTGAAGACCATCGCGCTGCGCGCAAAGACCCTCCAGGTCTTCTTCGACCTCGGCGACCCGAGCCACGTGCTTCTCACTAACCTCTTTTTCTTTGTCCAGCTCTACACTAGCCTTCTCCACCGCAGCTCACTGTTGTTCGGCCTCTTGCTGAGCTATTTTCAGCTCGGACCGGAGCTTTTCCAGCTCCGCGGAGGTAGCTGCAAACACATCGGAATATGAACTGTCACCCTATAGCTTGTATGGCAGTCTTGCAAAGCTACACAAATTTAGACATTCATCTTCAGCAACCTCCATCTGCTTATTGATAAGATCCGCGTCCTTCTCGGACTGGTCAAGCTTATGGTTCAGCTCTTCCAACTCTCTCGTGTTGGATGCCGAAACCGAGGCCGAAACCTACAATGAACAAAGTTAGCTTCCTCGGAAGAGATCAATCCCCTCGTCGGTTTTTTCTTTCAACCAGGGTCTTGGGGGCTACAATATGTTCGCTTCTACCAAAACATCAAATTTTTCTACTAAGACCCCTCAGTAAGATCTTCATATCTCACTCAAAGCTCGGGGCTACTATACTTACGCGGCTATTGTACGCGTCCACGGTACTAAAAGTCTTCGGACAATTTTACCTTTTGTCTATCAGCTCAAAGGGCCGACATATGCGTTTAGCCAAGATAATTTTCTTATACGATGGTATAAAATCTAAAGAGGTGACTTGATGTATACTATGCAACTTTATTCTTGTAGACTCGTGTTGGGCCTCCAAGTGCAAAGTTTTGCAGGACAGTAGCAAATTTCCCTGAAGTGGATGACCTAAGGTTTATCAATTTGTGGGAGGGGTAGGATGAAGATGGTCTCTCTCAACGAACCCTGCAATCAATACAAGAAATCTCTTGTGTCCCCAACACATCCAATACAATGGTAAATTGTATAGGTACACTAGTTAATGAAGAGATGGTGATACAAGTGTAGTATGGATAGTAGATATAGGTTTTTGTAATATGGAAATATAAAAACAGCAAGGTAGCAAGTAAGAAAAGTGAGCACAAACAGTATTGCAATGCTTAGAAACAAGGCCTAGGGTTCATACTTTCACTAGTGCAATCTCTCAACAGTGCTAACGTAATTGAATCATATAACAATCCCTCAAGTGCGGTAAAGAATCACTCCAAATTTCTTATCTAGCGGAGAACATAAGATGAAATTGTTGTAGGTTACGAAACCACCTCAAAGTTATATTTTTCGATCAATCTATTGAGCCACCTCAAAGTTATCATTTTCGATCAATCTATTGAACAAGTTAGTATAAATCAATGCAAAACCTTATCAATCTCTACTGTAGAAAATCACTAAAATTATAATTTGGCATTGCATACTAAATGCCTCTACATATTTAATACTCCTATCCTCAAATAGAATCATTAAATAAGCAAACATAACAATATGTCTAAACAGAGCAGTCTCTAAAGGATGAAGAAATATTCATACTTCTTTAATTCCAAAAATTATGATACCACACTGTAGAAAATTTGTTATAGATTATTGTGTAAAATTTTTAATATTTTATCGTGTTGTGATTTTTTTTGAAGAATTCACACGATAATAGAAAAAAATTCTGTTTTGAAACAGCAACTCATACACTTGCAAACTGAGCATGGTAAAGGCTATACTTGACACTTTTATTGAAATAAAAGATACAAAATAGTCTAAATAACAGCAAGCAAATCTCAACAAAACAAAATGATGCTCCAAGCAAAACACATATCATGTCACAAATAAAAATATAGCTCCAAGTGAGGTTACCGATAATGTTGAACATGAAAGAGGGGATGCCTTTTGGGGCATCCCCAAGCTTGGACGCTTGGTTCTTCCTTGAATATTACCTTTATAACATAAGTATCGTCACAATAATCATCGTAAGTAGCAACTTTGTTCTCATCATAATCAATTGAAACCTCTTCCAGAATAGTGGAATCATTATTGAATAAAGTCATGACCTCTCCAAATCCACTCTTATCATTATAATAAGATTCAACACCCTCCAAAATACTAGGATAATTATTATCTAAAGTTGACACTCCTCCAAAACCCACTTTGAAAAACATTGCAATCATTATAAATACGAGGCATGCAATCATCATAATAAATTTGATCATTGAAAGTAGGGGGACTAAAGAGATCATCTTCATTAAGCATAGCATCCTCAAGCTTAGAATAAACAATATTTGTAGCAAATAAATTCTCAAACATGTCATTCTCATTAAATATAGCATCCCCAAGCTTGTGGTTTTGCATATCATTAGTATAATCACTCTTATCATTAATAGTATGGATAACACCAATAGTATAGCAATTACTATCATCATAATTCTCCAAGTTGGTGCCAAAAAGATTATCAAGATTATAAGAAGTATCATAATCTTCCCAATCATAGTTATCACAACAAGTAATAGGCATAACAAAATCATCCTCAATAGTTCCTTCGGACATTGTGCCATAGGATAAATAAACAATATCATCTTCCACAATTACATTCGATTCATCCTCATGAGGTACAACAATAATAGGAGCAACATTATTTGGGAGAGATACCTTTTTACCCCTATTTTTTCTTATTTTCTTCTTCTTCACCACATGATGTGTGGGTTTAATTAATCTTTCCGAGCTTCTTATTGATGACATTGGTTGGATAGGAAGCTCCTTCTCGTCACCTGTTTCATCATGAGAGACAATAGGAGGGAAAGTGGAAATATTTACCCTTTCATTAGTATTCCTTTTTATATTCTGTTGGTTTTCCCGTCTTTCTATAGTTGGCAATATAGGCATTCTCACTGCAATTTACCACGCAAAACATATAGATTTCCAGTAGACTAGTTTCAGCATAGTCTATGAATATGAATGCTACAAAGTACAAACCAACTATTTTTATGTGACAATTCTTCACACCCCAAAATAAACAAAGTTCATTATAAAGTTCAAGGGTGATCAAGTTATTACAATATTTGGCCACGATTCGATCATGAAAAAGTATGCATTGGAAATTAGAGTAACCAGCCCTATTGCAAAGTTCGCAAGTAATGGGATGAAGAGAGCATCATTTTGTAGGAAATTCATCTATCACTTTGAGCCACCAATTGGTTTTCTCATGTTTATGCTTCTTACAAAATCTATCATCCCTATAGGGCATGTCTTCACAAACTTTATGCACTCCACAAAAATTGACATGCTTATAAGAAACTTTTTATCATGACTAGTGCAATCATCATTAGTATTATGAATATTCATACAAAGAACACGAAAAACTTTGCAATCATGCTCATCATTCAAAGATTTATGCCAAAAAATTTATTGAATTCTTCTTCTAATACTTTGGCACAATTTTCCGATCCATCATTTTCAAGAAACATGTCATAAAGATAAAGAACTTGATGCAACTTAAATTCCATTTTTTGTAGTTTTATTTTATAAAACCAAACTAGTGATAAAGAACAAACTAAAAGATTCAATTGCAAGATCTAAAGATATACCTTCAAGCACTCACCTCCCCGGCAACGGCACCAGAAAAGAGCTTGATGTCTACTATGAAACTTTATTCTCGTAGACTCATGTTGGGCCTTCAAGCGTAGAGTTTTGTAGGACAATAGCAAATTTCCCTCAAGTGGATGACCTAAGGTTTATCAATGCGTGAGAGGCGTAGGATGAAGATGGTCTCTCTCAAACAACCCTGCAATCAAATATAAGAAATCTCTTGTGTCCCTAACACACCCTATACAATGGTAAATTGTATAGGTGCACTAGTTTGGCTAAGAGATGGTGATACAAGTGTAGTATGGATAGTAGATATAGGTTTTTGTAATCTGAAAAATATAAAAACAGCAAGGTAGGAAGTAACAAAAGTGAGCACAAACGGTATTGCAATGCTTAGAAACAAGGCCTAGGGTTCATATGTTCACTAGTGCAATCTCTCAACAGTGCTAACATAATTGAATCATATAACAATCCCTCAATGTGAGGTAAAGAATCACTCCAAAGTTCTTATCTAGCGGAGAACATAAGATGAAATTGTTGTAGGGTATGAAACCACCTCAAAGTTATCTTTTTCGATCAATCTATTGATCCATCCCTATAAGTGTCACAAACAGCCCTAGAGTTTGTACTATAATAACACCATATGATACGCATCAACCAACTCTAATGTCACCTAGATACTCCAATATCACCACAAGTATCCGTGAGTTGATTATTCGATATGCATCAAAAAACTTCAGATTCATAATATTCAGTCCAACACAGAGAAATTCAAAGAGTGCCCCAAGGTTTCTACCGGAGAAAGTAGGACAAACACATGCATCAACCCTTATGCATAGATTACCCCAATGTCAAGATAATCCGCAAGTTGATTGTCACAACATATTCAAGTGAATCAATAGAACACCCCGTTGTCACCACGTGTATCCACATGCAAGACATACATCAAGTGTTCTCAAATTCAAAAATTATTCAATCCGATATTAGTGAAACCTCAAAGGTAAAAACTCAATTCATCACAACAAGATAGAGAGGGAGAAACACCATATGATCCAGCTATATTAACAAAGCTCACGGTACATCAAGATCGTGCCAAATCAAGAACACAAGAGAGAGAGAGAGAAAGAGAGAGAGAGAGATCAAACACATAGCTACTGGTACATACCCTCAGCCTCGAGGGTGAACTACTCCCTCCTCATCATGGTGACCACCGGGATGATGAATATGGCCTTTGGTGATGATTTCCCTCCCCGACAGGTTGTCGGAACAGGGCTCCAATGGAGATCGCTTTGGTACAGAGGCTTGCGGTGGCGGAACAACTCATCTAGGTCAAATTTTGAGGGTTTTGGAATTTATAGGAATTTTTGGCACCGGTTTCATGTGAGGAGGCCCCACGAGGAAGCGACAAGCTCGGGGGGTGGGGCGCCAACTTGTCATGCCCTCGTGGCTATTCTAGCACTTCCTGGAAACTTCGGGGGTCTCTTTGTCCATAAAAAATAACTGTAAATTTTCAGCCCATTCCGAGAACTTCTATTTCTGCACAAAAAACAACACCACAATAGTTCTGCTGAAAACAACGTCAGTCCGGGTTAGTTCCATTCAAATCATACCAAAACCATATAACATTGTTGTAAACATGACATGAATACTTCATAAATTATAATACGTTGGAGAGGATCATGACTACTAAGGGTTGCCTCAAAGCCATGAAAGAGGCCCCGGAAGGCCTCCTTGATACCGGCCTCCGTGGACTGATAACTCTGTAGCATCATGCCTAGTAGGACGCGATGCTCGACGACGATGGAGGAGTCCGTCATGGATGCCTACATCTCTTCTGTCCACCCCGCCAACACCTGCCCTGTGGCAGGTGGGGATGGACGAACCACCTCGGCCCTTCCCATCATGGGAGGGATGGCAGCCGTGGAAGGACGATCTATGTTAACGAACACCAATGTAGTCGTCCGCCCTATTTTCTCCCCCTCCTAGAGGAGGGGTTCTTCTTCATGGGGTCCTGGGAGGCGGAGGCCTCCGCCACGGCCATAGGGGCATCGGCCCCGCCCCCTGTAATGGTTTCAGGCAGGGCCTACTGTGAAGTCGCCTCCCCTAGCCCATCATGGGCAGCAGGGGAGGGTGGATGCTCTTCCGAGGCGCTCGAAGGAGGGAGCAAGCTCAACGTCTTCTTCTCGCTTATATTGGAGCATTGCGGGCTGCATAGAAAAGATAAATGATCATTCCAAGAATGCAGAAAATTGTGCTTCAGTATTTACTACTCATACGTGAAGAAGGTGTACCTCTTCGGTGGTGGCCTTCACCACCGTGTATCGACGAGGTCGTCCTCCGTTTCGGAGGAGTCGACCTCAGCTGCGGCAGGGCCTCGCGGGGTACAACATCAGCAGTCTTCACGAGGCGCCGACATCTCCGGGCAGTGTGAGCCCTTGCAATGTCCTCAGACGCCGCCCTTTTCTTCTTCGGGGAGGAGGAACCTCCCCCCTTCTGCATCCTTCCTCTCCTATTCATCTGAGGAGATAACTCGGATGTTATTAGACCTAGCGTCTATCGGATCTTGGATCCGGAGACCCTCCTTCTTCCTCTCCGGCCATTTATCCTTAACTAATAACCGGGCCTTTGAAGGCACCACAGCCAGGAGGGCATGTAGCTCGGGGGTCCTCGGGTCCTCAGGAAGTGGCGCCGGGCACGCATTGAGCGCTGTCTTGGATGCCCATTTATGGAAATAGGGAGGGAAGACTCAGATAAATGCAAAATACAAAGCTAATGATGAACATATAGAGTGATGTTTACCTCGGAAGGCCCGCGTTCGGCTTTGTAGCCGCTGTCCGACACGTCGTCCAGGAGCTCATTTTGGGACAGCTTGAAGAGAGCCGTCCACATCCTGAAAGTGCTAGTTATCGACTAGAGGGGGGTGAATAGGCGATTTTTATGAAAGTCTTCAAAACATGGATGTTTCGAAGACAAACAATAGAAATGACCTAATTCATATGCAGCGGAAGATAAACTACAACAGGCAAACCATAGTCAAGTATGTAATAACGTGAAAGTACAAGACTGATAGCAGCTAGGTAGTAAGGATCAAGATGGAAGATAGTGAGAAGCCAATCAACAAAAGTAGTCAAGCAATGAAGTCAAACAGGTATGACAAGTAGGCAATGACTTCACGAAGACAAACTCTAAGTAAGGAGGAAGAGAAGATAGAACCAGTCACTTGTTGAAGACACAGGATTTGCTGGACCAATTCCAGTTGCTGTGACAACTGTACATTTGGTTAGGGAGGCTGAGATTCAACTCAGAAGATTGCGTCTTCACCTTATTCCCCTTGAGCTAAGGACACACAGTCCTCGCCCAGTCACTCTGGTAAGTCTTCAAGGTAGACTTCCGAACCTTCACAGACTGTGTTCACCGGCAATCCACAATGACTCTTGGATGCTCGGAACGCGACGCCTAACCGGTTGGAGGATTCACAGTACTCAAGTGTAATAAGTCTTAAGGTCACATGCATGTAAAGACTTGATGATGCCTAACACTCTTTGGCTCTGGGTGTTTGGGCTTTGTCCTCGCAAGGATTTCTCTCTCTCAAAGGCTTCGAGGTGGTTTGCTCTCAAACGACAAAAGCCGTGTACTAACTCTGAGCAGCCACCAATTTATGGTGTAGGGGGTGGGCTATTTATAGCCACTAGGCAACCCGACCTGATATGTCCAAACGACCCTGGGTCACTAAGGAACCGACACGTGTTCCAACGGTCGATTTCAAACACACACGGCAACTTTACTTGGGCTATAAGCAAAGCTGACTCATCCAAATGTGGATAAGTTTTGCTCTCATTGTCTTCGCTCGAAGACATAGGATTTGGGTTGAGCATCACTTGATCATTACGACTTTGATCACTTGGACCCCACTTAACGAAGACGGTGGTTCCTATGACTCAACAAAGAAGAAAAGGAAACAACAAAACGACCACGATCTTCAAGGCTCCATAGTCTTCACTCAATGTCTTCTCATGTCATAGTCTTCAATGTGAATATCTTCACATACCACCATTATCGTCAATGTCTTCATACATTTTTAGGGGTCACTCTCCGGTAGGTAAACTGAATCAATGGGGGACACTACCTGCGTTATCCTGCAATTCTCACAAACGCATTAGTCCCTCAACCACATTTGCCGTCACTACTCCAAAACCAACTAGGGGTGGCACTATATGCACTTACACATCCCATTAAGGTTGGTGCGGAATAAGTTCTGCAGAGGCGGCATGTCCTCGGGCATGTAAAGCCACATGAGACTAGTTCGGAGCTGGAGTGGCAAGATGTATCAATGAAGCATGATGTTCACCACATCCACCAGCTTGAACTTCTTTTGAGCACCTGGAGCCGCTCTTGGATTGCTTCGACCTCGTCCGGGTTGCCCCATTCAAGGCCCTGCTTTTGCCAGGACATCGGCTTCCTCGAGGGAGCGTCGGCGAAGACAGGAGCCGCGGTCTGACCGAGGACGAGTGGCTCGGTGATGTAGAACCACTCGCGCTACCAGATCTTGACGGTCTCGACGAAGGTCCCCTACAGCCTGATCGGCTTTTGGAGTTTATTGATCATGGTGCTGCCGCACTCGGCGAACTCGACACCTCCGCTCTTTGGCTAGACGCAGAAGGTCTTCAGCCATAGGCCAAAGTGTAGCTCCACGCGGAGGAAAGCCTCACACACTATAATGAAAGTGGTGAGGTGGAGAATGGAATTCGGGGCTAGATTGTTGAAATCTAGCTATAGAAGAACAGAATGCCCTGCACGAAGGGGTGCAAGGGGAACCCTAGGCCTCGGATGAGGTGGGGATGAAGACGACCCGCTCCCCTGGGTCGGGAGTGGGGATGCGGTGTTCGGGCTCTGGAGCCCAGCAGACGGCGTCGACAGGAACATATCCTGCCACGCGGAGCTCAGCGGTGGTGGCATCGATGACCTTTGAGGACACCCACTCCCCCTTCAGATACTCCTCGGCCATGGTTGCTAGAGGCGGATAATTGGAGAAAGTTCTTGTCTTGGGGAGGTATTGGAGGTGTGCGAGCATAAGGGGTTTGAGTGCTAGAGCAGGAGAAGAGCGTGGGAGTAAAAATCCATTGCCCCTGTCTTTTATAAGCCAAAAAAGGTGAAGTGTCCGATTAGTTGCGTCATAAAGTCACCACGTTTCAGCCTATCATGTTGTTATGACCATCCGGGGAGAAACAATTGATTGATGATATCCCTTAAAACGTGGGGCACAATCTCTGTTTTGATGGAACATGACAATGAGAGGTTTGCCTCAAATCACGATTCGAATAAGTAATGACTGACGTATGCTATGTCAGGAGTGGTGATGCTCCGGTAAAAGATGCCAGTAAATGACTCCGAACTCGCCTATGTTGCTGGTCTTCGAGATTAAGAAATATTCGCACTTCAGATGAATACAAGTGCATCAAGGTGAACATATGGATGGATTTTCTTTTACCTCCGTCAAAAAGGGAGATAATGATTGATTAAATGGCTCGCGAGTTTCGTATGTTGCTCATCCAAGGACATGGAACTTGTCTGCTAAGCCGAAGACATTAAAGACATTATCCGAGGAAGATCGTCAACCTCGGTTTCGAAGACAAGTTCGGGGACTACTGACGGTGTCCTGGACTAGGGGATCCTAGCCCAGTCGGACTAATGTATGGGCCGGACTGCCAGCCCATTAAGGAAGGAGGACTCCGAAGGCCTTCAAAGTGCAAGCGACCGAAGACTTGGCATGTACTTCAAGCACATATGGCTAGATTAGGCATGTAAATCCTTAGATGGCAACCAACCATGTGTAACCCTACATACCACTGGTGCCTATATAAACCAGGAGGTCTAGTCCATAGAGAGGATGCATCCATACACCCATTCGTCATACCTAGGGTTTAGGCCACAACTTACGATCTCGAGGTAGATCAACTCTGTACTTCGATACCTTCATAAATAAATAAGAGCAGGAAGTAGGGGTTTACCTCCGTAGAGAGGGTACGAACCTGGGTAAATTCCTTGTGTGTTCTTCTCCTGTTACCCATCGATCCAATGTAACAGCTCGGGCCCCCCTACCCAAGATCTGTCGGTTTTGACACCGGCAGATTGTGTGAACGGTTGGTGTTTGGTTTCTTTTAAGCCAGGACTCTCATTAATGTGTAATTTCTGTGATGTTGAATTGGTTGTAAATGGCGCTACCACTACTGTTTGATTCTTGTTGAATTTTTGAACCTTTCATCTAGCTTTTAATTCTTCTTGATTAGATCAACGCCTTTGCATGTACATGTTGTAGGGCGTCCAGAGTACTATTACTGATTTGATCATCTTGTTGAGTTCAACACAAACTTCACAAGTGCATGGTTAACATGCAAGCATTATGTCAATATGTTACAATTTTAGTTTTTCTTTCGAATGCGTATTATTACAAAATTCATGACTTTAGGAATGGATGATGGAATGGTAGGTGTTCAAGAATCAAGTGACATGGCTATCTCAATGATGATAACGACATTAAGCAACGACATGGAAACAACGTGGAAGAACATTACCGTAGTGCTCAACCAGATGTGTTACTTGGAGACCCGGTATTGGAGATGACTTTTGATACTAAGAATGAACTGCAAGAGTACTAAATCAAATAAGGTAAAGCAAATGGCTATGGTGTTACAAGAAGAAACTCACACAATGATGAGAACGGACAACTAAAGTACCTTACACTCTCCTGCTTTCGTTATGATAAGATTTAGTAAAACTCAAGAAATATGTTGAAGCTAGATCCAACATCGAGTATAGGATGCAAAGCTAAAATTAATATTACACGTGTGCCCAATGGGAGTCTTCATCTTTCCACAATGATTTCGTATCATAGTCACACATTGAGTCCACATAAATCTTGGTTATTTAGATACAATAAAAAGTTAGAGTACCATGACAAGCAAATTCTTGCGTTGAATGACCATGTCAGTATACGAGTAAACAAGAATTTCAATTCTTTTTGTGGTGGCAGCAGATGGTCATGCGAACCTAACTTTTGATAAGAAAAATTATCAGAATTTTCTAGAGAAAACTAGAAGGTTAAAAACTTGGTATTGGTGATGTTATAGTGGTTTGTGACTGTTTGCTTCAAAATGCAGTCGGACAACCCAAACTTTTTTCATGGCTCTTGATGGTGAACCCCGACTTAGGAATGTTTTTGGGCTAATGCCAGAGGTAGAGCAGTGTAGTATGACTCTTTTCATGACATCATTACTTTTGACACAAACATATTTGGTGAACAAATATGATATGCCTTTTGCTTGTTTTATTGGAGTGAATCATCATGGGCAGCCAGTGTTGCTAGGATGTGCTTTATTATCAAATGAAGATATTGCAAACATGTGTTTGGTTATTTCAAGCATGGCTTAAATTTATGTCAAATCGTCAACCGGAAGTTATTGTAAATGACCAAGCAAAAGCAATTCAGAATGGTGTGGAAATAGTTCCCCGAAATATCGATACAGATGGTGCTTGTGGCATATAATGAAAAAGATACATGAGTAGTTAGGTGGGCATGATGAATATGATCACATCAAGGTTGCCGTTGGCAAGACATTCTGTGATTCATTAACAATTATAGAGTTTGAAGGTGCTTGGATGCATATGCTTGAGAAGTATAGTCTTGGAGATAATGAATGTTTTTAATTGCTTTATGACAATCCACATCGCCGATTCTAATATTTGTGAAAGATGCCTTCTGGTCAAGTATGTCTACAACACAACATAGTGAGAGTATGAATGTCTTCTTTGATGGGCATGCTAACGCAAAACTACATTGAAGCATTTTGTTATCCAATACGAGAATGCTTTTTGTGATAAAGTTGAGAATGGGAATATTGCTGATTTTAGTTCCTTTTATTCAACCACACCTTCGATCACACACTTTGACACCGAGAAGCAATTTCAATCAGTTTAACATGTGCTCTCAATGTGAACTAACATGTAATCCCAACTAGCAGTAACATGTGCTCCAACTAAGCACTAATTTGTGCTCCCAAGGTGAACTAACATGTGCTTCCAACTAGCATAAACATGTGCTCGCAACTTGAACTCATCTGTACTTTCCCACCGCAACAACCCGTTTTCCGAATAGATAAGAAAACTCAGAAGAAACAAAAAGACGGAAAAACCAAAATTCAAGAAAAAACTAAGAAGAAATAAAAACCAAATAAACTAAAAACGCTTACCAGTACATCCAGCGCGCAACACATAGCGATGCTGGGGCACACCAAGTGGAGTGTTGGAGCACATCTATGTCTAGGAAAAGTGCGTGGGGGGTGGTGAGCACCCTCCAACTAGTTATTTATTTTAAAGGTTCACCCTCCAACTAGTTGCTCCCAAGGAATAGGCGTGGAACCACATATACCGCGCCTGGGCCAAGGCCCATCTCCAGCTCTTTATTTGTTTTTCAAGGAAAATGCATTTCACATATTTAAAAATAAATCATCAGCTTATGAAAACAGTATATATATTACAAAAAAATAAACTAAAACACGGTCTCGCATATGAAAAACTTCCATTGCGTTTACTTGCGGAAAAAAAACTTTATCTGTCATGGCTGTACAAGGAACCCCGGAATAGCAAAGATATATCTAGGTTCGTAGACCACGTAGCGACGACTATAAACATGGAAGCGAGTCGAACGCGTGTCGCTATCATCGGTCGTCTCCCTTTTTTAAGAGAGAAGGCACGCAGGCCCGACTTCAAATTAATGAAGCCATCAACCGGCTAAGATACAATGGTGCTGACTTGACCAAAAATTGAAATAATACATGCACATATCACTACGACCAGGGCGACAACGAACAAAGCACCGAGAGAAGCAACGATCAAGCCGCCGGAGGTCTCGCAAGAGCGTAACGCTAGAACCGAAGCCACCCGACGACAACAGTTGCCATGGACATGAAAATCCAGACCGCTTGAAGGAACACGTCAACTCCGCCTCTCGCCGCCTCGGGCCACTTCCGGAGGGGGAGATCGCTATCTCCCCTTCATCTAGATCGTGCCATACACGCAGACGACCACCACCGGCCGACGACCAACTAGAAAACAAGGTGAGGAGCCGCTGAAAGATGCGGAAGGGCCCACACACCACCACCAACATCGGCAACTAGGGGAATCCAGCACCGCCGCCGCTACCAACCACCACGCACCAGGACCACAACCCCCAACCACCCCTTGATAGACGCCTCCAGGGAGGACCAAGATGCCAGGACGCCTCGCTGGCCCAAATGAAAAGGCCAAGAGTTTCGTCCGAAGAAGGATGGAGGAGGAGGGGGCAGACCTGGAAGCTTGACCCGCCCTCAAGAGGGAGAACGGTACCGGAGCACCGCCGGTGTGGAGGTCGGCCCGAAATCGACTAGGGGTTTCCCCCATTTCAAGGCTCGCCACCCCAAAGCTGCAGCAAGACCTCGCCCGCCCTCATGCTGCCCATGCGGCCCGTCTGGGACGGCTAGCACCCGCGCGCGTCATCCACCGAAGAGATCGACGCCGCCATCTTCATCCAATGCTGCCGCCCTGGCTTCCAGAGCCCCTCACACCGGCGCGAGGCAGCAGATCCTCGCCGCCACCTTCACCGAAAGACGCGCAGCAGCCGGCGGCCTCCTCGGGTGGCGGCAGGGAGGGGGGAGAAGGGAGGAGAGGTGGTGGCTGCGAGGGTTTGGGGCCGATCGGGAGTGGTGACGCGAGAGCGCGGGGGAGGCGAGGGGGGGGGCATCGCTCATCTCTAACCGTAGCTAGGCAAAACCTGTCGTAACAGATAGTCGGGAAGTTGTCGCGCTAAGGCCTCACAGAATCATGGCACCAAAATGTTCATCACCATTTAAAAAAAAAGCATATTTATAAAATGTACCGAACTAACTTATATACCCGTTTTCTACCAAGAATTATATACCCTTCGGTTGTTGTCACTTGTTCAGCTTCGCGGCGTCTTTTCTGTGTATTTTAGGGAAGCCATGTTTTGTACGTACATCATTGTAAATTAGAGGCGTGAATGACTAGCTAGCTAGCTTTGGCGTCATGCCAATTACTCAATACCATTTTCTTGATCGTAGGCTCGGAGCCGCGATGGGTGTCCCGATCGATCATGGCTTAGGTTTAAGCTCCGCTCGCGCCAAGTACTGTAATTGGTTAGCATAATTTGGACCTTTAATTACGGTAGTGCAGTGCAACGCAAGTGCTCATGGCGTCAATTCCACTGCATCGCGGGGTAGGCGACAAAGGGGGTGCCACTGTTTTCCCTTGTCACGCGGGAACTTGCGTGGTAGCTCGCCAGGCTCTCAGTTTGTCATCAGGATGATCGAACGATGCCTGCGCCATGGGAGGGATGGGGACGGGCGGGCTCGGCGGTTACATTTAGAGAGCAAAACGGAAGTTTTGAAAAGGACGTCCGTGCAAATCAGGAACCGCCGGTGATGCGTTCAGTTCGGAGTATGGAGTTCAGTTGAGAGACGACGTACGACCGCTTCAAGATACCGCTGCTCTAGGAGATTCCGAGCAGAACCGGACGTCGTTTTCCGGCTCGACGTGGAATCTACTCACGGCGGAGGTGCTATGCGTCGGCAGGTGATTAAATTTACGGTGGAAACCTGGAACACGACGCTTGCTCCCACGGTTTCCACGGAGCTGTGAGTTAGACGTGTTCACCGACAGGGAAAAACCTCGACCGCAACAAATCGAAAACACTCTAGAAACAAATTAACATCCCTAGTGAAGCAGAGATATTTTTATTTTACTTCTATATATAAAAACAAATCAACGTCAGGCACAATTATACTTCCGGCTCGTCGGGGTCAAATCCTATGTACGGCAGGAGTCGGTGGTAGAAGTGTCTGCTTGGTACGGCTAAACACTTCTCTTTTCTGTGTTTTTTTTTTGTAATTCCTACCTCCCTCTTTCGCTCGGAGACGGCGTCCCATCGATAACAAAGGATAATTGTGTGCATATTGGATGATTGTTTGTGATTATGAAGTCCTTATAAATATCACTAAACATTGTATGAATGTGCGCATATTGTCCTTGGTAGTTGTTTAGAAAATTAACAACCCGTTTCTTTTATATCAAAGACCACACGACATGCTTTTAGTGCTACAAGCATACAAGGAAGAACGAAAACAACAAAGAAATGAAAAGAATAGGCCAATCTAAGACATACCATGGGTTATGTAATAGATATATGTTTCTTTTCATTATCATTCACTATTGTATGGCCAACAATCATTGGTACGTAGTCATCTCCCGGTGCTGGCTACATGGATCTGACGGCGACGGCTGGACCCTTAATCTAGCCTTCGACAGAGAAGGCGGCGGTCCGTGCACAAGAAGCGGATGGAGTTCTTCGAACAAATCTGGGTGAAAATCTGCTCTTGGCTAGATGCCAAAGCCGGTGGTGGCGGCGCTCTACGGTGTCGTTTCCTTCTTGAAGGCATCACCGTGGAGAAATTCTAGACTACGATCTGCTACCTCCGGCGAAAACCCTAGATCGATAGATCAGAAGACGGCGCCGTGTTTTGTGTCGTTTCCCCTTTGGGGGCGTCTTTCTTGAAGGTGTACGCGGGCTCGAGGGACCAATGGACGACGTCTTTGGTGGAGCGGTGCTTCATCATGCACTTTGATGGTGACAGATCTCGATGGCATGGCGCTCCGGAGATTAGGCGCCTGATGTGCGATGATGGACTCGCGCAGGAGGGTGACGCTGTTTGGCTTCGTCGTGACGTCGACGGCAGCTAGACCGGGCAAGATAGATGCAGCAGTACAACTCTGAAGATGGATTGGTGACAGACGACTATGGCGGCCTCATACCTGATAGGTGTCTTGGTTGAGGAGTGCGCCGGACTGGTGGGTGCCCCATACCCGGCAGGCGTCCTGGTTGGGACCTCAGGTCTTAGATGTTAGGTTTGGCTGCGAGGTCTGTTTGGTATTAGGCCCAGACTATCAGCATCCCTTCATCAACTGAATAGAAATAGCGACAGATATTGCCTAGACGGTTGCTTTAGTCTTACTGTTGTATAACTTTGTAAGGTCTTGTGTGAATAATTAATAAAATGGTTACATGCATCATCTAGATATAGAGGTCGTGAGTCCTCCTTCTTTTCTAAAAAAACAATCATTGTTACGTAGAGTGTTTAATTCCCGAGGAGTTGGGAGCACGTTACTATTTTTTGTTTGTCCTCTGTTAAAATGACAATTCTTTTGCTAAAAGGATTTGTCTATTCTGTCACATTTGATTACTTTTTTCCTTGGGTTGCCAAATAACTAGTGCCAACTATTCTGTTTCAAGAAAAGAGTTACTTGTGCAAAACAGCACCTTTGGTGCAACTTGTAATAGTTGAACAACGTTTCACTGAAAATATATCCGAGAGGCAATAATAAAATTGTTACTATTCTACTAGCAACGGGAGATAAAAAAAATTATGCGCTAGCCAATAAGTATGACTCAATACCGTGGCATATATGAGTGTCCTCTATTTTAACACGGCGGCTCATCATGTTGCCAATTATTCCCCCTCCCCGCTATTGATGGTCGCGATGTCTAGGTGATCACAATGCATTCGACGTGGTAAATCTCAAGGCTATGTTCAAAACTTTGAAACAAATCTCATCGACCATGAACTAGTCCCAATGCCTAGACATATAAAGACTTCCGAAAAACTAATCAAATCCCAGACATAAAGACTTTTAAATTGGTGAACATTTTTTTCGAATCAATAAACATTTTTATTGAAATTTTGGATTTTCTAAAAAAAATCATGAATATTTTTTGAAATGCATGAAAATATTTTTAATTCATGAACGTTTTTTTACTCAACAAACATTTTGAATCAATGAACTTCTAAAAAACATTGAGAAAAAACTTCATTATTTATTTCTTTGTAATTTTTCTAAAATTCCATGGACATTTTTTTAGATTCCCGAATATGTTTCAAATACATGATCATTTTTTTTCAAAATCATGAACATGATCTTATTTCCCGACCATTTTTCCCAAATCATGATTTTTTTTATAATTTGCAAACAGTTTTGCAAAACCACAACATTTTTTGAATCTGCGAATTTTTTTTGATTTCCTAAACACTTTTTGAATTCACATACATTTTATGATTACAAAAAAAATTGAAAACTCTCAACTTTGAAAATTCCGAAATAGTTTAAAGAAGGAAGAAAAAACAAAATGAAAAAGAACAGCGGAGTCAAGCCCTTATGGTGCGGCCCATGAAAACATATGTGGGGGAGGACGTGCGTGAATAGGGGATGGAAAAAATGTGGAACCTACGTATCGAACCCTAGTCTACTGGCTAGTAGAGCAATGCATTAGCCACTGTGCTGCCTATGTTCCTGTGTTTTATGTTAGTATTGCCTCCATAAAATAACAAAGCACTGCGGCGACTTAGAAAAAAAATTGAATCGTTTTGTTTACTTAAGGGTGGCATAGTGGGTAATTTATAGCAACTTTAGGGGTATTTTTTAGATGGACGACCAGAAGCACTAGCTGCTTTATTATTAGGGAAAGATATATGTGTTCATAATTAAGTTTATCTTTCTATATGAATTGCAATGGTTCTTGAATGTGATATTCGAAATAAAACCTAGTTTCATGTGTAGAATGATAAACACCAAACACATCCCTACTTGAGCCTTTGAACTAGTTCCTGCATTTGTTGATGATCTTGTTTTTCTGATCATGGTGTTGTTAATGTAACGAGGATGCCGATAATAGTGAGAACGCATTGTTAAGGTAATGATGGTGTTGGATAAACTCAACTTATGAAATATTGCGAGATCATGTCGTCAATTTGTTGCCAGCATTCTAATATAAAGTGTTATAGTTTGCGTGCGTCCTTAGACCATGAGAATATTGTAGACCCGGAAGGCAAATGGTTATTTTGGAGTTCCCAAATGTTACTCTGTAACTGGGTAATTATAAATGTCACTTTCAGATACACCGGAAAAGTATGTCGCTGTGCTAGATATGTCAAGATTGGGATTTGCCCCTCTGGGATGAGAGATACACTCTGAGCCCACTCGGTATTACGGTGTTCAGAATCGTATGGCTAGGTATAGTGACTAAGATGTTAGTCACGGGAATACTAGAATGTGGTAAGGGAAAAATACAAATCGGTAATGAAGTTAATTAGTTATAGTGATCAAGGTATTGATCATGAGAATATCGTAAAAGTCTCAGCAGGCAAAAGGACTTGTATGTGGTAATACAAAGGTTTGCTCAATAATGATCTTCATCCGTATGTGGCAATTATTATGGGTGTACAGACCCCGCTAATGATTATTGACCGGAAGGTGTTCTAGAAATGTCGACATATTCTCAAACCTTAACGGTTAGCAACATGCATGAGTACCATCATATCATTAAGAATGGTATAGTGAAGGAAATATGCCCTAGAGGCAATAATAAAGTTGTTATTTATATTTCCTTATATCATGATAAATGTTTATTATTCATGCTAGAATTGTATTAACCGGAAACTTGATACATGTGTGAATACATAGACAAAACAGAGTGTCCCTAGTATGCCTCTACTTGACTAGCTCGTTAATCAAAGATGGTTAAGTTTCCTAGCCACAGACATGTGTTGTCATTTGATGAACGGGATCACATCATTAGAGAATGATGTGATGGACAAGACCCATCCGTTAGCTTAGCATAATGACCGTTTAGTTTTATTGCTATTTGCTTTCTCCATGACTTATACATGTTCCTATGACTATGAGATTATGCAACTCCCGAATACCGGAGGAACACCTTATGTGCTATCAAACATCACAACGTAACTGGGTGATTCTAAAGATGCTCTACAGGTGTCTCCGAAGGTGTTTGTTGCGTTGGCATAGATCAAGATTAGGATTTGTCACTCTGTGTATCGGAGTGGTATCTCTAGGCCCTCTCGGTAATGCACATCACTATAAACCTTGCAAGCAATGTAACTAATGAGTTAGTTATGGGATGATGCATTACGGAACGAGTAAATAGACTTGCCGGTAACGAGATTGAACTAGGTATAGATCAAATCTTGGGCAAGTAACATACCGATGACAAAGGGAACAACGTATGTTGTTATGTGGTTTGACCGATAAAGATCTTCTAGAATATGTGGGAGCCAATATGAGCATCCAAGTTCCGCTATTGCTTATTGACCGGAGATGAGTCTCGGTCATGTCTACATAGTTCTCGAACCCGTAGGGTCCGCACGCTTAACGTTCGATGACGATCGGTATTATGAGTTTATGTGTTTTGATGCACCGAAGGTAGTTCGGAGTCCTAGATGAGATCACGGACATGACGAGGAGTCTCAAAATGGTCGAGACATAAAGATTGATATATTGGAAGACTATATTCGGACACCAGAATAGTTCTGAGGTGTATCGGGTATTTTTAGAATCTGGGAGGTTACAGAACCCCCCCGGGAGGTTATTGGGCCTCATGGGCCTAGTGGTGGAAGAGAGAAGGGAGTCCAAGGTGTGGCGCGCGCCCCCCTTAGCCAAAACCGAATTGGACTAGGGGGCCATCCCCCCTTTCCTTCTCTCCTCCCTCTCTTTCCTTCTCTCCTACTCCGATTAGGAAAGGGAATCCTACTAGGACATGGGAGTCCTAGTAGGACTCCCTATGCTTGGCGCGCTCCCTAGGCCGGCCACCTCCTCCCTCCCTCCTTTATATACGGGGGAGGGGAGCACCCCAGAGGCACCCAAGATTTGTCTTAGCCGTGTGCGGTGCCCCCCCCCCCACAGTTACACACCTCGGTCATATTGTCATAGTGCTTAGGCGAAGCCCAGCGCTGGTAAGTTCATCATCACTGTCACCATGCTGTCGTGCTGACAGAACTCTCCCTCAGCCTCAACTGGATCAAGAGTACAAGGGACGTCATTGAGCTGAACGTGGTGGTGCCGTACGTTCGGTGCTTGGATCGGTTGGATCGCGAAGACGTTTGACTACATCAACCGCGTTACTAAACACTTCCGCTATCGGTCTACGTGGGTACGTGGACACACTCTCCCCGCACGTTGCTATGCTTCTCCTAGATAGATCTTGCGTGATCGTAGGATTTTTTTTTGAAATACTACGTTCCCCAACATATAGAAGGGTTCCTAAAGTGTTTAGGATGGTCTTAGAAGTGTTCCGGGAGATCTCTAAGTGTCTCAGTGATATTCAGAACTGTCCCGGAATGTCCGGGGATGCTTTGAAAGGTGACAGAAGCTTGACTCCAGAGGCTTCTTAAACATTTTGGAACGTTCCACATGGGCCAACTCCACTTATTTTGGGGGCACCGCAGCCCATGGTGTCCATATCGGCTAGCGCCCCCATCCCCGCTGCTTGGGGAAGACAAGTGAAAAAGGAAGTCCTAGTCTCCTAGTAGGATTAGGACACTGCGCATGGGGAGAGGTACCCCCCCCCCCCCCAAGTTGGTCGCCCCTCTTGGCCCCTCCACCTATATACAGGTGGGGAGGGTCATACCAAGGAGAATACCAAGCCTCTCGATCGACCCCTCCCTTGCTAGGGGCCGCCCACCTCTCTCCGTATAGATCTGACCTAGATCGGTATGCTTCTAGGATGCTTCTCCCTGTAATTATTCGTGTTAGTTCTATGGATTTTTATGGTGTTGCTAGATCGGTATGCGTGTATAAGTTGGAGGTATAATCTACTTTGACACTAGATCGTAGGGTCGTTTTGGCAAAAATTCTCATGGGTAGGTATAACCTAGTTGCGGGAATCGACAAGCTTCGCCGATAATATTTTCCACTTCCATTGTGTTGATTGTTAGTATGATTGTTGCTATCTGTACCTAGTGATCATGGGCTTGTTGTGCACCGTATTTTTTTGTTTGCATAACACATTCCCTACACGTTTAAACATTTTAACCACAACTATTCGGCTAATATTCTACACCATGCCCAAATTTTAAGGCTTAATCTGTTTGGCACCAAATTAGAAGATTGGCCCCACACGTGGCAAAAAAGTGTGAGGACGTGTGGACCTCTCCTAAGCTCCCTGCTCTTCCGCCCAAGGCAAATCCAAAATCCACCACCAAGTCGGCTAACTGCAGTAGCTGCTAACACATCCATAAGGCCATGTCGTCCCCTCCTCCTCATTAGAAGGCGGCGGCTAAGTCCGCTTGCCCCACCGCACCACTAACCGCAGATCTACAACATCAACAAGCACTAGCTCCGAGAATTGTCTAGTGGCTCACCACCGGTACCTCATCCCCTCGCCGTCCTTGCAACAACGCAATGCAGTCATTGCCTACCACCGCTCTAGCTATAGCGTTGATCCAAGTGTCAAAACTTTGAATTCTGAACTCTAAAGAATTCAACACCTTGCAGGAGAGAAAGAGATGAACATATAAGATCAATGGATGGATGGTTATGATTTCTTTGAGTAAAGGGTGATAAACAACTGATATTGACCAAGGGCTCTTGTTGGGGATATTACTACTGGGCGTAAACCGGCCAGGAGAGGCCGGGTTATCCCCATAATGGATCACTGTACCTGAAGCCCATGAAGACAGACGGTGGTGCTTTATGAAGGCCCAGGGCCCAAAGACGGTTTAAGGTCTGTAGATGTAAACCGATATTGATATGTAAACTTGTGTTGTAAGATAGAAAGAGAAGAGACCGAGCTGGACACGTTTATGAGCCGGCCTCGGGATCCTGTAAACCGACGGGCGTCAACCCATGTATATAAGGGGACGACCCGGCGGCGGTTTAGGGACAACAAACAACAACTCGAGAGCCAGGTATAGCGAATTCGCTCCCTGGACATCGAAACCCTAGCAATTCCACAGCAACTAGATTAGGCCTTTACCTTCACTGCAAGGGGCCAAACCAGTCCCTTGTCCTCTTTAACCCCTTTAAGCTAACCCGTCGCGATGGCTCCACGACTAAGTCCTTTCTCTAGGACATCTATCGTGACAAAACCATGACAGTTGGCGCCCACCGTGGGGCTATCGCACGATGGTTTCGAGTTCTTAGAGGGCAGCTTCGAAGGACTCAAGGGCTACGCTGTGGGCCGGATGACCAAGAGTCGTCGCGGCAAGCTCTACATCGACGACGCGGGCTGGGGGCCCGAGGTCGGCTCAATCGAGTACGGGTACCGGGTCCCCTTCGGCGGCATCCACGTTTTCATTGACAAGATTGGCGAACCGGGCCATGAGCCGGACATCTGCACCAACATCATCGAGACGGCTCAGCATGCGAAATCTGCCCGAGTTAAGCCTGTCATGAAGCGTGCCTTCGTGGGAGTTATCCACGGAGTGGAATCTAAGGATAGATCGGAATCTGGTGGTGAAACCGTCGTTTATTCCGGCGATGAGTCATCAACCAGAGAGACTGAGTCATTGTACTAGTTGCAAGATGGCCGGATTGGGGGCTATTCCGACGGCGACAGTATTCCAGACCCCTTTGATCCTCCAAACCGGGTTGCGATCTTCATGGCCGGTACACAGACAGTGCTCCACTCTTCAACCGCAGCAGTGATGGTTTTCGGATTAGTAGCAGCGACAGCGGCCGGGGCAGGAGGCCTCGTGCGACCGCCGGCTCAGGTTTTATCTGATTTATTTGATGCTTTGGCAGCACTAATGGCGGAGGTTAATCCGGCGAATCAAGATGAGCATAATGCGGAAATCGCGAAGGTGAAAGATCAGATAACCCAGGCCAAGGCCGACCTGGCAGCTGAGGATACCAGGATGGCTGCGGAACGGGCCGCATTGGACGCACAGGCTTACTGGCTTATGCTGGATCAGAGCGGGTCAGACGATGTCATGAGGAGAAGGTACCGATCTCACCTGCCGCCGGTTTATGAGGCCAAGAACCTCTTTAATACCCCAGGAGCGGGGACCAGTAATCAGCCAGTGTTAAGCCGGGCAGAGGCACCTGGAACAAGGGCACCAGTTCAGCCACGACCGACTGATCCGCCTCGTCAGAACAACGTTTTGTCACAGTACGTCCCAACACCACCGGGTCATTACTCTAACACGATGGATAACATTGTCGCTGCTGCTTCACGACTGGCGACCCTCCCGATCGAAGGCGAGTCCCCAGTAGCGGTCGAGACGCGACTGGGCTACGGAGCTCCTTGATACGTCTCCAGCGTATCTATAATTTTTGATTGCTCCATGCTATATTATCTATTGTTTTGGACTATATTGGGCTTTATTTTCCACTTTTATATTACTTTTGGGATTAACCTATTAACAGGAAGCCCAGCCCAGAATTGCTGTTTTTTTGCCTATTTCAGTGTTTCGAAGAAACGGAGTCCAAACAGAATAAAATCTTCGGAAACGTGATTTTCTCATCAGATAGGACCCAGGAAACTTGTACCCTCCGTCAATAAAGCCATGAGGCGGCCACGAGGGTGGAGGGCGCCCCCCCCCCTAGGGCACGCCCCCTGCCTCGTGGGCCCCTCGAAGCTCCACCGACGTACTCCTTCCTCCTATATATACCTACGTACCCCCAACAGATCAGAGACGGAGCCAAAAACCTAATTCCACCGCCGCAACTTTCTGTATCCATGAGATCCCATCTTGGGGCCTGTTAGGAGCTCACTGGAAGGGATTCCACCACGGAGGGCTTCTACATCATCATCAAAGCCTCTCCGATGAAGTGTGAGTAGTTTACCTCAGACCTTCGGGTCCATAGTTAGCAGCTAGATGGCTTCTTCTCTCTTTTTGGATCTCAATACAATGTTCTCCCCCTCTCTCGTGGAGATCTATTCGATGTAATCTTCTTTTTGCGGTGTGTTTGTTGAGAAAGATGAATTGTGGGTTTATGATCAAGATTATCTATGAGCATTATTTGAATCTTCTCTGAATTCTTTTATGTATGATTGAGTTATATTTGCAAGTCTCTTTGAATTATCCGTTTGGTTTGGCCAACTAGATTGGTAGTTCTTGCAATGGGAGAAGTG
This sequence comes from Aegilops bicornis, assembly GCA_021605145.1. Lineage (NCBI taxonomy): Eukaryota > Viridiplantae > Streptophyta > Magnoliopsida > Poales > Poaceae > Aegilops > Aegilops bicornis. Next base: position 639,325,433 of record CM038675.1, read on the forward strand.
CTTAGCTTTGGGTTCAATCTTGCGGTGTCCTTTCCCGATGTGATGTAAAGGGTTGCAAGGCACATATTGTATTGTTGTCATCGAGGATAACAAGATGGGGTATTTATCATATTGCATGAATTTATTCCTCTAAATCATGTCATCTTGCTTAAGGCGTTACTCTGTTTTCATTAACTTAATACTCTAGATGCATGCTGGATAGCGGTCGATGAGTGGAGCAATAGTAGTAGATGCAGGTAGGAGTCGGTCTACTTGTCTCGGACGTGATGCCTATATACATGATCATACCTAGATACTCTCATAACTATGCTCAATTACATCAATTGCTCAAGAATTCGTTCACCCACCGTAAAATACTTATGCTCTTGAGAGAAGCCACTAGTGAAATCTATGGCCCCCGGGTCTATTTTCATCATATTAATCTTCCTACACTTTATTATTGCTTTGCTCTTTTTTTTGCCTTTTATTTTTACTTTGCATCTTTATACCAAAAATACCAAAAATATTATCTATCATCTCTATGAGATCTCACTCTCGTAAGTGATCGTGAAGGGATTGACAACCCCTATTCGCATTGGTTGCGAGGAGTTATTTGCTTTGTGTAGGTACGAGGGACTCGCGCGTGGCCTCCTACTGGATTGATACCTTGGTTCTCAAAATCTGAGGGAAATACTTACGCTACTCTGCTGCATCATCCTCTCCTCTTCGGGGAAAACCAACGCAAGCTCAAGACGTAGCAAGAAGGATTTCTGGCGCCGTTGCCGGGGAGTCTACGCACAAGTCAACATACCAAGTACCCATCACAATCCCTTATCTCTCGCATTACATTATTTGCCATTTGCCTCTCGTTTTCCTCTCCCTCACTTCACCCTTGCCGCTTTTATTCGCCCTCTCTTTCCCAATCTCCTCCGCTCTTTTCGCTTGCCTTTTTACATTTGCTCGTGTGTGTTGGATTGCTTGCTTGTCACTATGGCTCAAGATAATACCAAATTGTGTGACTTTAACAATACCAACAATAATGATTTCCTTAGCACTCGATTGCTCCTCTTGCCAATCTTGAATCATGTGAAATCAATGCTGCTTTATTGAATCTTGTTATGAAAGATCAATTCGCCGGCCTTCCCAGTGAAGATGCCGCTACTCATCTAAATAGCTTCGTGGATTTGTGTGATATGCAAAAGAAGAAAGATGTTGACAATGATGTTGTTAAATTGAAGCTATTTCCTTTTTCGCTTAGAGATCGTGCTAAAGCTTGGTTTTCGTCTTTGCCTAAAAATAGTATTGATTCTTGGAACAAGTGCAAAGATGCTTTTATCTCTAAGTATTTTCCTCCCGCTAAGATCATCTCTCTTAGAAACGATATTATGAATTTTAAGCAACTTGATCATGAACATGTTGCACAAGCTTGGGAGAGAATGAAATTAATGATACGTAATTGCCCTACTCATGGTTTGAATTTGTGGATGATTATACAAAAAATTTATGCCGGATTGAATTTTGCTTCTAGAAATCTTTTAGATTCGGCCGCGGGAGGCACTTTTATGGAAATCACTTTAGGAGATGCTACTAAACTCCTAGATAATATTATGGTTAATTATTCTCGATGGCACACTGAAAGATCTACTAATAAAAAAGTGCACGCGATAGAAGAAATTAATGTTTTGAGTGGAAAGATGGATGAACTTATGAAATTATTTGCTACTAAGAGTGTTTCTTCTGATCCTAATGATATGTCTTTGTCTACTTTGATTGAGAATAATAATGAATCTATGGATGTGAATTTTGTTGGTAGGAATAATTTTGGTAACAACGCATATAGAAGGAATTTTAATCCTAGGCCCTATCCTAGTAATCCTTCCAATAATTATGGAAATTCCTACAACAACTCTTATGGAAATATTAATAAGATGCCCTCTGAATTTGAGAATAGTGTTAAAGAGTTTATCAATTCACAAAAGAATTTTAATGCTTTGCTTGAAGAGAAACTACTTAAAATTGATGAATTGGCTAGGAACGTTGATAGAATTTCTCTTGATGTTGATTCCTTAAAGCTTAGATCTATTCCTCCTAAGCATGATATCAATGAGTCTCTCAAAGCCATGAGAATTTCCATTGATGAGTGCAAGGAAAGAACCGCTAGGATGCGTGCTATGAAAGATGCCTTTATTAAAGCGTGTTCTTCCAATTTCCATGAAAATCAAGATGAAGATCTAAAATTTATTGATGTGTCCCCTATCAAATCCTTGTTTTTCAATATGAATCTTGATAATGATGAGATTGAATATGAGTCACCTTTACCTAGAAGGCATTCTAAAAATTCAGAGCTTTTAGATTATGATGCTAAAATTGATAAAAGTGGGATTGAAGAAAGTAAATCCCTAGATGTTGCTAAACCTGCTATTTTGGATTTCAAGGAATTTAATTATGAAATTTGATCTTTAATTGATTGTATTTCCTTGTTACAATATGTGCTAAATTCTCCGCATGCTTACAGTCAAAATAAATCGTTTACTAAACATATCGTTGATGCCTTGATGCAATCTTATGAGGAAAAACTTGAGTTGGAAGTCTCCATCCCTAGAAAACTTTATGATGAGTGGGAACCAACTATTAAAATTAAGATTAAGGATCATGAATTTTATGCTTTATGTGATTTGGGTGCTAGTGTTTCCACTATTCCTAAAACTTTGTGTGATTTGCTAGATTTCCATGATTTTGATGAATGCTCTCTAAACTTGCACCTTGCGGATTCCACTATTAAGAAACACTATGGGAAGAATTAATGATGTTCTTATTGTTGCAAATAGGAATTATGTGCCCGTAGACTTTATCGTTCTTGATATAGATTGCAATCCTTCATGTCCTATTATTCTTGGTAGACCTTTCCTTAGAACGATTGGTGCAATTATTGATGTGAAGGAAGGGAATATTAGATTCCAATTCCCATTAAAGAAAGGCATGGAACACTTACCTAGGAAGAAGATAAAATTACCATATGAATCTATTATGAGAGCCACCTATGGATTGCCTACCAAAGATGGCAATACCTAGATCTATCCTTGCTTTTATGCCTAGCTAGGGGCGTTAAACGATAGCGCTTGTTGGGAGGCAACCCAATTTTATTTTAGTTTTTTTGTTTTTGTTTCTGTTTAGGAATAAATAATCCATATACCTTCTGTTTATATGTGGTTTTATGTTTTAATTAGTGTTTGTGCCAAGTTAAACCTATAGGATCTTCTTGGATAATAGTTATTTGATCTTGCTGTAATTTACAGAAACTTTCGGTTCACGAAAACAATTGTTAAAAATCACCAGAACGTGATAAAATAGTGATTCAAATTGCTGATTATCAATAAACCAATTTCCTAAGTCTTCCTATTTTGACTGAATTTTTGGAGTTTCAGAAGTTTGGGTTAGCTACAGATTACTACAGACAGTTCTGTTTTTGACAGATTCTGTTTTCGTGTGTTGTTTGCTTATTTTGATGAATCTATGGCTAGTAAAATAGTTTATAATCCATAGAGAAGTTGGAATACAGTAGGTTTAACACCAATATAAATAAAGAATAAGTTCATTACAGTACCTTAAGTGGTCTTTTGTTTTCTTTCGCTAACAGAGCTCACGAGTTTTCTGTTGAGTTTTGTGTTGTGAAGTTTTCAAGTTTTGGGTGAATTTTTTTTGATGGATTATGAAACAAGGAGTGGAAAGAGCCTAAGATTGGAGATGCCCATGGAACCCCCATGATAATCCAAGGACACCAAAAAGTCAAAGCTTGGGGATGCCCCGGAAGGCATCCCTCTTTAAATCCACTTCCATCGGTAACTTTACTTGGAGCTATATTTTTATTCACCACATGATATGTGTTTTGCTTGGAGCGTCTTGTATTATTTGCGTCTTTGCTTGTTAGTTTCCCACAATCATCCTTGCTGTACACACCTTTTGAGAGAGCCATACATGAATTGTAATTTATTAGAATACTCTATGTGCTTCACTTATATCTTTTGAGCTTTATAGTTTTGCTCTATGTGCTTCACTTATATCTTTTGAGCCTTATAGTTTGCTCTAGTACTTCACATATATATTTTAGAGCATGGTGGTGGATTTGTTTTAAAGAAACTATTGATCTCTCATGCTTCACTTAGATTATTTTGAGAGTCTTAAATAGCATGATAATTTGATTAAAATAATAATATGCTTGGTATTCAAGATTTGTAAAACTTTCTTTTGAGTGCGTTGAATACTAAGAAAAGTTTGATGCTTGATAGTTGTTTTGAGATATGGAGGTGATAATATTAGAGTCATGCTAGTGGAGTAATTGTGAATTTGAGGAATACTTGTGTTAAAGTTTGTGATTCCCGTAGCATGCACGTATGGTGAACCGTTATGTGATGAAGTCGGAGCATGATTTATTTATTGATTGTCTTCCTTATGAGTGGCGGTCGGGGACGAGCGATGGTCTTTTCCTACCAATCTATCCCCTAGGAGCATGCGCGTAATACTTTGCTTTGATAACTTGTAGATTTTTGCAATAAGTATATGAGTTCTTTATGACTAATGTTGAGTCCATGGATTATACACAATTTTCTCACCCTTCCTCCATTGCTAGCCTTTCTAATACCGCGCTCTTTTCGCCGGTATCATACAACCACCATATACCTTCCTCAAAACAGCCACCATACCTACCTATCATGGCATTTCCATAGCCATTGCGAGATATATTGCCATGCAACTTTCCACCGTTCCGTTTATTATGACGCGCTCCATCATTGTCATATTGCTTAGCATGATCATTTAGTTGACATCGTATTTGTGGCAAAGCCACCGTTCATAATTCTTTCATACATGTCACTTATGAATCATTGCATATCGATACATCACGGAGGCATTCATATAGAGTCATATTTTGTTCTAAGTATCGAGTTGTAATTGTTGAGTTGTAAGAAAAATAAAAGTGTGATGATCATCATTTTTAGAGCATTGTCCCAAGTGAGGAAAGGATGATGGAGACTATGATTCCCCCATAAGTCAGGATGAGACTCCGGACAAAAAAAAAAGAGAAAAAAAGAGGCCATAAAAAAAGAGAACAAGCCCAATAAAAAATAAGATAAAAAGAGAGAAGGGACAATGTTACTATCCTTTTACCACACATGTGCTTCAAAGTAGCACCATGATCTTCATAATAGAGAGTCTCTCGTTTTGTCACTTTCATATACTAGTGGGAATTTTTCATTATAGACTTTGGCTTGTATATTGCAATGATGGGCTTCCTCAAATTGCCCTAGGCCTTCAAGAGCAAGCGAGTTGGATGCACACCCACTTAGTTTCTTTTGTTGAGCTTTCATATGCTTATAGCTCTAGTGCACCCGTTGCATGGCAATCCCTACTCACTCACATTGATATCTATTGATGGGCATCTCCATAGCCCGTTGATACGCCTAGTTGATGTGAGACTATCTTCCCTCTTTTTGTCTTCTCCACAACCACCATTCTACTCCACATATATTGCTATATCCATGGCTCACGCTCATGTATTGCGTGAAGATTGAAAAGGTTTTGAAAATGTCAAAAGTATGAAACAATTGCTTGGCTTGTCATCGGGGTTGTGCATGATTTAAATACTTTGTGTGGTGAAGATAGAGCATAGCCAAACTATATGATTTTGTAGGTATAACTTTCTTTGGCCATGTTATTTTGAGAAGACATAATTGCTTTGTTAGTATGCTTGAAGTATTATTATTTTTATGTCAATATGAACTTTTGTCTTGAATCTTTCGAATCTGAATATTCATACCACAATTAAGAAGAATTACATTGAAATTATGCCAAGTAGCACTCCACATCAAAAATTCTCTTTTTATCATTTACCTACTCGAAGACGAGGAGGAATTAAGCTTGGGGATGCCTGATACGTCTCCAACGTATCTATAATTTTTGATTGCTCCATGCTATATTATCTATTGTTTTGGAGTATATTCGGCTTTATTTTCCACTTTTATATTACTTTTGGGACTAACCTATTAACCGGAGGCCCAGCCCAGAATTGCTGTTTTTTTGCCTATTTCAGTGTTTCGAAGAAACGGAATATCAAACGGAGTCCAAACGGAATAAAATCTTTGGAAATGTGATTTTCTCATCAGATAAGACCCAGGAGACTTGGACCCTCCGTCAAGAAAGCCACGAGGCGGCCACGAGGGTGGAGGGCACGCCCCCTGCCTCGTGGGCCTCTCGAAGCTCCACCGACGTACTCCTTCCTCCTATATATACCTACGTACCCCAACAGATCAGATACGGAGCCAAAAACCTAATTCCACCGCCGCAACTTTCTGTATCCACGAGATCCCATCTTGGGGCCTGTTCCGGAGCTCCGCCGGAAGGGGATTCCACCACGGAGGGCTTCTACATCATTGTCAAAGCCTCTTCGATGAAGTGTGAGTAGTTTACCTCAGACCTTCAGGTCCATAGTTAGTAGCTAGATGGCTTCTTCTCTCTTTTTGGATCTCAATACAATGTGCTCCCCCTCTCTCGTGGAGATCTATTCGATGTAATCTTCTTTTTGCGGTGTGTTTGTTGAGACCGATGAATTGTGGGTTTATGATCAAGATTATCTATGAGCATTATTTGAATCTTCTCTGAATTCTTTTATGTATGATTGAGTTATCTTTGCAAGTCTCTTAGAATTATCCTTTTGGATTGGCCAACTAGATTGTTATTTCTTGCAATGGGAGAAGTGCTTAGCTTTGGGTTCAATCTTGCGGTGTCCTTACCCAAAGGATGTAAAGGGTTGCATGGCACGTATTGTATTGTTGTCATCGAGGATAACAAGATGGGGTATTTATCATATTGCATGAATTTATTCCTCTACATCATGTCATCTTGCTTAAGGCATTACTATGTTTTCATTAACTTAATACTCTAGATGCATACTGGATAGCGGTCGATGAGTGGAGTAATAGTAGTAGATGCAGGCAAGAGTCGGTCTACTTGTCTCGGACGTGATGCCTATATACATGATCATACCTAGATACTCTCATAACTATGCTCAATTCTGTCAATTGCTCAACAATAATTCGTTCACCCGCCGTAAAATACTTATGCTCTTGAGAGAAGCCACTAGTGAAATCTATGGCCCCCGGGTCTATTTTCATAATATTAATCTTCCTCCGCTTTATTATTGCTTTGCTCTTTATTTTGCCTTTTATTTTTTACTTTGCATCTTTATACCAAAAATACCAAAAATATTATCTATCATCTCTATCAGATCTCACTCTCGTAAGTGACCGTGAAGGGATTGACAACTCCTATTCGCATTGGTTGCGAGGAGTTATTTGCTTTGTGTAGGTACGAGGGACTCGTGCGTGGCCTCCTACTGGATTGATACCTTGGTTCTCAAAAACTGAGGGAAATACTTACGCTACTCTGCTGCATCATCCTCTCATCTTCAGGGAAAAACAACGCAAGCTCAAGATGTAGCACTCCTTCAGACAGCTTTGACTCAGCAGCAGGCTTATTCATATAGTCGCGAAAGGATCCATTCTACTCCCCGCCCAAGCCAGAGTTACAGCAGGCATATCGATGAACCGGCCGTATCAAGCAGCCCGCGAAACCGTAATCCGCACCATGGCCATAACCCGGCGGGTGGCGGTGGTGATGCTCAGGATGTGGTTGATCATGCTAGGGCACGTTGAGAGGCCGAGTTAGCGGCGCAGCATGAAGCTCGCCAACTTACTCCAATTCATCCAACCACATCGGTGGAACCAAGGGTTACTTCCAGCTCTTTGGGAGTGTCGTGTCTCGTCCCAGCGTTGTGCAACGTGCGCCTGCCCAAGGATTTCAAGGGCCCACGTAAAGTGTCGAATTACACCGCCGATTTATCCCCTGAATCATGGGTTGAAAGCTATGAGATGGCAATGGAGATGCTGGATGTGGACGATACGGCGTGTGCTAAATACTTCACCATGATGCTAGAGGGGACAACCTGCACTTGGCTGAAGAACTTGTCGGCTAACTCCATTGGGTCATGGGCCAAATTAAGGGCCCGGTTTATCCAGAATTTCAAGGATACATGCAGGCAACCCATGTCAATTGTGGACTTAGCTGCATGTGTCCAGGAGGAAGGAGAATCAACAACTCGTTGTGTGCGCCGGGTTTCGGAGATTTTATATTCATCGTACCGCATCAACACCGATACATCAGTTTTGACATTGGAAGGCAATTGCCGGTTTGCACCTCTCAAGTTGAAGTTGGGGCGGCTCAAACGTCATTGTAATGACATGGGAACACTTATGGCAGCTCTGGTAAAGTATGCCGACTCTGATAGTACCAAGGACCCCGAGTCTGACGATGACAAGACAGGGAAGGGAAAGAAGAGCGGCAACACCAAGGGGCAGCAGCATAACCCAGCGGGTCATGGAAATAGCGGTAAGCGTAAGGCGGATAACAATTTAGATTTTGTGGCTAATACCAACATGCAGGACAAAGGTCAGAGATGGGAGGGTAAACCGCCCCAGCGTGGTGGAGGGCCAAGTCCTAATCCGGAGCGTTTGTCTTACCTGTTAAACCAGCCTTGCCCAAAGCACGGGACGCAGGACAAACCGTCCACGCACCTTTGGAAAGATTGTTATATCATGCAGGAGTTCAAAAATTCCGACTTTTTTCGGTATGATCACGGACCGGGCAGCGGTTCAGGCCCTGTATCTCATGGGCCGGGTTACGGTGGAGGCAGTTCCGGTTCAGGTTTTCACGGTAATCAGAGCGGACATGGTAATCAAGGCAATCAGGGCAATCAAGGTGGTTATAATCTTCAGGGCAATCAGCAGCAACAGTAGCAGTCGGACTACCAGAGCAACCCGAAGCAGTTGAATAGTTGGCAATATCATGTCTTCACCACAAGTCTATGCAAGCGCGATCAGAAACTTCATAAAAGGGCAGTGAATTCCGTTGAACCGGCGGTGCCCCGTTACTTGCACTGGTCTGAGCAGCCGATCGTGTGGAGTAGAGAGGATCATCCACCCCGGGTTGATAATCCGGGTCATCTGGCATTGGTGGTGGCGCCTCAGGTTGGAGGTTATAAGTTCACTAAGATACTCATGGATGGGGGGAGTAGTATCAATATCCTTTATTACGAAACCTTCCATCGCATGGGGTTAACAGATAAAAATCTTAAGCCGTCCAATACGGTCTTCCATGGTGTAGTGCCTGGTAAATCAGCATATCCTGTTGGTAAGATAGCTCTGGAGGTGGCTTTTGGAGATGAGCATGACTCGAGATCAGAGACATTGACTTTTGAAGTAGTGAAAATCAAGAGCCCGTATCATGCCCTGTTTGGACGGCCGGCTTATGCTAAGTTCATGGCAAGGCCCTGTTATGTCTATCTGCAACTCAAGATGCCGGACCATAAGGGGACCATCACGGTCCATGGGAGCCGCAAGATCACTTTAGAATGTGAAGAAGGTGATGCATCTTATGCTGAGTCGGTTTGCGCAATAGAGGAGTTGAAGTTCTATAAGGACAATGTTGGTCCGGCGGATATGACTTCTTTGAAAAAGCCAACTATGGAGCATGATGCGGCCTTGAAGTTTAAATCGGCTGATGAGACTAAGCTTGTCGATTTCGTTCCTGGCGATTCATCCAAGCAATTTAGCATCAGCGCTAACTTGGATCCGAAATAGGAAAGCGCGCTCATCGAGTTCATCCGTGAGAATCGGGACATCTTTGCGTGGAAACCTTCTGATATGCCAGGTGTACCGAGAGAACTCGCAGAGCACACTCTCAATGTCGATCCCAAGTATAAACTGGTCAAGCAGTTTCTTCGCTGGTTCAATGAAGAAAGACGCAAGGCTAGGAGGTAGCCAGGCTCTTGGCGGCTGGATTCATCGTTGAAGTATTTCATCCTGAATGGTTGGCTAATCCAGTGCTGGTACTTAAGAAGAACGACACTTGGCGTATGTGTGTGGACTACCCAGATCTCAACAAGGCCTGTCCAGCAAACCCTTTTGCCCTCCCTCGTATTGATCAAATCATTGAAGCTACGGCGGGTTGTGAGCGTTTGAGTTTTCTGGATACGTATTCTGGTTACCATCAGATCAAAATGGCAGTTAAGGACCAGGAGAAGATAGTGTTCATAACTCCTTTTGGAGCCTTCTGCTATGTATCTATGCCTTTTGGGCTTAAGAGTGCCCAGGCGACTTACCAGTGTTGTGTGTAGAATTGTCTTCATGATCAGAGCGGCCGCAATGTTCATGCTTATGTGGATGATATTGTGGTGAAATCCAGAAAGAAGGAGACATTGATAGATGACTTGAAGGAGACCTTTGATAACCTCCGGGTTTATAAAATGATGCTTAATCCGGCCAAGTGTGTCTTTGGTGTACCAGCAGGCAAACTCTTGGGCTTTTTGGTGTCTAACAGGGGCATTGAAGCTAATCCAGAAAAAATCAAGGCTATAATTTCTTTGGCTAAACCGAAGTGTATCAACGATGTTCAACGCCTGGCGGGCCGGATTGCCGCCTTGAGCCGGTTTATCAGTCGCCTTGGTGAGAAGGCCATCCCTTTATATCAGATGCTGAAGAAGACGGATGACTTCGTTTGGAGTGACTCCGCCAATGAAGCATTTGAGGACTTAAAGCGGCAGCTGGCTAATCCGCCGGTCCTTGCTGCTCCTATTGATGAAGAGCCATTATTGTTATATGTGGCTGCTAATGCCCGGGCCGTTAGCGTGGCTATTGTGGTGGAGCGCAAGGAGGCTGGAAAGGAGTATCCGGTTCAACGGCCGATTTACTATATCAGTGAGGTCCTTATTGAGTCCAAGCAAAGGTACCCACATTGGCAGAAGCTGGTGTATGGAGTTTTCATGGTGAGCCAGAAGCTTAAGAAATATTTCTAGGGTCATCCCATCACTGTGGTCAGTTCTGCTCCTTTGGGAGATATAATTCAGAACAGGGAAGCAACTGGTCGGGTCGCCAAGTGGGCTATTGAGCTTGGGCCTCACGAGTTAAAATATGTGCCCCGGACGGTGGTCTTCATCAACGATTGGACGGAGTTACATGCGCCAGAAGAGAAGCCGGATTATACTTATTGGACTATTCATTTTGATGGGTCCAGGCAATTGGAGGGCTCGAGGGCTGGAGTCATATTAACTTCCCCACGAGGTGATAAGTTTTGTTATGTTCTCTGTTTAATGTTCCCTTGTACTAACAATGTAGCGGAATATGAGGCCTTACTCCATGGTCTTAGGATGGCTAAGGAGATGAATTTAAGCCGGGTTAAGTGCTTCGGTGATCCGGACCTGGTGGCTCAACAAGTGTCTGGTACTTGGGATTCCAAGGACCCACTCATGGCGGCATATCATCGTGAAGTGGATCTTGTTGCGGTTCACTTCAAAGGTTATCAAGTCGATCATGTGGACCGGCGAAAGAACGAAGCGGCGGACGCCTTAAGCCGTTTGGGTTCCCAACGTAAACCGGTCCCACCCAATGTCTTCCTGGATGTGCTGCATAATCTGTCCGTCAAGCTCCCGATAGAGGAGGATTTGGCTGTTCCTGACCCGGAGGCTCAGTTGGTGGCGGCTCTTCATGTTATCCCGGATTGGACGGTTCCATATTTGGCGTATATGAACCGGGGCGAGTTACCAGAGGATGAAACTTCGGCCAGGCAGATAATCCGGCGGTCCAAGTCCATGACTATTATCAATGGAGAGTTACATCATTGCAGTGTGACAAGGGCGTTTCAGTGTTGTGTATCTCCTGAAGAAGGCCGCGATATTTTGCATGAGATCCACAAAGGAGATTGTGGTCACCACACTGGTTCAAAATCTCTGGTAGCCAAGGCGTTTCCTCATGGTTTCTATTGGCTGACGGCTCATGCTGATGCTGAGGACTTGGTCAAAAGGTGTGATGGATGTCAAAAATTCTCACGACACGCTCATGTACCGGCTCAAGAGTTGAGGATGATTCCAATCACTTGGCCGTTTGCGACTTGGGGGCTGGATATGGTTGGGCCCTTTAAAAGATCCAAGGACAAGAAGACCCACCTTTTGGTTGCAGTTGATAAGTTCACTAAGTGGGTGGAGGCGGAGCCAGTCAGTAAGTGTGATGCAGCTACGGCGGTTCAATTCCTCAAAAAGGTGATTTTCCGGTTTGGCTTTTCACACAGCATTATAACTGATAATGGTACCAATCTGTCTAAAGGTGCTATGAAGGAGTTCTGTCAACATGAGCACATCTGTATTGACGTGTCATCAGTGACTCACCCCCAGTCTAATGGTCAAGCGGAGCGAGCCAATCAAGAAATCTTGAGAGGCATCAAGCCCCGGCTTATGGTTCCTTTGCAATGGTCGCCGGGTTGTTGGGTGGAGGAGTTACCTTCTGTGTTATGGAGCATCAATACCACGCCCAATAGATCCACAGGTTATACACCCTTTTTCATGGTTTATGGAGCGGAGGCGGTTCGCCCTAGTGACATCCGTCATGACTCGCCTCGTGTGGCGGCGTATGTTGAAGCTGACAATGAGAAGGCACGACAGGAAGCACTTGACCTGTTGGACGAGGAGCGTGACATTGCAGCAGCCCGTTCGGCGATTTATCAGCAAGATCTGCGTCGTTATCACAGCCGCCGGGTTAGAACCAGAACTTTTCAAGAAGGCGATCTGGTGCTCCGACTCATCCAGGATCAGACTGATATGCACAAGTTATCCCCGCCTTGGGAAGGACCTTCTGTGGTCAGCAAGAATCTGCATAACGAGTCATACTATCTTATTGATGTTTGAGAGCGCAAAGACTCACGTAAATCGGAGGAGGAGACCCACCGGCCATGGAATATCGCTCATCTTCGGCCTTACTATACCTGAGCCATAGGCTCTGCTTATGTACATAGTTATGACAATGTATATATTATGATCAATATAATCAACCAGAGCCTCAGCTAAAGCGGGGTATCTGATGTTTTTCTTCTATCATGTGTGGTTACATGGGGGCTTCTGTTCATAAAGCGGCGTCCGATTTACACCTTGATTCAGCTTATAAAGCTTTATATAAAAATCACTTAGGGGCTTTGTTGTATTTGAACCATAGCTACACCTCTTGATCGGTGCTAAGCCACCAGAAAAATCACTTGGGGGCTTGGTCGTATTCGAACCATAGTCACACCTCTTGATCGGCTCAAAGACAAATTACTTCGGGGCCAAAGGGAGTGTTGCAAAATAACAACTCAAACATAGGCACCCACCGAGCACAGCTCAAAATATTGCTTGGGGATTCTTTGCTATCGCAATGAACAAAGAATCTACACTTGTAATAGGCTATCAAGCCACGGCTTGGAAGCCTGGTGTATACACCCAAAACCCTGGGTTAGCCTGCCTTTTTAAGTAAGTCACTCCGTCCAGCTAAACCTTGTATGACCCGCCGAACTTTGACAAGTCAATCTGATAAGACCCTGAACTTGTCAAAGTTAAAACAACGATTGGTTAAGGATTGAGGACCATCTTAAAAGGCTTTGTGAAATGGTTTAACTCAGTGGCCTGGCAGCCCATGAAAAGCCTCAAATTTGGGGCCCGGCAGCCCGTGAAAAGCCTCGACTACAAGTTTTTCATATGCTTTTATTTGCCAAGTTTTTCTCTTTTGGTGACATTTATAATGTTCTGATAAACCGCGTTCATTAACCCGGCTTGACTTTCAACTACAAGTTGTCAGTATATGATCAGGGGATTATTAACCCGGTCTGGTTTCAACTATAAGTCGCCAGAATTGAATATGGATAAACGGGTGTTTATCACAACCCGGAACGGTTTTATCATAAACCGGTATAATATGACAGGAGGTATTATTGCTCCAGATTAGGGTTATCACCCTCATTACAACAGTTGGTCAGCCAACATTATGACTCAAGGTCACAGGTATCACTTATTTTCATATTTGATTATCTTTTCACAGCCTTCGTTATAAACCCTGGCTATATCTGGGCATCATGACTCGTCCGGCGGTAAACCGCCAGGACACTATCAACTTCTTGTGTGCAGGAATAGATTGAATAAATCGCTACGGATTATGAACATCATATGTCTTAAGCATGGCGGATTAACAAGTGTCAGGCACAAATAAATATGCACGATGGCATAGCAGACCAAGTGTTTTAACTAGCCTATTACAAGGCGTTTCAGTCCCAATAGGATAATTGTTTCTCGACAAGCATTGCAGCACGTGGGAGACTAAAGCGGCCTCCGGATCATGATTCCTCGCCAGCTTGACTTGACGGTTGCGGATCACCTTGCACCGGTTCATTATCCTCCTCTCTACCCACTGGCTGGAAGTCAATGGTTGCCCAGTCGATCCCAGTTAGGGCTTGGAATACAGCTTCATCGCTTATAAGGGTGGACGGTTCGATGTCAGGGGCATAGGCGTGCTTACGGATTGGCGGGATAAGATTTTGCGCTTCAGGAGTTGGTGCAGCAACCCGTTTGTTTTTGTCGTCATAACTCACCTGGTAATTTGAGAGATCAGCTTCTTCATCCAGTTGACAAGCTAGTGGACGTACTTCCCAGTTTATGGCTCGGAGGTCATCATTGCCAAATTCTGATCCGTCTTCTTTTAAGCTGGGATAGCCTTTAGCCACTTCCACCAGATCAAGGTCAGGTACCCATGCTTTTTCCTGGGTTAGTGCGGTTGAGCACCCGCCCTTGCAGACCTCTTTAGCTCTTCTACCGGGCAGGCAGCATAGACAACCTTTCTAAGGTTTCCTTGATTAAAGTGGGGGGTTGTTATGTGAAGCGGTACAGATGATCCATTGCGCACCAGTATATAACTGCTCTATAAGAGTATAGTCAGCCTTCAATTTTTTCTATACGTCAGAGCCCAGATGACTAATGCGAGTCCCTGCATAATTACAAGCATCAGTAAACCGGCAGTGTATGGGAAGATATGTTGAAAATGTGAAGCAAGGATGTTTACCAAACACAGCAGCCGTCATGGCATGTATCTGCTGCTTTATGCCAGTCAGCTCATCTACTACCGGTTTAATACATGCTTCTGTGTCCTCGGCTCTTTTTGCAAGGCAGATCTCTCTGTGTCCCAATCCACCCGCTCCTTGTTGAAACTCTCCTTTAGCTTTTCCATAGCAGCTAAAGTGCTGGTCAGTTCATCCTTTGCCTTGGAGGTTTCGGCTTGCTGGGACTTGATGTTTTCTTGCAGATCGGCGTTTTGAGATTCCTTTTTGCTTAGCTCAGCCTATACGAAACAGAAATATTATGAGTTGGTGGTACATATTTGAAGTACCAAGCACATAACAAAAAATTATGCACCTGATACTTGGGGGCTAATGCATATTTGCTTGTTCTCGGAAATTTCTACAAGTCCCAAGCACAATACAAGTATTACTCTTGGCACTTGGGGGCTAATGTATGTTTGCTCAAAGATGGGAATTCTTCTAAAGTCTCGGTTTATCTTTATAAAGTTAAACCGGCCCTTGGGGGCTACACCAGTTGTCGTGGTTTTGTCACGGCAGATGTCCTCTTGCAAGGACTTAGTCGTGGAGCCATCGCAACTAGGAAGCTTAAAGGGGTTAATCGGGACAAGGGACACGAGAGAGGTTTTATACTAGTTCGGCCCCTTACGGTGAAGGTAAAGCCTACGTCTAGTTGAGTTGGTATTGCTAGGGTTTCGATAACCAGGGAGTGAGATACACTATGTGTCAGGACCCCGATTCCAAGTCACATCGATCTAGCCGGTAACACCTCATATCACTTTGCGGCCTCACGCACGGTATTCCCACGGGTGTCGCCTTACCATGGCCCAGGACCGTTTGCGCCTTTTGGCTCACGTATATGATAGTGTCGCTAGCATCCATATGACAGAGAACCCGGGCCGACATGGCTAGTCATGAACCCAAAGCGGCACTAACCCATGGGGACAGGCATACATGAATCACATCGAGCATGTCAGTCAGCAGCGTGTGAATCCGGGCTGTACCACTGGGCTAACAGGACTCCGGGAACCCGGGCTGTAGCAGGCTAGGCAGGACTCCGGATGTCACCACGTGACATTTCTCCGAAGGGACAGACACAGGAACGAAGTGAATCACATGTCGGCCCGATCAAGTGTCACGAGTAGTAGTCTTTGGGCTAGCAGGACTACAGTGAACGGGCTGTAGCGGACTACTATGGCTCAAGGAAACACTAGACTACATTTCCCTATAAGAGAGGCTGCCAAGGATAAACAACTAGATTGTCGGATCCCACACATACCAAGCATTTCAAACATACACACAATATGCTCGATATGTGTAAATACAACATGGCATCACAACATAACTCTACGACTCAAAGTATTTGTTCATTAGGCTCCGAGGAGCGAGACATTACAAACATGGGTCTCATGACCCAACATTCAGAGCATACAAGTCAAAGCACAAGCGGAAGCTTAACATGTCTGAGTACAGACATCTACAAATGAAAAAGGCTGAGAAGCCTGACTATCTACCAGATCCTGCCGAGGCACAAGATCGTAGCTGAGGCAACAAGCTAAACGTCGAAGTCCACGCGGAACTACTAGTGAGACTGAAGTCTCTCTGGAGAAACATAAAATAGGCAAACGTGAGTACAATTGTACTCAGCAAGACTTACATCAGAACTAACTACATATGCATCATTATCAACAAAGGGGGTGGTGGAGTTTAACTGCAGCAAGCCAGCTTTGACTCGGTGGATATCACGAACTACATCGCAAGTAACTCTTTGAGGTGGCGCACGAGTCCACATATTCACCATATCAATACACCACTATGGACCCGCCTCCCGTCTCCCTACGAGAACGCCATCCATAGCACTCACGCTTATCTTGCGCATTTTAGAGTATCCACTTCCACTTGTCTATGAACTGTTATAGGCAACCCAGAAGTCCTTTACCGCGGACACGGCTATTCGAATAGATAATGTTAACCCTGCAGGGGTGTACTTCTTCACACACGCTCTCGCCACTTACCGCCATGTACACGTCATGTATCTCGGCAACCTTCAAGCGGAAGCCTGGCGAGGGTGTCGGCTACGGCCTACCTAAACACACGAGTCCCTAGTCCAGGTTTATCGCCTATTCGGGTTCCATCGGCAGGAAGTCCGGCCGAGGTTTCCACTAACGGCCCCGAACGATGTGTGCAGGGTTCCCGAGACACCAAACGGGCGAATCAGTACACCGGGCCACGTGCCTACCGCAACACGGCCCACCCCTAAGGTCAGCGCTGCGTGTGGCCCCCAGCATGCTACAAACACCAGAAACTACTTTGCAACTCCTGGACAGGGGACAAGGATGGTTAAGGAGCCGAGAGAGTCAATTAAGGATCCCAATGTGTGGTAGTAACTGTTCATGGATCACAAACACAGAACTCAGTTCCTGAGGACGGCTTCAATGAGACAACCCACCATGTACTCCTACATGGCTTCTCACCGCTACCTTTACCAAATCGTGTTCACACACTTAGCTCTCAACAGTAGGACATGTTCACACACCTTCGATTCATCCCCGATGAATCGGACCTGACTCAACTCTAAGCAGTAGCAGGCATGACAAACAAGCATGAATGAGTAGGCACAACAGGTCTCAAACAACTCCTACTCATGCTAGTGGGTTTCATCTATTTACTGTGGCAATGACAGGTCATGCAGAGGATAAAGGGGTTCAGCTACCGCAGCAAGTAACAGATGAATCGTTGTTGTCCTAATGCAGTAAAAGAGAGCATGAGCGAGAGAGTCGGATTGTATCGGAATGAACAAGGGGGTTTTGCTTGCATGGCACTTCTGAAGATATAATAGCTCTTCATCGGTGTCATCGAACTCATCGTCGAAACCACGTCTATCGAGAGGGGACAAATATCGGTAACAGAGAAGAAACACAATCAATGCAATGCACAATATGATGCATGATCATGACATGGTAAAATGAGTGTGATTTGGCCTAATGCAACTAGCAACACAATTAAGTGTAGTTGGTTTGAACCCAAGGTTCAAATTCAAACTCCACATATGGTTATTTAAATGCCATTCACTTGATTTGACCTAAACAGTGAACAAAAATTGTTCTAACATGCATGAAAATGGTACATATGGATAGATTGGATTTTTCTGATCATTTTTCATATATAAATTATTTCATTATGAACTATAGATTAATTTCTATGATTTTTTAGAAGTTAGCTCTATTTTCTGGAATTTCCTGAATTAAAATAATTCCAGAAATCATTATTGCGTCAGCTTGAGGTCAGCACTGCGTCAGCAGTCAACCTGGGTCAAACCTGACGTTTGGGGGCCACACGTCACTGACACAGTGGTTAAGCCCGGGTCAAACCCGCACTGACCAGGGTTTGACTTGTCCCTAGGGCCCACTGTCAGCGGCTGGTGGGGTGGTTTAGGCTGCGGGATTAGGCGCTAATGACAGCCACGTCGGCCTCGCTGAGTTCGGCCGGCGACCTCGAGCATGGCGGGTCTTCGCCGAGTCGTTGTTCCAGCGTCCGCACGACACAGGAGAGGAGCTACGGGAGGCTGGCGGAGTGCCGCATCCAACGGTGCAAAGGGTTTCACCGGAGGTGGCCTGTAATCTACGACGCCGACGACGCAGTGCGCGCGGCCGGAGTTCGCCATCGGGTTTTGACGCTGTGGCAGGCACGGGGAGGTCAGTGAGTCCGCCGCGACTTCGCCAGGGTGCACTGAGTGCAACGGCGAGCTCGGCTGCGGGTTGCGGCGGCTGTGGCCACGACGGCGAGGAGCTGTGGCGGCGATGGCTTCGGCCATGGTGGAAATGACGGCTACGACGCGGGAACGAGGGGGAGAAGAGAGGGGAAATGGGGAGATGCTCACGGCAGACTCGACGGGCTTGTCGGCCAGCTCGGGGACGCGCTGAAGAAGGCGGGGCGGCGAAGACGATCTCCGGTGACCGGAGATGAAGACGGCGGCGATGGCAACTCTCTAGGGCCTCCCGAGGCGCGTGGCTTGACGGAGAGGTAGCCGGCGATGTGGCGGAGCTTCGGGCACAATGTGGCGAGGTGGCCTGTGGGTCATGGTGGTGCTCGTCGGCGGCGGCGGGCGTGTTCGGACGCGAGAGAGAAAGCGAGGGAGAGGAGAGAAGAGGGCCGGGGGGAGAGTGAGAGGGGTACGAGGCGTCGCGTGGAGCATCCAGAGCGACGAGAGGGAGGACAGGCAGGCAGGGAGGGAGGAGGTGGGCACAAGCGGCATCGTGGTGTCCCTCCTCTGCCTACTGGCAGATGTAGGTGATGACTGGCACATGCCAGATGGGCCAGGCCAGCCAGGTAAGTGGCCTCTGGCCTTTCTCTCTCTCTCTCTTTCTAAATTGTTTTCTGTTTTCTAATTTTCTGCAACTGTTAGGCTTTATTAAAAATACTAAATCGTTTCCAGAAATCCTGAAAATAATTGTGGGCTCTGTTGGGATTATTCCTAACAACCCAAAACTAGTTTCAGAATTATTAGAGCATTTAAAAATATTTATAGGATTTAAATGCCCCAATTCAAATACAATATGAGTTTATTTAATAATCCAAATGTCATGGAAAAATGTGCAATATCTCTGGTTACTATTTCCAGCATTTTCCAAAAATGGTGAACAATTTTGAAGGCCATTTGGGTTCATTGAAAAATATTTTTAGTTGAACCTATTTTGAATTGCTTTAGTGCTAGGGCTTGGTCATCCCCACTTCAAAATTTCCTTTGAAATCAAACATGATGCATGGATGCAGATGCAACTAATTACAAACAATTGGCTGTGACAACTCACCCCTACTAAACAAGAATCTCGTCCCGAGATTCAAGACGTGAGGTAAGAAGACAGAGGGGCACAAGACCAACACAATCTTCACGATCCAGGTTGCACCTCATAAGGTTGTTGATTCGTTGCATATGTTGATCTTGACATCCTTGCTTTTGAGATCTTCATCCACGCGATGACGACGGAAAGAAACTCTACTAGGATTGATCTTCTCGAAGATCGAGCTATTCCATATCAACTCGCGGAATGAGATGTTGAAACATCTCGAGTTGAGACACAAAACACATCGAGAGGGATGGAAGAACAACGACGGAGTTTGATTTGGTGGGCAACAATTCCATGCTTAGAAAGATGGTGGATGGTGTCAAGGTGGCGAGGAAATAATTGCCATGATTCCATAACGGGGCACCTTGGGAAAAAGGTGACTCGTTGAACTGTTCCCTTGGGTGGCAAAAAGAATTACTTTTGATTCAGAGATCACTGAAACTCTTTAAACCAGCCTAAGGCAATCACAATCGATCGTTTGGCGGAGTTCAAAGGAATGGCATATCCGTATTCGGATGGGTGATGTGGACTACCTTGTTGAAGACAACGCAATGGATGATTTTGCTTATCATCGGAAATGGATGGGACCCATGGTAGGACCACTTTTGAAGATGGTCCTAAACAACAATTACTGAGAGGGCAGCCCATGGGAATTGGCACAATGGCGGTGCAAGCTAGGAAGAAAATGCAACTGTTGAGAATGTTCCAACCATCATATCTGCCTGAGATTCAGATCCGATTGGTAATAGGATACTCCAGACTCAGCATGTCTGAAAAGGAAAGGGTGCAACACAAATCGATGAGATGATGTTGCGAGATTCTCGGGAGATGGACTATGGTAGTAAGCTCCAAATCATGAGCGGGTTCTGCTACAAACATGTGAACACGCTGTCCTAGACAAGCATGGCCACATAGTAGTCTTATATTAAACACTACCAAGTTCAGGTGGGGAACCATCATCGAGGATATCAAAGTCCTTGTATAAGCCCCGGGTCTTAAGAAGGAGCTTCTTTCCTTGAACAAATCAATCAGTGGCTTGGTGTGCTAGGGAATACATATGGAGTGGAGGTAATTAATCTACCAAACCATAGAATACATTCGCACATGCATAACTGACTTGGGATGGTACCAGAGGAAACAAAAACAATCCTTCTCGAACTCACGGCGGCAACTTGCACCAAATGCACACGAATTCGAGAAAGTCACTTCTTCCATCCAAGCATAAGCTTCACGAACGGAACATGAAGGCATTGCTTACAAAGTTTCCAACACTAGGTTGATGTTCAACATGATTCATGGGGGAGACAAAATGCTGCTGTTGGGCTCAACAACAACTCATCGGAATTTCCATATCACCGGACTTCCACCATCATGTGAACACGGTAATAGCATTGGTCAGACCAAAAGATGTAATGGTGTATGCTCGAGGGATCAACCACGAGTAAGACAACATTACGAACATCGTTGGTTCTGATTTGACTTGACGATGGCCCATACTCAAGTCAAAGTTTTGACAAGGCAATAGATCCAACAACTGATCACGAGGACCATCCGATGGAGATATCATCTTTCTTTAACACACACACACAGAAGATATCCCTTAGAGATGAACTAAGTTAAGCAAAGCTTTATCTTCCAACTCTCCAAGTTGTTGTTTAGCCTAACCAACTAGCTCAGGAATATCCCGCACAGATTCTTGGAGAAAGGGTGGTTTGGAGGAAAACCAACATGATCACGAACTCAACATAGCGGTCAGGTGACAACCTGGTGATACTTCCGAGAAGATAATCGGTATATCACGAACCACCGGTATGTTACTAAGCTCGAGAACAACCTTGCTTTTCAGGGCAAGATGATATGAACAATAAGCAAGGGATTGAATAATCCTAACTCATTGATCGGGGAGTGCACCGGAAATAAGGACTAGGTAGCACGATCAATCTTAGGATGATAATTTAATAACCAACACGCTAAGAATGAGAATATTGTCCATTAACTACCAAGCAACGAGGTTGCTAGGAGTATTGATTTCACACATCACAGTTCACTTGTCGGCATTCCGGTTACATCAACACGGAACCGAGGAATGAATATTGATGGTGAGAAGTATCACTACATCAAGAATTCATAAGAGATGATTCTCATGACGTTCCTGACATAAAGTGGGTAATACTTTAGGGTACAACAGAACAAAGGCTGGATTGGCATTTGATCTGCGGAATACAACTACTTTGACCCAATCCTAGATATGGATGAGGTACTAGAGTTTATTTCTCCCAGTCATTCCAGAATAGAATGGCTTGACATACCACAAGAATAATAGGCATCGATGACGAATGCACGACTACTCCTGACTATCAATTGACAGACGGGGGTCAGAATACAACTAAGGAGGAACAACTCGAGGAACATATAACTTTCTGAGTTGTGGATGCATAGATTAGTATGTCGAGCAAGGCTCAACATTTCTTCCGGATAACCCATGCAGAGAAGGTAGAACTGGCAGAGTCACAATTATGAATGGAGAACTCATCGAGGGCACTCCTGTTGTGATCTTTTAATTCAAAGAACTTCTGCCTTATTGGTTCATGGTATTTGGAAGAAGGATATACCACGGACCTCGAGGACTATCGCAAAGGTTACTAATATCCTAAAGGAACTAGCAACACTATCAACATGAAGTAGGTAGGGTGAATCTCGGGTCAAGAACCCAGGAGTAGAATGCCTACTAACTAATAACATCACGGGATGCTTTCGGAAATGATGGCCAGAATCATCACACGGGGAACACATAACATGGCTAGTTTACTAGATGATCCTCTAAGACACCTATGGTCATAATAATAGTTCCAACATATATGTCGAAGCAACAGAGTACCTCAACTCACCGATTAGTGTGGTTAATCTGGCCCAAAGGAAAATCAAAATGGGAGGAAGGGATTTTGCAAATGCTTCAGATTGTATTTGAAACCTGGGATGACTCGGAGAGCATAACGGCTGTAAATGCTCAAAATGATTTGAGACATCCTGCAAAATAGTGGCATGACCACTCAACATCACAATATCAAGGTTCTGAGACCAGCTATGGACATATGGAAGTACTAAAAACTGAAATGAGATTTGAAACTATCAATTCTATAAGTCTATGGATTAGTAACACGTCATCCTGATAGATAGATGAGAAGGCCTAGTTCTTAATCCCCGTAGAAGAGAAGAGGATGACTCAGATCAAAAGGCCATGAGGTATAAGGAGTAAAAAGAGCCTTACGTTCCATCCCACAATCAATTCCCTTACATAACTAAAGCATTTCTAGACACAACTTCGACTAGTTTATCTTGGTAATCCTCTGATGCGAAGCTCGATACAAAAGCTGTCAGGACCCCGATTCCAAGTCACGTCGATCTAGCCGGTAACACCTCATATCACTTTGCGGCCTCACGCATGGTATTCCCACGGGTGTCGCCTTACCAAGGCCCGGGACCGTTTGCGCCTTTTGGCTCACGTATAGATAGTGTCGCTAGCATCCATATGACAGAGAACCCGGGCCGACATGGCTAGTCGTGAACCCAAAGCGGCACTAACCCATGGGGACAGGCATACGTGAATCACATCGAGCATGTCGGTCAGCAGCGTGTGAATCCGGGTTGTAGCACTGGGCTAACATGACTCCGGGAACCCGGGCTGTAGCAGGCTAGGCAGGACTCCGGATGTCACCGCGTGACATTTCCCCGAAGGGACAGACACAGGAACGAAGTGAAACACATGCCGACCAGTCAAGTGTCCAGAGCAAAGAGTCTTGGCCTAGCAGGACTCCGGTGAACCGGGCTATAGCAGACTACTATGGCTCAAGGAAGCACTAGACTACATTTCCCCATAAGATAGGCTGCCAAGGATAAACAACTAGATTGTCGGATCCCACACATACCAAGCATTTCAAACATACACACAATATGCTTGATATGTGTAAATACAACATGGCATCACAACATAACTCTACGACTCAAAGTATTTATTCATTAGGCTCCGAGGAGCGAGATATTACAAACATGGGTCTCATGACCCAACATTTAGAGCATACAAGTCAAAGCACAAGCGGAAGCTTAACATGTCTGAGTACAGACATCTACAAATGAAAAAGGCTGAGAAGCCTGACTATCTACCAGATCCTGCCGAGGCACAAGATCGTAGTTGAGGTAACAAGCTAAACATCGAAGTCCACGCGGAACTACTAGTGAGACTGAAGTCTCTCTGCAAAAACATAAAATAGGCAAACGTGAGTACAATTGTACTCAGCAAGACTTACATCAGAACTAACTACATATGCATCATTATCAACAAAGGGGGTGGTGGAGTTTGACTGCAGCAAGCCAGCTTTGACTCGGTGGCTATCATGAACTACTACTGCAAGTAACTCTTTGAGGTGGCGCACACGAGTCCACATATTCACCATATCAATACACCACTATGGACCCGCTCCCGTCTCCCTACGAGAACGCCATCCATAGCACTCACACTTATCTTGCGCATTTTAGAGTATCCACTTCCACTTGTCTATGAACTATTATAGGCAACCCAGAAGTCCTTTACCGCGGACACGGCTATTCGAATAGATAATGTTAACCCTGCAGGGGTGTACTTCTTCACACACGCTCTCGCCACTTACCGCCATGTACACGTCATGTATCTCGGCAACCTTCAAGCGGAAGCCTGGCGAGGGTGTCGGCCACGGCCTACCTATACACACGAGTCCCTAGTCCAGGTTTATCGCCTATTCGGGTTCCATCGGCGGGGAGTCCGACCGAGGTTTCCACTAACGGCCCCGAACGATGTGTTCAGGGTTCCCGAGACACCAAACGGGCGAATCGGTACACCGGGCCACGTGCCTACCGCAACATAGCCCACCCCTAAGGTCAGCGCTATGCGTCGCCCCCAAAGATGCTACAAACACCAGAAACTACTTTGCAACTCCCGGACAGGGGACAAGGGTGGTTAAGAAGCCGAGAGAGTCAATTAAGGATCCCAATGTGTGGTAGTAACTGTTCATGGATCACAAACACAGAACTCAGTTCCTAAGGACGACTTCAATGAGACAACCCACCATGTACTCCTACATGGCCTCTCACCGCTACCTTTACCAAATCGTGTTCACACACTTAGCTCTCAACAGTAGGACATGTTCACACACCTTCGATTCATCCCCGATGAATCAGACCTGACTCAACTCTAAGCAGTAGCAGGCATGACAAACAAGCATGAATGAGTAGGCACAACAGGTCTCAAACAACTCCTACTCATTCTAGTGGGTTTCATCTATTTACTGTGGAATGACAGGTCATGCAGAGGATAAAGGGGTTCAGCTACCGCATCAAGTAACAGATGAATCATTGTTGTCCTAATGCAGTAAAAGAGAGCATGAGCGAGAGAGTCGGATTGTATCGGAATGAACAAGGGGGTTTTGCTTGCCTGGCACTTCTGAAGATATAATAGCTCTTCATCGGTGTCATCGAACTCATCGTCGAAACCATGTCTATCGAGAGGGGACAAATACCGGCAACAGAGAAGAAATGCAATCAATGCAATGCACAATATGATGCATGATCATGACATGGTAAAATGAGTGTGATTTGGCCTAATGCAACTAGCAACACAATTAAGTGTAGTTGGTTTGAACCCAAGGTTCAAATTCAAACTCCACATATGGTTATTTAAATGCCATTCACTTGATTTGACCTAAACAGTGAACAAAAGTTGTTCTAACATGCATGAAAATGGTACATATGGATAGATTGGATTTTTCTGATCATTTTTCATATATAAATTATTTCATTCTGAACTATAGATTAATTTCTATGATTTTTTAGAAGATAGCTCTATTTTCTGGAATTTCCTGAATTAAAATAATTCCAGAAATCATTATTGCGTCAGCTTGAGGTCAACATCACACAGTCAACTTGGTCAAACTCGACGTGGGGGGGCCACACGCCGGTGACACGATGGTTAAGCCCGGGTCAAACCCGCACTGACCAGGGTTTGACTTGGCCCTGGGGCCCACTATCAGCGGCTGGTGGGGTGGTTTAGGCTGCGGGATTAGGCGCTAATGACAGCCACGTCGGCCTCGCCAGAGTTCGGCCGGCGACGACCTCGAGCCGCGGCGGTTCTTCGCCGGAGTCGTTGTTTCGGCGTCCAGACGACACATGGAGAGGAGCTACGGGGAGCTGGCGGAGTGTCGCATCCAACGGTGCAAAGGGTTTCACCGGAGGTGGCCCAGAACGACGGCGTCGACGATGAGTGCGGCGGCCAGAGTTCGGCCATCGGGGTTTTGACGTTGCGGGGCACGGGGGAGGCTGCGAGCGGGTCCGCGCGACTCGCCAGGGTGCACTGAGTGCAACGGCGAGCTCGGCTGCGGGCTGCGGTGGCTGTGGCCACAAGGCGAGGAGCTGTGGCCGTGATGGCTTCGGCCATGGTGGAAACGACGGCTACGACGCAGGAATGAGGGGGAGAAGAGACGGGAAATGGGGAGATGCTCATGGCGGACTCGACGGGCTTGTCGGCGAGCTCGGGGACGCGCTGAAGACGGCGGGGCGGCAAAGACGATCTCCGGCGACCGGAGATGAAGGCGGCGGCGATGGTGACTCTCTAGGGCCTCCCGAGGCGCGTGGCTTGACGGAGAGGTAGCCGGCAATGTGGCGGAGCTTCTAGGCGCAGCTGCAGGGCGAGGGGTGGCCGGTGGTCGCGGTGGTGCTCGTCGTCGGCGGCGGGCGTGTTCGGACGCGAGAGAGAAAGCGAGGGAGAGGAGAGGAGAGGGCCGGGGGGAGAGTGAGAGGGGTACGGGGCGTCGCGTGGAGCATCTAGAGCGACGAGAGGGAGGATAGGCAGGCAGGGAGGGAGGAGGTGGCGCGCGCGGCGGCATCGCGGTGTCCCTCCTCTGCCTACTAGCAGAGGTAGGTGATGACTGGCACAGGCCAGATGGGCCGGCCCAGCCAGGTAAGTGGCCTCTGGCCTTTCTCTATCTCTCTCTTACTAAATTGTTTTCTGTTTTCTAATTTTCTGCAATTGTTGGGCTTTATTAAAAATACTAAATTGTTTCTAGAAATCCTGAAAATAATTGTGGGCTCTGTTGGGATTATTCCTAACAACCCTAAACTAGTTTCAGAATTATTAGAGCATTTAAAAATATCTATAGGATTTAAATGCCCCAATTCAAATACGATATGAGTTAATTCAATAATCCAAATGTCATGGAAAAATGTGCAATATCTCCAGTTATCAAGTTTCCAGCATTTTCCAAAAACGGTGAACATTTTTGAAGGCCATTTGGGTTCATTGAAAAATATTTTTAGTTGAACCTATTTGAATTGCTTTAGTGCTAGGGCTTGGTCATCCCACTTCAAAATTTCCTTTGAAATCAAACATGATGCATGGATGCAGATGCAACTAATTACAAACAATTCTGGGGCTGTGACACTATGCCCGGCTCTCGATCAGATGTTACTTGCCCTAAGCTGTCGGCGGGTCGTCCCCTTATATACACGGGTTGACGCCCTGCGGCCTACAGAGTCCCGGCCGGTTCATAAACAGTGTCCGGCTCGGTGACTAGTTAATCCTGCCTTATAATACAAGTCATGCCATTATAACGGTTTATCACTACGGGCCTTAAGTCACCCATGGGCTTTATTGAACCGCCATCTTCATGCTTGACACTTGGGCTTCATACGATGAATCACCTTTGCGTAACCCGGCCCCTCCTGGGCGGCTTACAAGAATAGTTATATCCCCAACACCAGTGAAAGATACAATATTGCAATTCTAAAGTACCGGTTCATCTTAAAAAGATAACCCGGTCCCTGGAGGCTAAGCATGCAAAGTTAAGATATTACAAAGTCCCGTTCAGATTAACATCATAAACCGGCCCTTGGGGGCTACTGGAGTTGACATTTGAAATTGGACATAAGAGAAACAATTGTGTGGTTATCTCATATCGCTCCTTCATCAGATTTACTAAACCGGCTTCATAATCGCGACTGGTGTACAGACGGTTCAAGAAGCCAAAGTGAATGTCTTGGGTGTTGAGATGGGCGTAGCTGGACAAATCGGTGTTCCATTTGCCTTTGCCCATAGCAGAAAGTTCATCCTTGGCGCTATGTTTGGATAAAGCGACCGGGTTGCCAGGAGCAGTGTGACTGACGCCGGTAATCATAGTGTCATCTTCTGTAACATCAGCAGCCTTCAGTGGAGTGGACGGTTTATCAGCAGCCTTGGTTGGACTGGCCGGTTTATCATCCGTGCGAGCTGGACTAGTCGGTTGGTCAGTGTGACGGGTGGTGTCAACTTTTACTTGTTCCATGACGAAGTCATAATCTTGTGCTGGCGGATCATCAAGCTGAGCGTCTGTGTTGGTCTCTACTGGATCTAGGGTTTTCTCCGGTTCAATAACCACATTTTCGTCTGACGGTTTGTTTAACCGAGCTTTCTTGTTGGGTCTTGGCTTAGCACTAAGAAGAATAAACATAAAGATCAATACGTCAGGTGAACATAAGTATTAAGAACAAGTTTAAGGCATAGCTTACCCAGGAACTGTCTTGAGGGCTGGAAGCTGGGTGACCATTGACTCGCCAGAGGATGAGTGAGGCGTGCCCTAATAATTTGAATTAGATGGATTAAGAGGCTGACGGAAACAACCCGCCTTCGGACAAGAAGTGTCAGGAATATAAGAGACCTCTGATTGATGTTTCCGGACTGGAGTATTTGGTAAACCGGCTGAGGTGACTACAGCCTTTGTCTTGGGGTTGTCTTGGCGAGCTTCGTGTTTCTGCGTCTTCAAAAGAAAGTTTGGGTCCAAGTGAGCAAGGGGGTGAGAAAATTTTACTTTCCGGTTTGCTCGACGGATTTTCGGTGTTGGCAGAAGATCTGAACCGGAGGAAAGGATAATTACCTCTACATCATTAGCTTGGCTGCCTTCAGCATCGTCCTGATAATGGTCATTGTCAATGAGATGTATGAAAAATGAACCAAGAGAGTCAAGTTATACCTCTGAGTCCGGATTAGCCAAATTGGCATCAGCATTTGGCTCGGAAGACGCAGTGGTCCTCTTCTTGGCAGGTTTTTTGACAACCTTGGTCTTCTGGCGAAGTGGCTTTGCCGGTTTATCTTGTGGTTTCGTCGTTTTATCCTGTGGTTTTTTCTTCCAGAACGGATCATCACCCTGTCAAAAATGGACAAAATTTTGAGAGAATATTTGAAAGAAGCAAGTTAAAGTAAAAAGGGTATATGATCCTTACCGTTAGCGGTTTGTTCGAAACACAGAAAGGACTTAATCCGGTCTAGCTACAGACAGCCTCCAGTTCATTCAGTATCTTCTTCACAGCCTCAGTAACTTCCGCATCGGTAAGCTGAGTGTCAACGTGTCGTTGAGGGTCCTTCAAACTCCCGGTGTATTCACACATTAAACCGGGGCGTCGGCTTAAGGGCAGTATGCTCCAAGTTATCCAACAACGAGCAAAGTCAACACCTGTTAAACCATTTGCCACGAAGGCTCTAAGCTTTGACAGTTGGGGGCATAGTTGGACCTCTCCTTTGCAGTTAGTCTCTGAGGAAAGGGATGTGTATTGCTAAGACGGTGAGGGCGGTAACCCGGCAAAGGATTTTCATCACTTGGAGATGTGTCTTTGCAATAAAACCAGGTCTGGTTCCACTCTTTAGGGTGATTGTGAAGCTTGGCATGAGGGAAGCTGACATCCTTCCTCTTTTGAATCGCCATTCCGCCAAGTTCAGTGTTGGGTCCATCTGTGAACTCTGTGCGACGGTTTAAATAGAAGAAATCCCTAAACAATTCAATTGTGGGTTCCTCTTGAAGATAAGCCTCGCAAAAGACTTGGAAATGGCAAACGTTGGACACAGAGTTTGGACCGATGTCTTGAGGGTGGAGCTGAAAACTGGCAAGCACATCTCAGAAAAACTTTGAACCGGGAGGGCTAAAGCCTCGACCTAGATGGTCAACGAAAACAACTATTTCTCCGTCTTTCGGTTCAGGAGGATTTTCCGAACCAGGGGCCCTCCAGTGGATGACCTCTTTCTTGGCTAAAGCGCCAGTTGCAACACATCTGTCTAATTGTTCTTCAATAACCCAGGAAGGAACCCAGCTGCACTCATAGACTTGTTTGGCCATTTCAATGGAAAGCTGAAACATGGTTATTGCCGGTTTAAGGTTTATGATGGACAAGTATAAAGCGGCGCAAGAACAGAAGAAGACATAAATATGTACATATTGTTAAACCGGAATCGGACATGGGAGATGTACAAAGATAAAACGGTTTGGTGGTTCAACAGGGGACTAATGGTACCTACCGGGTCATCATTTTTCTATGAGATTAAACCGCCTACTCTAGTATTGAAGATACAGATCTAAGATGCATAAGTGAAGGAAAAACAAGTTTCACAGCTTGGCATGGTAATTTCAGATCTGCAGTGCGTTGGAAAATCAAAATATGTTCTGACCTAAAGCGCAGGTGCTTAAGCAGTTTAATAGTTCCAGATGAGTTTTTCTACCCAAATCAGATGTTCTAATGAGGAAAAAGGATTTTTAATTAAAAAAGGCACTGGAAAATATCAGATCTAACTTGCCATTTGTACTACTAAAGAGGAACAAGGAAGAACAGCTCCAAGAACTACGAAGAACTCCGATAAGTACAAACCCTAATGATAAGATCTAGGGTAGAAGACTTAACAATGTCGAAAGAACAGCGGAGAGGCGTCGTGGCTTTCTGGTACGATCAGGTTGATGCAGCGGCCGTTGTTGAGGCAGATGCGAAGATCGACGGTGGCGGCAGAGCTCGAAGGTTCGGTCAGCGCGAGGTAGAAGACGATGCGAAGAGGCATGGGAGGAAAATGGAAAGACCCCCTGGTCCTATTTATAAAGGCAAAGGGATAAGTGACAGGCATGAGAATCGAGGAGCCCAAAAGTTAGATATATGGCAGAGCTGTCGCCTCGATTGTCAGAGGCTCATTAAGGAAGGTGAGCTATGTGCGATTTTTAATAGCAGGTGACGTCATGGAGGTTTATCACGATTCTGGAAGATGACATCAGGGAGGTTTACAAGATTTTTGTGAAGATGATGATGCGTTGAAGATTGACATGAACCAGTTCAAATCAATCTGGGGCCTAATGTTGGGGATATTACTACTGGGCGTAAACCGGCCAGGAGAGGCCGGGTTATCCCCATAATGGATCACTGTACCGGAAGCCCATGAAGACAGACGGTGGTGCTTTATGAAGGCCGAGGGCCCAAAGACGGTTTAAGGTCTGTAGACGTAAACCGATATTGATATGTAAACTTGTGTTGTAAGATAGAAAGAGCAGAGACCAAGCTGGACACATTTATGAGCCGGCCTCGGGATCCTGTAAACCGACGGGCATCAACCCATGTATATAAGGGGACGACCCGACGACGGTTTAGGGACAACAAACAATAACTCGAGAGCCAGGTATAGCGAATTTTCTCCCTGGTCATCAAAACCCTAGCAATTCCACAACAGCTGGATTAGGCCTTTACCTTCACCGCAAGGGGCCGAACCAGTATAAAACTCTCTGCGTCCCTTTCCCGCTTTAACCCCTTTAAGCTAACCCGTCGCGATGGCTCCACGATTAAGTCCTTTCTCTAGGACATTTGCCATGACAAAACCACGACAGCTCCCCTGTTTACTTTCGCGTTGTTGCCGCCATTCTCCTGAATGGTACAGTAAACTAACAATACTTCAGTTTACTTTTCATGATCTCTCTCTCTCTCTCTGTCTCTCCGCTATAAACTCTCCCGCGATCAGTGGATCAGGGTATCTTCTTCTCAAACACTGGTACGCATAGGTGCTATACAGACCGTTTTTAACCCCTTTCCGCGACGGCATTTGGAACCGTCACCAAGTGAGTGTGGGCGATAGGGGGGTCCTTCCCACACGACCCAGAAATCGTCGGGGATAGGCCGTCCTGGGACATAGGCTCGGGCCTTGTGCGATCGGGCAAGGCATCGAAACCCAATCATTTCCGTAGGTATGTACATCCCAAACGGTGAATCCCAGAAAAACATTTTCGTAGGTATGTACATCCCACACGGTGAATCCCAGAAAAACATTTCCGTAGGTATGTATATCACACACAGTCAATCCAAGGAATACGTTTCTGTTCTTATGTACATCCCACACGGTCAATCCAGGAAAAACATTTTTGTTCGTATGTATATCACACACAGTCAGTCCAAGGAATACATTTCCGTTCTTATGTACATCCCACACAGTCAATCCAGGGAAAACGTTTCCGTTCGTATGTACATCCCACACAGTTTTATGTATAGGCTCGTGTGTGAAAGGTGTAACTGTCACACACACTCTGCCTTGGTTAACTGTTTGCTTTTATCAACTACATCACACACGATTTTATGAAGAAAACTGTGTGGCATTGGGCTATCCATCACAAGTGCTTTTACTGCTAGAACCGTTTGCAAAGTTCCATAACACATTTAGCAGGTTTATTAGTTTACAATTTATAATTCCAGTATTATGCAAATTCACATTTCATATCGAACAACTGTTTGCCAATTTCATATCAGGCACATAAATATATTTTAACATCACAGTACGATAGCTACCTGAAAACAGCACAATACAGCATATAGCTAGTTCAACTTCATAAGAACAATATATGCATTTCCCTAATCGAGATCGTCCAGGCACGTCTTATCCACCTCTGCTTTTAGTTCAGTAAGAACCTGTTTTGCACTGTCCAACTGGGAACGTGCCTCCTCCTTCGCCAACACCATCTTAGCAAAGTCTGATTTAAAAAATCTGAGCTCATTCTCCACCTTCCTCTTTTTATCCCGCATCTTCAAATATTCTTCAGCGTTGAAAACATTTTCTCTAAGCCTACGTATGTTCTCCTCCTCATACATGCTTCAGAGCTTCGCTAGGCACATCTTCAAAGACTGTGGCCACTCTTGATCAACCCACTCCAAGTAAGAATACTTCTGTTCATCCTATAATATTTAAAACTAGATCAATAACAATTGTAGGGGAAATGGGTTTATAGCAACATAGAAAATCACCAATGCTTATTTTGAAAAATTGAAGAAACATGTTAATTATGACATATCTTTTCAAAAAGATCAATGTGCAAATGAATTAATTACTACTGAGACAACAACCAAATTCTGGAACATCAGAAGCTATAATTAACTACAACAACTCTACAAGTTCTTACTCATGTACAATAAATAACAAATTGAACATTTTATGAGGAAGGTAAATATAACTGCAACATCATAGTGATAGTGTTTGGATGACATCAAATTGATACTAACAGGTGTGTACATGCACAAATTTAGTAACATAGAACTAATAGCACGCCGTCCACTATGTATGCCAAAACTGGGGTAAGGACAACTGTTGCTACATCTACCGGTGCTCACCTTTGGCGAGCCGATGGATGGAAAAAAAATCGGGGACCGGACTCGAGCACGTGGTTGCTCCGATGCCCGATTCCTTTGTGCCATAAAGATTTAGTATTTTATCGCTTGGCTGTGCGGATGTGTGGACCAAAGTTGGCTACACAAGCTATTTGAAAGCGGTGCCAAATAATTTTCTAATGGCACCACTGATGAGATGGCAACTATTTAAGATACTAGGTACAAACTGTGACACTGTCTTAGGATGCGTTTGGTTGAAGGTGTGGTATGAATGGGTTGGGACAGTGATAGTGTCTGAATCACATCTAACAAATGATTTGTAACAACGAAATAGGGTCTAACCTTCTCTGCACATGCCAAAAACTACCTCCCACTGTCCATAGATTCAAACGCAACTAGCTTCACGCATGGAGATTGATGGTGACAACGAGCAGACAGATCTTCAGCCACCCCGCTCCATTCGTTGCAACTGATGGTCCTAGGGAGCTACAAGAGGAAGAAATGACTCAAATCGACCGCCGGGTTAATATCCTTCATTCCAAGTCATAGCTCGAGAGAGAGAAGAGAGGCATACCCGGGTGGTGAAGGAGTCGTTGGAGGAGGAGGAACCGCTGGAGAGGTCATTGAAGAAGACCATGGCGACCCCGGCGGTAGGATGCGAGAGGAGAGAGCGAGGAAGTGGCTATAGCTTATGAAGGAAGGAAGGAAGGAAGGAAGGAGGAAATAGGGGAAATGTGACTTGTGGTCGCGGAGAAAAGGGGGTGGGGAACGGGGCAGGGGGGCGAGGGTAAATATTCTGGCGGTAGGCCAAAATTTTGGAAATGTGGAGGGAAACTTTGCGCGCGATGTCGCCGGACCATTCACTTTGAACGATTGTGTGCATCGCAAATGATAGTTCTGCTTTACGTGCATGGGATGAGTTTAATAATTCAAATTTTGGTGGAAATTTTCCTGGTATGTCATTGCATAATTTAACATCGCTTGCTAATTTGGGCACACAAAAGAGCGTACAGCAGACAGACCACACTTACTGAATCGAGCAATTTTCGTAATTAAACAGAGCCAGTTGACCTAAACATTGCTCTAACAAAGACCAGCATTAAAAACAAAGCCTAAGTACGCATAATTTTAACAAATCCGCCGCCGCGCCGGCCTATGCATCGCCGTTGTGAGATGAGACGTCGATGACTTGTCCTGGCGACATGTCGCCGTTGGTGGACTCCGCGTCCCCCCTGCTGAAGTCGACCGTGTCCTCGTCCTCGTCCTCGGCGCCGCCCTCAAGTATGTAGTACTCGTAGTAGTGGCTGCGCCAGAGCTCGCGTTGGTACTCCACTGCCCATTCCTCAACGGACAGACTCTTCTCTACCTCGACCTCGGCCACGCGTAACTCCTCCACCCGGCGCTCATCGATCTCCACCGCCTCCTGCATCTCCAGCTCCCGCTCAGCGACCTCATGAGGAATCAGGTGCTCCATGGCCACCGCCGCCTTTTCGGACATGGGATGCATGCTGGAGTCCGAGGTGGCCTGGAATATCTTTGTGTGTGCATCCTCGATCTTGGCGTGGATGGCCTTGACCCGGGCCAGGGCGACCACAGCGGCACGGATGGCAGCTCAAGCGCTCTCGGCGTTTGGAGCCACCATCGCAGCAGCAGCTACAGCCGTCTCGGCTGCTGCAGCTGCCCTATCGGCTGCCGTAGACGCCCTCTTGGCGGAAGCGGCCGTGCTCAATGCGGAAGTCACGGCAATCTCGGCGTAGGCAGCCGCGCTCTCAGCGCATGCGACGGCGCTTGGGGGGGGGACGTGGCCATCGTACGGGCCTTCACGAAGCGTTTCCACGGTGTCATCTTTGCAAGAAGGGGGTGTGGGAATGGGGATCGGGATTCATGGATTCGGGGGTTGCCGGCACTGGAGCAGATGAGCCGGCGAAGCTTAAGGAGGGAGACTTAAATAGATCTAGATATTTTCATCGCAAACGGTTCCTAGAAAACAACTGTGTGTGATGTTGTAGATATATTTTTTATTAGCTTTGAAAGACGAATTTGGAGTAAGTGGCAATGGATGGTGTTATAAATGTACGAGAAATTTTGTAGTACTAATACAACTGTCATGTCAAATTTTGGAAATTTCAGGGGTCATTTGACCTTTTAAGGCATTTAAGTGATTTTCTAGCCATTTAATGACCATAATTGAAATTTGAACTACGTGTACATGCAACAGCTAACCATAACGGTTTGAAAACTCATATTTTGTGTACTTTTGTGCGATTGAATTCTATGTGCAGTAAATTGGAAGGAATTTTCAAACATATTGGTATAACGGCTATGACACAATTAAGCATGGAGTGACATGGCATTTAATTCCAAAAAATTAAAAAAATATCAGAAACACATGAAACCTTGGTTGATTTAATGTCATGCCACTAAGATGATGTGGTAAAAAAATTGGCATGTTTGATGAAAGTTTGGACACACACACCCCTCACAAACCGGAGCAGCTCACTAGAAGGCTCGTGGTTCCGAGAGGGAACAATGCATGTTTGATGACGAACGGGAGATAGCTTCCTCTTACAGCCTTTAATTTTTTTCTACGTCTAACATGCACTATTACAACTGTAATGTGAAATTTTGGAAAATTCTAGGGGTCATTTGACCTTTTAAAGACATTTAAGTGATTTTCTAGCCATTTAATGACCGTAATTCAAATTTGAACTACATCTACATGCAACGGCTAACCATAACGGCTTGAAAAATCATATTTGTGTACTTGTGTATGAGTTAATTCCATGTGCAGTAAATTAGAAGGAATTTTCAAACATATTGGTCTCACGGCATGGGCACATGCACGGAGTGCCATGGCATTTTAATTCCAAAAAATTAAAAAATGATCAGAAAAGCATGAAACCTTGCTTGATTTAATGTCATGCCACCAAGATGATGTGGTAAAAAAATTGGCATGTTTTACGAAAGTTTGGACACACGCCCCTCACAAACCGGAGCAACTCACCAGAAGGCTCGTGGTTCCGAGAGGGAACAATGCATGTTTGATGACGAACGGGAGATAGCTTCCTCTTACGGCCTTTAATTTTTTTCTATGATCAACGTGCACTACTACAACTGTAATGTGAAATTTTGGGAAATTCTAGGGGTCATTTGACCTTTTAAAGACATTTAAGTGATTTTCTAGCCATTTAATGACCATAATTAATATTTGAACTACATCTACATGCAACGACGAACCATAACGGTTTGAAAACTCATATTTTTGTGTGCTTGTGTGCGAGTTAATTCCGTGTGCAGTAAATTAGAACGAATTTTCAAACATATTTGTCTCACGACATGGACACATGCATATGTATGCATGGAGTGACATGGCATTTTAATTCCAAAAAATTAAAAAAAAATCAGAAACACATGAAACCTTGCTTGATGTAATGTCATCCCAACAAGATGATGTGATAAAAAATTAGCATGTTTGACGAAAGTTGGGACACACACCCCTCACAAACTGGAGCAACTCACTAGAAGGCTCGTGGTTCCGAGAGAGAACAATGCATGTTTGATGACAAACGGAAGATAGATTCCTCTTACGGCCTTCAATTTTTTTCTACGTCTAAGTGCACTACTACAACTATAATGTGAAACTTTAGAAAATTCTAGGTGTCATTTGACCTTTTAAAGACATTTGGGTGATTTTCTAGCCATTTAATGACCGTAATTCAAATTTGAACTACATCTACATGCAACGGCTAACCATAACGGTTTGAAAAATCATATTTGTGTACTTGTGCGTGAGTTACTTCCATGTGCAGAAAATTAGAAGGCATTTTCAAACATATTGGTCTCATGGTTTGTGCACATGCATGGAGTGCCATGGCATTTTAATTCCAAAAAAATAAAAAATGATCAGAAAAACATGAAAACCTTGCTTGATTCAATCTCATGCCACCAAGATGATGTGGTAAAAAATTGGCATGTTTGATGAAAGTTTGGACACACACCCCTCACAAACTAGAGCAACTCACTAGAAGGCTCGTGGTTCCGAGAGGGAACAATGCATGTTTGATGACGAACGGCAGATAGCTTCCTCTTACAGCCTTCAATTTTTTTCTACGTCTAACGTGCACTACTACAACTGTAATGTGAAATTCTGGAAAATTTTAGGGGTCATTTGACCTTTTAAAGACATTTCAGTGATTTTCTAGCCATTAATGACCGTAATTTAAATTTGAACTACATCTACATGCAATGGCTAACCATAACGGTTTGAAAAATCATATTTGTGTACTTATGTGCGATTGAATTCTATGTGCAGTAAATTGGAAGGAATTTTCAAAAATATTGGTATAACGGCTATGACACAATTAAGCATGGAGTGACATGACATTTTAATTCCAATTTTTTTTAAAATATCAGAAACACATGAAAACTTGGTTGATGTAATGTCATGCCACAAAGATGATGTGGTAAAAAAATTGGCATGTTTGATGAAAGTTTGGACACACACCCCTCACAAACCGGAGCAGCTCACTAGAAGGCTCGTGTTTCTGAGAGAGAACAACGCATGTTTGATGACGAACGTGAGATAGCTTCCTCTTACAGCCTTTAATTTTTTTTCTACGTCTAACGTGCACTACTACAATTGTAATGTGAAATTTTGGAAAATTCTAGGGGTCATTTGACATTTTAAAGACATTTAAGTGATTTTCTAGCCATTTAATGACCGTAATTCAAATTTGAAATACATCTACATGCAACGGCTAACCATAACGGTTTGAAAAATCATATTTGTGTATTTGTGTGCGAGTAAATTAGAAGCAATTTTCAAACATATAGGTCTCACGGCATGGGCACATGCATGGAGTGCCATGGCATTTTAATTCTAAAAAATAAAAAATGATCAGAAAAACATGAAACCTTGCTTGATTTAATGTTATGCCGCCAAGATGAAGTGGTAAAAAAATTGGCATGTTTGACGAAAGTTTGGACACGCACCCCTCACAAACCGGAGAACCTCGCTAGAAGGTTCGTGGTTTCGAGAGGAAACAATGCATGTTTGATGACGAACGGGAGATAACTTCCTCTTACGGCCTTCAATTTTTTTGTACGTTTAACTTGCACTAATACAATTGTCATGTGAAAATTTGGAAAATTTCAGGGGTCATTTGACCTTTTAAAGACATTTAAGTGATTTTCTAGCCATTTAATGACCGTAATTCAAATTTGAACTACATCTACATGCAACGCCTAACCATAACGGTTTGAAAAATCATATTTTTGTGTACTTGTGTGCGAGTTAAAAAATCATCGGACGATGTAAATAGCGGGTGTTCAAAACAGAAAATGTAAAGATCTGGCAAGACAACCGGCCCCCACACGATTGGCACTCTAACTCGGGCTCGAGGTTTGGTAGGTAAGTGGCAGGGATCATTAATCAGACACGGTTCTGTACTGAAACCGTCGGCTATTATGTTCACACACGGACTTTGCTGCGGGAATCGTGTGTAATTCAAACTACAGTACTCGTAAATTCCGGCGACCGGCGTGTGTACTGTCCCCGTCGATCTAGATTCCGGCCGCCAATAATTACTACCTTGCTCACGTCATCCCGCCTGCATTCTCATCTACATCCTCCCCTCGCTCGCCCTCTCTCTCTCTCTCTCTCTCTCTCTCAAATCTTTGGCATGGCGACGTGCCGACGAGGAGTTGCCGCCCCCCGAGGACACTCACTCGAATAGCAGCGACGAGGACCCCTACGCGCCGCCGGACGAGGTTGCGCCGGACCCCCCCCCCCCAACTTTGGATTGGTTTTGGGGCCAGTACAATCTTTGCCTGTGGAAGTCGCTGTCGCCGGTTGAGAAAGCCAAACAAGTGGCGTTCAAGAAGGAGATGGTGGAGGAGGAAGCCAGATACTAGGCGGCTTGTGAAGCCCGTGATGCCGCCTAGAAAAAGGAGGTGGAGGAGCTTTGGGGGCGGGCGCATAGTCGTGCGGAGGAGGTGTACGAAGACGGGTACTTCATGAGGAAGGTCATAGGCGTTGGGTGCCTCGTTGCTGCGTGGAGGTGGGCCGACAAGCTCCAGCGTGCCACCGACGAGGAGTTCCGGTGGGCGCTCAACGAAATGGCAAGATCGTTCGCGCGCGTCCGCCAGCAATAGACAGTTTGGTACGTCAAACGCTGCGAGGCGAAGGAGGCGGAGTACTGCCTCCGCACTGGGAAGACGCCGCGCACCAGGGAGCTGCTGGCGAGGGGCTGCCGGAATACTGGCCCCAGGAGGGATTATTAGTTTTAGTATTGTTCATTTTCAATTTTATGCATTGTACCTAGTAGTTAAGTATCATCACCTATATGTGATGATATTATATATATATATATATATATTATGTGATGAACTAATGAACAATATATATATATATATATTATGAATTCCATTTTCTATCTGTTTTTGTATACTAATTTGAATCTAGCTTTTATCATCCACATATACAGAATGGAAAGCGTATATACACACATTGAAATAGAACATATAAGAACAGAAAACAGAGTACATACATTGAAACAGAGGAATAAACAGAGTACTATGATTGTTGTGAATACATAGATATCCACGTCGAAACGACTCAACAAAATA
This sequence comes from Aegilops bicornis, assembly GCA_021605145.1. Taxonomy (NCBI): domain Eukaryota; kingdom Viridiplantae; phylum Streptophyta; class Magnoliopsida; order Poales; family Poaceae; genus Aegilops; species Aegilops bicornis. The sequence continues at coordinate 639,365,308 of CM038675.1, forward strand.
AAACGCGCCCATGAGACCATGACCAACAGCCCTTGCCTACGGTAGCTCTTGGCTCTGCCTGAACTCGTGCAGGCGTTCGTCCAAGCGGTCGACACACTCGTGGTACATCTGGAGCGCGATCTCGAGCTCCTAGTTGGCTATTTCATCGAAGATCACCAGCTTGAGGATGCGACGGCCATGTTCCTCTACTGTGTCTAGGTGGACACCTGGGCCAAGGAGGCGGTCGAGCCTACGGACCTGCGCGTTGGCATCCAGCGGCCGCAGACAAGGCGAACGGCGCCATCCATGCGAACGGCGTGGTGGGCGTCCGGTGCAAGTACGGCGCAGCCGGCCTCTGGTGCAAGTACAGCGCTGAGGGCCTCTGCCCACTCCTGGCAAGGAATGGGGGTACTGACGGGATGTGTACCCAGCTGCGATGCTGTATCGACAGCAGACAAGCGCCAATGGATCTGCTCTTGCTGTGCGGCGCGCCGCGCATCTCGCTCTGTGGCGCTCCAACGTTCTCGACATGCAGCGAGCCGCAGCCTATCGGCGCGGACGCGCCTAGCTTGCTCCGTGATGTATACTACGCAACCTTCTTCTTGTAGACGTTGTTGGGCCTCCAAGTGCAGAGTTTGTAGGACAGTAGAAAATTTCCCTCAAGTGGATGACCTAAGGTTTATCAATCCGTGGGAGGCGTAGGATGAAGATGGTCTCTCTCAAGCAACCCTGCAACCAAATAACAAAGAGTCTCTTGTGTCCCCAACACACCCAATACAATGGTAAATTTTATAGGTGCACTAGTTCGGCGAAGAGATGATGATACAAGTGCAATATGGATGGTAGATACAGGTTTTTGTAATCTAAAAATATAAAAACAGCAAGGTAACAAGTGGTAAAAGTGAGCGTAAACGGTATTGCAATGCTTCGAAACAAGGCCTAGGGTTCATACTTTCACTAGTGCAAGTTCTCTCAACAATAATAACATAATTGGATCATATAATGATCCCTCAACATGCAACAAAGAGTCACTCCAAAGTCACTAATAGCGGAGAACAAACAAAGAGATTATTGTAGGGTACGAAACCACCTCAAAGTTATTCTTTCGGATCAATCTATTCAAGAGTTCATAGTAAAATAACACGAAGCTATTCTTTCCGTTCTATCTATCATAGAGTTCGTACTAGAATAACACCTTAAGACACAAATCAATCAAAACCCTAATGTCACCTAGATACTCCAATGTCACCTCAAGTATCTGTGGGTATAATTATACGATATGCATCAAACAATCTCAGATTCATCTATTCAACCAACACATAGAACTTCAAAGAGTGCCCCAAAGTTTCTACCGGAGAGTCAAGACGAAAACGTGTGCCAACCCCTATGCATAGGTTCATGGGTGGAATCCGCAAGTTGATCACCAAAACATACATCAAGTGGATCACGTGATATCCCATTGTCATCACAGATAAGCACGGCAAGACATACATCAAGTGTTCTCAAATCCTTAAAGACTCAATCCGATAGGATAACTTCAAAGGGAAAACTCAATCCATTACAAGAGAGTAGAGGGGGAGAAACATCATAAGATCCATCTATAATAGCGAAGCTCGCGATACATCAAGTTCGTATCACCTCAAGAACATGAGAGAGAGAGATCAAACACATAGCTACTGGTACATACCCTCAGCCCCGAGGGTGAACTACTCCCTCCTCGTCACGGAGAGCGCCGGGATGATGAAGATGGCCATCGGTGAGGGATTCCCCCTCCGGCAGGGTGCCGGAACAGGGTCCCGATTGGTTTTTGGTGGCTACAGAGGCTTGCGGCGGCGGAACTCCTGATCTATTCTGTTCAACGATGGTTTTAGGGTATGTGGAGATATATAGGCGAAAGAAGCCGGTCAGGGGAGCCACGAGGGGCCCACAAGGGTGGAGGGCGCGCCCAGGGGGGTGGGCGCGCCCCCCTGCCTCGTGCCTTCCTCGTTGCTTCCCTTACGTACACCCCAAGTCTTCTGGATTGCTTCTGTTCCAAAAATAACTCTCCCGAAGGTTTCATTCCGTTTGTACTCCGTTTGATATTCCATTTATGTGAAAAACTGAAACAAGGGAAAAACAGAAACTGGCACTGGGCTCTGGGTTAATAGGTTAGTCCCAAAAATAATATAAAAGCTTTTAATAAAGCCCATAAACCTCCAAAACAGATAATATAATAGCATGGAACAATCAAAAATTATAGATACGTTGGAGACGTATCAAGCATCCCCAAGCTTAATTCCTGCTCGTCCTCGAGTAGGTACATGATACAAACAGAATTTTTGATGTGGAATGCTACCTAACATATTTATCAATGTAATCTTCTTTATTGTGGCAAGAATATTCAGATCCATAAGATTCAAAACAAAAGTTTAATATTGACATGAAAACAATAATACTTCAAGCATACTAACAAAGCAATCATATCTTCTCAAAATAACATGGCCAAAGAAAGTTATCCCTACAAAATCATATAGTCTGGCTATGCTCTATCTTCACCACACAAAATATTTAAATCATGCACGACCCCGATGACAAGCCAAGCAATTGTTTCATACTTTTGATGTTCTCAAACTTTTTCAATCTTCACGCAATACATGAGCGTGAACCATGGACATAGGACTATAGGTGGAATAGAACGGTGGTTGTGGAGAAGACAAAAAGGAGAAGATAGTCTCACATCAACTAGGCGTATCAACGGGCTATGGAGATGCCCATCAATAGATATCAATGTGAGTGAGTAGGGATTGCCTTGCAACGGATGCACTAGATCTATAAGTGTATGAAAGCTCAACAAAAGAAACAAAGTGGGTGTGCATCCAACTCGCTTGCTCACGAACACCTAGGGCAATTTGAGGAAGCCCGTCATTGGAATATACAAGACAAGTTCTATAATGTAAAATTTCCACTAGTATATGAAAGTGACAACATAGAAGACTCTCTATCATGAAGATCATGGTGCTACTTTGAAGCACAAGTGTGGTAAAAGGATAGTAGCATTGTCCCTTCTCTCTTTTTCTCTCATTTTTTTATTTGGGACTTTTCTCTCTTTTTTACGGCCTCTTTTTTTTCTTTTTTTTTCGTCCGGAGTCTCATCCCGACTTGTGGGGGAATCATAGTCTCCATCATCCTTTCCTCACTGGGACAATGCTCTAATAATGATGATCATCACACTTTTATTTACTTACAACTCAAGAATTACAACTCAATACTTAGAACAAGATATGACTCTATATGAATGCCTCCGGCGGTGTACCGGGATGTGCAATGACTCATGAGTGACATGTACGAAAGAATTATGAACGGTGGCTTTGCCACAAATACAATGTCAACTACATGATCATGCAAAGCAATATGGCAATGATGGAGCGTGTCATAATAAACGGAACGGTGGAGAGTTGCATGGCAATATATCTCGGAATGGCTATGGAAATGCCATGATAGGTAGGTATGGTGGCTGTTTTGAGGAAGGCATATGGTGGGTGTATGATAGCAGTGAAAGGTGTGCGGCACAAGAGAGGCTAGTAATGGTGGAAGGGTGAGAGTGCGTATAATCCATGCACTCAACATTAGTCATAAAGAACTCACATACTTATTGCAAAATTCTATTAGTTATCATAACAAAGTACTACGTGCATGCTCCTAGGGGGATAGATTGGTAGGAAAAGACCATCACTCGTCCCCGACCGCCACTCATAAGGAAGACAATCAATAAATAAATCATGCTCCGACTTCATCACATAACGGTTCACCATACGTGCATGCTATGGGAATCACAAACTTTAACACAAGTATTTCTCAAATTCACAACTACTCAACTAGCATGACTCTAATATGACCATCTTCATATCTCAAAACAATCATAAAGAATCAAACTTTTCATAGTATTCAATGCACTTTATATGATAGTTTTTATTATATCCCTCTTGGATGCCCATCACATTAGGACTAAATTCATAACCAAAGGAAATTACCATGTTGTTTATGACTCTCAAAATAATATAAGTGAAGCATGAGATTTCATCTATTTCTACAAAATAAAACCATCTTCGTGCTCTAAAATATATAAGTGAAGCATTAGAGCAAATGACAAACTACTCCAAAAGATATAAGTGAAGATCAATGAGTAGTCGAATAATTATGCAACTATGTGAAGACTCTCTAACATTTGAGAATTTCAGATCTTGATATTTTATTCAAACAGCAAGCAAAACAAAATAAAATGACATGACGCTCCAAGAAAAACACATATCATGTGGTGAATAAAAATATAGCTCCAAGTAAAGTTACCGATGAACGAAGACGAAAGAGGGGATGCCTTCTGGGGCATCCCCAAGCTTAGGCTCTTGGTTATCCTTGAATATTACCTTGGGGTGCCATGGGCATCCCCAAGCTTAGGATCTTGCCACTCCTTATTCCATAGTCCATCCAATCTTTACCCAAAACTTGAAAACTTCACAACACAAAACTCAACAGAAAACTCGTAAGCTCCGTTAGCGAAAGAAAACAAAACACCACTTCAAGGTACTGTAATGAACTCATTATTTATATGTATTTGTGTTAAATCTACTATATTCCAACTTCTCTATGGTTTATAAACTATTTTACTAGCCATAGATTCATCAAAATAAGCAAACAACACACGAAAAACAGAATATGTCAAAAACAGAACAGTCTGTAGTAATATGTAACTAACGCAAACTTCTGGAACTAAAAACATTCTACCAAAATAGGAAGACCTAGATAATTTGATTATTGATCTTCTGCAACTGGAATCAGTATTTTATCACGTTCTGGTGATTTTAAACAATTGTTTTCGTGAACAGAAAGTTTCTGGAATTTTCAGCAAGATCAAATAATTATCATCCAAGAAGATCATATAGGTCTTACTTGGCACAAACACTAATTAAAACATAAAACCACATCTAACCAGAGGCTAAACAGAACCAAAAATCAAGAAACTAAAATAAAATTGGGTTGCCTCCCAACAAGCGCTAACGTTTAACGCCCCTAGCTAGGCATGATGATTTCAATGATGCTCACATAAAAGATAAGAATTGTAACATAAAGAGAGCATCATGAAGAATATGACTAGCACATTTAAGTCTAACCCACTTCCTATGCATAGGGATTTTGGGAGCAAACAACTTATTGGAGCAAGAATCATCTAGCATAGGAAGGCAAAACAAGCATAACTTCAAGATTTTCAACACATAAAGAGGAAACTTGATATTATTGCAATATGTAAAAGCATATGATCCGCTCTCATAATAATTTTCAGTAGCATCATGAATAAATTCAACCATATAACCAGCACATAAAGCATTCTTTTCATGATATACTTGCATAGAAAATTTATTACTCTCCACATAAGCAAATTTCTTCTCATCAATAGTAGTGGGAGCAAACTCAACAAAATAACTATCATGTGAAGCATAATCCAATTGAAAATTAAAATCATGATGACAAGTTTCATGGTTATTATTATTCTTTATAGAATACGCGTCATCACAATAATCATCATAAATAGGAGGCATGCTTTCATCATAATAAATTTTCTCATCAAAACTTGGGGGACAAAAAATAGCATCTTCATCAAACATAGCTTCCCCAAGCTTATGGCTTTGCATATCATTAGCATCATGGATATTCATAGAATTCACACTAACAAAATTGCAATCATGCTCATCATTCAAATATTTAGTGCCAAACATTTTATAGACTTCTTCTTCTAGCACTTGAGCACATTTTTCCTTCCCATCATTCTTACGGTAGATATTAAAAAGATGAAGCGTGTGAGACAAACTCAATTCCATTTCTTTTGTAGTTTTCTTTTATAAACTAAACTAGTGATAAAACAAAAAACAAAAAGATTTGATTGCAAGATCTAAAGATATACCTTCAAGCACTCACCTCCCCGGCAACGGCTCCAGAAAAGAGCTTGATGTCTACTATGCAACCTTCTTCTTGTAGACGTTGTTGGGCCTCCAAGTGCAGAGCTTTGTAGGACAGTAGCAAATTTCCCTCAAGTGGATGACCTAAGGTTTATCAATCCGTGGGAGGCGTAGGATGAAGATGGTCTCTCTCAAGCAACCCTACAACCAAATAACTAAGAGTCTCTTGTGTCCCCAACACACCCAATACAATGGTAAATTTTATAGGTGCACTAGTTCGGCGAAGAGATGGTGATACAAGTGCAATATGAATGGTAGATATAGGTTTTTGTAATCTGAAAATATAAAAACAGCAAGGTAACAAGTGGTAAAAGTGAGCGTAAACGGTATTGCAATGCTTCAAAACAAGGCCTATGGTTCATACTTTCACTAATGCAAGTTCTCTCAACAATAATAACATAATTGGATCATATAACTATCCCTCAACATGCAACAAAGAGTCACTCCAAAGTCACTAATAGCGGAGAACAAACGAAGAGATTATTGTAGGGTACGAAACCACCTCAAAGTTATTCTTTCGGATCGATCTATTCAAGAGTCCGTAGTAAAGTAACACGAAGCTATTCTTTCCGTTCAATCTATCGTAGAGTTCATACTAGAATAACACCTTAAGACACAAATCAACCAAAACCCTAATGTCATCTAGATACTCCAATGTCACCTCAAGTATCCGTGGGTATGATTATACGATATGCATCAAACAATCTTAGATTCATCTATTCAACCAACACATAGAACTTCAAAGAGTGCCCCAAAGTTTCTACCAGAGAGTCAAGACGAAAACGTGTGCCAACCCCTATGCATAGGTTCATGGGCAGAACCCGCAAGTTGATCACCAAAACCATACATCAAGTGGATCACGTGATATCCCATTGTCACCACAGATAAGCACGGCAAGACATACATCAGGTGTTCTCAAATCCTTAAAGACTCAATCCAATAAGATAACTTCAAACGGAAAACTCAATCGATTACAAGAGAGTAAAGGGGGAGAAACATCATAAGATCCAACTATAATAGCAAAGCTCGCGATACATCAAGATCGTATCACCTCAAGAACACGAGAGAGAGAGAGAGGGAGAGAGAGAGAGAGAGATCAAACACATAGCTACTGGTACATACCCTCAGCCCCGAGGGTGGACTACTCCCTCCTCGTCATGGAGAGCGCCAAGATGATGAAGATGGCCACCGGTGAGGGATCCCCCTCCGGCAGGGTAACGGAACAGGGTCCCGATTGGTTTTTGGTGGCTACAGAGGCTTGCGGCGGCGGAACTCCCGATCTATTCTGTTCCCCGATGGTTTTAGGGTATATGGAGATATATAGGCGAAAGAAGTCGGTCAGGGGAGCCACGAGGGGCCCACGAGGGTGGAGGGCGCGCCAGGGGGTGGGCGCGCCCCCTGCCTCGTGCCTTGCTCGTTGCTCCCCTTACGTACACTCCAAGTCTTCTGGATTGCTTCTGTTCCAAAAATAACTCTCCCGAAGGTTTCATTCCGTTTGGACTCCGTTTGATATTCCTTTTCTCAAACATCGAAACAAGGGGAAAATGTAAACCGCACTGGGCTCGGGTTAATAGGTTAGTCCCAAAATAATATAAAAGTGTTTAATAAAGCCCATAAACATCCAAAACAGATAATATAATAGCATGGAACAATCAAAAATTATAGATACGTTGGATACCAGCAAGCGTATGCTCACAACACACACGGCTTATTCCATCACAAACAGGTCAGATGGATCAACTGTATGCCACGTATCGCACATTGTCAAAAAGTAATGTGGTAGACCTTCTTTAACATGTGTTAAAAAGTAAAAAATAAAAAAAAAGGACCTTGAGGTTAAATTAACTCAGGGGATGGATCATCCAGGTCAAAGGTAATTTGACTGGGATGACCCGTCCCATCAGTTAATTTAACATCAAGACAACTTCCCATCCTGCCGGGGATATACCCCGCGGTATGACCCGGCCGGAAGTATGACCCGACCGGGCTTGGCGTTTTCATTGGTAACCCGCCGGAGTGGCGACTCACGGCTGGCCCTAACGGTGGGTCAGATAGAAGACTAGGCCCAAGGCCCAGAAGGTCGGCTCACGTTATTGTCGGGTGGTACGTGCGACATATGCCAACGGGTGGCTAATCATAGTGGGAGCCAATAAGACGTCGTCGGTGCCTGGAAACGGGATGAGGCGAAGACATGCACGCCGGTGAATCTTACCCAACTTCGGGGCTCTCCGTGGAGATAACACCCCTACTGCTGCTCTGCGGGGTCTCCGCATGGTCACTAGATGAACAAGTTGCTACAAGGTGCTCCTTGAGCTGTTCGGTGAGAGGAAGAAGAAGGGCACGGCTAGCTCTCCTCTTCTCTCTACGTGGTGGCTAAAACTATCAGAGTCCAACCCTTTGCATGGGTGCCCTGGGGGGTTTATATAGGCCTACCCCCCAGGGGTACAATGGTAATCCGGCTAGGTGTGGGCCCTAGCCGTCAGTATCTTCGTCCGCCGGCTTCTCCGTCGGCCGCTGGGGCCCGCCGACTTGGTGGGTCCCGCCGGTTGCGGGCTTCCTGGTCGACAAGCTGCCCCGCCGTTGAGCCCTTGTCGGGGTCTGGTTACTGTTGCCTCAGTCCTGATGACGAGGGCTTTGTCGGGGTAAGCGTGGCTACAGTGCCGCCGCCTTGGCGGCGATCACTGTAGCCTCACATCGTCTTGCCTCCTTAATGAGGCGCTTCCTTTGAGGGAGGGAACAAGCTGGCTATGGGGAGCCGGCCATGTCCCAGGCCGACTCGGGGAGGCCCAGCCGCCTTCGGGCATCTCTCTGACTGGAGGGACCCGCCGCTGGTAGGATGACAACTGTCATGGTGACGTCACACTCAACATGGCAACAAGGTTGCCACGGACAGGTGATGGCTGCCCAGCACGGGCGACTTGTAGCCACGCTGGCCCGGGATGCAGGGGTGGCAGGCTTCATCAGAGCCACGCCTGCCTCATCGCCGCTATGTGGGTGCAGATTCGAGGGTGCGGCCTTGGTCACCAAGGGTGGCTGGCTCATGGGAGTCGGCCTTCTAGTGGCCGGCTACGACCCGGTCCAACATCTTCTTCTCTTCGGCGACTACGAGGGACTCGGCCAGCCGGCTGCTGGCTGCAGCGCACTCGGAGGACCTCTTATAGTCTCCGGCTATGGTGATGGTGCCCTTGGTACTCGGCATCTTCATCTTGAGGTAGGCATAGTGGGGTACAGCCATGAACTTGGCCAGAGCAGGCCGGCCAAGTAGCGCATGGTAAGGGCTCTCGAGGTCCACCACTTCAAACCAGATTGCTTCTCGGCGGAAGTGATCCTTGTCTCCGAAGAGAACATCTATCTTGATCTTGCCGATGGGTGAACAGGACAGGCCGGGTACAATGCCATGGAACACGGTCCGGCTTGGCATGAGGTGCTTGGCCTTGATGTTCAACTTCTCCATGGTATCCTGCACAGGATATTGATGCTGCTCCCGCCGCCTATCAAGACGCTGGAGAATCGGGCAGCAAGCCTGTCTGCTGTTAGGGTCGCTTCAAAACCAAGGCATAGGAGCCAGTGGACGGCATCACCTTCGGGTGGTCGGCCCGGCTCCACGGTGATAGGCCTCTCGACCAAAGTGCATGAATTGGGGTTGTTGGAAGTAATCGCATTGACTTCTTGGTGTTGCTGGCGCGCCGGGCGCCGGTCTTCGGCTGGCTCGTGAAGACGACGAGGGCGGCGTGCTCGTTGGGGAACCTCGCCTTGGATTTGTTCTGACCGCTGGCCGAGCGGCCAGCTGTTGGGGAGCCGAGGCGGCTGTCCAAAGAGGTGGAGGCGGTACCAGCCCTTCGCCTTTGGTGATTCGGGTGAGCGATGGCACTTTCGGGTTGTATTGTTGGACGGCTTCGGCCGCTGGAACTTGCATGGGGCGTCAAGAGCTTGCTCGTAGGAGAAAGCCGGCTGCCAAGCCGGCCTGCCGCCCTTCGGCTTCTTGGGCACGGGACGCTCTTCAGGTTGCTCGTCTTCGACGGTGGCCACCTGCCGACTGGCGGGAGGCGGCATTGGGCCCTTGCGCTTGTTGTCGTGCTGGTACGGGCGTCGGCTAGAGTCGCCACTCGGCGTTTTGGGAGCCGGGTTGATTACCTTCCCGGCGGGCGCCTACCCGAGCTCGGTCTTCATTGAGGAGTCGACGGTATGCATTTGTCGACAATGACGAGTAGCTCGTCGAGGGTAGCCGCCTGCCGCAGAGGAGCTTGTGCTTGAGGAGGGTGCCTTCGGCACCCGGGCGGTGAAGTATTCTATGGTTTGAACCTCGTGCACCCCTTCGCAGGAGTTGCGGAGCTCGCCCAACGCTGCGTGAGGTAGTCGCGAGTCGACTCGGTGGGTCCTTGTACGCACAAGGAGAGTTGTCTGGGCTTGGGAGCCCGCTTGTAGGTGTTGGTGAAGTTGCGGATGAAGGCTTCGGTGAAGTCCAGCCAGTTGTTCATGCTGCACGGCTTGAGGCTGTTGAGCTAGGTTCGCGCCGTGCCTTGAAGCATGAGGGGCACATATTTCACGGCAACGCGCCTGTTGTCATTCGCTATGCTGACGGCGGTTGAGTAGTCGATCAGCCAATCCTCCGGCTTCACGGAGCCGTTATACTTGGGCGTATCTCTCGGGAGCGAGAACCCTTTGGGGAAGGGCTCGTCGCGGATGCGGGGGCCGAAGCAAGGCGGCCCGGCATCGTCTTCTTCTTCCAACGCCAGGGATCGCGCCAGGCGGTCGATCTGGTGGCGGGCGTCATTTTCGCCGACTCCTTCGCGGCGGCCAAGTCGGCCGCTGAGAGTCGGATGCGTGACAGGCGGCGGGGTGGGATATCTTTCCCCGCGAGGTGGAGGAGGGGGCAGGTTGCCTAGCCGTTCCACGGCTCGAGGGCGACCTTCGGCGTCGCGCTCAATGGAGATCCGGGTCCGGCTGCGGCTGGCAGCCGGCTCCTTTTCTTGCCGTGTGTGGGCGTTGCCCGCAGTCGGCGTGCGTGACATTGCGTCGTGCTCTCGGCGCGGGGGAAGGCTTTCGGCGCGGGCGTTGTCTTCTTGCCGCTCTGCGGCCGCACCGATTAGTTGCTGGATGCGTCTTGCCATGTAGGGAAGCTCGTCGGGCCCTAGCCCGTTCAGCTCTTCTACGGCCGCCTGGGCGGCGCGCAGGTTCTCGAGGGGCGTGGCGTAGACGGGGCGGTCCGGGCTCAAAGATGTCGGGCGATGGCTGCACCGCTGCTTGACAATGCCAAGTCGGCTCGGCCCTTCGGGAGGCGGCGCGTCAAGGCGGCGCGGTCGACTTCGCTGGTGGGCCTCGACGAGGCGTCTGTGGAGGTTATCCTCCGGCCCTCCGCTGCGGAGGGCGAGGCGGCGCGGTTTCTAGTGCCTCGGCGTCGGCGTCAGCCGGGAGAGGGGTGGACAGGTCGTGTGGCGCCGCTTGCGGGGCGTCATGGGCGTTCTTGCTCGAGTGGCCGCCGTGACTGATGACCAGCACCTCGGTGATGGCACTGCCACAGCTGTCGGCTTGGGGGAGCGGGTCGTCGAAGATCACGACGTTGGTGGGGAAGGCGTCGAGTGATGCCGCGTCGGAGTCGACAAGCATCGGGTCGGTGGAGCCGACCGACTCCAAGTCCACAGCTGGGCTGGCCGGGCGACGTGGAGCTGGTCGAGGAGGTCGACGAGGTGGCCCTCGAGGTGCCCGGTGCCCGCAGAGACGCGGGCTCGTCGGAGATGCGAAGTTTCGCCAAGAAGGTCGGCGAGGCAGCTCGCGGGCGAAGCGCCAGCGACACCTTGCAGCGTGTCGGGCAAGCGCCATCGGGCGGCCGGGCTGGCTACGCCAAGGGGAGGAAGAGGGTTCCGCCCGTAACAGGTCTCCGGACGACGGTGCACCTGGCCCCACGATGGGCGCCAAATGTCGGGTGGTAGGTGCGACATATGCCAACGGGTGGCTAATCATAGTGGGAGCCAATAAGCCGTCGCCGGTGCCTGGAAACGGGATGAGGCGAAGACATGCACGCCGTGAATCTTACCCAACCGGGCGCTCTCCGTGGAGATAACACCCCTACTGCTACTCTACGGGGTCTCCGCATGGTCACTAGATGAACAAGTTGCTACAAGGTGCTCCTTGAGCTGTTCGGTGAGAGGAAGAAGAAGGGCACAACTAGCTCTCCTCTTCTCTCTACGTGGTGGCTAAAACTATCAGAGTCCAACCCTTTGCATGGGTGCCACAGGGGGTTTATATAGGCCTACCCCTGTGGGTACAATGGTAATCCGGCTAGGTGTGGGCCCTAGCCGTCAGTGTCTTTGTCCGCCGGCTGCTGGGGCCCGCCGACTTGGTGGGTCCCGCCGGCTGCCGGCTTCCTGGTCGACAAGCTGGCCCCGCCGTTGAGGCCTTGTCGGGGGCTGGTTACTGTTGCCCCAATCCTAATGACGAGGGCTTTGTCGGGGTAAGCGTGGCATCTGCACGCCGCCTTGGCGGCGATCATCAACCTCACGCCGCCTGCCTCCTCAATGAGGCGCTTCCTTCGAGGGAGGGAACAAGCCGGCTATGGGGAGCCGGCCATGTCCTGTGCCAACTGGGAGGCCGAGCCGCTTCGGCATCTCTCTCGACCGAGGGACCCGCTACCGCGGTAGTACAGACAAATGTCATGGGGCGACACACACTCAACATGGCAACAAAGGTTGCCACGGACAGTGATGGTTGCCCCGTACGGCGCACTGTAGCCACGCGCGCTCCGGGATGCAGGGGTGGCAGGCTTCACTGTAGCCACGCCCCGTCTCATCGCCGTTATGTGGGTGCAGATTCTGAGGGTGCGGCCTTGGCCGCCTGCGGGGTGGCTGGCTCATGGGAGTCGGCCTTCTAGTGGCCGGCTACGACCCGGTCCAACATCTTCTTCTCTTCGGCGACTACGAGGGACTCGGCCAGCCGGCTGCTGGCTGCAGCGCACTCGGAGGACCTCTTATAGTCTCCGGCTATGGTGATGGTGCCCTTGGTACTCGGCATCTTCATCTTGAGGTAGGCATAGTGGGGTACAGCCATGAACTTGGCCAGAGCAGGCCGGCCAAGTAGCGCATGGTAAGGGCTCTCGAGGTCCACCACTTCAAACCAGATTGCTTCTCGGCGGAAGTGATCCTTGTCTCCGAAGAGAACATCTATCTTGATCTTGCCGATGGGTGAACAGGACAGGCCGGGTACAATGCCATGGAACACGGGTCCGCTTGGCATGAGGTGCTTGGCCTTGATGTTCAACTTCTCCATGGTATCCCGCATGACAGATGTTGATGCTGCTCCCGCCGCCTATCAAGACGCTGGAGAATCGGGCAGCAAGCCCGTCTTGCTGTTAGGGTCGCTTCCAAAACCAAGGCATAGGGAGCCCGGGACGGCATCACCTTCTGGGTGGTCGGCCCGGCTCGGTGATAGGCCTCTCGACCATGCATGAATTCGGGGTTGTTGGAAGTAATCGTGCATTGACTTCTTGGTGTTGCATCGGCGCGGCCGCGCCGGTCTTCGGCTGGCTCGTGAAGACGACGAGGCGGCGTGTTCGCTGGGGGAACTTCGTCTTGACCGGTCCTGACCGCTGGCCGAAGCGGCCAGCTGTTGGGGAGCCGGAGGCGGCTGTCCAAGAGGGTGGAGGCGGTACCAGCCCTTCGCCTTTGGTGATTCGGGTGAGCCAGTGGCACTTTCGGTTGTATGGTTGGACGGCTTGGCCACCGTGTGGAACTTGCATGGGGCGCCAAGAGCTTGCTCAGAGGAGAAAGCCGCTGCCAAGCCGCATGCCGCCTTCGGCTTCTTTGGGCACGGGCCGCTCTTTCAGTTGCTCGCTCTTCGACGGTTGGCCACCGCCGACCGGCGGAGGCGGCATTGGGCCCTTGCGCTTGTTGTCGTCTTTGATGCACGGGCGTCGGCTAGAGTCGCCACTCGGCGTTTTGGGAGCCGGGTTGATTACCTTCCCGGCGGCGTCTACCCGGAGCTCGGTCTTCATTGAGGAGTCGACGGTGGCGTACTTGTCGACAATGACGAGTAGCTCGTCGAGGGTGGCCAGCTCGTCGCAGAGGAGCTTGTGCTTGAGGAGGATGCCTTCTCGGCACCCGGCGGTGAAGTATTCTATGGTTTGAACCTCGTGCACCCCTTCACAGGAGTTGCGGAGCTCGGCCCAACGCGTGAGGTAGTCGCGAGTCGACTCGGTGGGTCCTTGTACGCACAAGGAGAGTTGCCTGGGCTTGGGAGCCCGCTTGTAGGTGTTGGTGAAGTTGCGGATGAAGGCTTCGGTGAAGTCCAGCCAGTTGTTCATGCTGCACGGCTTGAGGCTGTTGAGCTAGGTTCGCGCCGTGCCTTGAAGCATGAGGGGCACATATTTCACGGCAACGCGCCTGTTGTCGTTCGCTATGCTGACGGCGGTTGAGTAGTCGATCAGCCAATCCTCCGGCTTCACGGAGCCGTTATACTTGGGTGTATCTCTCGGGAGCGAGAACCCTTTGCGGAAGGGCTCGTCACGGATGCGGGGCCAAGCAAGGCGTGCCCGCATCGTCTTCTTCTTCCAACGCCAGGGATCGCGCCAGGCGGTCGATCTGGTGGCGGGCGTCGTTTTCGCCGACTCCTTCGCGGTGGCCAAGTCGGCCGCTGAGAGTCGGATGCGTGACAGGCGGCGGGGTGGGATATCTTTCCCCGCGAGGTGGAGGAGGGGGCAAGTTGCCTAGCCGTTCCACGGCTCGAGGGCGACCTTCGGGCGTCAAGGCCAATGGAGATCCGGTCCGCTGCGGCTGGCAGCCGGCTCCTTTCTTACCCGTCTTGTGGCGTTGCCCGCAGTCGGCGTGCGTGACATTGCGCCGTGCTCTCGGCGCGGGGGAAGGATTTCGGCGCGGGCGTTGTCTTCTTGCCGCTCTGCGGCCGCACCGATTAGTTGTTGGATGCGTCTTGCCATGTAGGGAAGCTCGTCGGGCCCTAGCCCGTTCAGCTCTTCTACGCTCGGGCGGGCGCGCAGGTTCTCGAGGGGCGTGGCGTAGACGGGGCGGTCCGGGCCCAGCATGTCGGCGATGGCTGCGTCACGTTTCTTGACAATGCCAAGTCGGCTCGGCCCTTCGGGAGGCGGCGTGCCGAAGGCGGCGCGGTCGACTTCGCGCTGGTGGGCCTCGACGAGGCGTCTCAGGGAGGCTATCCTCCGGCCCTCCGCGTGGAGGGCGAGGCGGCGTGCTTCTAGTGCCTCGGCGTCGGCGTCAGCCGGGAGAGGGGCGGACAGGTCGTGCGGCGCCGCTGGCGGGGCGTCGTGGGCGTTCTCGCCCGAGGGGCCGCCATGACTGATGACAAGCACCTCGGTGATGGCGCTGCCACAGCTGTCGGCTTGGGGGAGCGGGTCGTCGAAGATGACGACGTTGGTGGGGAAGGCGTCGAGTGATGCCGTGTCGGAGTCGACAAGCATCGGGTCGGTGGAGCCAACCGACTCCAAGTCCACAGCGGGCTCGCTGGCGACGTGGAGCTGGTCGAGGAGGCTGACGAGGTGGCCCTCGAGGCAGCCGGTGCCCGCGTAGGACGCGGGCTCGTCGGAGATGCGAGTTTCGCCAAGAAGGTCGGCGAGGCAGCTCGCGGCGCAGGCGTCAGCGACACCTTGCAGCGTGTCGGGGCAAGCGCCATCGGGCGTGCCGGGCTGGCTACGCTCGCGGGGGAGGAAGAGGGTTCCCGTCCAGAACAGGTCTCCGGACGACGGTGCACCTGGCCCCACGATGGGCGCCAAATGTCGGGTGGTAGGTGCGACATATGCCAACGGGTGGCTAATCATAGTGGGAGCCAATAAGCCGTCGCCGGTGCCTGGAAACGGGATGAGGCGAAGACATGCACGCCGGCGAATCTTACCCAGCTTCGGCGCTCTCCGTGGAGATAACACCCCTACTGCTACTCTACGGGGTCTCCGCATGGTCACTAGATGAACAAGTTGCTACAAGGTGCTCCTTGAGCTGTTCGGTGAGAGGAAGAAGAAGGGCACAACTAGCTCTCCTCTTCTCTACGTGGTGGCTAAAACTATCGAGTCCAACCTGCATGGGTGCCACAGGGGTTTATAGGCCTACCCCTGTGGGTACAATGGTAATCCAGCTAGGCGTGGGCCCCTAGCCGTCAGTGTCTTCGGCCCGGCTTCTCGCCGGGCCGGGCCCGCCGAGTTGGTGGGTCCCGCCGCTGTCGGCTTCCTGGTCGACAAGCTGGCCCCGCCGTTGAGGCCTTGTCGGGGGCTGGTTACTGTTGCCCCAATCCTAATGACGAGGGCTTTGTCGGGGTAAGCGTGGCTACAGTGCCGCCGCCTTGGCGGCGATCACTGTAGCCTCACGTCAGCTTGCCTCCTTAATGAGGCGCTTCCTTCGAGGGAGGGAACAAGCCGGCTATGGGGAGCCGGCCATGTCCCAGGCCGACTGGGGGAGGCCGAGCCGCCTTCGGGCATCTCTCTGACTGGAGGGACCCGCCGCCTGCGGGTAGTACAGACAGCCTGTCGTGGGTGACGTCACAGTCAACATGGCAACAGTGCCGCGCCGGACGGGTGATGGCTGCCCCGTACGGGCGATCAGAGTTATGCCAAGGGCCCGGATGCAATCGTGGCAGGCTTCATCAGAGCCACGCCTGCCTCATCGCCGTTATGTGGGTGCAGATTCTGAGGGTGCGGCCTTGGCCGCCTGCGGGGTGGTCGGCTCCTGGGAGTCGGCCTTCTAGTGGCCGGCCACGTGGAGTCGGCCATCTGGTAGTCGGTTCCTTGGAAGCGGCCCTCTCGTGGCTTTCTTCTATGGGTCTTGGGGCCGGGCCGCCTCCTGACAGCCGGCATGGATGACAGTCGGCCGGGGAAAGGCGGCCCAATGTCTTAGATGTCGGATGACTTGATCGGCTTGTTTGGCTTGTAATTTTTTCAGAAGCCCCAGGGGGAGCCGACTAGGCTACCCATGGTCATTTACTCCGACAGTAGTCCCCGAAGCTGATTGGGCTTCGAGGTTGAAGGGAGGACGAGAAGCTCGATCAGCTTCCTATCCTGGGAAGCCGGCAGCTAGGAGCCGGCCTTGAACGGGTGCGCCGTCTTCGGGGAGCTCCGTAGTTAGAAGGGGGAAACGTGAGCCGGCTTGCGCGTTGACTGCGCTTCACCTCGCGTGCCGCGTGGCCAGAAAAGCCTGCCAGCCCACGCGTGCGACGGGACGTCGCCGCAGGCCAGGGCCTACCAAGCCTACGCCTCGGCCCATGCGCGGATTCTCTGCGGCCCAAATGGACCGCAGACGTCTTCTCATGGGCGGTTACAAAGACGCCTTTTAGGGCGCCATAATCGCGGGACGTGGGGGGAGTGGGCGCAGTTAATCCCACGTTCCCCCACGCCTCGCCTCCTCGGCTCCACCGCCCGAGCCTATAAGTAGGGGGAGGAGGGGGGCGGCAGGGGCTCGCACGTTCGCCCTCGCTCCTCTCCTTCCTCCACCTTCTTCCTCACTCTTCCGCTGGCTGCAGCCAAGATTTCGCCACCGCGCTGCTCCGCCATGAGTTATCTTGGCTCGCCATGTTCCTTCGCTATGCGTCGCGTTTCTCCGCCGTCGCGATTCTTTCCTTCCGCCGCTCTCATGGCGTTGTCGAGCTCGTGGACGGCTCCAACGCCCACGAAGATCACATTGATTGGCTTCACGGACGCGGGCGGTTGCCAAGCAGGACCTCGTGAAGACCCGCCAAGGCCGGAGAGGCGGAGATTTCACCGCACCGAGGAGGGCGAGCGGGTCATCTTCCGCCGCCTTGCTGTGGCGGCCTCGGCCTGCCGGGCGCTGGGTTCTTCCGCTTGTTCCTCGACTTCTACCATCTCCGTACCGCATCACCTCACCCCCAACACGGTGATACTGCTGTCGGCCTTCGTCACTCTGTGCGAAGGCTTCATTGGCGTCCTCCCCACCCTCGAGCTCTAGAGGGAGTTCTTTCAGTGCAAGCTCGGCACTGACTCCACGGGCGTGCCCGCCCCCTGCGGCGCCTTCATCGCCAAGCGGAGGACGACCGACAACAGTCGTACTTCTACGTGAAGCTTTGGCAGCAGTCGTACTTCTACGTGAAGAACGTCGTTGCACAAGGCGACTACCTCAACCTGCCGGCTTACATAGCCGGCCCGCCGCCTGCGAGGCCGGCGTCTTGGTCCTTCCGAGCCCGGTCGCTCACCTTGGCCGGGAACGCCTCCGTCACCCGGCTCCGGGTGATGGTCCAATCGGAGGGCTTGGTGGGGGCCGATTTGGTCGCCGCCTTCCTGGAGCGTCAGGTGCTCCCGCTCCAGAGCCGGCCGCACATGATCTGCCAAATGAGCGGCCACTTCGACCCGTGCCGGCTGAGCCCCAGAGAGATGCCTCGCGACGAGGTATCTTTCATGGTGAATTATATCTCCAACTGCAAACTCACAGTGGAGTGGCAGTATCACAAGGCGCCATATTCTCGGGCCAACCCGCCGCCTGTGGTGAGTTTTTCCTCATTCTCTTCTTCTTTTGTTGCCGTGTTCGATAGCCGACTCTTGACTAACCGGCTTTGTCTTTGGGCGAATCCTCTTCTTCGACCGGCGCCGGGTCAGGGCCGAGCGCCCGATTATGCGTCGATCGCGCCGTGGACGACCCCGACGACCCGGATCTGGGGGCGGCCGCCATGGACGACGCCATAGTCGCAACCAGCGTAGAGGCAGGTGGCCTCGACCTTACGGCCGGCTTCGTGGACTGGCCGGAGGAGGATGAAGCCGAAGCCGTCCTGTGCCGCCAGCCAGTGGCCGATCGCCATAGCGCGGGGCCTTCCGCCGCGCCAACTGCTCGGCGGCGCCTTGAAGCGTTGCCGGGTCAGCGCTGGTCTCTTCGGCAGCCGTCAAGAAACCCAAGAGCTCGCATGGCGGCGACCAAGCGAGACGAGGCGGCTGCGAAGCGCCCGCTTCCGCAAGGTGGTGAAGCAACCACAAGCGGTCTCGGCGTAAGTGTCGTGTGTGTCTTGTATTTTTGTTGTCTTATTTGGTTGAGGCTTATCTGAGCCGTCTTCTTGGCTTGTTGAACAGGCGCCGCTTTCCCTTGGCGGAGTTGGCGCACGCCTCCATAGTCGCTCCGACGGGAGGGTCTTCGAGCTCCCGCCGAGTGGACCCCGTGCCGACCTCATGGAGGCAACGGAGCGGAATGCGCGAGAGGCTCGGGAGGAGCGGGAAGCGGCGGAGCGGAGGGCCGCCCAGGAGGCGTCGGAGCGGAGGTCCGCCCAGGAGGCGGCGGAGAAGTTGGCCGAGCGGCAGGCCGACGCGGCGGCCAAGGCCCAGGCGGAGGCCGCGGCCACGGAGAGGGAGGCGGAGGCTTTGCGCAATCAGCCTCCGCAGCTCGTCGTCCCCCTTCGCGCCATGGCTCCTGATGTCCCCGTACCTCCGTCGGAGGAACCCGACCGCGACCTGTCGGTGATGGAGAGGATGGAGGACGACGTGACGATCTCCGGGAGGCGCCACGATCGGCGCCGACCGAGCGGGCTAAGGCGGCCGACCGCTGCGGCGCTGGGCGGCCGGCGAAGCGAAGTCGCGGCGAAGCGGATCTCGTGGTGCATTCAGTGCCCCGCCAGTGCGTGGGAGAGGCAACTTCGACGCCGCAGCCGCAAAGGGCTGCGGGCGCCAGCTCGACGGTGCAGGACCTGGAGGCGGCCAGCGCCAACACGTCCGAGTGGACGCCCAACGATGGGACGGCTGAGCTGAACGGGGCGGCACAGGAGGTCCGTCGCTAGCTTCGTGCTCGTGCCGGCTTGTTGAAACGATACACCCAGGAGTTCCTTGCTACGCTGCGATCGTCCGGTGAGTCTTCCGCTTTGATCGATTTCTTTTTAATTTCTTCCGTGGGCGACAACAGCACTCCATCGGGAATTAGTCCCCGAAGTTTCGAGTCGGCCGAAAGCAAAAGCGGCTTGAAACTTCTTAGCGTGCTTTGATAGCAATCTTGTTCTTATGCACACTCCATCGACTTTCAGAGTACCACAATCTTCGCGGCCGCCTTCAACTCCTGTGCCCGTGAGCTGAGCCAGAAAGCCGCCGATCTGACGAATAGCCGGAGTAAGAACTTGGTTTCTTCTATCTCAGGTGGGGGCGCGTCAGCGCACCCACTGGGTGTAGTCCCCGAGATTCGGGCCGGCTGCTGAGCAGCCGGGTCGGATCTTCCCTGACGACTTTTCCCTTACTGCTTTTTTCCTTTCTCTTCATGCTTGCAGGAGCTAACGCCGACTTGAGGGGGCAGCTAGGAGAGGCCCAGACCGTTCTTCACGCCAAGGAAGCCGAGATCGCCGCCATGGCCCAAGAACGTAACCGCCTGGCCAAGAGGCTGGCCGACCAGGAGGAGAGCCACCAGGCGGCCCTGAAGAAGGCGCAATACAACAAGGCCGGCCTTAAGGCCGAGTTCGAGACCGAGGCGGCTGGCGGGGCTGAAGCAAGGCAAGCGCTGAGCGAAGGTTATGGGCGGGTGGAGGATCTGATCGACGGTAGGCCGCCTTCCTCTTCTCACTCCTTTGCTTTCTCCTTGCCCTCTTGTTCATCTTCTGATTTTTGTGTCGTTTTCTTGTTCTTCACGCAGACTACTTCCCCGGCTACTCCGTCGCTGCCAGCCAAGCCATCAAGGCCCACCGCGAGACGCGCCGGCAAGCAGGGGTTGCAATCGCGCCAGACGCCAGCCGGACACTCGAGGAGCAACTCTTGGCGATCCAGGCTCGGTTGCAGCCGGCTCACCGCATGCTCCGCCGGCTTCAGCGTGCCGGTGCGCAAGTGTTGGCCGCTCTCTGGCCGGGCGAGGTGATCCCCCGTACCCCGGTCGAGCGCCGAGTGGCTGGAGGTTGCGGTTGGCCGCCGAGGCTGGAAGGCCTCCGCTGTTCGATCGGCGCCGGGCGGTGGCGCTGGAGTTCGTCCGGGCCTGGTATCCTGGGTTGAACCTGCGCCAGCTGAGCACTTGGAGGCAGGAGGCTGACGGGGAGCTGGTGGCGGTGCGGCCGGCTATCATCCAGCGCGCCTCGGCTATCGCCGAGTACACCAACACCAGCGTCTTCGCTCCTGAAGTGAATGACAGCGGAGTCACCCAGCCGGAGGAATGGTTCGGGCTCAACCCGGCGGAAGGCAAGGATTCGGCGGAGGAGATTGCCTCCAGCGATGAGGCCGAAGACGACGAGGAGGAGGGCGGTGGAGACGCCGCGCCAGACGGCGAAGTGACCAGCCAGCTTCAGCCTGATCGTGCCTCTAGCAATGAGGCACGCACGAGCGTGCCGCCTGCCAGGGGTGACGATCAGGCCGAGACTCGCCAGCCGGCCACTCCTACGGCCCGCACTGCCGCCTCCGCCGACCTGCCCGACTCGCCTGTTGCTCCGCTGGCTTGATCTTCCTGCCGCTCTTGCTTTTTTGCTTTTGCTCTTTGAACAAATTTTATTAACTTTGCGCAGTTCCACCCACTGGGGGTGTATTCAGACTATGTCGAATGCCGGCCTTTCGAAGACTTTTGTGTAAATATAATTATGCATGTGTTTGGCTTCCGTTCGAGTTTGCTTTTTATCCTTAGGCTGTTTCCTTTGCTACCTTCCCTTGATTGCCGCCTTCCTAGCCGAACAGCTGCTCTGCAGTCTGCGGCTGGGGAGGAACTTGGCTATTTGTGGGAAGGCAAGTACTTGAGCTTTGTTGGATTGTGGCAGAGGTTGAATGGAAGCCGGCCGGCAACTATTACGGGTAGCCGATCGGCAATGGGAGGAAGCCGGCTTTTGTTATATAAGTTCGTTAGTCCTTAGCCATTTTTCGCTTGGGCATCCTTTCCTTCCTTTGACTCTTGTCAGCCGGGCAGTCGGTTCTTCGAGCTGCGGCTTTTGACAAGAGAGGGCTTGGGTGTTGGCACACTACTTGTCTGACTGCAGGTGGAAATTTAAATATAACTCAAGGCAGCCAGTCCCCGGGCCGACTAGTCGAACCTGGTGCCGGACGAAAAAAGGTGAAATGACAAAATCATAGGCATGATACTCGTCATTCATAGATAAAAGGTGGCAGTCCCCGAGTGCTCCTCGGGGGGCCCATTGTCTCATACTTAGTACAAAAGGTAGCGTGATACATACTGCATTTTAACTGTAAAATCTTCGGAGGAGGTTGGCGTTCCATGGCCGTTCGACTCCTTGCCGGAATCATCTCTCTTTCGTGCCTTGGCTACGTGCGTCGATTAGGTAGTAGGAGTCGTTTCCCAATGCTCTGGCGGCTTGACGAAGGGACCTTCCCAAGGGGCCGAGATCTTGTGTTGGCGGTTGTTATTTGGATCGGCGAGCACAAGGTCGCCCTCTTGAAAGGATCTTGGCTTGACCTTCCGGCTATGGTAGCGGCGCAAACCCTGCTGGTAGATGGCAGACCGGCTGAGGGCTAACAGCCGGCTTTCTTCCAGCAGGTCGACGCCGTCTTCTCGTGCTTCTTTGGCCTCTGCTTCCGTGTACATGGTCACCCGACGCGAATCAAACTCGATGTTGGTTGGGATGATAGCCTCGGTGCCATATACAAGGAAGAAAGGGGTGAAGCCGGTTGACTTGTTTGGGGTAGTCTTGCTTGAGACTCAGAGAGACGGCCGGCAGCTCGTCGAGCCAACAACCGGCCGAGCGCTCGGTAACGGCACGACCGTAGCCGGGCTTGATGCGGAAAGGATGAGGCCATTAGCTTCGCTCAACTTGGCCGTTTGATCGCGGGTGGGCAACGGACGCTAGGTCGATCGGGTGCCACTGTCAGCGCAGAAACGTGCCAATGCTCCCTTGGCAAAATTCGTGCCGTTGTCGGTGATGATGCTGTGTGGCATGCCGTACCGAGTTGTGATGTCTGCGATGAATGTCATGGCAGTCGGCCATTCAGCTTCTTGATCGGCTTCGTTTCAATCCATTTGGTGAATTTATCCACGGCGACAAGTAAGTGTGTCATGCCGCCGCGCATCATCTTGAATGGGCCCACCATGTCCAATCCCCAGACGGCAAAAGGCCAGGTGAGGGGGATGGTCTTGAGTTCTGAAGCCGGCAGGTGTTGATTGGAGCTGAAGACTTGGCAGCCTTTGCAGTGTTTGACCAACTCCTTGGCTTCGTCCAAGGCGGTCGGCCAAAAGAAACCATGGCGGAAAGCTTTGGCAACGAGGGATCTTGAGGCTGCGTGGTGGCCGCATTCGCCTTGGTGAATGTCTTTGAGGATTGCTATGCCCTTCTCTGGCTCGACGCAGCGCTGGAAGACTCCAGTGACACTGCGCCTGATGAGCTCTCTGTTGGCAATTGTATATGCGCCGGCTCGGCGTTGGACTTGTCTTGCCGCGATCTCGTCAGCCGGAAGTTCTACATTATCAGGAAGTTGAGGATGGGCTGAGCCCATGATGGAGCTGTGACTTCTTCAATAGTCAACACGACTACTGTAACCAGGGCGGGTGGGCTGGGTGGTGAAGAGCTGGAGCTGGCCGCCGCCTGGGGTGTTGAAGCAGTCCCCGGGCCGACTACCGTAGTCCCCGGGCCGGGTTCTGAAGTCCCCGGGCTGGGTGCGACTTTGGCAGTCCTTGGGCCGCCTATTGAAGTCTCTGTGCCGCTGCTTGGCTCCCCAAGCCGGATCCGCCGCGTCGGGTTAAGCGGCACGAAGATGGAGTCGGATTCTGGAGACGGCTTGATAGATGGCTTGAGGAGGCGTTGGAGAGAGACGCCGGTTGGTATAGCTTGTCGGGTTGAGCCTATCCGTGCCAGGGCATCTGCTTGCTCATTGTCGGCCCATGGCACGTGGAGGAACTCGCATCCTTCAAAGTAGCCGCTGATTTGCTGAAGGAGGAAACAATAGCTCGCCATGTTTGCGTCCTTGGCGTCCCAGTCACCAGATGACTGCTGGACCACCAAATCCGAGTCGCCATAGCACAGGATCCGGCGGATGCCGAGCTCTTTGGCTAGCCGGAGTCCGTGCATGAGTGCCTCGTACTCGGCCACGTTGTTGGAGGCGGCAAAGTGAATCAGCAACGTGTATCTGAGTTTGTCGCCTTGGGAGAGGTGAGGACGATGCCGGCTCCCAAGCCGGTGCGCATCTTGGACCCGTCGAAGTGCATCCGCCAATGAGTGGAGTCGGGAGCCGACGGCAGGTACTGGGTCTCGGCCCAGTCGACGAGGAAGTCGGCCAATGCTTGCGACTTGATGGCGGTGCGAGGTTGGTAGAAGATCGTGTAGGGGGCTAGCTCAATGGCCCATTTTGCCACCCGGCGGATGCGTCTGGCTGCCTATGATCTCGGCGGCGGGCGGTGCATACGACCGTGATGGAGTGCTCTTGAAAGTAGGGCTTGACTTCTTGGCGGCGAAGTACATGCCGTAGCACATCTTACGGTAGTGCGGGTAGTTACGCTTTGAGGCGGATAGTACTTCGCTTAAGTAGTAGACCGGCCTCTGGACCGGTGAGCTCGGCCCTCTGGGCGTTGGACCATGATGACGGTCTTGACCACCCGGTGGTGGCGGCGATATAAAGGAGCATGGGCTCTTTCTCGGTCGGGCGCCGCCAAGACAAAGGGCGTGGCAAGCATCTTCTTCAGCTCGTGAAAGGCTTGGTCGGCTTGGTCGTTCCACTCAAAGTGAGTGCTTTTCTTCATGAGTCGGTAGAGGGGAGTGCCTTTTCTCGGTACCGGTGATGAAGCGGTTCGAGAAGCCAGGCACCCGGTAAACTTCTGGACGTCACGCAGCTTGGTAGGAATCTCCATTCTCTTAATGGCTTTGATCTTCACTGGGTTGCATTCAATGCCGCGTTCAGAGACCAGGAAGCCTAGGAGCTGGCCGGCTGGCACTCCGAACACGCATTTCTCGGGGTTGAGCTTGATCTAAAACCGGCGCAGGTTCTCAAATGTCTCCTTGAGGTCCTCCAACAAAGTGTTGCGCCTCTCCGTCTTCACCACGATATCGTCTCACGTGAAGCGTGGGCCATTTCGCCGAGTTGCTTGAGGAGGCATTTACGCATGCAACGCTGAAAGGTGGCACCAGCATTTCTCAAGCCGAATGTCATCGCTGCAGCGTAAAGCTCGAATGGCGTGATGAAGGCGGTCTTGATCGGCCGGGTCGACTTTATCTGGTGGTAGCACGAGTAGGCATCCAAGAAACTCAACAGCTCGCATCCGGCTGTGGAGTCTATTACTTGATCGATCCTGGGTAAGGCAAAGGGATCTTTGGGGCAGGCTTTGTTGAGGCTTGTGTAATCTATACACATGTGCCATTTGTTATTCTTCTTCAGCACAAGGACCGGGTTGGCGAGCCACTCCAGGAAGAAAACCTCCATGATGAAGCCGGCTGCCAAGAGCCGGGCTATCTCTTCTCCTACGATCCTTCTCTTCTCCTCTGACAGTCGGCGGAGGGGCTGCTTGACTGGCTTGGCGTCTGATCGGACGTGTAGCTTGTGCTCGGCGAAATCCTTGGAACACCGGCATGTCCTTGGGGACCATGTGAAGATGTCCCGATTCACACGGAGGAAATCGACGAGCTCGCCTTCCTATTTTACTGTCCAGGTTTGCCCCGATGACGGCAAACCTTTCTGGGTGCTCTGGTTCCAGAGGTATCTTCTTTGTTTCCTTAGCCGGCTGGAAGGAAACTTGGGCATCACACTCTTTGGGGTCGGGGGACAAGGCACGCTGCTTGCCGGCCATGGCCACGACCCCGTCAAACATCTTCTTCTCTTCGGCGACTACGAGGGACTCGGCCAGTCGGCTGCTGGCTGCAGTGCACTCGGAGGACTTCTTATAGTCTCCGGCTATGGTGATGATGCCCTTGGTACTCGGCATCTTCATCTTGAGGTAGGCATAGTGGGGTACAACCATGAACTTGGCCAGAGCAGGCCGGCCAAGTAGCGCATGGTAAGGGCTCTCGAGGTCCACCACTTCAAACCAGATTGCTTCTCGGTGGAAGTGATCCTTGTCTCCGAAGAGAACATCTATCTTGATCTTGCCGATGGGTGAACAGGACATGCCTGGTACAATGCCATGGAACACGGTCCGACTTGGCATGAGGTGCTTGGCCTTGATGTTCAACTTCTCCATGGTATCCCGGTACAGGATGTTGATGCTGCTCCCGCCGTCTATCAGTACGCGGGAGAATCGGGCAACAAGCCCGTCTGCTGCTAGGGTCGCTTCCAAAACCAAGGCATAGGAGCCGGGGCGGCATCACCTCTGGGTGGTCGGCCCGGCTCCGGTGATAAACCTCTCTCGATGCATAAATTCGGGGTTGTTGGAAGCCACCGCATTGACTTCTTGGTGCTGTCGGCGCCGGCTGCGCTGGTCCCCGGGCTGGCTCGTGAAGACGACGTAGGCGGCGTGCTCGTTGGGGAACTCGTCTTGGACGGTCCTGACTGCTGGCCGAGCGGCCAGCTGTTGGGGAGCCGGAGGCGGCTGTCCAGTAGGTGGAGGCGGTACCAGCCCTTCGCCTTTGGTGATTCGGGTGAGCCAGTGGCACTTTCGGGTTGTATGGTTGGACGGCTTCGCGCCGCTGTGGAACTTGCATGGGGCGTCAAGAGCTTGCTCGTAGGAGAAAGCCGGCTGCCAAGCCGGCCTGCCGCCCTTCGCCTTCTTGGGCGCGGGCCGCTCTTCAGGTTGCTCGTCTTCGACGGTGGCCACCTGCCGACTGGCGGGAGGCGGCATTGGGCCCTGTCGCTTGTTGCCGTGCTGGTACGGGCGTCGGCTAGAGTCGCCAGTCGGCGTTTTGGGAGCCGGATTGATTACCTTCCCGGCGGCGTCTACCCGGAGCTCGGTCTTCATCGAGGAGTCGGCGGTGGCGTACTTGTCGACAATGACGAGTAGCTCGTCGAGGGTAGCCGGCTCGTCGCAGAGGAGCTTGTGCTTGAGGAGGGTGCCTTCTCGGCACCCGGCGGTGAAGTATTCTATGGTTTGAACCTCGTGCACCCCTTCGCAGGAGTTGCGGAGCTCGGCCCAACGCGTGAGGTAGTCGCGAGTCGACTCGGTGGGTCCTTGTACGCACAAGGAGAGTTGTCTGGGCTTGGGAGCCCGCTTGTAGGTGCTGGTGAAGTTGCGGATGAAGGCTTCGGTGAAGTCCAGCCAGTTGTTCATGCTGTACGGCTTGAGGCTGTTGAGCCAGGTTCGCGTCGTGCCTTGAAGCATGAGGGGCACATATTTCACGCCAGGCGGTCACGGAGCCGTTATACTTGGGCGTATCTCTCGGGAGCGAGAACCCTTTGGGGAAGGGCTCGTCGCGGATGCGGGGGCCGAAGCAAGGCGGCCCGACATCGTCTTCTTCTTCCAACGCCAGGGATCGCGCCAGCGGTCGATCCGTGGCGGGCGTCGTTTTCGCCGACTCCTTCGCGGCGGCCAAGTCGGCCGCTGAGAGTCGGATGCGTGACAGGCGGCGGGGTGGGATATCTTTCCCCGCGAGGTGGAGGAGGGGGCAGGTTGCCTAGCCGTTCCATGGCCCGAGGCCGACCTTCGGCGTCGCGCTCAATGGAGATCCGGGTCCGGCTGCGGCTGGCAGCCGGCTCCTTTTCTTGCCGTGCGCGGGTGTTGTCTTCTTGGCGCTCTGCGGCCGCGCCGATTAGTTGCTGGATGCGTCTTGCCATGTAGGGAAGCTCGTCGGGCCCTATCCCGTTCAGCTCTTCTACGCTGGCCTTGCGCAGTTCTCGAGGCGTGGCGTGAAGACGGGCGGTCCGCGCCGGCATGTCGGCGATGGCTGCGCGCGTTTCTTGACAATGCCAAGTCGGCTCGGCCTTCGAGGCGGCGCGTGCAAGGCGGCGCGGTCGACTTTCAAGGCTGGTGGGCCTCGGCGAGGCGTCGTGGAGAGCTATCCTCCGGCCCTCCGCGTGGAGGGCGAGGTGGCGTGCTTCCAGTGCCTCGGCGTCGGCGTCAGCCGGGAGAGGGGCGGACAGGTCGTGCGGCGCTGCTGGCGGGGCATCGTGGGCGTTCTCGCCCGAGGGGCCGCCATGACTGATGACAAGCACCTCGGTGATGGCGCTGCCACAGCTGTCGGCTTGGGGGAGCGGGTCGTCGAAGATGACGACGTTGGTGGGGAAGGCGTCGAGTGATGTCGTGTCGGAGTCGACAAGCATCGGGTCGGTGAAGCCAACCGACTCCAAGTCCACAATGGGCTCGGCTGGAGACGTGGAGCTGGTCGAGGAGGTCGACGAGGTGGCTCGAGGCAGCCGGTGCCCGCGTCGGATGCGGGCTCGTCGGAGATGCGAAGTTTCGCCAAGAAGGTCGGCGAGGCAGCCGCCGCTGCGCGGCCGCCGACGCCTTGCGCGGCGTGTCGGGCAAGCGCCATCGGGCGTGCCAGTCAAGCTACGCTTCATGGGGAGGAAGAGGGTTCCCGTCGAACAGGTCTCCCGGACGACGGTGCACTGGCCACACGGTGGGCGCCAAATGTCGGGTGGTAGGTGCGACATATGCCAACGGGTGGCTAATCATAGTGTGAGCCAATAAGCCGTCGCCGGTGCCTGGAAACGGGATGAGGCAAAGACATGCACGCCGGCGAATCTTACCCAGCTTCGGGGCTCTCCGTGGAGATAACACCCCTACTGCTGCTCTACGGGGTCTCCGCATGGTCACTAGATGAACAAGTTGCTACAAGGTGCTCCTTGAGCTATTTCGGTGAGAGGAAGAAGAAGGGCACAGCTAGCTCTCCTCTTCTCTCTACGTGGTGGCTAAAACTATCAGAGTCCAACCCTTTGCATGGGTGCCCTGGGGGGTTTATATAGGCCTACCCCGCAGGGGTACAATGGTAATCCGGCTAGGTGTGGGCCCTAGCCATCAGTGTCTTCGTCCGCCGGCTTCTCCGCCGGCCGCTGGGGCTCACCGACTTGGTGGGTCCCGCCGGCTGCCGGCTTCCTGGTCGACAAGCTGGCCCCGCCGTTGAGGCCTTGTCGGCGGCTGGTTACTGTTGCCTCAATCCTGATGGCGAGGGCTTTGTCGGGGTAAGTGTGGCTATAGTGCCGCCGCCTTGGCGGCGATCACTATAGCCTCACGTCAACTTGCCTCCTTAATGAGGCGCTTCCTTCGAGGGAGGGAACAAGCCGGCTATGGGGAGCCGGCCATGTCCTGTGCCAATCGGGGAGGCCGAGCCGCCTTCGGGCATCTCTCGGCTGGAGGGACCCGCCGCTGCGGGTAGTCTGAACGACTGTCATGGGTGACGTCACACTCAACATGGCAACAAGGTTGCCACGGACAGTGATGGCTGCCCAGACGGGCGACCGTAGCCACGCGCTCCGGGATGCAGGGGTGGCAGGCTTCACTGTAGCTACGCCCCGTCTCATCGCCGTTATGTGGGTGCTGATTCTGAGGGTGCGGCCTTGGCCGCCTGCGGGGTGGCCGGCTCCTGGGAGTCGGCCTTCTAGTGGCCGGCTACATGGAGTCGGCCATCTGGTAGCCGGTTCCTTGGAAGTCGGCCCTCTCGTGGCTTTCTTCTATGGGTCTTGGGGCCGGGCCGCCTCCTGGCAGCCGGCATGGATGACAGCCGGCATGGATGACAGCCGGCCGGGGGAAGGCGGCCCAATGTCTTAGATGTCGGATGACGTGATCGGCTTGTTTGGCTTGTAATTTTTTCAGAAGCCCCAGGGGGAGCCGGCTAGGCTACCCGTGGTCATTTACTCCGACAGTTATGGTGGACCAGTTTACGAGGAAAGGCATAAGGAGTTTTCCCTTAAGGGCGGGGGGCTAGGATTCCACTTGTAATAGACTAGTCCTAATCCTAATAGGACTCCACATGTAACCCGCCCCTTCAACTTATATAAGGAGGGGCAGGGCACCCCAAGAGGGACAAGCACGAAACAATCTCTAAGGCTAGACACAACTAAAGGGGAGCCGGCTTATGCAGCGTCTCCCTGATGAGCATAATGAGATTAGCCACAAACATCATGTAGGGCTATTACCGGATGATGTTTCCCGGGGCCCGAAGCTGTCTAAATCCTTGTCTTGTGTGTGCGTCTCTCGTCCCGATCAACCCCTCTCAAGCTACCGCATAGATGCGTTGGCCTCACGACTAAGTCCTGACACTAAGAACATCTGCCGTGACAAATCCATGACAGTTGGCGCCCACCGTATGGCCTGCGCACGGTGTGGTGTTGAGTTCTTGGAGGGGGCCCTTCAAGGATCGAGAAGTTCGTGACGTGCCAGATAAGGAAGAGCCGGTGCAGAAAGATTTACGACCTCGACAAGCAGTCGGAACAGCAGGTACGAAATTAAGACTGAGAAGTTTTTATGGTTGCGTGCTAAGCGGCGGTCGCATGCACCGTGAAGATCCACCGAGACTGAGACGAGGGTAATTTTTATGGCAATCTTGGGCCACTTGTCAAGTTGCAGCAACAAGACGCGTCTAGACATAAAGCCTAGCGCTCCGCTGGTCGGATTCAACAGATCAAGGAACGACGTAGCCACCCGTTTGTTAAAAAAAAGGGGGTGTACGATCTCCAGGAAGTTGTGGACGGGGATTCACTGGATCGGCCACAACCAGGCAGCAGGGAGAGGACAGACAAGGATTCCGCCTTGGCCTCTGTTCCAAGTCGCCTGCCTCCGGTTCTGACTCGGATGCCTCTGCTGTGAAGCCCCTGTGGCTGCCTCTGCCGCGATAGTCGTGGGCCCACCGCGGGTTCGCTGGCACGTCAAAGCCGCCTCCACCTACGCGACCCATCTCGCTCCGCCGTAGCGGCCGGTCAATGCCACCTCAGCGACCCGCCACTGTCGCGGCCTCATCTACAAACTGTCGATGTTCTGCGTCAACCAACCATGGCCGCCTCGCCGGCGAGTCGCCCCCGTGGTTTTCAAATCGCCTCCAATGGTCGTACTTCAGCCGGCCCTGTCGCCGCAAGTCGCCGCCATTTTCCGGCTGCCTCTCGCTCGGCTTCGCGCCGAGCCGCCGATCGCCGTCGTTACGTCCGCAACGGCCTCACTTGAAGTCGCCGTTGACTCTATGTCAAAACCGCCGGTGCCACTGAGCGCCGCGGTCTACCTGTCTCAAGGCGCCGCTCGCCTCTACCTGCATGCTGTCCTGACCCGCCCTCCGCCGGCTCACATCTTCAGCTTCACCAACGTTAGCGCGACCGGTCGCCGCTGGTTCGGCCTCCGCCATCAAGCGTCGGACCTGCCGCGAGCTGCCCGCCCGCTGCCATGCTTCATCTCTGCTTGTTTTGATAGGTTTTCAAGTGCGCTGGATTGCAGCAAAAAGAACACCATGTTCAGGTTGCGAGGTGTTAGTGAATTACAAGCACTTCAGGATGAAAGAAAGAAAGTGAATCAGGATACATTTTCAAGTGTATTTTCAAACCACCGTTCCACGACCGCTCCATGGAGCCGCTCCGCGCCCTGAGCCGCCCAGTCCTGAGTCGCCTCCGCCTCGTTGATGTGGCCATGGCCTATGACCCTACCTCCACAAGCCGCCGGTTCTCACCATCAGGGACGCGCTGCTCTACTCGCCGCCAGCGCCCCTCCGTCGGCCTGTTACTGTTGTGACCCGCCGTTGCTGAGACCCGCTGTGGCTCTGGAAAAGTTGCAAACAAAGTTGAAACGGCGCAAGTGCTTATTTGATGAAGAAGCCGGGTTCTGGACAGGGAGGATGAGTGCAATAAGTTGCATACTTTAGTCAAGAATGTACAAGAGGAACAGAGGAAACTGAGATTCATTCACTGGGATTTTTATAATTTTGCGGAAAGCAAAGACTACAAGTGTGCTGCATATTTTAGGAGGTGTGGCAAGTGCAGCACTGTACCTCACTGAATTCTACTACAGCGGGAAGCCAAATATTCAGAAAAGAAGCTTCTCAGGAGATGAGAAAAGAGGATAGCAGACAAAGTAGTAATTACACTGGCACCGTGAGTTAAATTTTGATCCATGCAAAGGATCATCTATCGTCCGAACGAATCAGGTGACATCCCTTTAAGTATATCTTATTAGTATATATTGCTTTTATCAAAGAACAATTACTTTGGTATGTATGTTTTTACGTGCAGGACAATGATTCATTATAAAGGTGGTGCCATGTTGTGCCTATGGAGTATGCATTAGCATCATCATGTACTGACGTCCGCACTTGCTTGCTGTTGAACAGGTGTGTGCAAACCGCCACCCGTGCGGCTCGGTCTACATCGACTCGCCGGGTCCGCGTCCACGGCTGAATTGCCGTCCGCACGGGTTACCGCGCCTGTGATTGACTCGCCCGTCCGCGCACCTGTGATTGATTTCAGCTTCACCATGGTGATCATCAACTCTGCGGTAGATAATCCCTAGCCTGACATATCAGGTGAAATCCATCTAGTATATTTTATATTACATATTATTTTCTTTAAAAGAGCAATTACTTTGGCTTGCAAGTTATCACATGTAGAACCCGGTCTATATCACAGTCAACTATGGAGAATTTCGAGCCAACTCATTGAGTCATCTTAAGACTCGGGGGCTCCATAGACATGGCTCAGTAAATGTTGCCAGTTTAAAAGCCATCAGGAAAAATTCCGGCTCAAATAAAGAATATCCGGTTTAAAATCCGATTCAAGAGAAATCTGTCTCTCACAAAGCTTTGAAGCTCTCAATATCCGGTTTAAAATTCCGGCTCAAGAAGAATTTATCTCTCGCAAAGCTCGAGTTTTCTCAAGAAAGATTAAGGGGACCAAAGAGAGTCTGTTGCAAAGCACAACTCAAACATAGGTACCCCGCTCCAAAGACTAACTAGGGGCTGATCGTATTCGAATCTAGCTTAACCCCCTTTGGGTCCGACCCTGATCGTATTCGAATCAGAGTCGTTAAACAAGTCTCAAGGTCATTTGGGGGCTTCCTGTTCAAACATAGGTCGTATTCGAACCAAAGAGAACATAGTTATCGGTACCCTCTTGATCGGCACACTGCCGAGCTCACTAGGGGGCTTCTTGATCGTATTCGAATCATAGCTCAACCCCTTTTGGGAACCGACTTTGATCGTATTCGAATCAGAGTCGTTAAAAAACTCTCAAGGTCATTAGGGGGCTTACAGTTCAAAAAAATGTCGTATTCGAACCAAAGAGAACATAGCTGTCCGTACCCTTTTGATCGGCGCAACGCCAAAGCCACTGGGGGCTACATGATCGTATTCAAATCCTAGCTTAACCCGTTTGGGACGGTTTACTGATCGTATTCGAATCAGAAACCTCGATTTTTTTCTTTTTATCTGGTTCAAGTTTGTTGAAAACAATTTTTGGATTTTGTTTTGAGACTTTTTTGGTTCAGATCTAAGTTTAAGTGTGGTGTAAATTTAACCCGGCTTGGCTTTGGATGATAAGTCGCCAGCATATGACAATCATCAAACATTTTGAAGTCTTGGCTTCTAAAGATCGGGTTCTCACCCTTACTGCACAGGTATCATAAACCGGCAGTACGATTCAATATCACAGGTATGATATTGTTTATACATGATTATGTTTAAACCGACCTTGGCTATGGACTTTAAGTCACCGGTCTATTTTGGATTGCACCATTCGAATCATGCGCTTATCAATCATTGTATTATTGCCCTTATTGGATACGGCGATGTAAACTGGCAGTATGAGCCAATTTCTACAGGTATATTTTCCTGATTATATAAATATGCGAGGTTGGATAACCCGCCCTGGCCTTTGAAGTTAAGTCGCCAGTATGTTTAGGCTTGAATGGCCTTAATTCTAGTCTTTTCCACAATTGCATAAAGACTATATTATGTTTGGATGTTTACCCACCCTGGCTTTGACGTTAAGTCGCCAGGGCATATGTTGTTTAAACTCTATGCAGGATTTGCAGAAATATGACTTATATAAATGATGAAGTTCAAGTTCATTATCAAAATTGATGCTTCAAAATGATTATCCGTTCTGGATTTTCTCAAAGGCTATAAGCCGCCGGGTTATAAAAATTCCGGCTCACAATGGAGGCGTATTAAATCACCATCGGCCAAGAGCCGCCGGGTATTTAAACTCCGGATTTACTTATCAACAGATGAGGTATTCAAAGTCGCTTTGGCGCAATGGCTATTATTTTATCAATGGATATGATTTATTCTACAATGGAAGGAATAGTCCCGAGTCGCTACAGGCTTACGACCCGGCACTTGGGGGCTACATTATTTAAATTGGGATTACATCAAATATGCAAGTCCCATGTCACTGCCAGCATGCACCATGGCACTTGGGGGCTAATGTAAAGTCATTTTTCGCTCAACTTATTGAAGACCCGACTCATCACATTGTAATGAGCCGACCCTTGGGGGCTACCAATTGCTCCTATCAAAAATTCAAGGTACACAAGCATTCATCCGTTATATTGAGCGGTCCACTATTCAGTTGGTAGAGTACAAAGCTCTTAACCTTGTAGACGTGAGTTCAAGCCCCATGGTGGAGATTATATTATATGATGTTATTATCAATAAATTATATACAAAGTCCCAGCTCAGTATTATCTTACTGAGCCGGCCCTTGGGGGCTAAACGTTGCTTTATTCAAGTTTACATGGTTATATCTACAAAGTCCACCTTATTATTGCATAATGACCAGGCCCTTGGGGGCTACACTGGTTGAAGTTTTCATGTGCATAAAGGCAATTACAAGTCCTGTGTTGTCGCAAGCATGACAACCCGACACTTGGGGGCTACAGGTGATATGCATGTAAGGGAGAAAAAATCTTCAAATTCTCAGTTTGGAGCAGACCAGATTAACCCGGTGTCTGCAACAATCATGACCCGGCATCATTTATTTACAACCCGGCAATTTTGGCAATCATAAATCGGCAAGATCTACATCTTTAAGCCGCCTGAATATCAGTTGAATATTTCAAGACCAATATTTTTGTCAAGTCAGAGCATTGAAGGCTGACTCAAATGGATTATTTCTTATAATATTTCTCTTCAAGTGCCAAAGGTCAAGAAATTGGTTATGAAGCTGACCTATTGACCCGGATTTTTAGAAGAAGTGCCTGGATTTTTTGCATTGGCAAGGTTTGGACATATCTGTTAAAGGAGATTTGCTATAAGATCTTGAGTATGAAACCAGGAGGAAATGACAAGGACTTAAAGATGATCAGGTGCCGGTCCAGGAAAATATTTAACCCGGAGCACAACCTATCAAGTTTGTTCTTGTGTTTATTTTACAGGATCAATTTAACATGGATAAATCCAAATTAAACTGGGGGCTAATGTCGGGGATATACCCCGCGGTATGACCCGGCCGGAAGTATGACCCGACCGGGCTTGGAGTATTCATTGGTAACCCGCCGGAGTGGCGACTCACGAGCCTGGCGACTCACGGATGGCCCTAACGAAGGGTCAGATAGAAGACTAGGCCCAAGGCCCAGAAGGCCAGCTCATGTTATGGTGGACCGGTTTACGAGGAAAGGCATAAGGAGTTTTCCCTTAAGGGGGAGACTAGGATTCCACTTGTAATAGACTAGTCCTAATCCTAATAGGACTCCACATGTAACCCGCCCCTTCAACTTATATAAGGAGGGGCAGCTTATGCAACGTCTCCCTGATAAGCATAATGAGATTAGCCACAAACAGCATGTAGGGCTATTACCGGATGATGTTTCCCGGTGCCCGAAGCTGTCTAACTCCTTGTCTTGTGTGTTGCGTCTCTCGTCCCGATCAACACCTCTCAAGCTACCGCATAGATGCGTTGGCCTCGCGACTAAGTCCTGACACTAAGGACATCTACCGTGACAAATCCACGACACATCCAGTCACCCATCTGATGGCTGCTCCAGCCTGAGCACACTTAACTTGAGAGTTCTATTAGATGAGCTATTGGTGGAACAACTAGTCCTTGCTGATATTTGATGCCCTCTTCGCATCCTAATGGCGTACCCGGATGACCGCCCGCCGCCCAATGGCCAATAGATATTGTGTAGACAGAGCATATCATATACGTCTTATTAGAAGCAACCGTCTGTGTTATTATCGGTCTTTGCACACATTTCTGATTATAGACCTGTTTGCCGCGTATCACACACATCTTTATATATTGAACCGTTTCTGTTCTCTTGTCTCAACGCAAACAGTTCATCCGAGTGAACCGCATGCCGTATATCGCACACACCTTGATCTGGCTGACCGTTTCTTTTTTGCCTAATCACAAACAGTTCATCCAAGTGAACCGTAAACCGTATATCACACACGCCTTCATCTGGCTGCCCGTTTCTTTTGTATTACCACATCGCAAACAGTTAATTGAATTGAACCGTATGCCAAGCATCGCACACGGAACTATAAACTGAACCGTGTTTGATGCATCCTCCATCGCAAACGTTTTGCACCTTTTTTATGGTTTTTTACACCACCGTTTGCGATTATGGCAACGCACACAGTTTCGTCGAAGGGTCTCTGATTGTAGTGTCGCGTTAGCAGCAACCTGCAGTAGTGCAAGTTGTAATAGCATAGATCTAGAACCCTAGAACTACTAGGTAGAGTGAGTTGATCTCGAAAACTTGTATCGAATTACCAAATCGGGATATTTGTGAGTGATGAAATTGAGTTAATCCACGAGCATATGTGTTGATTGTGTTGTGATCCTATCACCAAGCCTGGTTCCATGCGCCTCCAAAATATTCGCCCACCTTGTCTCCCATTTTCCCTGCTAGTCCACGATACTCCCTTCGCTCAGTGGACTTTTTTAATCCGCACTCCCTCACACTACCCTCTCCTATCGTCTGGATTCCAACACCCTAGTCACTCATTTGCCAAGCTTCTCCATGTTGCCACCGCCGCCACGAATGAGGATCCTGGGACAGGGTCCATGCCGATGCCTCTTTCATTAGGACTATGTTTGATGATGCAGGGTCCATCATGTTCTCGTTGTTTACCATGTTGGCACTTACAGGTGGCCTTGACCAGGTGGGTTACTATTAAAAGGGCTAAACCACCATATTTGAGGCTTGTTCTTGAAGGGTAGGTGAATAATTGTGGTTTTCCTTCACAAATCGAAAGGTTGTGATTACTTTTTTGTGACAATGAAAGGTTGTGATTACTTGTTACAAGTTGCACTAGCGTTGTCGCTTGAGTAAATAAAGAAAAAAACGAAAGTGTAGGACCATGCAGACAGCGATCAAGCATTTTGTGTCCATGCCTTCTCGCGGGAAAGTCTATGTCTCACTTTATGCGAAATAGAAGATTGCGTTGCCTACTGGAACTCCCCCTAGTGGGCCGATGTAGTAGAGGATTTGTTCTTTTCTTCACTCGGTTTAGTTTTTCCTCTTGCTTTATCTTTATCTTTATCTTTTCTACTTTTGTTTTTATTTTAAAATATTGTAAATTCATATCTTCCAGAAACAATTAATTAAGCTTTGAAAAAATGTTTGTGGGGTGTTAGAAAAATGTTCATGTAACTTTCTAAAAAAGTGATAGCACTTAGAAAAAATGATTGTAACATTCAAATAATGTCCACATGCTATGCAAAAATGTTGGTGCCATTTACAAAAAATTCTTATACAATGTAAAAAAAGTGCATATAATTTAGAAAAATGTTCGTACCATTCAAAAAATGAAGGTGGTATTTAAAAAAATGTTCATTATTTTTTAAAATGATTATACAAAAAAGTGATCACATAGTATAATTAAAATATTTTGTACCACTGAAAAAACTGTATGTGACATTTCAAAGAAATATTCACGTGACTAAAAACGTTCATGAATTGTTTTAAAATTATGTAAACAAATTCGGGTAGTATAAGTAAAATATTTCGTACCATTCAAAAAATTGCACGTGGTATTTCAAAGAAATATTCACGTGTTTAAAAAATGTCAAATGTAAAAACATGTTCACGTATTAAAAAATCTTTATTATCATTAAAAAATGTTCCACCTATATTTCAAAAAAATAATCAAACATGTTTTTAAGAATAATGTACATTGTCTATTTGTTAAGTTTTCAACATGCATAAAAAACATTTTGTGTATACGCTAAAAATGTACATTCTGTATTAAAAAGTAACAATTTTTCAAATTCGAAATATTTTTTATCCTTTTGCGAATTTATAAATAACCCAAGTTTTTTTGAACACACAAACAATTTTTGAAATTGCATTTTTTGAACAAGTTTGGACATTGGTAACAATTTGTTTTTAAATGCAAACACTCTTTGAATTTCGATACTTTTTAAAATTCGGAATTTTTTAATATATTGATTTTTTAAAATTGCAATTTAAAAAACTAAAGGAAACAGAAAAGAAACTGAAAAGAAAACAAAGCAAAAAATAAATAGCAAAAAAGATTTGGGAACCTTCTAGAAAGTCCCCAAAATCGGCAAAAACCAGATAAGGAACGTTTCGCAAAATCGTGATCGATTATAACCTAAATGGTCCGGGCCACGTGTCATTTGCCTGTGCGAAACAAGTGAGGGCCCAATAGGAAATTCCCAGGTGTGGCGGGCCATCAGCAGAATTGGGTGCGCGGGCCACTTGGCTCATGTGGCGCGCATGATGAAACTCTCAAAAAAAAATGTGGCGCGCATGATGCTGGGCTAGGAGTTCGTGGATGGGCCCGAAGCAACGTGAGAGAGAGAGAGGCCGCACGCAAATTAAGAAAGGAACAGTGGTGTCCACTCTGCACCGCCATGAGATGTCTCGTTCACCGGGGAAAGATGATGGAAATGACGAGTCCATGCCGACCCCGTGACGACCCGGCAGCCATCGAGATCATGGAGGACAATCGTCCTGGATCGCTAGATGCACCGGTTGGTGTCGAGTACTCTCCGTGCGCCTGTGTCCCACTTGCCAGGCCGTGCTGGTGCTGCCTCAGCCACGTCCCGACAGTGTCGGCTCAGCACCCACGCGTCCCAAGGGATTTGGACTGGCGGTGGTGCTTTACTTTCTCCTTGCGCGTGCATGACGTTGCTCTAAACTTCATTTCGGGTGTGTTTGGTTAAGTGGAATGGAATGTCATGGTTCCGTTCCACTGTAATGGGTTGGTCCCGTCCCTGTGTTTGGTAGAGTGCAGTTTGATGAAATGGAATGGTTCTAGTTCAGTATTTGGTTGAAGAGATAAAATGAGATGAATTTGATACAGCTCACCTCTTGCATATCAGTTAAACTCTGATTTTCTTTTGGAAACTAAACTACTATCAGTACTCTACTAAGCAACAAACAAATTCACAACAAATACTGTCGGATTGAAGTGCTAAACAAAAAACATATGTATCATCTAGTCTGAACAGAGGGAACTACAATATGTGATTGAGTTTGTCTAAGTCACAAAGAAATCCCCTTTACGAAAAATCACGATGCATACATATAACATCAGCCAATTTTCACTAGTCGCCACTAATTGCGCACAACCAAAAAGCCACGACGTTGCTTGCCTTTGATGATGCTTGCATCACGCCGCTCTTTCCGATCTGAGGAAAAAAACAGAAGGAGAGGCTCGAACTGGGCATGGAAGAGCAGATCTTCCGGTGAAGGGCGGAGCTTGCGGCTCATGGCCTGATCTGCGGCCGAGAAAGTGCTCCAGCAGCCAAGAACTCAAGGCGTAGGAGGAGGAACGACTGCCTGGTGCGCCGATGGTGGGTGCGGAGGCAGGGACAAGTACAAGCAGAGCAGGCACCGCCTGCGGCCGCTCGCCTTCTTCCAGCGCCGCCGCCTGCCGGTTTCCGCTGCCGCCGCTCACCTCCTGCCGGCGCCGCCTCCCTGTTCCTGTCGGATGAGAGAGAGAGAGAGAGACGAAAGAGGGAGATAAGCGGGCCGCCGAGGGAGACACGAGGGGTGAGCACGAGCCGTTCCGCGTCGTTCCTCGCATATAGACCGAATATTCGCTCGGTGGGAACGATGTGGTTCCGGTTCCAGTTACATACCACAAACGTAGGAACAAGGCCCAGGAACGGGTCCGACCCATGACATTCCAACCCGTGACTGAAACCTAACACACCCTGGTTGATGCAAGTTCCGCGTATCGCTTACCAGCTTTTAGGTGCCGTGACCGCCCCCTCTTGATTGCGTGTTACTTACAGTTGAGGTAAGCCGGCCATTACTTCAACTCCAAGGATCTGAGCGGCTTTTTCGGCCTCGGGCGGATGTCAGACCAGCTTCAGCTCACTCGGCGCCTAGGGGCCGATTTTCGTGTTTTGACCTTTGTGCACAGTTTAGCCGGATTTGACCCCGGTTTAAAAATATTTCGGGATTTGACCATTTTTTTACCGTCAAGATGGATGACGGTAGGGTATAACTGCTTACCGCCAGAGGCCTTGGCGGTAGGACTTAACTATACCGTTATCTTCGTTTGACATAAAAAATACCCTACCGCCGAAGCTTTTGGCGGTGGCTGTGCAACCTTACCGTCAAAGAGCTTGGCGTTAGGCTGCACGACATGCAACGACGCAGATCCTTGCTGGTAATAGTATAGTACTACTTCCCCCGTTTCAAAATAGATGACCCAACTTTGTACTAATTTTAATACAAAGTTAATATAAAATTGAGTCATCTA
The DNA here is from genome assembly GCA_021605145.1 of Aegilops bicornis. Taxonomy (NCBI): domain Eukaryota; kingdom Viridiplantae; phylum Streptophyta; class Magnoliopsida; order Poales; family Poaceae; genus Aegilops; species Aegilops bicornis. The sequence goes on from CM038675.1 coordinate 639,405,636, forward strand.
TTTTGGAATGGAGGGACTATATGTTTGCTCATTCGGCCATCCTTATGACACGAAGCACCCATGCAGCCATCCATCTGACATGAAGCACGCATGCGTGCATGCACCATTCAACTGTTGCTGCCACTATGCGTGTCTAGTCTTTACGTTTGCAGCCTTAGAGCATCTTCAGCCGTTGCCCCCCCGGGACGCATAAAAATCACCCCTTGGGGCAAGCCGACGCTAAAATCGGCACGGGGGTGAGCGGGTTCCCAGCCGCTCGCCCCAGGGTCGCCACCAGACGCGTTTTTTTTATTTTTAAAAATTTGAATTCGGCAAAGTTCGGTTAAAATTCGGCAAACTTGATATTCATATTAAACATGTTCGGTGTTTTACATAAATTATTTTAAAAAAAATTAATCAAAGGGGCGAAGAAGCCGATCAGCGCGGCAAAGTCGCCGACGTCCTCGTCGTCGGCGGCGGCCTTCTCCTCTAGATGGTGCGGCCGCCCCTGTTGGACTCCTGTCCGGCGTCTCCATGGTGGACAAGCGGTGGCGGCACGTCGTCGTCGTCGTCGTCATTGTTGTCCTCGTCGAGGACGACGATGCCTCCCTCGTCCCGGCCACGGCGACGAGCTTCGAACCGCGCGAGGGCGGCGCACTGGCGCTCCCTCTCCGTCTGCAACCAGTTGTCGCGCGCCCATTTGAGGGCCGCTTCGTCGCTGAGCGCCTCCTCCTTGACGCCGCCGGCGAGCCCGGGCTCCGTCTTCACGACATGGAGCCCTGGCTCCATCTTCGGCTTGACGAGTCGGGGAGGAGACGAGGACGAGGCGCGGCCGCCGCCTTCGTTGATGACGATGCCGGCCGAGCGGGTGCATCGGCCGAGCGGGGTCTCCGCTAGGGGCTCGGCCTTGACGCCGAACACCGCCGGAGAGCCGGAGGAGTGGGAGGAGGAACGGGACGAGGACGACGAGCCGGAGACAAACCTCCTTGGCATCCATTGCCCGGCGCCACGGCGGGGCACCAGAGCGACGGCCGGTCCTCGAGGGTATGTGAGCGGCGGGTTGTTGCCGCCCTCGAGGTGCGCGAGAACCTCGCGGAGCGTCCGGCCGGGGACGGACCACCACAGGCGTCGCCCCTCGCTGTTCCACCGGCCTCCCGCCACTACCGGTGCCCCGTTGGTGGATGCGAGGCGTTGCTCCTGGCGGCGCTGGAAGTACGCCGCCCATGCCTCGTGGTTGTCGGCGGCGTACTGCGGGGAGCCGCGCTGCTCCTTGGTCAGCGACGACCAAACGCGATCGACCTCGCCGGCGAAGTAATCGGGGCGCGTGACGATGTCCAGCAATGGGGGGATGTGGACGCCTCCGATGCTGAGCCTCCATCCTGTCGGCCCAGCGTGCATGTCTGGAGGCGCCGGAATGTTATCCTCGAAAAGCGAGTACGCCTCCCACGTTTGCAGCGAGCGGCGGCCGAAGCCGTTGGCCGCCGCTCCGTCGCCGGGGAACCGCTCGCACATTGTCGTGGATGGGGCTGGGAGAGAGGAGAGGTTCGTCAGTGGCGGAGAGAGAGACAGAGAGGTTTGTCGGTGGCGGAGAGAGAGAGACACAGAGCACGACGTCTGTGGCCAACGGCGGGTAGGGGCGACTCTTTTTATAGCCGTCGGGGAGGCGTATGAACGCGGGGCGGGGAGTGAGGCGGCGTCGCGCCGCCCGTGAAGAGGCGCCTCATGAGGAATCAATGGAAGGCTGACCGGCGGCAGCCTTGGCATTGATTCCCTGCGGGAAACCGAGGCGTTCGAAGGACGACGAGGCGAGTGTCGCTGACTCGGTGGGCCCGCGGCTCTTTCGCGCCAAAACCATTTCGCCCGGCGCCCCCGAGCGCCCCCCAGCGCGCCGGGTTCGGCCTGGGTCCGCCGGCGCCGAATTCGGCCCGAGCCGGCGAAAATTGGGCTTCTGAGGACGCGGCTGGGCCGATTTTTGTGCGCCGGTGCGAAAAAATCGCGTGGGGAGGACGTGTCGGGGGCTCGGCTGGAGATGCTCTTATGTGCGTCTGTGCTTAGTCCAATCTGTACTTTGCATGCATGCATCAATGTATATCTATTTAATAGAAGTAATACTAGTACTAGTACTAGCCTCCTGCTCACACGGTCATGAAATATTCCCACCTGTGGCATGCCTACCGCTAGGCTCTTTGGCGGTAGGATTGCACCGCCTACCGCCAAGGACCCTGGTGGTAGGGTATTTCTGACGTTAAACAAGCGTGACAGCACAATTAAGTCCTACCGCCAAGGCCTCTGGCGGTATGCAGTTTTACCCTATTGCCAGACACTGGGGCGGTAGGAAAAAGGGTCAGATCCCGAAATAATTTTGAACAGAGGTCAGATCCGGCTAAACTTTGCAAAAAGGGTCAAAACACGAAAATCGGCCGCACCTAGGCAGCCATTCGAGCGAGCACCGAAAGGAACCCCGACCAATATTTCTGCATCGAAAATGCTCCGTAAAAGCAAACTCCAACGCACCGATCCAAACGGACGGCGCAATTATCCGCTTTTTGTTTGTTTGGGTCGGCCGTCCACTCGGCGTCCGCCTTCTTTAAAATTTGGGTCGGCAGTGCGTCCAACGGCCGCGATCCATTTCATGTCCGCATGCAAATTTTGAAAAGGACCCGCGGGCATAGATCATGCCAGTGGCCATGTAGTCGCCCGCGCGTGCTTTGCATTTGGTACGGTAGAAACTTCTTGTGCGCGTGCTTTGCATTTGATACGGCGGAAACTTCTTGCGCGCATGCTTTGCATTTGGTACGGCGGAAACTTCTTGCGCTCATGGAACTCACGATGGACACGAGTCCAAAAGGTTGATGCCTTTTGTTCGGCGGCGGTCTTGGGGTCTTGCCCAATGTCCCACCAAAACTCACAAAGGAGCTTGTCCTCGGCCGTCGTGTATGCTTTGGTCCGCCTGCTCTTGCGTTTCGTCCCCCCCCCCCCCGGCGGCTTGGTTGGCGAGCTCGTCCTTGAACAAAGGCTCCCCTTCGGTGTCATATTCATCCTCTTCCTCGAGTCCATAGTCCTCCGGAAACTCGTGGTCGAGCGGGAAGCCGTCCAGGTCCATGCCGACCTGATCATGCATGAAGGCGGCCTGCTACCTCTTGAGCACTGCGTTGGATTTCCTTGAAGAGGAAAGGGTGATGCAGCAGAGTAGAGTAAGTATTTCCCTTAGTTTTTGAGAACCAAGGTATCAATCCAGTAGGAGGCTCGTACCTACACAAAACAAATAGCTCCACGCAACCAACGCGATTAGGGGTTGTCAATCCCTTCACGGTCACTTACGAGAGTGAGATCTGATAGAGATGATAGATAATATTTTTGGTATTTTTGGTATAAAGATGCAAAGTAAAATAAAAGCAAAGTAAAAAGCAATAATAAAGTGTTGGGAGATTAATATGATAAAGATAGACCCGGGGGCCATAAACTTCACTAGTGGCTTCTCTCAAGAGCGTAAGTATTTTACGGTGGGTGAACAAATTACTGTTGAGATAGAATTGAGCATAGTTATGAGAATATCTAGGTATGATCATGTATATAGGCATCACATCCGAGACAAGTAGACCGACTCCTGCCTGCATCTACTACTATTACTCCACTCATCGATCGCTATCCAAAGATGCATCTAGAGTATTAAGTTCGTGAAAAAGAGTAACGCCTTAATCAAGATGAAATTATGTAGAGTGATAAATTCATGCATTATGATAAAACCCATTCTTGTTATCCTCGATGGCAACAATACAATACGTGCCTTGCTGCCCCTCACACCTTTGGGAAAGGACACGGCAAGATTGAACCCAAAGCTAAGCACTTCTCCCATTGCAAGAAAAACCAATCTAGTAGGCCAAACCAAACTGATAATTCAAAGAGATTTGCAAAGATAACCAATCATACATAAAAGAATTCAGAGAAGATTCAAATATTGTTCATAGATAATCTTGATCATAAACCCACAATTCATCGGTCTCAACAAACACACCGCAAAAATAAGATTACATCGAATAGATCTCCACGAGAGAGGGGAGAACATTGTATTGAGATCCAAAAGAGAGAAGAATCCATCTAGCTACTAACTATGGACCCGAAGGTCCGAGGTAAACTACTCACGCTTCATCGGAGGGGCTATGATGATGTAGAAGCCCTCCGTGGTGGATTCCCCGGGCGGAGCTCCTAATGTGCCCCAAGATGGGATCTCGTGGATACGTAAAGTTGCGGCGGTGGAATTAGGTTTTGGCTCCGATTCCGATCGCTTGGGGGTACGTAGGTATATATAGGAGGAAGGAGTACGTCGGTGGAGCAATGGGGGGCCCACGAGGCAGGGGGGCGCGCCCCCCACCCTCGTGGCCACCTCCCTTCTTTCTTGACGTGGGGTCCAAGTCTCCTGGATCATGTTCGGTGATAAAATCACGTTCCCGAAGGTTTCATTCTGTTTGGACTCCGTTTGATATTCCGTTTCTTCGAAACACTGAAATAGGCACAAAAAAACAGCAATTCTGGGCTGGGCCTCCGGTTAATAGGTTAGTCCCAAAAGTAAGATAAAAGTGGAAAATAAAGCCCAATATGGTCCAAGACAGTAGAGAATATAGCATGGAGCAATCAAAATTATAGATACGTTGGAGACGTATCGGGCATCCCCAAGCTTAATTCCTGCCCGTCCGAGTAGGTAAATGATAAAAACATAATTTTTGATGTGGAGTGCTACTTGGCATAATTTCAATGTAATTCTTCTTAATTGTGGTATGAATATTCCGATCCGAAAGATTCAAGACAAAAGTTCATATTGACATAAAAATAATAATACTTCAAGCATACTAACTAGGCAATTATGTCTTCTCAAAATAACATGGCCAAAGAGAGTTCATCCCTACAAAATCATATAGTTTAGTCATGCTCCAATTTTGTCACACTAGAATGCTCTTATCATGCACAACCCCGATGACAAGCCAAGCACTTGTTTCATACTTTAGTAATCTCAAACTTTATAAACCTTCACGCAATACATGAGCGTGAGCCATGGATATAGCACTATGGGTGGAATAGAATATGATGATGGGGGTTATGTGGAGAAGAAAAAAAAGGAGAAAGTCTCACATCAACGAGGCTAATCAATGGGCTATGGAGATGCCCATCGATTGATGTTAATGCAAGGAGTAGGGATTGCCATGCAACGGATGCACTAGAGCTATTAATGAATGAAAGCTCAACAAAAGAAACTAAGTGGGTGTGCATCCAACTTGCTTGCTCACGAAGACCTAGGGCACTTGAGGAGGCCCATTGTTGGAATATACAAGCCAAGTTCTATAATGAAAAATTCCCACTAGCATATGAAAGTGACAAAACAAGAGACTCTCTATCATAAAGATTATGGTGCTACTTTGAAGCACAAGTGTGGAAAAAAAGGATAGTAGCATTCCCCCTTTTTTGGGGGGCCTTCTTTTTTTTCTTTGGCCTTTCTTTTTCTTTATTTTTATAGGGACAATGCTCTATTAAATGATGATCATCACACTTCTATTTATTTACAACTCAATGATTACAACTCGATACTAGAACAAAGTATGACTCTATATGAATGCCTCCAGCGGTGTATCGGGATATGCAATGAATCAAGAGTGACATGTAGGAAAGAATTATGAATGGTGGCTTTGCCACAAATACTATGTCAACTACATGATCATGCTAAGCAATATGACAATGATGACTATGTCATAAAAACGGAATGGTGGGAAGTTGCATGGCAATATATCTCGGAATGGCTATGGAAATGCCATAATAGGTAGGTATGGTGGCTGTTTTGAGGAAGATATAAGGAGGTTTATGTGTGAAAGAGCAAATCATATCACGGGTTTGGATGCACCGTGAAGTTTGCACCAACTCTCAATGTGAGAAAGGGCAATGCACTGCATCAAGAGGCTAGCAATGATGGAAGGGTGAGAGTGCGTATAATCCATGGACTCAACATTAGTCATAAAGAACTCACATACTTATTGCAAAAATCTACAAGCCATCAAAAACCAAAGCACTACGCGCATGCTCCTAGGGGGATAGATTGGTAGGAAAAGACCATCGCTCGTCCCCGACCGCCACTCCTTGTCCCTTCTCTCTTTTTCTCTCATTTTTTTATTGGGCCTTTTCTCTTTTTTTTATGGCCTCTTTTTTTCTATTTTTTTTTATTTTTCATCCTGAGTCTCATCCCGACTTATGGGGAATCATAGTCTCCATCATCCTTTCCTCACTTGGGACAATGCTCTAAAAATGATGATCATCACACTTTTATTTTTCTTACAACTCAACAATTACAACTCGATACTTAGAACAAAATATGACTCTATATGAATGCCTCCTGCGGTGTACCGGGATATGCAATGATTCATAAGTGACATGTATGAAAGAATTATGAACGGTGGCTTTGCCACAAATACGATGTCAACTAAATGATCATGCTAAGCAATATGACAATGATGGAGCGTGTCATAATAAACGGAACGGTGGAAAGTTGCATGGCAATATATCTCGGAATGGCTATGGAAATGCCATGATAGGTAGGTATGGTGGCTGTTTTGAGGAAGGTATATGGTGGTTGTATGATACCGGCGAAAAATGCACGGTATTAGAAAGGCTAGCAATGGTGGAAGGGTGAGAAAAGTGCGTATAATCCATGGACTCAACATTAGTCATAAAGAACTCATATACTTATTGCAAAAATCTACAAGTTATCAAAGCAAAGTATTACGCGCATGCTCCTAGGGGGATAGATTGGTAGGAAAAGACCATCGTCATTCCCCGACCGCCACTCATAAGGAATACAATCAATAAATAAATCATGCTCCGACTTCATCACATAACGGTTCACCATACGTGCATGCTACGGGAATCACAAACTTTAACACAAGTATTCATCAAATTCACAATTAATCAACTAGCATGACTCTAATATTATCACCTCCATATCTCAAAACAACTATCAAGCATCAAACTTTTCTTAGTATTCAACGCACTCAAAAGAAAGTTTTACAAATCTTGAATACCAAGCATATTATTATTTTAAGCAAATTACCATGCTATTTAAGACTCTCAAAATAATATAAGTGAAGCATGAGAGATAAATAGTTTCTTTAAAACAAATCCACCACCATGCTCTAAAAGATATAAGTGAAGTACTAGAGCAAACTATAAGGCTCAAAAGATATAAGTGAAGCACATAGAGCAAAACTATAAAGCTCAAAAGATATAAGTGAAGCACATAGAGTATTCTAATAAATTCCAATTCATGTATGGCTCTCTAAAAAGGTGTGTACAGCAAGGATGATTGTGGGAAACTAACAAGCAAAGACGCAAATAATACAAGACGCTCCAAGCAAAACACATATCATGTGGTGAATAAAAATATAGCTCCAAGTAAAGTTACCGATGGAAGTGGACGAAAGAGGTGATGCCTTCCGGGGCATCCCCAAGCTTTGACTTTTTGGTGTCCTTGGATTATCATGGGGGTGACATGGGCATCCCCATGCTTAGGCTCTTGCCACTCCTTGTTCCATAATCCATCAAAAAAAAATTCACCCAAAACTTGAAAACTTCACAACACAAAACTCAACAGAAAACTCGTGAGCTCCGTTAGCGAAAGAAACCAAAAGACCACTTAAGGTACTGTAATGAACTCATTATTTATTTATATTGGTGTTAAACCTACTGTATTCCAACTTCTCTATGGATTATAAACTATTTTACTAGCCATAGATTCATCAAAATAAGCAAACAACACACGAAAAACAGAATCTGTCAAAAACAGAACAGTCTGTAGTAATCTGTTACTAACGCAAACTTATGGAATTCCAAAAATTCAGCCAAAATAGGAATACCTAGGCAATTTGTTTATTGATCATCAGCAATTGGGATCACTATTTTATCACATTCTGGTGATTTTTAATAATTGTTTTCGTGAACAGAAAGTTTCTGGAAATTACAGCAAGATCAAATAACTATCATCCAAGAAGATCATATAGGTTTAACTTGGCACAAACACTAATTAAAACATAAAACCACATCTAAACAGAAGGTATATGGATTATTTATTTCTAAACAGAAGCAAAAAGCAAAAAACTAAAAATAAAATTGGGTTGCCTCCCAACAAGCGCTATTCTTTAAAGCCTTTTTAGCTAGGCATTGAGATTTCAATGATGCTCACATAAAAGACAAGAATTGAAGCACAAAGAGAGCATCATAAAACATGTGAGAACCACATCTAAGTCTAACATACTTCCTATGCATAGGCATATTATAGGCAAACAAATCAAGGCAAGCAAAAACTAGCATATGCAAGGAAGCGGAAAGAGACAATAGCAATCTCAACATAGCGAGAGGTAATTTAGTAGCATGCAAGTTTCTACAACCATATTTTCCTCTCTCATAATAATTACATGTAGGATCATAGGAAAATTAAACAAAATAGTTATCACAAGGTATATTCTCAACACGATCCACATGCATGCAAAGGTGACACTCTTCCAAAATAGTGGGATTAACATTAACTAAAGTCATGACCTCTCCAAACCCACTTTTATCAAAAAATTCATAAGATTGAATATTCTCCAAATATGTGGGATCTAAAGTTGACACTCTTCCAAACCCACTTTCAATATTATTGCAAACACTATTATTAATCTCATATTCATCATGGGGCTTAAATAAATTTTCAAGATCAAAAGAAGAATCACCCCAATCATGATCATTGCAACAAGTAGTAGACATAGCAAAACTAGCATCCCCAAGCTTAGGGTTTTGCATATTATTAGCACAATTGACATCAAGAGAATTTATAGTAAAATCATTGCAATCATGCTCTTGATTTAAGGAACTATCAAGTATAGGTGCAATAGCAATAATCTCATGTTTATCATAAGGAATTATAGCAAATTCATCTTCATAAATATTGGCATCATGGCCACAAGAATAGCAAGCATCATGTTCATCAAGGGATATTTCAATCAAATCATCGGAATCATTATTATCTATAGATTCATGCATATCATTATTTTCTTCCAAAGCAACGGTCATTCTCTCGATAAATTCTTTGACATAGACATTAGAGCATAGTTTTCATACACTACAAAAAAGTACACTTCCGTGATGATACGTGTTTGTCACAGTAGGTCGCGTTTTTTGTCATGCATGTACATCCATGACAAATTTATGACAGAATCAAGATAGTCATACATGTGTCGTCAGAACTGTTCCATGACATTACCAAAATTATCATCACGGAAGTGTCCACTTCCATGACGATAAATCCCGCGTCACAGAAGTGCTTTCGTCAAGGGTGACCGACACGTGGCATCCACCGTAACGGAACACCGTTAAGCTATCGGGTCGGATTTTGGATCCGATAACCCGTTAACAGCCACGACCAATGCCGATTTTCCAGTGTAAAATTCTCATTGGTCGAGCGGATCCACGCGTCGACTCCGGCGTTAACACAGTGTCACTCATCCAGCAGTCGAGATGGGCCTATGATATGTTGACATGTGGACCGCCCAACAGAGGCCCACAAAGTTTAAATGGGCCGCCCAACCGAAGGCCCATAAGATTTAGCGGACCATAATGGGTCGACTCCACTAATGGCCCACAAAATTTAGCGGACCACAATGGGCGGCCCACTAAAAGGCCCACAAGATTTTGCAGACCATAATGGGCGGCCCGACTAAAGGCCCACAAGATTTTGCGGACCACAATGGGGTGGCCCATCTAAAGGCCCACAAGATTCTGCAGACCATAATGGGCGGCCCGACTAAAGGCCCAACATTCTCTGTCAAATCGGGTCAAATCGGCCTGTCCTAAACTTGCCATCAACGCGGCCCATGGTCACTTCGGCCCGTTAACGGTCCGCTAAGTAATTGGGTGAATCACGGCCGGTGTATTTCGGCCCGTTAAAGGTCCGGCTTCATTTGGGCCCATTTACGTGCCATCAAAACTTTCGGCTGTTAGAGGCCCACTATAGATTTGGGCCACTTTCTTCTTGTTGTCATTTTCGGCTGTTAACGCCGGATGTAAACCATGGGCCATATGTGGCCTAACGTCATATCGGGCCCATTAACGGCCCATATAAAAATGATGATAATCTAGCCCGATCAAGTTCCTACCTGTTAAAGGCCCGTGTATTAGGTCGACGCATTCTGACCCGCTCAATTTAGGCCTATCAAAGATCCGCGTCGTAAATGGGCCACCATTTCGGCCTGCTAAGTCCAGTGGGTTATTTGGCACAATCAGGGCCCAATCTCACTTTCGGTCTATTAAAGGCCCATGTTTTTCATGGGCTCGAGATATTTACACATGTAAACGGCCTATTTTCTTGAGGGCCCAAAATATGTTTAGGCACATTAAAAGGCCCACTATGGGCACAGGCCTACCAGAAAAATATGAAAGCTTATGCTGATTTAGGCCCATATATTTTTAGTGGGCTACATGTCAATTTCGGCCCGTAATCGTTTTTAGCCCAATTGGAATGGGCCCGACGAATGTTGGCATGTTGGGCTCGTGCCAAGCTTTCGGCTGAATACATTACTAAGATAAACCTACACTATACAAAAATAGCGTCGTAATTATCAGCACAGGCAGCATCATAAATGTTGTATCACAACAAAATAAATTCCAACCATACAACAAAAGTCCTGTTGGCATAAAGTTTACAAATCCTTCCGGATAAAAGCACCATCGGATGTATAGAAGCACGCAGATCATTTGACCGAGTGCTAATGTTTCAGCTGTAGAACTGATGGAGCAAAGACGATCTCCACCTTTTTCCGCCATTGCTCTTGAACAATGAAGCGAATGTCTGATAGTCTGGTTTCAAAACCATTCATATCTTGACGACATTTCTCAACCACTATTCTTGTTTCTGAAACAACTTCCATTAGGGATTGGACTTGTGTCTGGAGCACAGATATATCACTCTGTCTACCAGGAAGATTTTGCTCAGTAGGCGATTTGGACGAGGTTACCTTGACAACCAACCCAGAATTACGCAGGAAGGTGCTTTTTGCACTGTCAATGGAGAGATACTGGCGCACTGCAGCAAGAGGTGACATTGTGCCTGTAGTGGCCTCGTCACCTTCAGGTGGTTGTGGCTGTTCAATCATTTGTTCCATAGCTTCATGAAAGTTTGAACTTGTAGATTAGTGTACCGGATAAGTTACTAATGAGATAAAAACAAACAAAGTAGGTTAAACATTTATACATAACTTATTTTGAGTCAGGTGAACTACTGTAATACATTAGCATGTATTGTAGTGCCAACTACATAATAAAATCATTTATACAAACATTTATACAAACAAAGTAGGTGAACTACTGTAATACATTTATACATAAGTAGGTTAAACATTTATACAAACAAAGTAGGTGAACTACTGTAATACATTAGCATGTATTGTAGTGCCAACTACATAATAAAATCACTTTCGGAACATATGTCCATGTAGCATGCCTACTGTATTGTCTATTTCCTCACATTCGTTGACATCTAAGGATAAAGAGACATGGTTTAAAGTAGGATGAACATAGTATGACATCATTCACATCATGGGCAAACAGATATAAAACAAACAACCTATTTTATCATTGTGTGCGCACGTGAACATAACAACCAAATTACAGATCAAGACCAAAAGAATATCCTTCATCTCTTTTAAACCATGTAAGGTGAAATGATACGTTAAGACAACTGTGAATAAAAGTGAACAGAGTAACTGACATTGGCTGCAAACCAAGTAGTTAAATGAACACATCACAGTACCAATCGGTTCAAGGAAGGAGGAGTAAGGACTTACAACGGGCTTGAACTGGTGTGCTCATGCCCTTCATCTTGCTTTGGTGTGGAAATCCTTGAAGATTTACACCGCATTCGGTTCAGTTCTTTTGGTCCGCACGGGCTTTCCTCTGTATTTGGAACAAGTCAATATCGAAACGATCATATGGCACAAAAAAAAGAAGGAAGTAGCAGCTATTTACAAAAGCCTCGCACTGTGCAATATAGCTACGAGATCCCGTTGTCTGTTGGAATTTCACTTTAGAACGGTTGGTTTTGTTCTTCAAACAGTTAGCCTAGAAGAAGATACACTTGTAAGGCACATACATAAATACAAGTTCAATATGTGGTCCGATGAAATACATATAGCCTACGATACTTTGGATCGAGACCGGTGTTTAACGAGGGCTGTCCGGTCTTCATCTGTAATATATTCCATTGGAGATGTTTGGGCGATTTCTTTGTTAGCCTTGCCTTCAAAGTGAGATTTTCTAAGGTGGTACCGATACATTTGCAGAAGCGGTGAAAAACATGAGTGCATGCTTGTTTAGTTGCATCATCTTTCGGATCCAACTTGAACCTCATCTGTTGAAAAAAGAATGTGAGTCTTATTAGGAGAAAGCTAGAAAGTATGGGACAGAGCAAGACAATATTACTAATTGTGATGAATAACATTACTTACGGATGAATGGTTAAGGAAGGTGTTAAACTAGGTATTGTCTGTCTCATTCCTGTACTGGATCCACATTGGGAGGATACGTGCATGACACCTAACGACAACGGCTGCCTCTGATACTAACTTGGCTGACTCTGTAGCATCACGTGGCTTTTTTAAACCTGCCTCAAAATGGATCTCCATTCTTCCTCCTTTAGATTTTGTTAATCTGTCAAGCATTATCCACGATGTACATTTCGCTTGCGCCATGGTGCTAGTTCAACAACGAATATGGAAAGTGTTAGTGTACATCAAGCGTGAGAGTACATATAAAGGAGCATGCAAATGCAACTTGACTCGGTCGATACCGCCTTGGTGTTGATGCTCATGAGGTTCATCTGATCTTGCCAAGTCCTGTTGTGTCGTGATGCTTGAAGTAGTGTTAGGTGTGAAGGCAGCTTGGGGCGGCCAATTCCGGAGCAAACGAACGAGTAGCTTGAGATCTTTGAATGCAGTTGAAGCGGATGAATCGGTGGAGCAGGTGATACTGTGTTTGTAGATTTAGTCGGTGGACTTGGACCTTCTACTGCACTATAAGTACCAGCAGAATCTCGACGGCAGAACCTTTTCTATTTCACCCGACGAGTAACAACACTCCCTACTATATTATTTTCCTTGCTCTTTTTTGACCTTGCCATGTCAAGCTGTACCCATAACACAAAAGAATAAAATCACTCTTCAGAACTTATTGATGCATGATACAGACAAGCTATACTTTGATGTAAGACAACCGTATGAGGATGGAATATGTAAGAAAAACAGGACGGCATGACATATTCACAGCTACGATGTGCAAACTAAGCAGAAGGATTTTCAAGAAAATAGAAGTAATGCAAGTTAGACACCATATGAAAGGTGCAACCAATATTACTCTGCCAAGTTAAAAGTGTCTTGTCATAAGTGGCAATTGAAAAATTAGAAGCGATTACAACGTAGAAATCAATGCAAGATGCAACCACTATCAAACTGCCATGTTAAAAGCATCCAATCATGAGTGGTGATGCGGGATACACAACAATGATGCTTTGATGTAAGAACATGGTATGATAGATTGATGCAGTGTATTCTAGACACAGAAAGCCATGTCATATGCACATATATAACGTATAAACTCAGCAGGTGCAATTTAATTAAAATAGAAGAAATACAGGCTAGACAACATATGCAACATGAAACCAATTATCACATTGTCAACTTAGAGCAAGCACCTGCGATGGTGGAGTACGGGAGATGGACTCATCATGTAGACTTGGGACTTCAACTTCATTAGCAATAGCAGGGGCAAATCTAGAGAGTCTCTATTTGCGTCGGTGCGGAGGACCACCAACATCCCCTAACTTACTCTTTTCCTTCCTATTTTCTGATATTGCCTTATGAAGTCAAAACCACAAGAAGATGAATAAAATTAGCTCTGCATAACTGGTTGATGCATGATCTGAACGAACACTACTTTGATGTAAGGCAAACGCAGGATAGGAGGATGGAATATATACAAAAAGACAGCATTTCATATTCACACGTCGATAGGAGGATGGAATATGTATGAAAAATAGTAAGCGGAAGGCATTTCAACAAAATTAGAAGAAATGGAAGCTAGGCACCATATGAACATGCAACCAATATCACTCTATCGGTAAAAAGTGTCTAAATCGTAAGTGCCATTTCAAGAAATTAGAAGCAATACAAGCTAGAAGACAATGCAAGATGCAACCTACATCACAGTCCCAAGTTAAATGTGTCTTATGGGTAAGTGATCGCTGCGGTATAAGTTGTAAGCTACGCAGATGCAATTCAACATAATCGAAGCAATACAAACTAGACATCATACGGAAAACGCAACCACGTATAATGGTTCCAAGTAAGAGCAAGCACTGTGATGGTGGAGTAGGGAGATGTGCTCATCATGTACACGTATGTTCTAGAAACAGGAACACGTGTCATATTCACTGAGCATTATGTGTAAAGTAAGCGAGATGCAATTCAAGTTAGAAGCAATACAAGCTAGACATCATACGCAACATGCAACCACATATAATAGTGTCAAGTTAGAGCAAGCACATGTGATGGTGGAGTAGGGAGATGTGCTCATCATCTACACAGCCTACGTTGATCGTCCAGCCTTGTGTTGTCTTGCGAATCTTGTTGGGAGGATGGCGGAGTAGAATCAGAGAGACCCCCTGTTTGAGTTGCTCAGAAGGACCACCATCATCCATCTTGGGACTAATTTCCTTCAGCTGTAATGATTTTGCATTGTGAAGTCAAACCGATAAGAAAAAGGAATAAAATTCGCTCTTCGTAACTCATTCATGCATGATCTTGATTGAACACTACTCAGATGAAAGGAAAACACATGATGCGAGGATGGAATATGTATGGAAAGCAGGATGGTGTGACATATTCACACCTATGATGTGGCAACTAAGCGAAGGCATTTCAAAAATTAGAAGCACCGCAAGCTAGACACCATATGAAAGATGCAACCAATATCACTCGCCAAGTGTAAACTGTATGGCGTTTCAACAAATTAGAAGCAAGACATGCTAGAAATCATATGCAAGACACAACCAATATCACAGTGGCGACTTAAAGGTGCCTTATCATAAGTGACTGATACGGGATATGCAAGAATAGTAGTCTGATGTAGAAACAGGAACACATGTCATATTCACAGGCATTATGTGTAAAGTAAGCAGATGCAATTCAACAAAGTTAGAAGCAATACAAGCTAGACATCATACGCAACATGAAACCACATATAATAGTGCCAAGTTAGAGCAAGCACCTGTGATGGTGGAGTAGGGGAGATGTGCTCATCATCTACATACAGCCTACGTTGACTGTCTAGACTTGCTTTGTCTTGCGAATCTTGTTGGGAGGATGGCGGAGTAGAATCTGTAGAGAACCTCCGTTTCAGTTGCTCGGAAGGACCACCATCATCCAATGCCTTGCCAATTTCCTTCAGCTTTATTGATTTTGCATTGTGAGGTCATACCGACAAGAAAAAGGAATATCGTTCACTCTTCAGAACTCATTCATGCATGATCTTGTGAACACTACTCGATGAAAGGCAAAGTCATGATACGAGGATGGAATATGTACGAAAAAATGGACGGCTTGACATATTCACACCTATGATGTGGTAACTAAGCGAAGGCACTTCAACAAATTAGAAACACCGCAAGACACCATATGGAAGGTGCAATCAATATCACTCGCCAAGTTAAAACTGTCTCGTCATAGGTAGCATTCATCAAACTAGAAGCAATACATGCTAGAAATCATATTCAAGACGCAAAACCAATATCACTGCGCCAACTTAAAGGTGTCCCATCATAAGTGACTGATGCAGGATACACAAGAAGAGTAGTTTCATGTAAGAACATGGTGTGATAGACAGATATAGTATGTACCAAAACAGGAAAGCGTGTCATATTCACATGTATCATGTGTAAGCTAAGCAGATGCGGTTTACACTAATTGGGAGCAATACGAGCTAGACACCATATGCAACATGCAACCAGATATCACACTGGCAAGTTAGAGCAAGCACCTTGGATGGTGGAGTAGGGGAGCGGAGACTTGGACCTTGTAATACACTATTAGTACAAGGAGAATCGGTATAGATGCTCCGTTTACTTTGCTGCAGAGGACCACCATCATCGCCTTCCTTACTCTTTTCCTTCCTCTTTCTTGATTTTGCCTTGTCAAGTCAAACCCACAAGAAAAAGGAATAAAATTTGCTCTTCAGAACTCATTGATGCATGATACTGATGAACACTACTTTCATGTAAGGCAGCCGCATGATAGGATGGAATATATATGAAAAATAGGACGGCGTGACATATTGACATGTATGATGTATAAAATGTAAACTAAGCACAAGGTGCTTGAACTTGTTAGAATCGATGCAAGCTAGAAACCACATGAAAGATGAAACCAATATCACTCTGCCAAATTAAAAGGGTGCCCTAACAAATTAATTTTGACCAAATTAGAAGAAATACATGGCAACAGGCTAGAAATAATATGCAATATGCAACGTATAAAGGTGACTCATCGTAAGTTATTGATGCAGGATACAGAAGAGAGGTAGTTTCATGTAAGAACAAGGTTAACACATAGATGTAGTGTGTACCAAAAATAGGAAGGCATGTCATATTCACAGGTATAGTGTGAAAACTAAGCAGATGCAATTTACCCTAATTAGAAGCATTACAAGCTAGACACTATATGCAACATGCAACCACATATCACACTTCGAAGTTAGAGCAAGCACCTGTGATGGTGGTGTAGGGGAAGTGCGGTCTTCAGGTATAGAGCTACGTTCAATGTCTTCATTTAGGCTTCCTGTTTCTTGAGAATCATGTGGAGAGGATGAAATTGCATTCTTTATAAGAGTATTGCGTCTCATATCAACCCACATGCGTGACTGTCTCATCATAAGCGATAGACGCAGGATACACAAGAACAGTAGTTTGATGTAAGAACATGGTGTGATAGGCGAGATGTAGTATGTACCAAAACAGGAAGGCGTGTCATATTCACATGTATAATGTGTAAGCTAAGGAGATGCAATTTAACAAATTAGGAGCATTGATGAGGGATACACAAGAAAATTAGTTTGATGTAAGAACATGGTTAATAGAAAGACGTAGTATGTACCAAAAACAAGAAGGCATGTCATATTCACGGTATAATGTGTTAACTAAGCAGATGCAATTTACCCTAATTAGAAGCATTACAAGGTAGACACCATATGCAACATGCAACCACATATCACACTGCCAAGTAAGAGCAAGCACCTGCGATGGTGGTGTGGGGGAATTGCGGTGATCAACTAGAGAGCTACATTGACTATCTTCATTTAGCCTTGCTGTTTCTTGAGAATCATGTGGGGAGGATGACACCGCACTCTTTAAACGAGTAGGGCGTCTCACAGTAACCCACCCGGGTGACTGTCTCATCATAAGTGATTGACGAGGGATACAAAAGAGCATTAGTTTGATGTACGAACATGGTTAATAGACATATGTAGTATGTATCAAAAACAGGAAGGCATGTCATTATCAAAGGTATAATGTGTAAAGTGGCGAGATGCAATTTAACCAAATTGGAAGCAATACAAGCTAGACACCATATGCAACATGCAACCACATTTGATGTGAAGTTAAAGCAAGCACACAGGATGGTTGTGTGTGGCAATTGAGATCATCAACTATGAGCTACGTTTCTTGTCTCCAATCACGACCTTTGCACCCATTAGAGCACTGAAATGCTTAGTGCTTGTCTTCGAATTACACAGGAGCGACTTCTCTGCATTCATCAACACTGCGTCAGAGTCTGAAATACCCATGCATAAAAAAACAATAGTGTGAGTATGGGTGAAGTGTGTGCACAATTAGTACAGTGTAAAGGTAGCGAGATGGCAGTCGGTGAGAAATAAATGACGGGAGACGATATGATAGCTCTACAATATGCATGGCACACTAAATTACTACAGATTCTATGAAAATAACGATCATTTGAAAGCAAATAGGTCAGTCCATTTTTTACGCATCGTCCGATGTACAAAGAACGGGCAGATCACCTTGACTACCTCCGGCCAGTCGGTGTTGACGATCTTCCTCGAACGCCCGGCGACCACCGGCCCAAGATTCCTCCCTGCATGCGGCCTCCCTCGACCTCACCGCCTGCCGTGCTTGGCACCCCCCGGCCATCCATTCAAGCCCCGCCGACCTCCAGATCGGGCGCAAGCAGCTCCTGCGCCCCACACCCCTATGATAGACACCGATGCGCCGCTTCCTCGGGGAACAGGCGGACTAGGTGCTCCGCGCGCCTAAGCGGGTGCTGCTTCTTTTAATTGCGGTTCAACTGACCCTGAATTGAAATCCAGGCGGGCTACTGACCTCTAGCAAAGGTGAAATAGTAAAGGGAGGAAACCTTGTGCATTTAGTATCACGAAGAAGATGTAGTAAGAAGCGCTCAACTAGTTTCTTTCGTGGGATGAATACGGTGTGAGCGGAGACATAAGATTTGCACGAATAAGGGAAGAGGAGTACCTCTTTATCGGCGGCGGGGAAGCAGATCCGAGGCGGCGAACGACGGTGTAGCGGGAACAGCTCCGGTGCGGTGGGCGATTCTGCGGCAGTGGAAACCGATAGTAGTGAGGCGAGACGGCGTGGTCAGAGTGGATTACGTACAATGCGCTGCGTCGGCGTTGGCGTTGTGAGGCAGCTCTGCCTCGGCTACTGCTAAGTCCTTGAGGGCGTTGCGGTTGCAGTTGCGTTGGACGACGACGTCGGGGTACCGGCTCTGGCGTGATGGAGGAGGGCGGCGGTGGATTGGCCGCTATGGGGTGGAGGACGGACCGACGGAGGAGGCTGGGGTTTCGCGGCTGGTGGAGAGGGCGTTTTCGCGCCCACGGAGTATGAATGGGGAAACGGAGGAGGCGGGGAACTAAGGGGAACAATGTTCGGTTTGAGACGCGCTTGTTTGAAATTTGGGGAAAGTTACAAACTTTGCCCCCATCTAAAATTCGGACATATTGCGGGTTGGGGTAGGACAGTCATGTCGTGTGTCCCAAATGTGGCGGGATAGATTTCGCCGAGCGCATGGGTGTTTAGGCGCCCACGGCGTATGAATGCTTCTCGAGGCGGTTGAGACTGGCGTCTTGGTGAAGTTACAAACCTACCCGGTTTAGACCTTTGGACATCGGGCCGATAGGCTACACGGGCAGTCGTGACAAGAATTTCCTACCACCAAAACATTAGTCTCACGCGGGTTTGGGTGACCAGAGGCCTATTTGGTAACCGTTCAATATTTGGGAGCAGAAGCATTAACGTTTCGGTTCTCTTGAATTGAACTTTCAGTATTTGTCAAACTTCACAAATCTTTACTCTTGAAAATCCTAAAGCTACGATTATTTTGGAATGGAGGGGTCACATTTGAATATACATTGTACACGAGTATATATTAAAAAATATGCAACTTACCTCAGTTCATGCATGGTTCTAGATATAATCTCCTTGGTTGCAAAAAAAGAAAAGTTAGATATGCGTATGAATATATATAGCATGTTCAAACTCACAACAAAGATTGATGCCCCCTTTTACATCTGATTTACAAATGCCATTATCTCGGGTTCAAATAGATGAATGCACTTCCTATAAATTTGAACCTTCAAGACCCCCTTTATGTTGAATTCGACATGTATTCTATTTCGTAGCTAGAAATTTGAAATGTATCCATGCAAGTGACAAATGTATAAAGTGCTTCCCACTAACAACATGGAGTGCACTAATTAATGTTTATATATGAATTGCAAAAGCATCCATTGCCTGTATTTCAAACTGCTCTCACTCTATGGATCGATAATATGAAATAAACACATGCACATGCTAGAATTCAATAGAGTATGGGTGTCTGATAGACTGATTTTCGTCCATACGCAATTTGCAAAATTCATGATCTCATCCAAAAATAATAATGCCATTTATATTTTAATTTAATGCGTAGAACCGCCTTTTACACATAGATGCACTATGCCTCGCCCCGTTCTCACAGACGCGTTATGTCTCTCTCTATCTAATGCATAAGTGCACACACTTTATATGCATCGGCATTTCTCTTTCCCACATGCTCACAATCTCTCTCAGGGTGTCGGGGTGTCTCACGCACATGCTCTCTCTGTTTCTCTCTCTCTCTCTTCCTGACTACTATGTACCACTCTTTTCACTAATCTCAGTTGGAAAACACTATTTCTCTCACATGCATATATACACATGCACGGTCTCTACTAGCCCTCTATACGCACATATATGTGCCTCACGTGTCTCCATACGCACATTATCTTTAGGACTCTCTCGCACACATCCCCCCCCCCCGACACACCTCTCTCTTAGTAGTTGGCAGATATGATTTCATCATATCGTCATTCGGTAGGATATCCCTGGTTGTTAGGCTAGATGGTGATACGTGGCAAAGTTTTACCCTAGTTCGGATCGGACCCTTGCAGTTGAAGAAAGAGCCTAATCCTGGTACTGTATATTAGTGATAGGGGTGTGTACAAAGTACACGTGAATACCAGGCATTGTGCGTGTGTGTATACTATCGACGAACTAGCCCCCAAGCTTGTATAACATACTAAGGTCCTAGGGTTACAAATGATATATAGTCGACTTATCACCAGTGAGGATAGAGTCCTCCGCGACTCTGGTAGCTTCGTGTTGTACGCCGAGTCCTCCACATGGGTCTTCATATAACACGTCTCGGTCCGACCTATATGTGGCGCAGGATGGAACTGACCCATGAGTCTTGATGTTGACCCACCACAACTAGAAATGATGTGCCCACCACACCACACACGCAATGGGCCACTAAGAAAAATAAGCATATACAATAGTACAACGGTATATAGCTCACGATACGTGTCCATATTTTGTTGATGACACTGACGGACTTTGCATTTGATGCGTGCTCCGTATTTTGTTGACGACACTTACGGTCATTGTATTTGAAGTGAAAGCACGATATGGTCACTGGAATTCAGAATAAGCTCATCACGGTCACCACATACATTTTCTCGTGCTAACCAACATGTGGTTGGATGGTTAGAGGACAGTGGTTTCTCGAGCCCACCAAGGTTAAAGTCCCGGTGCTCGCATTTATCTTGTGTTAATTTTAGTATTTTCCGGCGATGCACGTTCAGTGGGAGGAGACGTTCCACTCAACTACGAGGCACCTATGGTGACTTTGTAAAATCTCAAGATCATATATGCTGACCCACTCTCTCGAAGGTGCTCATAGGGGTAGGGTTCACGTGTGTGCGCTTATAGCGGTGAGTGCTTGCGCGTATATATGAGCCCTTGCGTGCATCTGAGTGTAAAACAAATACATGTCATGATTATACGGTCCTTTGGCTCATCCATACAACTCCGTATTATGTTGATGACACAATCAATTGACCGATCGAAGCGTTCCACGCGGGCGCAACTAGTGTTGCACCATCGGGCGGCCAGAACTGGGGGCCCACCTGTCAGCCCGTATATGAAAGAAAGAAATGGTAGTTTGAGTGCAGACTGTGTTAATAAAATAGGAGTACATTTAAGGTGATCATACGGTCACCGGCTCACCATACAGACTCCGTAATTTGTTGATAACACGATCAATTGACCGATCAAAGCGGTCCACGTTCAGCGCGCACATTACCATAGGGCCCACCCGTCGGTAGCGTATATGAAGGACAGAAATGGTAATAAATTAGTGGTCGGTGGGTATTGAAGTCGTGAGACCTACGGTTGGCGATCACCGGCGGTTGGGGGCGTTCATTGGGCGGTGGGGTGGGGATCCTCGAGAGAAAAAGCTCGGCGCGGGGGGCTAGAGGATGGCGGTCTTGGCGGCGGACCGACGGTGGGGAGTGGTTTCGGGGAGGGCGGGCCGGCCGCTGGCGGCGAGGGCTGGCGGTTCGGCCGGTGGTGGCTGGCGGCTCAGGGGGGGTGGAGTTTGATAATAAACTGGAGGCCCTTGATTTCGTATCCAACGGCTGGAAAATCTAATGACCAGAGATGAAAAAATCGATCGGTGACGTGTAGCCTCACCCGCATGTACACATGCACGCACGCAAAGACACGCACGCATGTAGGTGTGCAACATCGACGCATACACATAATGTACACACGCACGCATGCCGGGCGCGTGCAACACCGACACGCATACACATGCACTCACGAACACACGCACGCACGCACCCATGCATGCAACATCAGGCGTACCCTTGCGCACGCGCAACACTTTCGCGCTTTGCATGCACACATCACACGACGTAAGACACCTGCGCTCAACCTATACGTGCATGCACCCTTTGTTAAGGACATGGATTGTTACGGGTATTAATCAATCTTATCTGTGATAAGCAGAACATTGATGTTTGCAGCGGTCTTTATGAATCACAACGTATCGAAATGGCTATCAACATAGTAGGCTTATCTACATGAAAAAGATGATGTCACACTCAATGAACAATCATCGGTTTATGAAATGCCCGCTTCTGACCGCCCTGGCCCACCAAAGGTTCCTCTGCTGTGCGCTGCCTGCGTTGGGTCACTGACATGCAGGCCATGCACCCAAAGAGCCCACACATCAGTGGAAGAACAACGCGGTGTCCTAGGACAGAGTCGAGGGCGCCACTCGCGGCACGCCCGACTGAACACGCCTCCGTGCCGCATTAAAACGCCTCCATGAAACCCGCCCGTGTGGAAGCCGAGGAACCCACTCTGGACACACGTCCGTTCATGACCGGGCCGGCGTTAAATGCAACGCCGGCCGAGCTCCTCCGTCCGCCGTCTATTTAATCTCCTATTTAAGCGAGGCCAAACGCCGCCAAGAATCGCACACCTCCGCCGCTCCCTATCTCCTCCACCATTTTGTCCACTCTTACAATGGCTTACGAAGAGTAGTTATTCCGCATCCAAGCCGGCTGGGTAGCCCGCCGGATCACGAGCTATGCAGCTCGTTGATCCACCTCCTCCCTCGCCCGACGGAGCGATTGCGCCCCAAGCCGGCAGCGGTTCGGCAACTTCGCCGCTCGAGGCCAGGCTCGACGAGGCGGCGCCGCAGGCGTCGTTCTGCCGTCACGCCACCGCCTCGTACCGCGTCTCCTGTTTACGTGGCGAGACTCCCATGCCGGCGGCCGCGCCATGCAAGCAGCGACAGAAGCCGGGTGCGTGGAGAGCGACGAGTCGGTGGCCAGCGCCTCCGCGTCCGCCGCCATCATCGAGGAGAAGTAGAACACGGGAGGCCGCCGCCGCTTGGGTCCCATGAAGGCCACCACGGAGGCGACATCGGCGTACACAGCAGGTGTCTTGCCGGATGCTTTTGTTGCGAGGACCTTCGTCGACCCCGCATGGGCTCCACGGAAGAGGGGAATGTTAGGATGAACTCGAGCAGGTGTCGGCCATGGCGAAGTACTGGCCGGTGATGAACTCGAACTGGTGCCGGCCACCATCATCTTACGGCACCAGCCAATGATATCAGTTGGGCAGTGGGGAAGCGAGCGGTCCTTTGCGCTGAAGCATATACCTCCGGGGCTCCGGCGATCCGATGATCGTGCCGGGACATGAGGAACACAAATCGATCGGCGGGCGACCATTTAGGCCAGGTATTATATACCTGTGTTGTCCAGAACTAGCACCGCATAGTTCATTTGAATGTAATGAAATCCGTCATGTGTGTATGAAAATCCGGTATTTTATACGATTTCCGTCGTTGTTTATATGAAATATCAGTTTGTCTACGTGTTTGCGTGAATTTCGTCCGGTTGGTTGAGTTGTTGTCATAATGTGTGCGGCTACGGTTGGATGGCGTAATTTGCGGGTCGCCCGGTCGGTCTGCGGCGGCTCGGGCGGCGTTAATGGGACAAAAAACACAGCTCGTGCGAGCTCGTCTCCAACGTCTTGTATTTGGAGGATGCATGACAGCATGAGCACCCGAGCCATTCCTCGTTCATCGGTGGCAAAGGCACCGATGGACAAAAAGGTCGCCAATATTTTGGCTACCCCGGGCAAGATCCAAACAGCCCCTCCCAATAGATTCAAATCCCTCGTTCGCCGTGGAATTTTGCCATGTGTTGTTTTCATGGACTAGCAAGATGCCCGTGCATTGCACGGAACATCAAGATGCATTTTTTTAGAAACTCCCGCATGCATGCAAGGGATAATTAATGTCCTCCTTTGCTAGTACCACGAGGCAAGCACCATTAATATTGCATCGATTAGTGTTAGTGGCCTTGTATATCTGCAAATTGTAATTTTGATAGTGGCCCCTTGTATATAAAAATGGAGGGAGAAAGAAGAGAGATAAGGTGAGGAGGAGTGGGGCGTGGTGGTGACTGGTGGTCGGACTTGGCGGAGGCATGGGGATGGACGGCGCATTATGTCTAGGTTTGTACGTATCTCTCTCACACACACCCATGTAGGTGGGGGACGTGCACGAAGAGAAGAGGTGCACGCACGGCGCACGTACTCCCGTCTCTTTCCCAACCACACCCGCGCGGGTACACGGTGGAGCTCATTTACATCTGAAAAAAGGCAGCCCACGTGATAATTTGGCACGATGTCTTGGTTGTCCACTTGGTGGAGGGGGGATCGTCTATCACGGGTGAACAAACAAATTGCGACTTGACGCGTTATGTTAAATTAAAAAAAGAGGCAAACCATGTGGGGCCTACCTTAGAGGCAAGGCTCTATACACTGGAGTACTTTTAATGTGTCCCGTCAACTCGCAGAACGAGGAGAAGCTTGCTTAGTACGCCGTCTGCCCCGCCCACGGGCGTGGTGGCTCGCAGGATGAGGTGAAGCTCACTTACTAGTAGTAGTAGTAGTAGTAGTAGTACTACTACTACTACTGTACGCCTTTACGCCCGCTCCCTCGCCCACGCGCGCGGTGGCTCGCAGCACGAGGAGAAAATTTTACTACTCCCTCCATTTACTCCTCGTCCCTACTACGTATACTTTGGTTAGTACTCCCTCCATTTACTTATACAAGGCCACTATAAAAAAATACATTTTGCATCTATACAAGACCACAAATAGTAATAGAGACAAAAGTTACTAATCCCTCCTTTCCAGTTTATAGCTCAATTTCAAAATCTCTCCAACCAAGGTAGACGGTGAGTGGTCGAATTAATTTCGTAGTTTGCACAAGTAATTAGTACGCCTGCTTTTTCTCAAGAAGTTATGTTTACCGAGGCATTAATTAGAACGAATGCATGAATTACCACTAAATTTCCATGAACTTGTACATGCATCGGTAAGTACAATAGTGCGCTTTACTACATGGCATTTTGCATATGTGGAGGAAAGAGAGGCAAGGAAAAAGTGGAGAAGTGGGCTCTCATGCAAGAGCCGACCTCTACTACATGGTGGAGCCTTGGGAGAGGCACACAGTATGGAGGTGGTCAGGAATCGGGAGACTCACACCGGTCGAAGCGCCGTAGTTAAAATGATAATGGCAAGTCAAATCACGGGGCCTCACACATCTAGCTTGGTAACTTCATTTTGTCAAATCACACAGCCCTACGTTTGCAGCAGCCTACTCCCTCGTCTTCTCGCGTCTCTGTCGAACCGACTAGGCGAAACTGCCCCGCCGCCTACCATGCAGGAAAAGCCCCACCCTCGACTTTTAAATACAACTACATCCGCTTAAGAATCCAATGATATACTTTTTGTGACATAGAACTACGTGTAGGCCCTATAAACTGAGACGCCTAAAAATAAAAAACCCGAGACGGAGAGGGTAGTTCAGCAGGTATCTTTTTTAGATCAATATAGTCGGGATTCACCAAGGAGCAAAACCAAGTGGTAGGCTGCTCCTGTCGTGTTGGCGTAGCAACTCAAGCGGTCGGTCACTTTACGAAATGGCGACACACTTAACAGGACCCCTTTGGCTGACATGTGGCTCATCCACCGTCTTGTTCCATGTGCGATGCACCAAATTACAGTCCGGAGCAGCGGTTGGAATAGGCACCCTGGTCGTAGCGCCACAGTAGTACAAAATGAGCGATGAGGGGTCAAATCACAAAGCCCCTCCTTTCCCGCATTAAGCTGGAGTGCTAGACGGACGAAGCAACCATCATTTCACTCTAGGGCGCAAGAGCATAAAGAAAAGAGAAAACAATGATGTGTGCGGAAGCTACCTAGGGCACCCTAGGGTAGGGGTCTCCACTACAGATCCTTTTTTTAAAGCGCCTCCACTACAAATCGGCTTCTCCCTCGTCCTCTTGAAGAAAACCGATGATGAGTGCGGCGGTAGGGTTTGTAGGAGTACTACGGCAAGGGCCACTTCGTAGTAAACGGGATCGAGTCGACACCTTAAATATGTGTGGGCCGCTTGGTTTTACGGGAACGAGGCAGCATTTTGGGTTCGGGGACCAGTGGAGATATAGTACGTACAAAAAATTGTGGATGTAGGTTCGACCGAAAGGCAATGATGCATGGGCCTGCATTTTGATATACCCGGGGCAGCGTGAAATTTGCTACTCTACTCAAAACTAGTAAGGTACACATGTATTGAACGCATGAGATTTGAAACCAAATTATGAATAAATACACACTATAGCATGTAAAGCTTTGAGTCATATATGCATGATGTAGATGTTCTTTTAGTTCTTATAGTTCATCTCATTCAAAATCAATTAGTTTTATAAAAATGTTAAGATTCATGGGGTTGTGCATTGTAAATCATAAAGTAAAAAACAAATCATGGCAATTCATTTAGAAAAAAATAATCAATGATGATATAGAAGATTCTAGAACAAAGGAGAAGTGCTTGTGTTTTGAGGTTTGTGCATTATGCTTAAGTTCAACCATGGAGTCTTCTAAATTGTACATCTGGCAGATCTGGTGGAATGTTGATGATATCCAACGGCCAGTAGTGCTCGGACTTGCCTATCTCTGACCTTTGTCAAAGTTAGCTTCATCCGGCGACCATCTTTCAAAGTTATTGGCACACTATATAGTTCTTGTGCCATAGTTGCATGTTTTGAAAAAAACTACTAGTGGGTTGTACTATCTATTTAGGAATAGAAGATGTATACATGAAAGTTGTAGGAAAGAGATGACATGGAGCATCTCAATTCCTATGAGTAGGGATTGGAAAAGAGATGTCATTTGGTTCACATCATAGGAACTTTTCTATTGAATCTAGAGATGACATGTATCTCAATTCCTATGAGGAGGATTTGAAATTAAGGAGTATAGGAATCCATTCATATGAACCAAGTGGCTCTAAAGCTATAGAAATGATATCATGTTTATTTCCTTTGAAATGTGGAGTATATTAATCTATTCCTATGAACCAATTGGCTCTAAAGGAAAAAATCCTATAAAAATCATATCATATAGAGTTCCTATGATATTCCTCGACACTAAAGGATGCTTGAAATTGCCAGGGTGATACGATGGTCTTTCTTTGTAGACTCCTCACCCATCTTTATAGTTACCTCTCGAAGATGAATGAAATGATATATCTGAGGTATTCTACATGTGCAATTTGGTACCACGTAAAACTCGGTAAAAGTTTGCGTGGTCGAATTTTCAATAAAGCTATATCCTATATGCACTTGCATTTCGAACGGAGGGAGCATACGGCAGTTGCTAACACTCACGTGGAAGATTTGTGTGTAGGAGGAGTGGCTGTTGTTAAATGACATGGCAAAACCGACACGGTCGGATGCCGATCTAACGGTTCTACGGCATTCGGCCAAAAAAAGGCTTGTGGCGAACGTTTGTCGGATAATGATTTACGGACACATGCATTGCATTGATATGTGCCCCCCTCTGTCTCACGCACACACACCCTCAGGAGTCACGACTCTCCTGAGTCCTCTCGCAGTCTCGCACGTCACACCCACCGTCTATCTGCAGGTAGACGTCACGCGCATATGTGCTCTTCACACCCTACCCTCAGAACTTCTAAAAAAAAGACGGCGCTCACATTTTATTTTAGCTCACACGTCACACACTTATACTATTACTCTTGCGGCGAACGTTCTTTGGGATAGTATATTGTACTCTCACGAAGAGAAGCGGTGCACGCACGCACTAGTTCTCTCACACCCACTTTCATGGTACACGAGGGAGCGCATTTTTTTTTTGAAGCTGGTACAACAAAATCACTCCACTATATATAAAAGCAGGAGCCTTAGTGCTTGCTTTACTAGGGTTCCTCTCGTTCACTCTCTCATGCTCTCAAGATCTAAGAAAGACATAGGTGGCCACACTCTCGCTCAGCTCACGGATGGTCACAAATCCGGCCAGACAACCTCGACTAGGGCAGGGGTGTAGGTGCATCATTCACGCTATCGTCAGCGGCGAGGGAGGAGACCAACGGCTGCCCGCGCGTCCCGATCGGCGGCCATGCTGTTCTCTCCGAGAGAGCGCCGGCTCGGGAGAGCCTCCAACCCCTTCTTCCTCCCTGTGGTGTTGTGGCCAAGATGCGGCCTCCCGACGCCGTCTTTGCCACATGCCGACGACCCTTAGGTATATATTCCTTCGAAACCTGCCTTGCTCTACTGCCCCAGCTCCCTTCGTGTGGATCCTTTTCTACTTCCGTCCGCTGTTCCAAAGCCACCTAGACTTCTACTATTATTAGAAGTAAAGCTAGTTCATATAGTTGACTCAAAGCGTTGGTTCAAACAGGGAAGAAAGTGGGAAAGCTATAGCATGAATCTAGGACTTGGTTCTAAGAGGAAACGGGGGAAAGTAGTAATATTTGTCACTATTTAAATAACTGTATTTCGTATTTGCATAAGCAGGGATGTACATCTCCATATCGTTTCGGGATGTGCTGTCTCCGTATCGTTTCTATCCGCGTAATCAAAAGCACACACCTCAGTTTTAGTACAACTGTGCAAAATGAGATGGCTATCCCTCGTTGCTGTCGTCTAACCTCCCGTTTTCAAGGTATCCCTACATTGGTAGTAAATAAGGTAGAATGACCAATGCAATCTAAAAGAAGCTGATCCAGACGTTTACTTCACGACATAAAGGCAGTGGACGAGCGAAAACAACTGCATCCTAGTCCGGAATGCACTTTCTACCAGTTCATCCATGGACCGAGGACTAGCTGCACGGCTGCACGGGCGGTTTTTGACAGGTGCGCGGACAAGAGGCATTGTGGTCTGCCTTATTTCTGCAAATAACGGTGCTTAAATTTAGTGGAATGCACAAGAATTTCACTGGTCAAGACACTTTGCATGGTTCAGTTCAAAGCATTCCAAATTAAGACCACAATTATACTAGTTATTACGGAATGAGAGAACCTAACCACGAATGGTGGCAACAAGAAAAAACCAGAGTGAACTCCGGGAAATTTAAGCCTGCCGGGAGGCCCTTTGCTCAGAGAAGCCTTTTGCTTGTTTTTTCATGATTTGTAAACCTTCTCACAACTTTGTCTTTTGCTGTGAACTAGTATATGTTTGTTATGTTCTATGAATCATTGAGATGTATAAAATTGCTTAACTTATGCTTTTCAAGTTTTTTATGAAGACGAGTTTAATGTGAGTGTTCCACATGAGCACTGGACTAGCGTGTGAACATTTGGAATTTATTACATTGTGGCCTCAATTAACTGCATGAACCACCGTAACAAGATACATAGTTGCTTATATGTCAGACAACAGATTGTTGATTGTTAGCTGGTCGATAGCCTAGTGTTGAAGCGAGCTGAGCCAATGTGCCGTGTTTTGCACAATCGCTTACAAGTGGGGTAGCGCCAACAGTGTTTACAAGTACTTATGTATACGTCCAAGACGGTTCTCGAACGAGTGCTCTATTTCATCAAAACACACACTGCTCGTATGATAAACTGTGACAACTTATGTCTTGCCATGCCATATTCATGAAAAAACTAGTGAGGACACATCTGTTTCGGCAACAATTATGATGGTTCTCACATGATTCACGGGCACACAAAAGTAGTAGCAGTTCCCATAGACGGATTAAAACATAGTACTAGCCCCAGAGGGGTCGATAACAGGCAAGGTTCGGATAATTAGACACAATCCAAACTACTATTAAACACTAGCTGGGGCAACTATTTCATGACTCGATCTAATTTGGGCTGGACACAAGACGGACCTTGCCATGAACATCATCGAGGACGTCCATGCAGCTCAATCTCGTGAACCTTCATGAAGACAACTTTGTGGCCTTGCCATCGATAAACTTGTTTGTGGAGGCATGCCACGTCATCTTCTGCGTAACCTTGACAAGAACAAGATGCCTCACAAACGAAGAAGTAGCTTTGAACTTCTTGTGCTTCAAGACACCTCGGACAACACGCTCGACAACGGTGAGGCTGGAATACAACTCTTCATTGGTATAACCGCAAATGGCTTCCGGGATCCAACAGCCTAGGAACTCTGTTTTCCCAAAGGCGTATATTCAGGTCGTTCGCCTCGTAGCGAGTGACATGTACAACCACACAATCCTTATGCGCATCGGGGCTCTAATTGAAGCAGTAAACAAATTCTGAATTACTTTTCAAAGATAAGAAACACAAGTTATCTAAACCACTATGTATAGCATGGCATCGAAGCTAATAAAATTTTGCATTATTAATCACCACATACTTCCTTTTATAAAAAAATCACCATATACTTAGATGAAAAACCACAATCGAGATCGACAAAGAAGGAAATCACCTTGGGCAGCTTTCGGGGGGGACACATCCTCGAAGGGGAAAACTGCTCCTGCGGTGCCACGAGGGTCTGTAACCTCAAACGGGCGTTGACCATCTCGAGTGGTAGTGGCGTATATGGGGTCAGCTCGGTGGTTGCCTCCATCTTCTTGGAGCTCTACGTCTCGTGGGGATCAGCCTCCAGCGTCTACTCCAATATCGGCAGATCTTTGCCCGGTTCTCCTTGGTCCATCATGAAACCGATTTAATACTAGGAGACCAACGAAAGGAAAACACAATCGCAATGACAATGAAACAAAAAGAGAGTGAGGATCGTTCTCGCTTTGCAAAAGTTCTTTTTTCTCTCGAACGAAAATATACCAACATCATGGATCCGCTTACCTTCCCTTCGCTCGGAGAGAAGAACAAAGGCAGATGCGAGTGTTGCCTTTCTTGAAGACGGTGAGGGAGAAGGGATTCAGCAAAGAGTGAAATGATGGTTGCTTTGTCCGTCAAACTTAGGCTGCGGGGAGGTGGGGTTTTGTGATCTGACGACTTCGTTCTTGCCGGCGCTTCTGACCGGGTGACTCTCCGCTTTGCATATTGCCTTCTAATTTGGTGAATGGCATTTGGGCCCACGTTGCATGGCCCGCATGTCGGTGAACAAAAGTATAACTGACATTCAAGAGAGGGAGACGTTTCAATGACCTAGGAGGGGCGAGGAAGCGGTAGAGTGTCTCCACTGTACTAGTAGTAATTGTTTTTCCGGGTAGGCAGAGAGTGTCTCCTTTGCATTAGTAGTAATTGTTTCTCTGGGCCCAAGACAAAACAGCCCATCCACACAAGTAAATAGTAAAATCAATTCAAAAGCCCATATATTTCTTGAATGAGAGGCGCTACCCACACCCAAAGACACCGCCCCCAAAAAAAAAACCTGGTGCTCTTCTTCCTCCTCGCTCCCAGCCACCTCACGTCATTCGCTCCACTCATACCCCAAATTCCTCACCTCACTCCTCTGAAAACTCCAGCTCCCTTCTTCCTCACTCCCTCTGAAAACCCCAGCTCCCTTCTTCTTCGCTCTTTTCTACAACTAGGCTCGTCATTCGTTACTCTGCTCAAATCCGTGAGCGCGACGCGACGCCCTCGAGGAAAATGGAGTCGGCTGACCCTGATACGTCTCCGTCGTATCTACTTTTCCAAACACTTTTGCCCTTGTTTTGGACTCTAACTTGTAGGATTTGAATGGAATTAACCCGGACTGACGTTGTTTTTAGCAGAATTGCCATGATGTTGTTTTATGTGCAGAAAACAAAAGTTCTCGGAATGACCTGAAACTCCACGGAATGTCTTATAAAAAATAATAAAAAATCCTCGCCAAAGATGAAGACCAGGGGGCCCACACCATGTCCACGAGGGTGGGGGGCGCCCCCCCTCTAGGGCGCGCCCCCCTACCTCGTGGGCCCCTTGGACAACTTCTGACGCCAACTCCAACTCTATATATTGGCTTTCGGGGAGAAAAAAATAGAGGAGAAGAAATCATCGCGTTTTACGATACGGAGCCGCCGCCAAGCCCTAAAACCTCTCGGGAGGGCTGATCTGGAGTCCGTTCGGGGCTCCAGAGAGGGGGATTCGTCGCCGTCGTCATCATCAACCATCCTCCATCACCAATTTCATGATGCTCACCGCCGATGCGTGAGTAATTCCATCGTAGGCTTCCGGGCGGTGATGGGTTGGATGATATTTATCATGTAATCGAGTTAGTTTTGTTAGGTTTGATCCCTAGTATCCACTATGTTCTGAGATTGATGTTGCTATGACTTTGCTATGCTTAATGCTTGTCACTAGGGCCAGAGTGCCATGATTTTAGATCTGAACCTATTATGTTTTCATGAATATATGTGAGTTCTTGATCCTATCTCGCAAGTCTATAGTCACCTATTATGTGTTATGATCCGACAACCCCGAAGTGACAATAATCGGGATACTTCTCGGTGATGACCATAGTTTGAGGAGTTCATATATTCACTGTGTGCTAATGCTTTGTTCCGGTTCTCTATTAAAAGGAGGCCTGAATATCCCTTAGTTTCCAATAGGACCCGCTGCCACGGGAGGGTAGGACAAAGATGTCATGCAAGTTCTTTTCCATAAGCACGTATGACTATATTCGAATACATGCCTACATTACATTGATGAATTGGAGCTAGTTACGTGTCACCCTATGTTATGACTGTTACATGACGAACCGCATCAAGCATAATTATCCATCAACGATCCGGTGCCTCACGAGCTTTCCATATCTTGGTTCTAGCTTATTTACTTTTCCATTGCTCTTTATTACAATCACTACAAAATACCAAAAACATTACTTTTGTTGTCTTTACTTTTGTTACCGTTACCACCACTATCATATTACTTTGCTACTAAACACTTTGCTACAGATACTAAGTTTCCAGGTGTGGTTGAATGGACAACTCAGCTGCTAATACTTGAGAATATTCTTTGACTCCCCTTGTGTCGAATCAATAAATTTGGGTTGAATACTCAACCCTCGAAAGCTGTTGCGATCCCCTATACTTGTGGGTTATCAAGACAAATTTCTGGCGCCATTGCCGGGCAGCATAGCTCTATTCTTTGAGTCACTTGGGATTTATATCTGCTGGACACTATGAAGAAATTGAAAGACGCTAAGACAAAAATTTATCCCTCAAATACTAGGGGAGGTAAGGAACTGCCATCTATCTTTGCACTTGATTCACCTTATATTATGAGTA
Source organism: Aegilops bicornis (assembly GCA_021605145.1). Taxonomy (NCBI): domain Eukaryota; kingdom Viridiplantae; phylum Streptophyta; class Magnoliopsida; order Poales; family Poaceae; genus Aegilops; species Aegilops bicornis. The sequence continues at coordinate 639,439,108 of CM038675.1, forward strand.
AGCTAGCGACACCTAAACCTGCTTACATTATTCGTTCGATATGTGCATGTTATTGATGATGCCATACGCTATGTATGATACTTATGATGAAACTACTTCTATGCTTGATACTACTGTGCCCCTTGGTGAATTTCTAGATGAACAAATTGCTAGGGCCGGAGAGAAAGAAATTATTGAATGTGAATATGATGATGAAAGTGATGATGAAAATAAACCTGTTATTCCTGAGGGTTATGTTTTTGATATGGAATCTTCTGCAGCTATTTTTGGTTGCAAAGATAGATATGAGCTCAAGAGGTTATTAGTTAAATGGAACAAAGAATCTCTTAGAGACAGAATGAAACCTGACCCTGCTTTTGCTACTTCACCTATTTGTGTTCCCGATAAGGATTATGAATTTTACATTAATCCGGATATAATTACTTTGGTCGAATCTTATCCTTTTTATGGCTATGAATCTGAAAGCTGTTGTGGCACATCTTACTAAGTTAAATGATATAGCCATACTGTTTACTAATGATGAGAGATCGCGCTACTTTTATATACTCAAAATATTTCCGTTCTCATTAAAGGGTGATGCTAAGATATGGTTTAATTCTCTTGATCCTGGTTGTGTCGTAGTCCCGAGGATATGATTTATTACTTCTCGCTAAATATTTCCCTGCTCATAAGAAACAAGCTGCTTTGAGGGAAATATACAACTTCATGCAAATTAAAGAAGAGAGTCTCCCACAAGCTTGGGGAGGATTCTCAAGTTACTTAATGCTTTGCTGATCATCCTCTTAAGAAACACGAAATACTTGATATCTTTTATAATGGACTAACTGATGCTTCCAGAGATTACGAATAGTTATGTTGGTTCTCTTTTCAGGAAAGAACACGGATGAAGCTGAAATTCTATTGAATAATATGTTGACAAATGAAAATAATTGGGCACCTCTGAGCTAGCTTACATTTCCAATTCTTGAGCCTATCCCTAAACCAACTCCGAAGAAGAGAGGTGTTCTATTTCTCAATCCTGAAGATATGCAAGAGGCAAAGAAATCTATGAAAGAAAAAGGTATTAAAGCTGAAGATGTTAAGAATTTACCTCCTATTGAAGAAATACATGGTCTTAATCTACACTTTGTTGAAGAAACATATGATCTTGATCCATTACCTATCGAAGAACCTCCTGATCCCGATAACCCGACATAGGTAGTAAAGGTAAATTCTCTCTATAGATTTGATGAAGGTGATATTCCTCACTATAAGTCTGCTAGAAAATGCTTGGATGAGTTTGATAATTTTATTGTCAAACAAGAGAATTTTAATGCTTATTTTGGTAGACAGTTGAAATACAATTTCGATATGCTTAAATACTTGGGTGATTATATGGATAATGTTAGAGGTGAACTTAAACTTGTTAGCAAACATGCTTCTATGGTTACCACTCAAGTAGAACAAGTACTCAAAGCTCAAAAATAATTGCTCGCTGAAATGAATCGTAAGAAAAATGATTATGCTGTTAGAGTGGCTACTAGAACTGGTAGAATGACTCAGGAACCTTTTTATCCCGAAGGCCACCCTAAGAGAATCGAGCAATATTCTCAGAGAAATAATATTGATGTACCTAGTTCTTCTAAAAGGAAGAAAAAGAAAAATGATAGGACTTTGCAAACTTCTAGTGAACCTATTGCTGAACCACCTGAGAATCCAAATGATATCTCTATGTCTGATGTTGAAACACAATCTGGTAATGAACATGAACCTACCCACCCACCCAGGTTCAAGGCATGGTACTTGCAATTTGGGTTTGTTGCACCAATTATACTGTAAGGGGTTCCCTTACAGTCTTTCTGTCAAAAAAAATGAACATGAACCTAGTTAAAATGTTAATGATGATGTTCATGATGATGCTCAACCTAGTAATGGTAATGATGTAGAAGTTGAACCTGCTGTTGATCTTGATAACCCACAATCAAAGAATCAACGTTATGATAAAAGAGACTTCGTTGCTAGGAAACCTGGTAAAGAAAGGGAACAAACGTAACTATTTTAACGGACTTCGTCATCATAAACCATCCTCCATCACCAATTTCATGATGCTCACCGAGTTGCGTGAGTATTTCCATCCTAGGCTTGCTGGACGGTGATGGGTTGGATGAGATTTATCATGTAATCGAGTTAGTTTTGTTAGGGTTTGATCCCTAGTATCCACTATGTTCTGAGATTGATGTTGCTATGACTTTGCTATGCTTAATGCTTGTCACTAGGGCCCGAGTGCCATGATTTCAGATCTGAACCTATTATGTTTTCATGAATATAAGTGAGTTCTCGATCCTATCTTGCAAGTCTATAGTCACCTATTATGTGTTATGATCCGACAACCCCGAAGTGACAATAATCGGGATACTTCTTGGTGATGACCATAGTTTGAGGAGTTCATGTATTCACTATGTGCTAATGCTTTGTTTCGGTTCTCTATTAAAAGGAGGCCTTAATATCCCTTAGTTTCCAATAGGACCCCGCTGCCACGGGAGGGTAGGACAAAAGATGCCATGCAAGTTCTTTTCCATAAGCACGTATGACTATATTCATAATACATGCCTACATTACATTGATGAATTGGAGCTAGTTATTTGTCACCATATGTTATGATTTGTACATGACGAACCTCATCCAGCATAATTATCCATCAACGATCCGGTGCCTCTGAGCTTTCCATATCTGGTTCTCGCTTATTTACTTTTCCATTACTCTTTATTACAATCACTACAAAATACCAAAAACATTACTTTTGATGTCTTTACTTTTGTTAGCGTTACCACCACTATCATATTACTTTGCTACTAAACACTTTGCTGCAGATACTAAGTTTCCATGTGTGGTTGAATTGACAACTCAGCTGCTAATACTTGAGAATATTCTTTGGCTCCCCTTGTGTCGAACCAATAAATTTGGGTTGAATACTCTACCCTCGAAAGTTGTTGCGATCCCCTATACTTGTGGGTTATCAGACCCCAGCGCCAAGAAGATGAGGCTCCCGCCAGCGGTGACGCCTGTTGTAGATCCCACACCCGGCAGCGCGGGGAGAAGCGGTGACCCCGCCCCCACCGGATCCCAGGAACCCATAGAATCTCGGGTGGACCGCATCGGCGATCTCCCAGATGCCGTCCTTGGGGAGATCATGTCGTTTCTCCCCACCAAGGATTGCTGCCGCTTTTAAGTCCTCTCAATTCGTGGCGCCCTCTATGGCGCCGTGCCCTTAATCTCGACCGTCGTCGGCTATCTCTCTTCAACGATTTTGAAATCCCAGAGCCATCATCTCCTCCCACAGGGCTCCGTTCAAAGCCTCTGCATCCCGTCATGCTACCTGAGCAAGCATACCATGCCACCACAGTGGGCCTTTGGCTGAAATCCCAATTCACATAACTAGAGCTGCTTGAGTTCTACTATTCCCACAAATCACATACCACATACCGAACGCCATGAACTTGTGCCCTCAGCACCGATGTCCATCTCGCGGTTTTCCTCCTCTCTCCACACCGCCACCTTTGTGTTGTGCTACCTACCAGACAATCTGGTACTAAACCTTCGACTCCCATTTCTCAAGAAACTTTCACTTGTGCGGGTTCGTATATCGGAGGCCTCATTGCACATCATCATCCACTCCAGTTGCCCTGCGCTGGAGTGCTTGGTGCTTGTTTTCACAGTTAGAATTGGTTGTCTTCAAATAAAGTCGCCTAACCTTGTAAGAATTGGAATTTCTTTTGACGGAAGGCAGCTCATCATCCAAGATACCCCTTCACTTCAAAGGTTGATCCTTGATTCTAGTTATTCACCGTTGCAAATAACCGTCTCTCTGCGCCTAAACTGGAGACCTTGGGTGTAATGCATGATCTCTGTGCTCATTTCAATATGGTGTTTGGCTCCACAGTTCTTCAGGTACTTTATATTATCATCTACACTTGTAACCATAAGCTGCATTTTAAATTTCTGCGCATAATTTATATATCATCTTGGAGTACACATTTTGTACTAATATTATGTTCTATGCTCAATGAAGAGTTTCTCCATGGATGGCCTATCAATGGTGCTTTGGATTCTGTCAAGATCTTATATATCCAATTGTATAGTTTTGATCTGAACAAGATTATTGGCTTGCTGCAATGCTTTCCATGTCTGGAGAAGTTGTATATAATGGTGATAATTTCACGCACATTGGAAGCCCGCATATAGTGTACTAGAATTAACCGTTCAGCTGTTGCTCTTTCGACACTCTTCTTTTAGACCTTAACTATTTTCAATCTTCATGTATATTTAGGCAACAGGATGGGGTAAGAAAGTTATAACCAATCGGTGGATTCGTAAGCATCGGGATTTTCTCACTTCTCATGAGATTCGATTGAAAACAATAACGCTAGAACGATATGTAGCCAACCGTGCAAACACAAGATTTGTAACATTCTTCCTGCTGAATGCGAGGTTACTATTGTCCATCATGCTTAAGTTTATCAGCAGCATGGTTTTGACGGATGGGTATGTCAAAGAGCAAAAAAAGGAGTTTCAGGTGGGCAAAAGAGCTTTTGAGCGATGTCGGGCTTCTATTTACAACATATTGTGGTCATAATCCGATGAAATTTACGACCCGAATGTTCATTCTATGGACTGACCGATCCATTTGTTGTATTTGCCGAAAACAGTCCGGAGTTAGATGTTGTTGCCCTTTTCAATCTGAGTTTTTTGTAAACTGATGAACAATTAACCCTCGTGCTTTTCTACAGTTTGTAAGCTGGAGTTAGATGTTCTGCCCTTTTCAACTCGGTCATTTGTCATATTTTCTTTGAAACAAGGCAAATGGCTTGCCATTCGTTTAATTTATAGTGAAATGTTGTAACAAATCCCAACCAAGGGAAATAACATCACTCTCACCGATTGCTTGAGCTCACTTTGTGCATTCTGAAGCCAAGTGATTAGCCCCACCGGCACCCACAAACTTATTTCGAACTAGCACATCAAATGGGTTGTAAATTTTCATAGGAAAGGCTGCATGACCGTGACAGATTTGGATTACGGCGGTTGGGACCCGCGAGAAATAGCCTATCCAAGGTGGTGTCGACATACTAGCGATCAACAAATGATTACGCCTACCAGCCGTTGGATTGACATCCAACATCATCGTGTATCTTCTATCTCTTGTCTTCTTCTTTCTCCGGCCGCCCAAACCAAACCACCCGTCACGGCCGCGCTTTGCTCCCGCCTCCCATGGCTGCGCCTCGCCGCCCGCCGTACGCACGTACCCTCCAACGTTGGCCAGGTCCCTCCTCTATTCCCCACACGTCCTGTTATTCTCCGGTGACGCCGGCTCCAACACGCACGCGCTTTGAACGATCAACCCTCGTATTTTCACCTCCGCGATCGGACCGACGCATGTTCAACGGCTCCTGTTCGTTCCATCCGAGGCCTCGCTGTCGTCCTCCGCCTTGCGGCCTTGGTTCGCTCACCGTGCACGGTGCGCCGCCCTCTTGCGTTGTCAACGTCGTCGACAACAACCGAGAGGAACAAGGAGATATTTATGCGTGGAGAGGATGATGATGAGGGACCCACCAGCGTCATGGTAGTACGCAAGCAAGTGCCTCTATAGTACAAGCCCAAAAATATGGTTCCTCCTAATGGTTGGACATCTGGGGCTCACGCCATTGTCAACGTAGTCAATAAATGAGAGAATTACATTACGAGCGGCTGACACCAGGGACCCAGCAAGTCGCGTAGTTTTTTTAGGAACAAGCAGTTGTTATTTATACTAGTTTTAGCGATGGATCAGGGTAACAACGGGGCTGTGCGGGGGTTGTGGCCCGTCTAGCCAGGGTTTTATTTATGTTTACCACATCATGAGCCCAGTTGTGTTTTTTTCTTGCTGAAAATGGCTAGCCCAGTTCTATTTTTTAAAAGAAATACCCAAACAAGGCCTACTTGCTTTATCGGCCTCTTTGGTACCAAATCTTTCAAGACAAGGAGAGTTTCATTCGGTTTGCCCAGAAATGGGTTGTACATTTTAAAACACATCAAACCGGAATTAGTTTCAATTTTTTCATTACAAGATCTTAAATTCCATTGATTTTATGCGTGGAAAATTATTTGGATTTTTATTTATATAAATTATTTTTAAAATAGTTTGAATGTGAATCGATATTTACGGATTAAAACAGTTGACCGCTTTTGAAATATGCAAAATTTCGTATAAGTTTTAACTGTGGCAACAATATGGGGTGTAATGCTAACAAAAAGAAGATGGGATCCAAAACAAATCTTAAGAATTAGCAAATGGGATGTATTAGAAATAATGGCAGATGGGTTGTATGTTGTTTTCTACATATTTGAGGCTGACTTGTGCGCCTACTACAGGTTGACGCATAAGCTTTCCTAAAAAGGTTGGCCTTTGCATAGCATACTGTCAACTTAGTGAACACATGAGAGCGGATCGTTGGATGTCCATCCAACGGTACATCGTCTTCTTCAATCTCTGCTCTTCATGCTCCGGCCGCTCAAACAAGTGCTTGGCGGGACTGCACTGCTCCCTCCTCCATGGCCGACTATGCTGCCGCCAAGAGCCTCACGGCCCACCGTACTCCCATCGCTGGCCTAGCCATCCTCTACTCACCCACACATGTTGTTATTCTCCGTGACGGTGAGCGAACCAGTAAACCCTCATACTCCTCCGCATGGGAAACAACCGCCGAGTAATCCTCGGCTCCGTGTCGTTCCCTTCACAGGCCTCGCCGTCGTCCACCGCCACAGTGCTCTCGGCGGCCTGGTCGGCGTGGTCAATGACCGACATCCATCAGTGGATCATGTCGTGGAGAGGCCGACATTGGGTCCACAACCGACGCAAGGAAATGCCTCCTTATTAGGCGCAAAATAATGATTCCTCCACACGACAATTAGGACCCACAGGAAGGGCCTCAGTATTTAGCGAAAAAATGTTCCCCATTGTGGTCGGACCCACTAGCTATATCTTCGCACGCAAGGAAGTGCCTCCTTATTACGCCCAAAAATGAATACCCCCTAGCTGGGACCCACCATATTACTACGCTGACTTGTGGGCCTACTAAGTTGACGGGGCCGGAGGGCTTTGTCAACTTAGTCAATACTCCAGTGACCGTATGATGTCAATCCAACGGCCATAGTGCTTCTTCAACCTCTGGTCTTCTTGCTCCAGCCGCTCAAAGCAGCATCGGTCGTGCCGCCTGCTCCTTCCTCCCGTGGCCGGCTGTGCTACCGCGGAGGCCTCATCGCCCCCATACTACTCCAACCACTGGCCAGTCCATCCCTCCACTCACCCACACCCCCCTGTTATTCTGCGGCGACGGCAGCCTCACACCGTACCCGAACCAGTGAACGCTCGTACTCCTCTCCGCGTGGGCATCCACTGCCGCGTCTTCCCCGGCTCCGCGTCGTCCCCTTCCTAGGCCTCGCCGTCGTCCACCGCCGTGGTGCTCTCGGCGTGGCGTGGTCAATGTGGTCAACGACCAACTTCCATCGGAAGAGTACTGTACGTGGAGAGGCTGACAGCTGGGTCCACGGCAGCCGCAAGGAAGTGCCTCCTTATTACGCGGAAAATAATTATTCCTCCACCTGACGGCGGAGACCCACCGGACGGGCCACCAGTATTTTGCGAAAAAAATCGTTTCCCCCTGACTGTTGGGACCCATCGGACGGGCCCCCGTATTTCGCGAAAAAAACATTCCCCCCGCCGTCAGCTCGGACCCACCGGAAGTGCCTCCTTATTACGCACAAAAAAATGAATACTCCCCCAGCTAGCTGGGACCCACCTTGGTGGGAGGATGACTTGTCGGCCTACTAAGTTGACGGGGACGAAGGGCTTTGTCAACTTAGTCAATCTGAACGATTCTAGCTCCAGTGACCGTACGATGTCCATCCAACGGCCGTAGTGCTTCTTCAACCTCTGGTCTTCTTGCTCCAGCCGCCCAAAGCAGCGTCGGTCGTGCCGCATGCTCCTGCCTCCTATGGCTGGCTCTGCTGCCGTAGAGGCCTCACCGCCCCTACTATTCCCACCGCTGGCCAGGCCCTGCGGTGACGGCAGCCTCACACCGCAGCCAAACCAGTGAACCCTCATACTCCTCTCCGCGCGGGCTTCCACTGCCACGTCTTCCCCGGCTCCGCGTCGTCCCCTTCCTAGGCCTCTCCGTCGTCCACCGCCGTGGTGCTCTCCACGCGGCGTGGTCAATGTGGTCAAGGAACGACTTCCATCGGAAGAGTACTGTACATGGAGAGGCTGACAGCTGGGTCCACGGCCACAGCCCAGTTTTTTTGTGATTTGCCAAGTAAGTCGCTTTGTCAGGCCTGTCGGGCTGCAAATCTTTCAAGACGAGGAGAGCTTTCATTCGGCTGGTCGAGAAAATGGTCCATCAGTAATGAGAAATTGGATGTACATTTTTAAAACACATCAAACCAGCAATTAGTTTCAAATATCTTTTTTTTTATTTCGAGATTTTAAATTACATTAATTTTTATGCGTGGAGAATTAGAATTTATATTGATATACATTTATTTTTAAAATCAGTTTGACTGTGAGTCGAAATTTCGGTATTAAAAACAGTTCGGACCGCACCGAAATATGCAAAATTTCGTATAATTTTTTAACCGTGGCCACAATATGGGCTGTAATGCTAACAAAAAGAATATGGGCTCCAAAAAAAACCTTAAGAATTAGCAAATGGGCTGTAAATTATTTGAAATAATGGCAGATGGGATATATGCTGTTTTCCATAGATTTGAGGCTTTCCTAAAAAAAGGTTGATGCACAAGCAGTGACTGTTGGATGTCCATCCAACAGCCGTCGTGCTTCTTCAATCTCTACTCTTCCTGCTCCAGCCGCTCAAACAAGCGCCGGCGGGACTGCCTACTCCGTCCTCATGGCGGGTTTGTCTTTGCCACATGAGCCTCACCACCCCACCGTACTCCCATCGCTGGCCTAGCCATCCCTCTACTCACCCACACCTGCTGTTATTCTCCGGCGACGACAGATGAACCAGTAAACCCTCATACTCCCCTCCGCGTGGGAAACAACTGCCGAGTCTTCCCTGCCTCCATGTCGTCCCCTTCCTAGGCCTCGCCGTCGTCCACCGCCGTGGTGCTCTCGGCGCGGCGTGGTCAATGTAGTCAACGACCGACTTCCATCGGAAGAGTCTTGTCGCGTGGAGACGCCGATACTGGGTCCACGGCCGCACAAGGAAGTGCCTCCTTATTACGCCGCAAAATAATTATTCCTCCACCGGCAGGGGGACCCACCGGACGGGCCACCGTATTTCGCAAAAAAATGTTTCCCTCCTGACTGCTGGGACCCACCAGCTACATCTTTGCACGCAAGGAAGTGCGTCCGGGCAAAAAAAACAAAACGATTCGCCCCCTGACTGCTGGGACCCACCAGCTACATCTTCGCAGGCAAGGAAGTGCGTCCGGCAAAAAAGCGATTCGCCCTCGATTGCTAGGGACCCATCAGCTACATCTTCGCACGCAAGGAAGTGCCTATGATCGGGATCCACACGGTCAAAGCGTATGTAGCGTTGTCATTCTGGTCGCGAACGATGTACGTACATCTGTCGTTGTAGAGGCGCCGCGACGCGTGTCGTAGTAGAGGCGCGGTGGCATGTACACATACGTACAGCGGCCAGGGTGCAAGAAAGAAAATACGGCCACGTATGTGTACATATGGGCGGGGTCTCGAATGCCTACTCGCGCATACGTACATGGCTGGGTCGGAACGGAGAAACAGCGTCGTCGTCGTGTTCATGGGGAGCCAACCGGCTGGGTCGGAACGGAATGCGTGGTCGTGTTCATTGGGAGGGCTTGGACAGAACAGGCGATGGAAACGAGGCCTGGCGTACCGCACAACGGAGGAAACGGACCTCCTATGTCCGGAACGGGGTCCTGTTGATCGGGAGGGGTGTGGCGTGCGAAAAGCAGGAGAAGCGGACCTCCTACGGTCGAAACGGGGTCTGTTGATCGGGAGGGGTGTGGCGACCGCAAAGCGGATGAAACGGACCTCCTACGATCCGAAACGTGGGTCTGTTGATCGGGAGGGTGTGGCGTACCACAAAAGCGGACTTGTGTTGGAGCGCTATGGTCAAACGGGGTCTGTTCGCCGGGAGGGGTGTGGCGTACCGCAAAACGGGACTCCACGGGAAACTGTTCATCTCCACCGTCGACCTCCTCCAGCCTCCACGGGCTATCGTCGACCTCCTCCAGCCTTCACGGGCTCCTGTTCATCCAGCCTCCACCGCGCGCTACTCCACCGGCTCCTGTTCAACCACCCCTCCACGGGCACCCCTCCACCGTATACTCTTCATCCAGCCCTCCACACCACGTGGTCCTGTTCAAGCACCCCTCCACGGCCACCCCTCCACCGTCTACTGTTCATCCAGCCCTCCACACCACGGGGTCCTGTTCATCCAGAGGCAACGCCACCGCTCACATCGCTCATCCAGCCCCATAGCAACGCCACTGTTCATCAATCGATCGACTTGATTAGCAGCGGTAGCGAAGAATCGCTTCGATCGGGTTCGATTAACGACCATCGATCGATCGCTTCGGGTTCGAACGCGTAGCTCGCGGTCTGTAATCGCCGGATTGATTGGAGCCCAACGCCTCGCTCGAGTTTTGTTAGAGCCAACGCCGCACACGCAGCAGCGTGCGTGTACGAGAGAAAGCAGCGATCGGCCCCGACCTCCCACCGTAATCGGGAACTCCCCGAAATTTTCCTCCCCCTCGCTTCTACCACGGTTTTTTCCGTCATGGCCGGCCCAAAGAATATCATGCAGCTGCGTCTCTGGCCCGCCCAGGACGAAAAGCACATTTTTTGTCATGATTTTTTGTCATAGAAGTAGGAGCCCACCACATCTATGATGAAATCGGGTTTTGTCACAATTATCGTCATAGAAGTGTCATATGTATGATAGAAAAAAAATCTCGTTCGGCCCAAAATGTCACGGATGTGTCTTTTTTTGTAGTGATAGCAATATTTAAGTATGTCAAAATTTTCAGATTCGTAGAGAGTAATTTCATACTTTTCAATCAATAAAGCAACTTCATAAGCACCCTTAAAAGCAACAAATTCTTCAGTTTGTTTCATATCATAGTAACTATAAACACCCTTTGTATAAGAAGATAAGATTTCATTTTCATTAAGCTCACATAGGTAGGGAAGGTGTTTTTTAGGGTTCTTAGAGCAACAAGTAAAATCATGAATTTCACAAAGATTCCAAGCATAACATAGCAATCTGTGTATTTGACTCCATAAGAGTTTCCCTTTTTCTGACAAACGGTGACGCACAAAATGAGCATGTTCATCTAAAGATTTCCCATCAAATAGGCTAGTTGGGGTTTCAGCACGAGCGCATAAGGATCGAAGATGATCCAAGTAGAACACTTTAAGTGGATCCATATCAATAGATTTTTAGCAAGCAAAGAAGCAAGCAAATAGAAGGCACGTGGAAACAAAAAGACATACAGGAAGAAGGCGAAGAAAAGGCGAATAAAACGGCAAGGGTGAAGTGGGGGAGAGGAAAACGAGAGGCAAATTGCAAATAATGTAATGCGAGAGATAAGGGATTGTGATGGGTACTTGGTAAGTTGACTTTTATGCAGACTTCCCAAGAACGGCGCCAGAAATCTTCCTGCTACCTCTTGAGCCTTTGCGTTAGATTTCCTTGAAGAGGAAAGGGTGATGCAGTGAGTAGAGTAAGTATTTCCCTTAGTTTTTGAGAAACAAGGTATCAATCCAAAGAGGAGGCTACGCGCAAGTCCCTCACACCTACACAAAACAAATAGCTCCACGCAACCAACGCGATTAGGGGTTGTCAATCCCTTCACGGTCACTTACGAGATTGAGATCTGATAGATAATATTTTTGGTATTTTCGGTATAAAGATGCAAAGTAAAATAAAAGCAAAGTAAAAAGCAAAAAGCAATAATAAAGTGTTGGGAGATTAATATGATAAAGATAGACCCCGGGGCAATAGATTTCACTAGTGGCTTCTCTCAAGAGCATAAGTATTTTACGGTGGGTGAACAAATTACTGTTGAGACAGAATTGAGCATAGTTATGAGAATATCTAGGTATGATCATGTATATAGGCATCACGTCTGAGACAAGTAGACCGACTCACCTGCATCTACTACTATTACTCCACTCATCGACCGCTATCCAGCATGCATCTAGAGTATTAAGTTCATGAAAACAGAGTAACGCCTTAAGCAAGATGACATGATGTAGAGGGATAAATTCATGCAATATGATAAAAAAACCCATCTTGTTAGCCTCGATGGCAACAATACAATGCGTGCCTTGCTGCCCCTACTGTCACTAGGAAAGGACACCGCAAGATTGAACCCAAAGCTAAGCACTTCTCCCATTGCAAGAAAAATCAATCTAGTAGGCCAAACCAAACTGATAATTTGAAGAGACTTGCAAAGATAACCAATCATACATAAAAGAATTCAGAGAAGATTCAAAGATTGTTCATAGATAATCTTGATCATAAACCCACAATTCATCGGTCTCAACAAACACACCGCAAAAAAGAAGATTACATCGAATAGATCTCCACGAGAGAGGGGAGAACATTGTATTGAGATCCAAAAGAGAGAAGAAACAATCTAGCTACTAACTATGGACCCGAAGGTCCGAGGTAAACTACTCACACTTCATCGGAGGGGCTATGATGATGTAGAAGCCCCGTGGTGGATTCCCCTTTCGGAGCTCTGCAACAGGCCCCAAGACGGGATCTCGTGGATACAGAAAGTTGCGGCGGTGGAATTAGGTTTTAGCTCCGTATCTGATCGTTTGGGGGTATGTAGGTATATATAGGAGGAAGGAGTACGTCGGTGGAGCAACGGGGGGCCCACAAGGCAGGGGGCGCGCCCTAGGGGGTGGGCGCGCCCCCACCCTCGTGGCCACCTCCCTTCTTTCTTGACGTGTGGTCCAAGTCTCCTGGATCATGTTCGGTGAGAAAATCACGTTCCCGAAGGTTTCATTACGTTTGGACTCCGTTTGTTATTCCGTTTCTTCGAAACACTGAAATAGGCAAAAAAAAACAGCAATTCTGGGTTGGGCCTCCGGTTAATAGGTTAGTTCCAAAAGTAATATAAAAGTGGAAAATAAAGCCCAATATGGTCCAAAACAGTAGATAATATAGCATGGAGCAATCAAAAATTATAGATACGTTGGAGACGTATCACGGCCTGATCTTAATCAAAGGTGGACGGCGTGAACGACCCTCGGCCGTCCTGGCTTTGTGTCTCGTCGGGATCGTAGCCAGCCCCGGCGGCACCACCAGCGGCCGCGGCACCACCCTTGAAGATGATGTTCTGCATGTAGTCGTCATCGTCGGAGGCCGCCATTCCGTCGAACAGGTTGCGTGCTCCCAGCAGCACGTCGGCTGGAATGTGCTGCGCGTGTTTCCTCGCCCCTCCAGATGACGAGCCACCGGCCACCGGGGTGGCGTTGAGGTTGATGGGCGCGGGCGCGGGCGTGGAAGGCGCAACCACGCTCACCTAGGGGGAGCGTTCTGCGGAGAGTCAGGAGGCTTGCGGGTAGACGTGGAAGCTGGGCATCGGTTGTATCACCGACGCGCGGGGCGACTCGGGCAGCACCATCCGAGGAAACGTAGATGAGTCGGTGCTGGCCACGGCCACGGCGGCGTTGACGAGGTCATGCTGGCCAGGGTTTAACCCTAGGTACATCAGCGCCTGCCTCGTTGCCGCCACGACGCGGGCGTTGGTGGCCTCCTACTGCACGGCGGCGGTGATGGCGGCAGCCGAGATGGCTTCCTCCCTTACGTCCGCCGCGTGCCTCCGGCCCTTTCTCTTCACCGACTCCCTTGCTCGCTCCTCGGGTGTCAGCTTCTTCTTTGGCTTGGGCGCGGCGGCGGTCTTGCGGGGGGTGTGAGGCTTGTGTGACGCCCGGATAATCAAGCTACAGTAACCTCTGCTAATGATGCCAGGTCACCTCGATTACTGTTGCTAAGTTTGCATTAGTTTGAAACCGCCCCGATCCCATCGTCCCTCGCGCCGCCGCTCGTCGCCCCTCCTCTACCTCGTCAACGCCACCACCTCGCCGGACCGCCACCTCGTCGCCTCCTCCCCTGCGTCGCCTCGTCTTCATCCTCCTCCTCGACCCCCAATGCCCCTGCCCTACGAACCCCCGTGAGCCCTCCCTCTCCTCGCCGGATCACCACGCGCCCGCGTCGTCTTGTTCGCGCGCACTGCGCCTGCCTACGCCTCCTCTAACCGTCGTGGCCTGCCGCCCCCTTGCACACCCTGCGCCGTCCCGCGCCGTTTCCTCCCTCTCTCTGCTCCGCACCACGCTGACCGGTGCCACACGCGCCCGCACCTTGCCACTGGTCCGTCCGTGTCGTCCCGCCTCGCCTTTGCCTGCGCGTCCGCCGACGACCACCACCCCCACGGCCGCCTCCACGCCATGGCGGTGCTCAGATCGTTCGAGCAAAGTGGCGCCCGCCATTTCGCCCGATTAACCGCTCACCTGCTATGCCCCTATGAGCCTATGACACATGGGGCCCACGGCCCCCAGAACGTTTTTTTATAAAAAAAGGAAAGTAAAATAATAGTAAATAAATAAAATTAAATACTAATTAATCAATTAATTAACTAAATGATTAACTTAATTAATCTTGTTTAAATTAACTAATTAAGATTAATTAACCTAATAACTAATTAACCTAATTAACTACTGATAATTAATTAGACATTCAATGACATGCGGGACCCACACGTCAGCTTGACCAGTCAACACCTCTGTTGACTGATGACATCATGTTGACGTCATGTTGATGCAATAATACTATTTTCGAATTTAATTAATAATAAATAAATTAGAAAATGATTTAAAACTTTAAAAATTAATATAAAATAAACCGTAGCTCGGATGGAAAAACTTTCTACATGAAAGTTGCTCAAAACGATGAGACGAATCCGAATACGCAGCCCGTTCATCTGCCGCGCATCCTTAGCATAGCGAACACGCAACTTTCCCCCTCTGGTTCATCTGTCCAAAAACGCGAAACACCGGGGATACTTTCCTGGATGTTATCCCTCTTCGTCTATATCACCGAGCACTGCGTTAGGGCACAGCTAGCACCGCGCATTGTCTTGTCATGCACCATCATGCTTATATTTGCATCATATTTATTGTTTCTTCCCCCTCTTCTCTCGTTAGACACCGAGACCGGCGCCGCTGCTACCCAGTACGACTACGATGTTGATGACCCCTCCTTCTCGGCTGAGCTTCCAGGCAAGCCCCCTCCCCCCCTTGATCACCAGATATCGCCTATTCCTTCTCTCTACTGCTTGCATTAGAGTAGTGTAGCATGTTACTACTTTTGATTAATCCTATTCTGCTGCATAGCTTGTCATTGTTGCTACAGTTGTTACCCTTACCTGCAATCCTAAATGCTTAGTATGGGATGCTAGTATTCCATCAGTGGCCCTACACTCTTGTCCATCTGCCATGCTATACTACTGGGTCGTGATCACTTCGGGAGGTGATCACGGGCATATGCTATATACTTTATACTGTTACATTACTTGTAATCTTGTTGTTAGGAGATGGAAATTTGAAGGCGGTGGCTCCATCCAGTAGAGGTGGGCCTGTGTTCTAGACGGCCCCAAGCAGTTACTTTGTGGCGGAGGCGGCAGGCGAGTTGAGACCACCTAGGAGAGAGGTGGGCCTGGCCTTGGTCGGCGTTCGCGGTTACTTCATAATAACACGCTTAACGAGATCTTGGTAGTTGATCTGAGTCTGGCCACTGGCCTATACGCACTAACCAACTACGCAGGAACAGTTATGGGCACGCGACGTCGTGGTATCAGCCGAAGCCTTCGTGACATCAGCGACTGAGCGGCGCGCGCCGGATTGGACTGGAACACTTGCTAGGCTAGGTCTGCTTCCGGCCGCGTTCGCAACGTGCAAGTGAGCAACGGGTGATGGGCCCAGACCCCTGCGCGCATAGGATTTAGACTGGCGTGCTGACCTCTCTGTTGTGCCTAGGTAGGGCTGCGACGTGTTGATCTTTCGAGGCCGGGCATGACCCAGGAAAGTGTGTCCGGCCAAATGGGATCGAGCGTGTTGGGATATGTGGTGCACCCCTGCAGGGAAGTTTATCTATTCGAATAGCCGTGATCTTGATAGCAGGACGACTTGAGTTGTACCTTGACCTTATGACAACTAGAACCGGATACTTAATAAAACACACCCTTCCAAGTGCGGATATAACCCGGTGATCGCTCTCTAACAGGGCGACGAGGAGGGGATCGTCGGGTGGGTTTATGCTATGCGATGCTACTTGGTGAACTTACCATCTACTCTCTTCTACATGCTGCAAGATGGAGGTGGCCTGAAGCGTAGTCTTTGACAGGATTAGCTATCCCCCTCTTGTTCTGCCATTCTGCAATTCAGTCCACCGATATGGCCCTTTACACATATACCCATGCATGTGTAGTGTAGCTCCTTGCTTGCGAGTACTTTGGATGAGTACTCACGGTTGCTTTTCTCCCTCTTTTCCCCTTTCCCTTCTACCTGGTTGTCGCAACCAGATCTCGGAGCCCAGAGCGACGCCACCGACGACGACTCCTACTACACCGGAGGTGCCTACTACTATGTTTAGGCCACCGACGGCGACTGTGAGTAGTTTAGGAGGATCGAGCGTGAGGGCCTGCGGCTCTTCGACCAGATCCTGGCTTTGTGCTAGCCATCTTATGGCACCTTGTTTAACTTATGTCCGTACTCAGATATTGTTGCTTCCACGACTTCGTCTATGATCGAGCACTTGTGTTCGAGCCCTCGAGGCCCCTGGCTTGTATTATGATGCTTGTATGACTTATTTATGTTTTAGAGTTGTGTTGTGATATCTTCCCGTGAGTCCCTGATCTTGATCCTACATGTTTGCGTGCATGATTAGTGTATGATTGAATCGGGGGCGTCACAGCTTGCCTTTGCCGGAGGGGGCGGTCGTGATGCCGCACGAGGAGAGGGAGGCAAGGCTGGCAACGGCATCGAGGCCGTCGTCCATGGCGGGCGGTGGGAGCGTGCGCGGGCGGGAGGGTATTGGGAAAGTGGAGAGAAATGGTGAAGGCTGCCACCGACTGGCGGGCCAGGGGGAGGAGTAGGCGAGCGACGCGCGCGTCCGCCTCGTGTCCGCGCCAACGCAAATGATGTCCGAAAATGGGCCAGGAATGGGTCGGCAGATGGACAAAAAGCGGACGCGCGTCCATTTAGGTCAGCGCGTCGGGCCGACTTTTCTGTCCGCGTCAATCCAAACGGACACATACGGATAAAATGGGTCGGCGCATTGAAGTTGCTATAAATATCTTAAGTTTTGGGAGGCTGTCACACTTCTTTACACACCCTAAGAGGAACTCCGTTGAAGTCTCGTATTGGCCCGATCGTTACATCAATATGATGATTTTATCCGTGAAAAGATTGCTCTAATGGAGTTGTCATTTCACCCCGGATCGACATAATTTATGGAGCGCTCTCCAAATCGAGCCATGTGATCCTTCATATTTTGTGTTTGTTTGTGAGGGATATTTGGAGCGCGTCCCATCAGGAAAATGGCTTCGCGCGAACGCCATCCCCCCTACTCTTGCCGCCTTCTCTACCTCGTCGTAGCGCCGCTTTCGACCTCTTTCGGCCGTCCCTAATCCTCGCCGATGATGTCATCAACACCGCCTCAACCCCCACGTCTGAATCAATCATTTTTTAGTCGTACCCCATGCCTCCTAAGGCTCCATCGACATACCTCCGATGCCTCCCACGCCTCCGACGGCAGGCCATCACCGCCTAGGCCAACATCTCATCCATGTTGCCGCCAAAGAGGTGCCAAAACCTACGAGGAAATGTGGAGGTGGCCGCCTCCCCTAGTAGGTGCCAAAGGGACGGAAGAAGAAGATGGGGAACCTCGATGCTCGTGGCCCACCCCTACCCCGCTTCGTCCAGGAGGCGGACAAAACTGAGATGCCTTCCCAGTCGTACGTCACATCAGACACGATGGCGATGTATAAGAAGCAATCATGTGCCTTGTATTCAATTTTTGTTTGATCGAATGCGAGGCGACCATGAAAATTCGTTGGCAGCTATGCAATGTATACGATTTAGCGGTGTTATTTTTTCTGAATTTGGAGGGATCGACCTTCAACGACGCATCATTTTCTCAGTGTGATGATGGGTGAGACCAGGGCAAATGATGTTGATCTCGATGGTGCATCATTGTCACTTTTCGATCACCAGTCCGCCCATGATAGAAAATTTGATCAATTCTAGCCCACTGGCTCATCGAAGAAGAAGCCAATTCGGGGAAGCAACTTTAAGCCTGATGAGGATGTTGTGCTTGTCCTGGCATGACAAGATACCTCTCTTGATGTGATCGCCGGGAAAGACCAATCGGCGGCCAAGTATTGAAAGCGCATCAAAGAGCGTTCTAGATCTCATCCTGAACGGGGTACGAATCTTACCCTCAAATCTCTCACAAAACCGATAGGATACGATTCAAAAGATGCGTAGTCGTTGGGCAAGCTGTACTTGTGCATTTATTTGTTTTAGGACGAGATAGCCTAAGAGAGGTATAAACAAATGCCCAAGTCGAAGGGCAAACCATTTGGCCTCCAACATTGTTGGGACTAGTTGGAAGAGCATGAAAAATGGAAGAAGAGGAATGATGATATCTGTCAGCTGAAAGGTGCGAGAATTCCTCTCCGAAAATGGACGACAATGGAGATGATGTTGATGGACAGGAAAGGGCAAAGGTGCCTACAAGTACCACTCCAACGGCAAGCACGGGTCGGCCTAACGGGAGAAAATCAAAAAAGTTGAGACTCAACGGAGATAAATAGGTGGAGGCGATGGAAAAAGAAAAACCTATGAGTTGATGAGGACAAGAACCAAGTACGTGAAAAGAAACAAGAAAAGTTAAAGATGGAGGAGAAGAAGAACCAAGAGAAGAGGGCGAGATGAGACAAAATGCAATAAAGCAGACAGAGCCAGAAAGAGATGGAGGCGCTTTGGCTCCGAATGCAGCAGGAGATGAACGTCCGTAAGCTCTAACTTAAGGAGGACTAGGCGAGAAATCATCGGATAGCCGAGAAGAATCAATTCATCATGTTGGATCTGAACCTAATGAATCCATCGGCGCAATATTTGATCATTCATTTCAGAAAGCTCGAAAAAGGGTGCGGCGGGAACATGTGATTTGTACATATCATCGATGAAATGTTTTTGTTCATGCATCTTGTCAAAAACTATGTGCATATTTGTTTGATGTGCTAAATGTTTAAATTTCTAGGGAATCCAAGTGTTTGAATGTGAAATATATAATATATATGAAGACTGAGATATGACGACTCTGAGTTTGCATGTCGCTTGTCCAGTCTCTATATCCATGCTTCATATGATGGATGGCTATTCGCGGATATGATAACTCTGCTGGAGTTACCTAAGTTAGCCATTCTAAACTCGTTCTAATTTACTCCCAAAAAGAATTCACCCTAGAATGTCAATTTAATTACTAGTATGTATTGCATGTATATCGCACGTATATCAATTAATAAAATTAGTTATAATATGTTCAAGATACTTAAGTACACACAAATATGTGGCTTTATAACCTAAATATTTTGAACAATATCAGTGGTAAAAGCTTAGCTTAGGCTCTATTTTAGACGTCATTTTTCGTGTGCCGGGGGAATTGGCATTCAAACTCTGTCTCTCTCCTTCCCCTGTGATGCAAAAATCATAGCTAGCACCACATGTTAGCACTGCCCTGGCTTTACAGCCATTTCGGTGTTGACTTTCCTGCTACATCATCCCTGGCGGGTGGGCCCTGCTTGTCATAAACGTGTTTAAATCCTCTGAAACGGTCATCAACTGAAAGTTATAGTTTTTAGGGACGAATTACGAAAAAGTGGTAGGCTTTTATCAAAATTTTGAAAGTTGTAGTTCCGTGGAACGCCAACCCCAACAATAGTAGTTTTTTATCAAATACTCTCGTTATCTCAATCAACTTTGTCATCATTTTTATCCAGCAATTCTCTTCGCCACTTCATAACCCCTGGCGGTAGGGGTGTCAAAAGCTAGAATACGATTACGAACTAACTTACCTTGAACCAAAATTTAGCAGCACAACATTGACACACTTTGGTGTCTAACAATTGCCGATGTTCTTTTAATGTAAACGATGATTCGGCCATAGCGATGTGTGTGTGGTGATTGCATCAATATTTAAACTCTATGATTTTCAAACATGGTAGGCTTTATGAATGTGTGCGTCTCTTTGACCGCAACAGGAAAAATTTGTCTATAAGTAAACACCAAGTACAATGTATAGTCTATTTGGTTCAAAGGAATGATCCCCCAAAGTTCCTATGAATCATAAAAAGTTTATTCATGTTGGAAAAATCCGTGTAAGTCTATAGTGACAACTAATCCACTCAGTTATTGGGATGAAATCATGTCAGTCTATACTTTCGTTTCTTTTGCGATTTCCGAACCCGAAGAACCCTGAAATCACCAAGCAGCTTGGTTAGTACTCCTTAAATTGGTAAACACCTTTTAGTTATGTCCGAGAGGCAAATGAGGTGTCTCATAGCTTAGCTAACATTTCAAACCATCCTCAAACGGACTTCAAACGCCCGGGCTGGGGAAAGTATCAGGTGCTACTGGCCATTAGGTGCTACCATGATACGGACTCCTAGGCTGTTGGATCTCAGATCGGATGGTTCCCTGGGGCTCTTGAACATTTTACGAAAACATCATTCTGGAGTTTGAAAATTACGCGCAGATACAATAGCTTCTCAGATGCCGTTGGATATGAGATCCAACGGCTCTCGGATGCCCGTATCACGGTAGCACCTAAGAGCCGGTAGCACCAGATATTTTCCCGCCCGGGCTGACCGACACCCCTCATAACCCCGGGCGGGGTCCGTGGGCGTTTAAGGGGTCCAATTTGTCCAGTGCCGTTGTAGATGCTCTCAGAAGTCTGATGCTGTAATATGCAGGATCAACCACCAGATTTCGTTAAAGTCTGATAAAATCGTATTTGCCTCAAAATGCAAGATGAATAAGTCGCATTTTTTTTGCCTAAAAGAGGAGAAATAGAGAATCCGCCGTCCATCTTAAACCGCCGGGCCTCCGCATTAAACACCCGCCTCTCTTTCTCTCTCTCCTCGGGACCTCCGCCACGCGCCACCGCCGTGGGAGAAAAAAACGCTTACAAAAGCACCGCGAATCTCAAGGTGGGAAATCCACCAATCCAATCGGACGAAAGAAAAGAGAAATTCCCACCACCGACCGCGTCACTCACGCGCGCGCACGCGCACCCGCCCTGAAAACGGCCGACCGACCACGCCCCGCGGCCAGCCGACGCGTCCTCGCGCGCATGCCGCCGCCCAGCCTGACCGCCGCGCACGACCGGGTCGCCGCCGCCTCCGCCGCGAACGGCCACGCGGGGCCGGACGCGCGCCGCCGCGCGGGCAAGGGCAAGAAGGTCCACCCGCTGCCGGCCGACGGGGCCGCGATGGGGGACGGCGCCGGTGGCGAGAGGCTGGCGGGCGGGAGGAGGCCCGCGGACTGGCTGTCGCCGTCCGGGGTGGCCGGCATCCTGCGGCGGCACCCGCTGCCGGTGCTGTTCGCGTGCGGGCTGCTGCTCTTCATGGGCGTGGAGTACACCATCCCCATGGTCCCCGCCGCCGCGCCGCCGCTCGACCTCGGCTTCCACGCCACCACCGCCATGCACGCCGGGATCGCCGCCCGGCCCTGGCTCAACTCGCTCCTCGCCGCGCTCAACACGGTGAGCGCACTTCCCTGCCATGCCTAGATCCGATCGGTGAATGAACCTAGCTCCTGCCGATCTAATCTGCCTGTCTGCTTCAGTAATTCCCAGCATTTTTTCCCCCTTTCGCTTTTTGACCTACCGATGTTACCCTCTCATCGACCAAACGTGTAGGCAACCAGCGCTTTCGGTTGAGCAGAACAGGCTACATTGTAGCCACGCACACCAGAAAGTGGAAACTGGACACTATACCAACACCAACAGCTCACAAATTTCACGTAACCATTTGTCTTTTCGTGCAGAGTTTGTTCTCCTTCTGGTATTTTGTAGATGCAATTTATTTCACATTTTACACGAACATACAATTGCCACCTCCTGCATCTACATTTTCCTAGAATTTTCACGCCCGCTGTCCACGGAGCAGTTTAATCCCAATTTGAACTAGTAGTACTCCTATTTATACAATTGATTAAAAAAATTATACGCATCGGTGGCAGTTGCACATCAACATCTCTTCTTTAATTATAGGAATGATGATGTCTAGGCTATGGTATCTATAATACATAAATAGTTGATCCCCACTGAGTCTAATTCTCTCAACATGCAGCCCTCCACATCACCAAATGTGCCATGTCATTATTCACTAAAACTATTTTGTAGCACGTGCATACCTTAATTTAATTGTTCCACCTCCAATAGTCCAACGTACATGCATATTCTTTGTTCACATAGAATTACTTCCGAAAATAATAGCTTTCGATTTAGATCATTTCATGCATATAGAATGTATCCAAAATTAATCTTTAAAATCCCGCAGCAACCGCGGGGAAGTCACCTAGTTGTGACAACAAGTGAATCTTTGTGAATTGTTTCCTCGCTCCTGCTGGTGAGGGAAGCAAAACTAGCTGGTAGCCATAAAGCAATGGAGCAAGAAACTGATGAATGGTGTTGGGTGAGCTAGCTCACCCTGAACCACTACCATCCAACTTTTTGGATAAGATCAAGAATATCATCGTCGTGCATTCTTCACATATCCATGGATTTCCTGATAAGATACTGCATCTGGCTAGATAGCTACCCGGTCACCGCTGCAATTGCTAGTTGCTAGTGTGGCCATGACGGAATCCATGCTGACTGTGACGTGTGATCTTGTCATGTGCAGGTGTTCGTCGCGATGCAGGCCGCATACATCCTGTGGGCCGTCCTTGCTGAGCAGCGGCCGCGCGCCGCCATTGCTACGCTCATGATGTTCACCTGCCGTGGCCTGCTCGGCTGCTCCACGCAGCTGCCCCTGCCGGCGGAGTTCCTGGGCTCCGGGATGGACTTCCCTGTGGGGAACGTGTCCTTTTTCCTCTTCTATTCTGGGCACGTCGCCGGCGCGGTGATCGCGTCCATCGACATGCGCCGCGTAGGACGGTGCAGGCTGGCGGTGCTCTACGACACGCTCAACCTGCTGCAGTTCGTCAGGCTGCTTGCGTGCAGAGGGCATTACACCATTGACCTGGCCGTCGGCGTCGGCGCCGGTCTCCTCTTCGACATGCTCGCCGGCTGGTACCTGGACAGCAAGAACGTTGACAGCGGCGACAACCGTTGCTGCAGCAGCTGCCAGAAGGCTCTCGTCTCACAGAAGCTTACATCATAGGCCCATCAATGGCCATGGAATTGCAGTGGACTGGACACGATCCAAGTCATTTTTTAGAATGCTACTTACTGATATGTAATTGTGTAACTGTGTTTGTCCTATGTAAGTTGCAACATCTTCTGAAATGCAAGTATCAGAATTCAGAAGCTTAAAGTACATCACAAGACAGGAATCAGCACAGGAACCAAGCTGCGAGGTGGCAAGTGGCAACAGATGGCAAATGTCAAGATGCACCATTTATTTCTGATTGAAGGATGGTACTCTCAAGATTATTTTTGCATCCATGTTACAGGATGGTTTACTCCTAGCTTAGATGACATACATATGACAGTACATTGCCAAAGTATACAACAGGTGAATCGTTGGTTATTTCTATCTAGTATACATCGGTTGCTTCTTCTACCTCAGTCTTGCGCCATGGAACTGGTTACCCCACAAACAACAGCAGGCTGGTCAAGCAAACATCGCAAACACCGAAATGGATCATCAGTTTCATCACAGCAACACACATCTATTGTGCCAAGCCGCTGACATCTTACACGAACACCATTATTTATGGTCGCCATCAGCAGACCCATTCTGTTCACCGAGCTTATGAAACTCGGCCTGGATGACCTCCACAATCATGGCATCGTCGGGGTCTTGGTCGGGGATGTCTACATGCAAAGAACCCTGCTTGATGAGTTCCTGATTCAACGCCTGCTGCTCAATGTAATGGTAGAGCTCTTGGTGGAAAGGGTGGTCAAGCGAGAAGCAATCATCGACGCTGCTCAACGAAGCTTTTGATGAACCCTCGCGTCGACAGAAATGGGGGATGGAGGAATGGTCCATAATCTGCATAGTCCAGAATGGTCTCATTCTCTTATCTCTCTTGATTAATTAGAATGCAGTAATGTCTTGATGAGCAACGAGTGATGAAAATAGCACTAGCAAGTAATCTTACCTTTAGGAGCTCATCTTTCCCACGACCACTCAAAACATGAACCTTCTTTCTTGTCCTCTCTTGAAGTAGAGGTTTCACAACCTAGTAACAAAATTAAATTACTATTGGCTCTTTGAAACTAAAATTACTAAATTACTGGTACAATGAAAATCTTAGGCATCAATACCTTCCAACATGCTGAGAATATATATGGAGTATTTACAATATAATAGGTCTCGGCTTTTTCAGGGTAATTCAGTTCATCGACAGCAGATATTGCAGTCAAAATCTGCAATCCAACAACAGATAGTATCATAAATATGGATTAGCGTACACAACATGCAGATCTTATGCAAATATTTAGCTTTCTAAAAAACGGTTTCATAAACACCCATGTATTTTCCACTTCTGTATGTAGCCATAAAAGCGTAAAAATATGACATGTTCATGCAGGTCATACCTTCAATAGGCTCAGTGCTGACAACTTCAGACCAGTCATATCAAGAACCTTTATACAGGTGGTTATAGGTCGTCTAAACTTCTTCGTCGCCATAGGCTATGGAACATAAGCAAGGAAGGCAGGCGTTATTCAATCTCAAATGAACTAGATGATCTTGGCCATGTATAGATTAGTTGCACACTCACCAGAATAATACGATCACGGTACTCATTGATCTGAATATGAGATTGCACATAGTAATGGACCTGAAAATGCAACATACTATATCATTCTGAAGCACATAAAGAACGACAGATTGAATCTTCATGCCTATAAATCCAGTAGAAATACATTTCCAATTCCATTAATATTGCAATTTGGTAATTATCTTTACTTGACATGGATGCAAGCTGACAAACATCAGAACTGTATTCACAGAGGAGAAAGTGAAAACATCTTATTTGCACAAGAAGTATATGGTCAATTACCGAAGCTTTGTCATATGTGCTCTGTCCAACACCAAAGGCAAATACTGGGACGCCCTGGCAAAGGCAAAGGAAAGTTAGAGTATTGAATAATTTGAATGTTATCTATATTACAATTAATTATGGTCTGAACATGATTACTTGTATCTCATAAAGACACACAATGACCAAGGTAGTGTTTTCATAGAGATCTATAGTTTTCAGAATGCAAAATCGTGTCATCAGGGGTTTAAGACGCCGATCTCCCAAACATTTTCTGATCAAAGAAGTTCAAATCTGGGCCCTTCTCAAATTTTTTACTGCTGATTGTTCGATATACATATCCTTTACTAGTGCAATAGACATATCTTATGTTTTTGAAGGTGAACGTATCTTATGTTATCTGTCTACGTATCTGCAATGGATAATTCAAGGGTATAGCAGTATCAAAAGACAGCCATATAAATAAGTACTGGTGCACAGCATTGGAAGTAGGGACCAAATAGCTACATCAGGTTTAGCTATGTCGAACGTTGCATGTTAGGAAACACATTATGATGAAACAAGTTCTAGAAAAGTGAAAGGATAGGACCCAACAATGGAAGGAAATAAAAGATAATTGGCTTAAGAAAGCTATATACCTCCTTTGAGTATCCCGATAACCCAACAAGCTGTGATTCTCGTATCGATCTATACAAGTCTACTGGGATTATAGGTTTCTGCAGTTGTCCAACACATGCAGATGATCAATAACAACAAAAACTAAACAGAAAAATCGATTTAACTGGCTCAAGACAGGCAAGAGTGTCGCAGAAGAATGGTTGCTCACCTCCAGTATACTGTCAATTTCATTTTGTATCCTCCAATTCAAACAATCCACAAGCTAGCAAAAACAAAACATACTTAATCAGTGAAGTTATCCATGGAACATTTACTTCAGCATTAATCACGTAGGGGAAAATGTAAGCCAAGACCTTACCATTTTATGAGCATTAGTTACATGCCACTCTCTAGCTTTAAGGAAGCGCACTAGTGTCTCTGTTGGATAGCCCTGGTGCACATTCTGGAAAGAGAAATTCGTGTAATTGAGAACTCAACTCCCATCAAAAGCTACTTTACGACCTGTAATAGTAACAAAACCTTTGGAAAACTGAAAGAGCTGAAATGCACCAAATATGGTTTATAGTTCTCCCCAATATGGTTGTATGTAACACTCAGAATATTTTGAAATCTTTAAAGTATGGTATTCTTACACCAACTGTAGTTCATGGTAGTTTTGCCATGAAGCTAAGAGGTGCAGGTGGTATTTTCTTTGAAGGCGACCGGCTGTGGGTATTGCTCTTTTTGGCCTCTTTTTTTTTCCTTTGTGTTGTGGTGCGCGATGGCTGTTTGCATCCTCAACACTATGTCATCATGTTGTTGCAGAGGTCAGGTTTACTTTATTTGCATCAGCTGGATGCATTAATAAAATTGTCCGCTTTGGAAAAAAAGTGCTTCCTCCAGTCCCCCCGATATGGTAGTATGTAACACCGAGCTTAATTTGAAGTCCAAAACATTGTATTATTTTCATATTGTTGTAAGCACTTGTAGTCATTATTAGTGTTTACATATGATAGTATCCCGACAATAGCAGGATCACATCAAAGTGTTCCTAAAATTAGAAGGGGAACTTTGCAAACAGAGTAACCAGACATGATCAGATGCTAGTTCAATCATAGAAGACAGGATTCCAGATGTAAGTGGCAGGTATATGCTTATCTTGACTTTCTTTTATCCTTTTCTCCATGGCAGAATCTTATGCTATAAAAGTCAGGTTTTGTTATGGCAGAAGGAATATGGAATCTTAGCCCTTAAAAGTCGGGTTTCGTTATCAGTGAAAGAATCAATATTCGTTTCCCATACAAGCCCCAGAAATAGACTATGCACAGTGCGCATTCATGGTACGATGAGCAATTATAGATCTTCCACAAGTATGAAAAAAAAACATAACGAATTCACATGCATTGGCTACTTTGAAAAGCCAGATATATTCTCTGAGACCGGAATTGGCTCATTTCCCCTATAAAAGAACTTGGGTGCTTATATTACTTGGTAGTAGTTCCATGTGCTAGTACTTTGCCTGCCTAATGGAGAATTTCAGCACAATAATTATGCTGCAAGTAGCACTGTCCATCTTGATTCCAGCTCCACTAGATAAGAGATTCTGCTCCGGAATAAGTTGACATCTCCTACTGATCAGCACTCAGGGCGTGCAAAAGCCTTAGTCTTAGGGAGCATTTCAGTAACCACAAAGCATAGAAAATGCAAGCAATTTTCTGGGATAGGATGTGTATCACCCTGAGACCAGTGCCACCATACTAGCAGACTAAAAAGCGGAAATGAAATTATGCGGAGAACTTGGAGCCTCTGCTAGAGGAATCTGTACTGGCCAGATCCCAGATGGCAAGGAAATTTTAGTGAGGAATACATTGTTACCAACTAATTGGGAGACTCAATGCCCCAACAAAAGATCAGGAGGCTTCGAGTGCGAACACCTCACCATCCACTAGTTGACTCAGTGGAGGTGAGATCAGAACAATTCCATGAGAGATGAGACACACCCCTCACTTCATTGTCCAACCACTCAAAATTACCCCCCAAAAAAAATCCCAAACGTGTGGCCTACACCAAAGAACAAAATAATACCTTGCATCCACAGGCAAGCAATAGCGCGGCAACTTTCCCTACCGAAAATATATGATATTGTGTCGTACCATATACGAATTGCCTAGCAGTAGTTCGTCGATATTCAGTAAACCACCCTTGATCCAGCATATTATCAACTACTCGTACATGCTCTGTTCCAACTTGCAAACCAAAAGTGGCCAGCAGGCTTGGAGATTAGACAGTGACTGATATCAACCATCTGTCGCCAAACAAGTGGCCCTTGTTTTTGACCCTCCCCTACTTTTCGGCAGGATGAGAAATTGTTTTTTGTTAAATATTAACAATGTACTCCCTCCGTTCCTAAATATAAGTCTTTGTAGAGATTCCACTAGGTGGACTACATACGGAGCAAAATGAATGAATCTACACTTAAAATGCATCTATATACATCCGTATGTGGTTCATAGTGGAAGCTCTACAAAGACTTATATTTAGGAACAGAGGGAGTAATAAGTAATATTATGATGCAGAGGCCGGGGATAATAAAAGTTCCCATCATCTAAAAATCCATCTCCCAGACTCCCCTGATCCATTTGAACCGAGATTGGGCTTGCAGACCACTGAGCTGAAGTAAGCAATTGTCTATAGTCCAACTGAAGCAGAAAACGGAGTACCACAAAGGCATGCATACAAAGGCTGGAAGGAAAGAACACAGAGGAAGAGGAAGATCCAGCATACCTGGAACGTCTTCTTGAGCGGCTCCTCGACTGCAGAAAACCCAGAACAAGAGGCACAAGGCAGTCAGCACCGAGCAAACACATGGTGTGTGTACCAAAGCTCGAAACGTGGAAATGTCAGGACCGGGGGAGAAGAGAAGGGGTGAAGGGCCGCTCTTGCGCTAACCTTGGTCGAGGAGGCGGGCGAGCTGCTGGACGGCGTCGTCGCAGGCGGCTCCCATTGCGCTCGAGGAGGCGGGAGGGGAGCGGAGCGGAGCGGGGCGGCCGATTCTACGGGGTTTTGGCGCGGATTCAGACTTCAGAGGGAAAGACGTTCAGGTTCAGGGGGCGGTGGAGGAGGGGGAGGAGACGGTCTCCTCCGAGTCGTCGGTCGACCGGCTCTCGTCCTGGTCGGTGGGTCGGTTTGTCGTTGCGGGACGACTTTGGGTTGGGAGTCCGTCCACTTCAGCCGCTGCTATTATAGGCGCGCAATCCGGTGGGGGTGCAGTTTTCTTTTCGTTTCTTGTTTTTCTGGGCATGCAGTTTTTTCCTTTTTGCAGGGATTTTGGGATGCAGTTCAGTTGGGTACGGATTCTGTCACCTCTCCCGAGTCGGATACACAGACTATTCAGAATACCGGACTTTAGTATTTCTTTTGGTACCTATAAGCCAATGTTTTTTCTAAGAATCGTAAATAATACACATAGGCCGATGTTTTCTTCTACGGGTAAAAAACTTTAGTTCTCAAATAATAGACATATCGTTTACAAGAAGCTTGAGAAATAAAATCGGGGTCACACTCAATCGGATGGATGGTATTTTCTTTTGTCTGTTTGAAGAGTTGGTCGACCAACGACTCGGAGGAGACCGTCTCCTCCCCCTCCTTCACCGCCCCCCAAAAACCCGAACGTCTTTCCCTCGCTGGCTGCCCCTTTGAATCCGCATCTTATTGTCCTAGAGCCAAGCTCCAACTTAGGGAATAAGAGCATGTACAACCAGGCGCCCCAAACCCACATATGCTCGGGTGGGTCGTCCGGTGACGTTTTTTGACCTAGATGGCCCCCTCAAACGGGCCTCAAACGCCCAGGCTACCGGTATCCCTCATATTCAGCACAAATATGGGGCGGATATGGGGGGCTCGGGCCCGCCCACCACGTAGGACTGACGAAGGGGTCTCACGCGGACTCGCCCGGTTCGTCGCCGCGTGGCGCCGCTCCGGCTCGCCGTCCGAGAGCAAATTTGCCTATTTAACCCGTACGGAGTGCTGCAACCCTAGTCCATCCACCTTCCCCCTCTCTGCGCCGCCAGTATGAGCCCATCCTCCCTCTCTCGCTCCGGCGCTCTGCCCACGCTCCGGTGGTCCGCCATGGTCCGGAGTAAGAAAACCTACTACGCAATGCTCACGCCAGAGCGCCGCGCCGAGATCCAGCAGGAGATTCAGACGAAACAAGCTACGCATGTAGCCCGCATCGCTGCCGGGCTGCCTCCCGACTCGCCAGAGTCGGGGGAGGAGGAGGAGCAGCCGGGGGGGGGGGAGGAGGAGCTGGCTCCGATGGAGGTGGATGAGACGGAGCGGCCGGAGCAGCAGCTGTTGGGCTTCAACATGGAGCTGGCGGAGGCGGAGTTCGCCGACACCCAGTCCGACGAGATGGCGGAGCAGCAGGCCATCCTGGAGTCCATCCAGGATGAGGCCTATGTGAAGTCCAACCGGGCGTTCCTCCGGCGGGGGCAGGCGGCGTCCGACGCGCTCTTCACCGAGCTCAACACGAAGATAGAGACGCGGGAGGCCGGAGCGAAGCAGCCAGAGGAGCCAAAGCTGCAGCTGCCGCCAATCCAGCCAGAGCCGGGCACGGAGATCGTCGACATCTCCAACGATGAGTAGCTAGGTGATCGACGTAGTACGTAGGTTATTCCGTTTGCATGGATTTAAGAATATAGTATGAGATGTTCGAAGGCAACCACGCGTCAGCGGGCATTTAAGGGGCCATATTTAACATATCCGGTTATAGATGCTCTAATATAGGTCTAAGTGTTATATTGTCTAAGTGCTATAATACCGCATGCGGCTATGCTTGTAATGACTCATGTAAGACTAACAAGCGTCTTTCTGACTGCTATATAACAAATGGTGGGGAATCCCCACCCCGCCTCCCGCCCATCCCCCATGCCTAAAAAAAGTCATATTGCTTTTGTTGCATGTCCTTTTAGTATAAAACAAAAAAAGAACATGATTAAAATATCATGTACTGCCGAATCCTATAGGTCAAGCAATTTATTCTACAAGACAGAGTGCTTTCATATATTTTTTTTCAAAAAAAAGGAATCCCCGGCCTTTGCATCAGAACAATGCATACGGCCATTTTATTAAGCAAATAAATAGGTTCGATAAGGTCTTAAAGTCTCAAAACGAAAATAAAGAAGAGCTCATACAGAGCTACAAGGGCCAAAGGACAAAGTAGCCAAAAAAGGACGCCACAACCGGCTGGCATAAGGGAGATAGGTAAACTTAATTGTCTATCCTATTACATGACCGTCATCCAAACCGGTTGAAGATATTCCGTGCTATCATCTTCCAGCGGATAGATCCAGTAACCAAACGCTCACTGGCCTCCGTCGGAGTGAATAGCGACCACATACGGATCAACGCCGTGGCTCGGAAAATAACCAGCAAAAAATGAATATTTGTTGTTCTGTTAAAAACCAAATCATTTCTGCAATTCCAGACTGCCCACAATAAAGCACAGACTCCTACGCGAATATGTCTTGCTGTTTCGGGCTCTATCCCGTTAAGCCACGTTCCAAATAATGTGTTGACAGAACTCGGTGGAGTAATATTAAAAGCAATATGGACTGTCCGTCATAGAACTTTGGCTAACGGGCAATCAAGAAAAAGGTGTTTGATCGTTTCATCCCGATCACAGAAACTACACCTAGTTGGTCCTGTCCAATTACGCTTTGTCAAATTGTCCTTAGTTAATATAACTTGTTTATGGACAAACCACATAAACACTTTGATTTTCAAAGGGACTTTGACAGCCCAAACATGTTTGGAACTAGGAATCGAGCTTAAATTGATAACATCAACATACATTGATTTAACTGTAAATTCTCCAGACCTAGTAAGCTTCTAGCGTAATTTATCGAGCTGTTGAGAAAGCTGAACCTCCATCAGTCTACTTACTAGATGGAGGCATTCTTCCCAACGATTGCCAACTAGCGCCCTTCTGAACTGAATATTAAGGGGGATGGATTGAAGTACCGTTGCAATGAACGCCTCGCGTCGTTGAACAATACGATACAGAGACGGGTATTGAATGGCTAGGGGAGTCTCTCCAAGTCAAGTATCCTCCCAGAATCGCGTGCTAGCACCGTTACCAATAATAAACTTTGTCCTATTAAACAAGGTTAATTTGACTTTCATAAGCCCTTTCCAAAAAAGTGAGTTAGTCGGCCTTACTGTCACCTGGGACAAAGTTTTGGAGTGAAGATACTTGCTACGGGGGATTTGCGTTCAAGTGGCATCAGTCTCAAACGATAACTTCCACAACCACTTGCTGAGAAGACATCTGTTCTTGACCTCAAGATTCTCAATACCAAGACCCCCTTGGTCTTTCAGTCGACAGATGATATCCCATTTGGCGAGTCGGTATTTTCTTTTTAGTTCATCACCCTGCCAGAAGAACCGTGATCGAAAAAAGTCCGGTCTTTTCCTAACTCCAACTGGGACTTCGGAGAACGACAAAAGAAACATAGGCATACTCGTGAGAACCGAGTTTATCAGAATTAGTCGGCCTCCGTATGACATGAGCTTGCCCTTCCAGCAACTCAGTTTCTTTTCAAATCGGTCCTCGATGCACTTCCATTCTCTATTTATCAGCTTACGATGTTGGATTGGTATACCTAAGTACGTAAAAGGTAAAGCCCCCAATTCGCTCCCAAACAATTGCCTATATGCCTCTTGTTCGTCATTGGCTCTACCAAAGCAGAACAACTCGCTTTTGTGAAAGTTAATCTTTAACCCGGTCAATTGTTCAAAAAGGCATAATACCAGCTTCATATTTCTCGCTTTGGCCAAGTCATGCTCCATAAAGATGATCGTATCATCCGCGTACTGAAGGATGTGTTGGGGAACGTAGTAATTTCAAAAAAAATCCTACGCACACGCAAGATCATGGTGATGGCATAGCAACGAGAGGGGAGAGTATTGTCCACGTACCCTCGTAGACCGTAAGCGGAAGCGTTATGACAACGCGGTTGATGTAGTCGCACGCCTTCACGATCCGACCAATCCAAGTACCGAACGTATGGCACCTCCGAGTTCAAAGACACGCTCAGTTTGATGACGATCCCGGACTCCGATCCAAAGAAAGTGTCGGGGATGAGTTCCACAAGACGACGGTGTGGTGACGATGATGATGCTCTATCGGCGCAGGCTTCGCCTAAACTCGCGACGATATGACCGAGGTGGAATATGGTGGAGGGGGCACCAGACACGGCTAAGGAACGATCCGTAGATCAACTTGTGTGTTCGGGGTGCCCCCTGCCCCGTGATATAAAGGAGCAAGGGGTGCGGCCGGCCCTAGGAGGAGGCGCTGAGGAGTCCTACTCCCACCGAGTAGGACTCCCCTTCCTAGTTGGACTAGGACTTGGGGGAAGGAGGAGAGGGGAAAGGAAAGGGGGCGCTGCTGCCCCTCCTTGTCCTATTCGGACTTGGGGGAGGGCGCGGGCTGCCCCTTGGCCCCTTCTCCTCTTTCTCCACTAGGCCCACTAAGGCCCATTAGGTCATCGGGGTTCCGTAACCTCCGGTACTCGATAAAATGTCGATTTCACCCGGAACACTTCCGATGTCCAAACATAGGCTTCCAATATATCAATCTTTATGTCTAGACCATTTCGAGACTCCTCGTCATGTCCGTGATCACATCCGGGACTCCGAACAAACTTCGGTACATCAAAACTTATAAACTCATAATAAAACTGTCATCGTAACGTTAAGCGTGCGGACCCTACGGGTTCGAGAACTATGTAGACATGACCTAGAACTATTCTCGGTCAATAACCAATAGCGGAACCTGGATGCTCATATTGGTTCCTACATATTCTACGAAGATCTTTATCGATCAAACCGCATAACAACATACGTTGTTCCCTTTGTCATCGGTATGTTACTTGCCCGAGATTTGATCGCTTGTATCCAATACCTAGTTCAATCTCGCATCGGGCAAGTCTCTTTACTGCTACGTAATGCATCATTCCGTAACTAACTCATTAGCTACATTGCTTGCAAGGCTTATAGTGATGTGCATTACCGAGAGGGCCCAGAGATACCTCTCCGACTATCGGAGTGACAAAACCTAATCTCGAAATACGCCAACCCAACATGTACCTTTGGAGACACCTGTAGTGTTGGGGAACGTTGCAGAAAATTAAAATTTTCCTACGGTTTCACCAAGATCTATATATGAGTTCATCTAAGCAACGAGTCAAGAGAGAGAGTTTGCATCTACATACCACTTGTAGATCGAGTACGGAAGCGTTCGAGGGAGTGGTGATGATGAAGACGTTCCCAACGTGATTCCGATCACCGATGACCAAGTCCGAACGGACAGACACCTCCGCTGCTCAACACACGTGACGGGACGATGGCGTCTCCTCCGGCCTTGATCCAGCAAGGATGAAGGAGAGGTTGAGGAAGACAACTCCAATGGCAGCACGACGGCGTGGTGCAATTGGTACGGCAGCTTCTCGGCAGGGCTTCGCCAAGCTCGGCGTGGAGAAAGAGAGGTGTTGGGGAGGGAGGGCTGCGCCTTCAATGGTGTGTGCAGCCTCCCCCACCCCTCTATTTATAGGAGGAAGGGAGAGGGCGGCCCCTCTAGATGGCATCTAGAGGGGGGCGGCGGCCAAGGGAGGAGGAAAGGGTGGCTTGCCCCTGCCGTGGGCGCCTTCGCCTTTAGGGTTTCCTCCCAAGCCCTAGTCAAGATGGGCCTAGGTGGGAGGTGCGCCCAGCCCACCAGGGGCTGGCTCCCTCTCCCACTTAGCCCATGTGGCCCCCGGAGGGTGGCCCCTCCCGGTGGACCTCCGAACTCTCCGGTGGCCCGGTACATTACTGCAGATACCCTCAAACTTTCCTGAGTCCGCTTAACCACTTTCCATATATAAATCTTTACCTCCGGACCATTCCTAACTCCTCGTGACATCCGGGATCTCATCCGGACTCAACAACATTCGGTAATCACATACTTGTCTTCCTATTAACCCTAGCGCCACCGAACCTTATGTGTAGACCCTACGGGTTCGGAGAGACATGCGAACATGACCGAGACGCTCTCGTCAATAACCAACAGCGGGATGCTGGATACCCATGTTGGTTCCCACACGCCTCCTCGATGTTGTCATCGGATGAACCACGATGTCGAGGGTTCAAGCAACCCCGTATGCTATTCCCTTTGTCGACGGTATGTTACTTGCCCGAGACTCGATCGTCGGTATCCCAATACCTCGCTTAGTCTCGTTACCAAAGAAGTCACTTTACTGCATCGTAATGCATGATCCCGTGACCAGATACTTGATCACTTTGAGCTCATTATGATGATGCATTACCGAGTGGGCCCAGTGATACCTCTCCGTCATACGGAGTGACAAATCCTCGTCTCGATCCGTGTCAACCCAACAGACACTTTCGGAGATACCGTAATGCACCTTTATAGTCACCCGCCACGTTGTGACGCTTTGGTACACCCAAAGCATTCCTACGGTATCCGGGAGTTACACGATCTCACGGTCTAAGGAAGAGATACTTGACATTGGAAAAGCTCTAGCAAAACGAACTACGCGATCTTTGTGCTATGCTTAGGATTGGGTCTTGTCCATCACGTCATTCTCCTAATGACGTGATCCCGTTGTCAATGACATCTGATGTCCATAGTCAGAAACCATGACTATCTGTCGCCAACGAGCTAGTCAACTAGAGGCTCACTAGGGACGTATTGTGGTCTATGTATTCACACGTGTATTACGATTTCCGGATAATACGCTTATAGCATGAATAAAAGACAATTATCATGAACAAGGAAATATAATAATAATGCTTTTATTATTGCCTCTAGGGCATATTTCCAACAGTCTCCCACTTGCACTAGAGTCAATAATCTAGTTACATTGTGATGAATCGAACACCCATAGAGTTCTCGTGTTGATCATGTTTTGCCCATGGAAGAGGTTTAGTCAACGGATCTGCGACATTCGTGATCCGTATGCACTTTACAAATTTCTATGTCTCCATCCCGAACGTTTTCACGGATGGAGTTGAAGCGACTTATTTGGATGTGCCTAGTCTTCTTGTGAAACCCGGCTCCTTGGCAAGGGCAATAGCTCCAGTGTTGTCACAGTAAGAGTTTGATCGCCCCGACGCATTGGGTATGACTCCTAGGTCGGTGATGAACTCCTTCACCCAAATTGCTTCATGCGCTGCCTCCGAGGCTGCCATGTACTCCGCTTCACATGTAGATCCCGCCACGACGCTTTGCTTGCAGCTGCACCAGCTTACTGCTCCACCATTCAACATATACACGTATCCGGTTTGTGACTTAGAGTCATCCAGATCTGTGTCGAAGCTAGCGTCGACGTAACCCGTTACGACGAGCTCTTCGTCACCTCCATAAACGAGAAACATGTCCTTTGTCCTTTTCGTGTACTTCAGGATATTCTTGACCGCATCCGGTGTTCCTTGCGGGATTACTTTGGTACCTTCCTACCAAACTTACGGCAAGGTTTACATCGTGTCCGTACACGGCATGGCATACATAATAGATCCTATGGTCGAGGCATAGGGGATGACGCTCATCTCTTCTTTATCTTTTGCCGTGGTCGGGCATTGAGCTGAGCTCAATCTCACACCTTGCAAAGATGTGCAAGAACCCTTTCTTGGACTGATCCATTTTGAACTTCTTCAAAATCTTATCAAGGTATGTGCTTTGTGAAAGACCTATGAGGCGTCTCGATCTATCTCTATAGATCTTGATGCCTAATATATAAGCAGCTTCTCCAAGGTCCTTCATTGAAAAACACTTATTCAAGTAGGCCTTAATGTTGTCCAAGAATTCTATATCATTTCCCATCAAAAGTATGTCGTCTACATATAATATGAGAAATGCTACAGAGCTCCCACTCACTTTCTTGTAAACGCAGCTTCTCCATAAGTCTCAAGATAAACCCAAACGCTTTGATTATCTCATCAAAGCGAATGTTCCAACTCCGAGATGCTTGCACCAGCCCATAAATGGACCGGCCGGAGCTTGCATACTTTGTTAGCGCCCTTAGGATCGACAAAACCTTCCATTTGCATCATATACAGACTCTTCCTTAAGGTAACCGTTAAGGAATGCTGTTTTGACGTCCATCGGCCATATCTCATAATCATAGTATGCGGCAATTGCTAACATGATTCGGACGGACTTAAGCTTCGCTACGGGAGAGAAAGTCTCATCGTAGTCAATCCCTTGAACTTGTCGATAACCCTTAGCGACAAGTCGAGCTTTATAGATGGTGACATTACCATCCGCTACCGCCTTCTTCTTCTTAAAAATCCATTTGTTTTCTATCGTCGCCGATCATCGGGCAAGTCACCAAAGTCCACACTTTGTTTTCATACATGGATTCTATCTCGGACTTCATGGCTTCTAGCCATTTGTTGGAATCTGGGCCCGCCATCGCTTCTTCATAGTTCGAAGGTTCATTGTTGTCTACCAACATGATTTCCAAGACAGGGTTGCCGTACCACTGCAGTGCGGAACGTGTCCTAGTGGACCCACTGAAGTTCAAGAGCAACTTGATCCGAAATACCTTGATCATCATCATGAATTTCCTCTTCGCTTGGTGTAGGCATCACAGAACATTTTCCCGAGCTGCACTACTCTCCTGCTCAAGAGGTAGTACTTCATCGAGTTCTACTTTCCTCCCACTTATTTCTTTCGAGAGAAACTCTTTTTCCGTAAAGGATCCGTTCTTGGCAACAAAGATCTTGCCCTCGGATCTTAAGTAGAAGGTATACCCAATGGTTTCTTTAGGGTATCCTATGAAGACGCATTTTTCCGACTTGGGTTCGAGCTTTTCAGGTTTGAAGTTTCTTGACATAAGCATCGCATCCCCAAACTTTTAGAAACGACAGCTTAGGTTTCTTTCCAAACCATAATTCATACGGTGTCGTCTCAACGGACTTAGACGGTGCCCTATTTAAAGTGAATGTAGCTGTCTCTAGAGCGTATCCCCAAAATGATAGCGGTAATCGGTAAGAGACATCATAGACCGCACCATATCCAATAGAGTGCGATTACGACGTTCGGACACACCGATTCTGTTG
The DNA here is from genome assembly GCA_021605145.1 of Aegilops bicornis. Taxonomy (NCBI): domain Eukaryota; kingdom Viridiplantae; phylum Streptophyta; class Magnoliopsida; order Poales; family Poaceae; genus Aegilops; species Aegilops bicornis. The sequence continues at coordinate 639,477,137 of CM038675.1, forward strand.
AGGTGTTCCAGCGGCGTGAGTTGTGAAACGATTCCACATTTTCTTAAGTGTGTACCAAATTCGTGACTTAAATATTCTCCTCCACGATCCGATCAGAGGAATTTTATTTTTCGGTCACGTTGATTCTCTACCTCATTCTGAAATTCTTTGAACTTTTCAAAGGTCTCGGACTTGTGTTTCATTAAGTAGACATACCCATATCTACTCAAGTCATCAGTGAGAGTGAGAACATAACGATATCCTCCGCGAGCCTCAACGCTCATTGGACCGCACACATCGGTATGTATGATTTCCAACAAGTTGGTTGCTCGCTCCATTGTTCCGGAGAATGGAGTCTTGGTCATCTTGCCCATGAGGCATGGTTCGCATGTGTCAAATGATTCATAATCTAAAGACTCCAAAAGTCCATCAGCATGGAGCTTCTTCATGCGCTTGACACCAATGTGACGAAGGCGGAAGTGCCACAAATATGTGGGACTATCGTTATCAACTTTACATCTTTTGGTATCCACGCTATAAACATGTGTAATACTACGTTCGAGATTCATTAAGAATAAACCATTGACCATCGGAGCATTACCATAAAACATATCTCTCATATAAATAGAACAACCATTATTCTCGGATTTAAATGAGTAGCCATCTCGCATTAAACGAGATCCAGATACAATATTCATGCTCAAACTTGGCACCAAATAACAATTATTAAGGTTCATAACTAATCCCGTAGGTAGATGAAGAGGTAGCATGCCGACGGCGATCACATCGACTCTGGAACCATTCCCGACGCGCATCGTCACCTCGCCCTTTGCCGCTTCCGCTTATTCCGCAGCTCATTGTGGAGTTACAAATATGAGCAACGGCACCGTATCAAATACCCAAGAGTTACTACGAAAATCGGCAAAGTACACATCAATTACATGTATATCGATATACCTTTGGTGTTGCCGGCCTTCTTGTCCGCTTAAGTATTTGGGGCAGTTCCGCTCAAAGGACCCTTCCCTTGCAATAAAAGCACTCGCCTGGGCTTGGGTCCATTCTTTGACTTCTTCCGGCAACTTGCTTGCAGGCGCAGCAACCTCCTTGTCGCCCTTCTTGAAGTTCTTCTTACCCTTGCCCTTCTTGAACTTAGTGGTCTTATTGACCATCAACACTTGATGTTCTTTCTTGATTTCAACCTCGGCCGACTTCAAAGATAGAGAACACTTCAGAATGGTCTTTACCATCCCACCGCATGTTGTAGTTCATCACGAAGCTCTTGTAGCTTGGTGGGAGCGATCGGAGGATTCTCACAATGACCGCCTCATCGTGGAGGTTAATATTCACTGGGTCATACGGTTGTGCAACCTGCACATCTTCGATGTGCTCACCGACGTAACTGTTTTTCCTCCATCTTACAACTATAGAACTTGTCGGAGATGTCATATCTCTCGACCGGCGTGAGCTTGGAAAACAAGTTTCAGCTCCTCGAACATCTCATATGCTCCGTGATGCTCAAAACGCTTTTGGAGCCCCGGTTCTAAGTCAGAAAGCATGCCGACCGAACGAGGGAGTAATCATCGGTAGCGAGTTTGCCAAGCATTCATAATGTCTTGGTTCTTCCGACGGAGCGTCACCTAGCGGTCCTTCTAGGACATATTGTTTCCTGGCAGCTATGAGGATGATCCTCGTGTTCCGGACCCAGTCCGTATAGTTCTTGTCGTCATCTTTCAGCTTGGTTTTCTAGGAACGCGTTGAAGTTCAAGTTGACATGAGCGTTGGCCATTTGATCTACAAGACATATTATGCAAAAGTTTTAGACTAAGTTCATGATAATTAAGTTCATCTAATCAAATTATTTCAATGAACTCCCACTCAGATTAGACATCCCTCTAGTCATCTAAGTGTTACACGATCCGAGTCGACTAAGCCGTGGTCCGATCATCACGTGAGACGGACTAGTCATCATCGGTGAACATTCTCATGTTGATCGTATCTTCTATACGACTCGTGTTCGACCTTTCGGTCTCCGTGTTCCGAGGCCATGTCCGTACATGCTAGGCTCGTCAAGTAAACCCTAAGTGTTTTCGCGTGTAAATCTGTCTTACACCCGTTGTATGTGAACGTAAGAATCCATCACACCCGATCATCACGTGGTGCTTAGAAGTTTTAACTTTAGCAACGGTGCGATTAGGGGAAACACTTCTTGAAATTGTTGTAAGGGATCATCTTATTTACTACCGTCGTTCTAAGTAAACAAGATGTATAAACATAATAAACATCACATGCAATTATATATAGTAGTGACATGATATGGCCAATATCATAAAGCTCCATTGATCTCCATCTTCGAGGCTCCATGATCATCTTGTCACCGCATGACACCATGATCTCCATCATCATGATCTCCATCATTGTGCCTCCATGAAGTTTTCACGCCAACGACTACTTCTACTTCTATGGCTAACGTTTAGCAATAAAGTAAAGTAAGTTACATGGCGTTCTTCAATGACACGCAGGTCATACAAAATAAAGACAACTCCTATGGCTCCTGCCGGTTGTCATACTCATCGACATGCAAGTCGTGATTCCTATTACAAGAACATGATCTCATACATCACAATATTCCATTCATCATTCATCACAACTTGGCCATATCACATCACATGTCAATTGCTGCAAAAACAAGTTAGACGTCCTCTAATTGTTGTTGCATCTTTTACGTGGCTGCAATTGGGTTCTAGCAAGAACGTTTTTCTTACCTACGAATAACCACAACGTGATCTTGTCAACTTCTATTTACCCTTCATAAGGACCCTTTTCATCGAATCCGCTCCAACTAAAGTAGGAGAGACAGACACCGCCACCCACCTTATGCAACTAGTGCATGTTAGTCGGTGGAACCGGTCTCACGTAAGCTGCACGTGTAAGGTTGGTCCAGCCGCTTCATCCCACAATACCGCAGAAGCAAGATAAGACTAGTAGCGGCAAGTAAATTGACAAGATCCACGCCCACAACTAAATTGTGTTCTACTCGTGCAATAGAGAACTACGCATAGACCTAGCTCATGATGCCACCGTTGGGGAACGTTGCGAGAAAATTAAAATTTTCCTACGGTTTCACCAAGATCTATCTATGAGTTCATCTAAGCAACGAGTCAAGAGAGAGAGTTTGCATCTACATACCACTTGTAGATCGAGTACGGAAGCGCTCGAGGGAGTGGTGATGATGAAGACGCTCCCAACGTGATTCCGATCACCGATGACCAAGTGCTGAACGAACAGCACCTCCGCGCTCAACACACGACGGGACGATGGCGTCTCCTCCGCCTTGATCCAGCAAGGATGAAGGAGAGGTTGAGGAAGACAACTCCAATGGCAGCACGACGGCGTGGTGCAATTGGTACGGCGATTCTCCCAAGCAGGGCTTCGCCAAGCTCACAGGGAGAAAGAGAGGTGTTGGGGAGGGGAGGGGCTGCGCCTTCAATGGTGTGTGCAGCCCTCCCCCACCCCTCTATTTATAGGAGGAAGGGAGAGGGCGGCCCCTCTAGATGGCATCTAGAGGGGGGCGGCGGCCAAGGGGAGGAGGAAAGGGGTGGCTTGCCCCTGCCGGGGCGCCCCTTTGCCCCTTTAGGGTTTCCTCCCAAGCTCCTAGCCAAGCATGGGCCTAGGTGGGAGGTGCGCCCAGCCCACCAGGGGCTGGCTCCTCTCCCACTTAGCCCATGTGGCCCCCGAGGGGTGGCCCTCCCGGTGGACCTCGGAACTCTCCGGTGGCCCCGGTACATTACCCAGTATACCCTCAAACTTTCCTGAGTCCGCTTAACCACTTTCCATATATAAATCTTTACCTCCGGACCATTCCGAACTCCTCGTGACGTCCGGGATCTCATCCGGACTCAACAACATTCGGTAATCACATACTTGTCTTCCTATTAACCCTAGCGCCACCGAACCTTATGTGTAGACCCTACGGGTTCGGGAGACATGCGAACATGACCGAGACGCTCTCCGGTCAATAAACAACAGCGGGATCTGGATACCCATGTTGGTTCCTACACGCCTCGATGTTGTCATCGGATGAACCACGATGTCGAGGGTTCAAGCAACCCGTATGCTATTCCCTTTGTCGACGGTATGTTACTTGCGAGACTCGATCGTCGGTATCCCAATACCTCGTTTAGTCTGCATCGGCAAGTCACTTTACTGCATCGTAATGCATGATCCCGTGACCAGATACTTGATCACTTTGAGCTCATTATGATGATGCATTACCGAGTGGGCCCGATGATACCTCTCCGTCATACGGAGTGACAAATCTCCTCTCGATCCGTGTCAACCCAACAGACACTTTCGGAGATACCTGTAATGCACCTTTATAGTCACCCGATTACGTTGTGACATTTGGTACACCCAAAGCATTCCTACGGTATCCGGAGTTACACGATCTCACGGTCTAAGGAAGAGATACTTGACATTGGAAAAGCTCTAGCAAAACGAACCACGCGATCTTTGTGCTATGCTTAGGATTGGGTCTTGTCCATCACGTCATTCTCCTAATGACGTGATCCCGTTGTCAATGACATCTCGATGTCCATAGTCGAAACCATGACTATCTTTCGCCAACGAGCTAGTCAACTAGAGGCTCACTAGGGACGTATTGTGGTCTATGTATTCACACGTGTATTACGATTTTCGGATAATACAGTTATAGCATGAATAAAAGACAATTATCATGAACAAGGAAATATAATAATAATGCTTTTATTATTGCCTCTAGGGCATATTTCCAACATGTAGTACTCCTTTATAATCACCCAGTTACGTTGTGACGTTTGGTAGTACCCAAAGTGTTCCTCCGGTAAACGGGAGTTGCATAATCTCATAGTTACAGGAACATGTATAGGTCATGAAGAAAGCAATAGCAATATACTAAACGATCAAGTGCTAGGCTAACGGAATGGGTCATGTCAATCACATCATTCTCCTAATGATGTGATCCCATTAATCAAATAACAACACATGTCTATGGTTAGGAAACATAACCATCTTTGATTAATGAGCTAGTCAAGTAGAGGCATACTAGTGACTATATGTTTGTCTATGTATTCACACATGTATCATGTTTCCGGTTAATACAATTCTAGCATGAATAATAAACATTTATCATGATATGAGGAAATAAATAATAACTTTATTATTGCCTCTAGGGCATATTTCCTTCAGGATGGACACACCTCCATCAACCAGATGAGGTACCAGGCCACCCACCTGACCAGCCTCCTTAGCCCTTCCTATCATAATTGCCAACATATCGACTACAATGTTGAACAGGATAGGGGACAATAGATCCCCTTGTCTTAGGCCCTTATGTGTCTGGAAATAATGACCTATGTCGTCATTCACTTTAATTCCAACACTCCCTTTTTGTGTAAACGATTCAACCTGGCGGCGCCAGGCTTCATCAAAACCTTTCATACGCAATGCCTGTTGAAGGAATGGCTTACTTTATCATACGCTTTCTCGTAATCCACCTTAAAAACAACTCCATCTAATTTTTTCGTGTGGATTTCATGGAGCGTTTCATGAAGGACCATCACCCCTTCTAGGATGTTTCTGTCCGGCATTAAAGCAGTTTGGGAATGCTGCACCACAGAATGTGCAATCTGTGTGAGCCGATTAGTCCCAACCTTGGTGAAAATTTTGAAACTAACATTGAGAAGGCAGATCAGCCTGAACTGCTCGATTCTTACAACATCAGTTTTCTTAGGAAGCAGTGTTATTGTTCCAAAATTTAAGTGAAATAACTGAAGCTGTCCAGAGAATAGATCATGGAACATTGGTAACAAATCCCCCTTAATAATATGCCAACACTTTTTATAGAACTCCGCCGGAAATCCATCCGGCCCTGGAGCCTTATTGTTTTTCATCTGCGCAATAGCTTCAAACACCTCTTTCTCTGAGAACGGGTCAACCAAAATATCATTATCATTAGCAGTTATTTGAGGCACATCCTCAATCCTGGACTCATCTAGGGACACACAACTATCCTCCGGAGGCCCAAATAACTGCTTATAATACTCAGTTATGTATAGTTTTAGGTTATCCTGTTCTAAAATAGTTCCTTCATCTTGTTCAAGCTGAAAGATTCTCTTCTTTCTGTGCTTGCCATTAGCAATCAAGTGAAAGAATTGAGTGTTCGCGTCCCCCTGGACAAGTTTGCGGACCTTAGCCCGTAACGCCCACTTTAATTCCTCTTCACGGAGAAGTTCTTTCAACCTCATCTCCGCTTCTAGTTTATCATGAAGCTCTGTGGCTTGCAAAATCGTGGATTCGGCTTTTAAATCTAGGGACTGAATAAGTGAAAGGAGCCTTTCCTTTTCAACCTTATAAATCCCACTAAGGTGCTTAGCCCACCCCGTAGGAAACTTCTCAAATGTCTAATCTTATTCTGCCGGTGCTCAACAGAAGTCCTACCTCCTGCATCCTTAGCCCATTCCCTGGCAATCAGATCCAAGAATCCTTCACGTTCAAACCATGCCAGCTCGAAATAAAAGGAGTTTTTCGAAAGAAAAAGAGTGCTTTCAGATAATACAAAGTGTTTACAAGGCGATTATTTGGATTGGTGACATGAGTCAGACATCTACTTATCCAACACAATCTGTCGGCTCGGTGTAGCAAACTCTGCTATTCCGAATTGCAGGTTAAGTCTATTTTTTCTCAACCAGGCTTGGCCCTTCCATTAATAATTTCTTAATGGAAATACAATATCGTTTTGGTTCCAAACTTATAGCAACATAATAAAGGAGGTGGGAAAGGAGGAAGCGAGTTGGGAAGATTAACGGGAAACCCGCTTTAAGTGTACCGGGAGAAAAATCTTACATTGTCAAAAAAGCAAGTTGGGTTAACTATTTTGATTGAGATAGATGTTTGTGAGCTCTATCTTTCACTGAAGCGATGTGCCGCTTCGCTTCCTCAACAAGGCTTCCAAAAATCTCGTCACATCTCTTTCTGTTGCGGAAAGCACGGTTAGAGCCACATAGCAGTCAGGTTCTAGGACCTCTGATGTTGTTTTCCATCGAAGTGCCAATCAATGCAACCTCCTAAATACAACCTGAGAGTATTCACACTGCAGTTTTAGAACACGGCTTTTATAACTTCTTGAAATTTCATCAAAGATCATACAACTGAAAACTAGCGACCCTCATAGTTTGAAAAGAAGTGAAGATAGTTTGAATGAGCTCGACGATAGATGCACGCAAATCGCCAAACAGGATTGCTAAATCGCAGTCCACTGAGACTTAACCAAGTCTTAGTTGATGCTATATTCGTGAGATCTTATGTAGAGATTCGTGTAAATTTTTCTTTTGATTTTTTCCTTTTTCTCTTTTAGTTATGTCATTTGTCTGAGACCTAACTACACCCATCATCAAAACACGTGAAACCATTTAAACCCAATCAAAACTGTCAACTACCTATCTTTGCATGTAACCATGCCACATGCTAACTTAAAATCCGACATCATCGAGTGAGTGTACATAAGAACCGAAAAGTTGCGGGTTAGGTGGCTCGCGTGCAACTCATGCCGGGCAAACTAAGCAAAGCTCGTGGAATCGATCGAGCAACGCCATTGTATTGAATTGCGTAAAGCTAGCACGCAAGAAATTAAAAGAATCTGCTCGTGTCCTTTTTTTTTTGCATTGGTTGACAGCGCGGGTCAGGTGCAAAAGTTGCCGCTCCATGGATCATTGCTACAACCTTATTAGGGTGGTGCGCCACTACGGAAGATACTATGCTAGTATATGTAGATCGTGTGGATTGCGTGAATATATGCCAACACATATATTCATCGTCCCCATCATCCTCTCCTTTCCATGTGTTCCACACTGTTGACTCGTTGATCGTAGGTCCGCGTGCACACGTTAGAATCGATGCTCACGAGCCACGACCTCGTCGGTGTTGGAGTCTTTCTTGCCGTGTCGTGGCGACGGAGCGTCGCTGCATTAGTGGCCGAGCGGGAATCTTATCATGTGGGGTTAGATAACTAATTGGTGCCATCATTATGGGGTTTAGCATTTTTAGCATCTGGGCACGTGGAGCTGCCTTGGAGCTGTTGCGGTGCTCGTCGGTGGTGGCTTGGTGCTGCTGTCGTGGTGCTTGAGTGTGAATCATGAAAGTCGCGCTCATAGGTGACGACAAATGGCATGGCATTGTGAGGAGTGTAGTTGGAGGGTGCTAGCTCAATGAGGTGTAAAATCTTGTTGTATGCAGTGATAACCACGAAAAATGCTTTTCCAACATCCAGCTTCCTGCTCAACGATGCATAGGCCTCATCACTGTGCTTTTGTGGCTTTCTTCATTGCAAATGATAATCTTGACAGGTCCTTGTTGGTTGATCTGAAGAAGGAAGTGCTTCTGAAGGCTTTTTTTGCTGTCCGAAATAAATAAAAAATGGTAGGCTAATGTAGTGGCGCATGAGATTGTAAAAATTTGTTCTGATAGTAGGTCTAATGGTCTTCTTATGAATAGTGTTATGCCCCACGTGGCGTATGCTGTAACGAACGATTGTAATAACTTGTTATTTAATTGATATATGGGGCGATGTTTAAAAAAAATGATGCATAGGTCCGGAGTTCCGCAGAAACCACAAAGACATCTACATGCTAGCTACAGTTTTGCTCCGCGGCACAAATAAACATGCTCGCGTACCCCCTCGCGTCGCTCCCGCCAGCGACCGAAGGAGCAAACCCTCGCCGCCGTCGGGGCTAGGCCTCCTCCAGCTCCCTCCCTCGCCGCCGCGATGCGCGCCACCGATCTGGTCGGCGTAGGCGGCGGCAGGGATCTCCCCTCTCCTTGTTCGATGCCGCACGGCGCGAGACGACGACTTCAGCGTTGGCGCCATCCTAATCCAAGGCATGATGACGCAGCGGCTCCCGACGGCGGCGCTTGGCGGCGCCGGTGGAGTTCGGCTAGGCGTGATGCGGCGATCAACTGGACCTGGCCAGAGGGTGGAGGTGGGGCTGGGCGTGGTCGGCGGTGGCGTCCGGCCCGGATCCGGTCTTGGCGGTGGCGATGGCGACGGCTGATGACCTGGATCCAAACATGGTGGTGGCGGCGTCCCTCCGCCGGGGATGACGGGCCAGGTGGTGGGTCCTTGTGGCGGCGCCGGTGGCGGCCGATCTTGGGATCCCATGTCCGGGCTCGTCGCAGGACACGCGTGGCAGCCGGAGCTTCCTCCAGTGTCGACGGCGCTTGATGCTGGATCGCGACGGCGGTTGCCATTGTATGGGCATCAACAGCGGCTGGCGCGACAGTGGGTGCTCCCTGTAGCGCCCGGAATCAGGGGGACGGCCCCCACTTCATCAACGGTGGCGGACTCCGGGGTCGTGTGGGCGACTCGAAGTCCGGATCTCGAAATGGTGACGGCCTTCTGAGGCTGGTGACGGTATGGGACGTCCCCTCCATCAACAGACCGGGTTCGATGCGGCTCGAAAGGTGACACATGAGCCTCTCTCGGAGTTGTCGGGCGGTGCCCGTCGTCGGCAGGTGAAGCCATCGGTGGATGTGCTACCGGCTGATGCTACGCATGGCGTCTTATACGGAGACGTCAAGTCATGCCTGCTACCGGCAGGTGATGTATGACGGCTCTGGCGGAGGTGTCAAGTTTAGCCTGTTGTTGTTGGATCGAAGGTGGCGCGCGGAGATGGAGGCAAAGCGGTATGGGACGTCTTTGTCTTCCGTTGTCTCCTCCAGAGGTATCTGGCTATCGAGGCGTCGGTAGACGAATAAAGGTGGATGGTACGGGCAGCTTCAACGACGAGCTTATGCACTCCGGTGGAAACACAAAATCTCTGATCGGGCTATGTCGTCGCGCGCCTGCGTCGTGTCCTTGCTGAAGCTTGTGGATTGAAGCTTCGGTTTGGGATGAGAATCCGAAGTTCAACCTTGTGGTGGACTCACCATCATCGGCGCATGTGCGGCGATTCCTTCTTGAAGGGGTAGCCTAGGAGTTGTGTATTTTTCATTTATGTTGTGTCTTGTAATAGGGTTAGTGTGCGGGTGTTACTGTCGCGAGGTATATGGCCTCCGGATTTGTTTTTCGCTTCTTTTCCGGGTTGATGGTGTTCGGCTGCTGGATTTTGCTCTATTAATAATACTTCCTCCATTTTAAAATATAGTGCTACTGCTTCGAAAGTTCATCTTTGATTAAATTTAACCAACGAGACCGACTGCGACGGGTGAAAAAAAATTATATAACTGAAAACTTCTTTTGAATACGAATTCACTGGTATAACTTTTGCTCCCGTCGCAGTCGGTCTCGTTGGTTAATTTTATGGTCAAAGTTGAAACATGCGAATAGAGGAAGCACTATATTTTGGAACGGAAGTAGTATATGGCTGCATGCATCGTCCTGATGCAGAGGCCGGGGGTTATCCTCCTTTTTTTTAAATGTCCGGAGTTCTAACCACCTTTTCAAAAAAAGAGAAAAAAAAACTTAATGCTCAATGTGTTAGAGATTTTTTTTGCGAGTACTGTGTTAGAGATTCGTGTGCACCATAGTCCTCATCCCCAACCTCCTTTAAATATTGTGCGTGATTTTAAACATGATGTTGTGCGACAACGAGTTTCATGTGAAGGATGTGAAGCAGTTGTGGATGCGTGTTTAGTGCGGAGGAGGCAGAAGTGCTAGCAAGTTTAGAGGGGTCCATCCGCTCTTCGAATTGATCAATACGCCGGCGTCCGTGCTTCATGGCTTAACATCGATTAGTCAAGCATCAACAACCAAGCCGAAGATTTCATGGCCCGACGATCTTCGATTTACTTAATTTGGAGCTTCTCGTCAAATCATTTGGTCTTACAAAAACACATTTCAACTTGATCATTCCTTAACCTCTCCGTCCACACATGCAAAACATCATGTCTATTGCATCAGTATGTTGCACAAAAGATGATATCACTGAAGCTGTAGACCTGTAGTCCAAATTACTTATGAATTATACTATAAATCACATATCAAGAAAATTGGCATTATTGGTCTCTCCTCCTCTGCCCCTCGTCACCGCATATTTGTCCTTTTTTTTTCTGGTACAGAGAGCGTAGTCATGGAGCATCAAAAAAGTTCAGGTCGTTCTGCTGCTTATCGTGATAAGGACATTTTGGAGTTGCGCAGTGGAGAAGAAAAGCTCCGCTACTTTCGGCCCGCCGCGGAATCACTGCGACATGTACGTCCGTATGGGCTCCTAGCCCGATGGAATTAGGGTTTTCATTTTTCCTGCATCGGCCCAACCCAACAACAACCGAGCCCGTCAATGGCCCATTAAAATAACCCGTGATTGTGCTATATAATCCCTGCATCTCCTCTCATTCAACCCTATCCTCTCCAGACGAGATCTGAAGCCGCCGGGCAGCAGCGCTCCCCGCCTCCCTAAAGGTAATCACCATCTTCTTCTTACCCTTGCAAATATTTCTCCAGTTGAACTATGCTGGGTGCTCCTGCTGGTGCTATTTAGTTGTGTATAGCTTATTAGCTCATGGTCGTTTGTAGCTTCTCGACTTAGAAGCTGCTGTGCTGCTTATTAGTCGTGTTCATGATGCTGTTAGCTTCCACCGTTGTAGATCTCAGTTTACAGTAGTTTTTACCCATTCTTTCAAGTGCATCGGTAGATCGAGTAGCTAAAGTAAGTTGGGATTTACAAGTTGTGATGCCCCATCTGTGTGCGTCTGTCGTTGACAATATTTGTCCGCGTTATCCTAGTATAAAAAGTGTACCTACCAAGTTTGTTTAGGAGAAGCCTACATATATTTTCATGTGAGCATATGAGTCTGTAGTTGTAGTTCTGCTGTTTATGTCCTGAGTAACTAGGAGTTGGGGTAGTAACTCTAATAACTAACACTTCTTATTTTGTTCATCTTACAGTACCGGGAGAAGATGAGCTTGTAGCGTGGACTCATGTATTAAAGCTTTACCAGCTTTCATAGATCCGGATGGTTTTGAAGTGATAGCTGGCTTGACTTTGCTTTTCTTCAAAGCATCTTGACAGACCAAAATCCGTAATTTTTGGCACCATGTTTTCGTCTAGCAATATATTTGCAGGTTTTAGGTCTAAGTGAAGGATATCGATCTCTGTGGATATATTGTAAACCTTCACAAATTCCCTTGATTATTTCATAGCGCTATTTTAAAAGAAATGATTTGGCATTCGGCAAACCAAGTTGTCCAACATGCATATTTATGACTTGAAAAGTTAAAAAAAAATACAGTCATTGGATATTGTGTTTGACTTAGAAAGAAAGATGGAAAAGTTAAACAAAAAGTTGTGAAGTCAGATGAATGCTTTTCTTATGTATGAATCCATATTGATAAAGTGCTATGGAATGATCAAGGAATTTGTGAGGTTTACATTATCTTTGCAAGAGTTGTATTGTTCACTTAGACCTAGACATGCAAGTATATTTCTAGGCGAAAATATAATGTTAAAAATTGCGGATTTTTGGCTCTCAAGTTGCTTGGAGGAAAATCAAAGCCAGGCTATTGCTTCAAAACAGTTTGGATCTATGTATTAAAGAAGGGACATTGATTAACTGGGTTGGATTTACTTTGACTTGCAAACTTCTTTGCATGTTAACATCAGGTATGTGTATATCATAATCTATGATTGCAATACGCACTTGCAACTTGGAGAATAGGTTGGAGAAATCATGGGGAAGTATGCACATCAGTTGGTAAAACAGAAAACACAAATAGGTCTATTCAGACATCAGTTGTGCTGGTAAGCTCACTTATGGTCCATGACATGCTCCACTAACCTCTTTTTTTAGAGCCTAGTGTACATCTTTAGTTTCTCCGAGCTGGTGGAGGAGGTCAAATGTCATTAGTTGTCAAATTGGAAAAGGTTCCAATAAACTGTAAATATTTGGAGGAAGCCTTTATAGTTTCTTGCACAAAGAGTATTATGTCTTGGACCTTATCACATATGGATGCTATAAGTATTAATTTGGAGGATATTTGTTTCTACATCCTGTGTTTTGTATTTAGCTTAGTAGTGGATTTATACTGGGTCTGAGATGTTTAATCACTAGTTGAAACAATTCCAGTTTGTGTATTCATAATGATCTCAATTCAGTTGTTTGTAAAATGTTCCATGCTTGCAATATTATATACTACTAATTTTGTAACAACTAATGACAGGAAAGAAGCCCAATCTCTTTTCATCTCTTGCTTCTGTATGCGCAGGTCATAAATGATCAGCCTATGGTAAAGAAGTAGTAGGTAACAGACGAATCCCTGTCCAGGCTAAGATTTCCATGTTTTGCACTCTTGGTTGTTACAAGGAGCAAACATGAGGGTTCAGGGGAGACAAGCCAGGAAGGATGGATGACCTAGGCAGTGAAGATTGGCCGGCACCTTTGCTCGTACTCCATGATACTTCCTACCATTGGGAGACAAGCCAGGAAAGATGGATGACCTAAAGATTGACTGGCCCTACGCCATGACAGTAACTCCGCGAATGAGGATCAGAGGTTGATGGCATTATTAGAGGAAATGCATCTCTGTTTTCGTCTAGGAACTGATTTTCGTGGTCTTGCTCAGTTTCCACTACAGCTCTAGGCTGGTGTATCTCACATAGAGCAAACTGGAGTGACCTTCCCGTGTTAGCAATCGGCTTGTTGGATTTGTGGATGTATTGGTACAACTTACAGTGAGAAAATTTCATGCGCCTGGTGTGATCCTTTATTTTACCACCTCAATTTTCATGTGAGATGTACATTGACTATTGTTTTTTTGCTTCTGCGAAAATGCTCTGTTCATTTCCAAGCAAGTAACAGTCATTAATGTAACCATCAATTCAGTCTTCTTGTTAGGCAGTAGGTAATGTAATCACCATCAGTTATCCTCTGGGCTTCTAGAGCGGAAGGTTCTCCCAAACGAACCAGAGACGGTGCGCCCTTGGAAAGATTGTGGGTCACCAAACAAGGGTAAAAATACCCGGTAACAAAGTAGGCACGCTCTTGGTTGCTGGTAGTTGCTCACTCCTGTCATGCGATTTCTACTTGGTTGATAATAAAAAGAAGAGAGCGGCCGTGTGCCTGGCTTTCTCTCTCTGAACCTACCTCCCAACCATGGAGATCAGCAGCGAGGAGAGGGTGGAGCTGTCCATCGTGGAGCACCTCCCCGGCAATGGCGACGCCGGCGTGGAGGAGGATCATCTATGGCCGACCAAAGACGGCCCTCTTCCTATATTCCTCAAGGTGTATATCAGTCAGTCTCCCATGTCGTTCCCTATGCTTCTACCATGTTTACTGTTGTGGGACTATTTTCAAAATTAGTAAGATCAAACTATTTTGGACATGGCTACAAATTTTCTTTCTTTCATGTCACATAACAGAGCTCTGCTCATGAGAAATCACCTTGTGTATGGATGGAAATGCAGTTTGAGAATGTGGAGTACAAGGTGAAGCTGAGTGCCAAGAACCCCCTGGCGGCGGCAAAGGTGGCCTTCTCATCCCACATGAGGGTGGATCATGGCGGCAGCAGCTGCAAGCACATCCTCAAGGGCATCGGCGGCAGCGTCGACCCCGGCGAGATCCTGGCGCTGATGGGCCCCTCCGGCAGCGGCAAGACCACCCTGCTCAAGATACTGGGAGGCAGGCTGGGCGGCGCCGTCAAGGGCCAGATCACCTACAACGACACCCCCTACAGCCCCTGCCTCAAACGGAGGTAAAAACACACGAGAGCTGTCGAGCATCAGAGACTGAATTCTTGCGATTCCTTGCAGAACAACGGAGAAGATCGAGAGGATTGAGTGAAAAAGATTGGGAAGATCAATTGGTTGATTGATCAAACTCTGTTGTTTTTGTTCGTTGCGAAATGCAGGATGGGATTTGTGACGCAGGACGACGTGCTGTTCCCTCAGCTGACGGTGGAGGAGACGCTGGTGTTCGCGGCCTTCCTGAGGCTGCCGGCGCGCATGTCCAAGCAGCAGAAGCGCGACCGGGTGGACGCCATCATCGCGGAGCTGAACCTGGAGCGGTGCCGGCACACCAAGATCGGCGGCGCGTTCGTGCGCGGGGTGTCGGGCGGCGAGAGGAAGCGGACGAGCATCGGGTACGAGATCCTGGTGGACCCGTCGCTGCTGCTGCTGGACGAGCCCACGTCGGGGCTGGACTCCACGTCGGCTAGCAAGCTCATCGTCATCCTGCAGCGGCTGGCCAAGTCGACGCGGCGGACCATCATCACCACCATCCACCAGCCGTCCAGCCGGATGTTCCACATGTTCGACAAGCTGCTGCTCATCTCCGAGGGCCACGCTATCTACCACGGCAAGGCCAGGGACTGCATGCACCACTTCTCCTCGCTGGGGTTCACGCCGGAGATCCCCATGAACCCGGCCGAGTTCCTGCTGGACCTCGCCACGGGCAACCTCGAGGACATCAGTGTCCCAGGGCTGCTCCGGGACGGCTCGCCGGCGCCGCAGGAGTTCAGGTCCCGCGTTGTCGCGTACCTCCAGACCAAGTACAGGGACCACGCCGGGGACGGCGAGGAGGACCAGGCGAAGCAGCCGGCGAGGAGGCCCGGGGAGCAGCTGAGGCTGGCCATCCGGATGCGCAAGGACCGGAGCATCAACTGGTTCCAGCAATTCGTGGTGCTGTCGCGGCGCACGTTCCGGGAGCGCGCCGCCGACTACCTGGACAAGATGCGGCTGGCGCAGGCCGTCGGCGTGGCGCTCCTGCTGGGCCTGCTCTGGTGGAAGTCGCAGACCGGCAACGAGGCGCAGCTGAGGGACCAGGTGGGGCTCATCTTCTACATCTGCATCTTCTGGACGTCGTCGTCGCTCTTCGGCTCCGTCTACGTGTTCCCCTTCGAGAAGCTGTACCTGGTCAAGGAGCGCAAGGCCGACATGTACCGCCTCAGCGCCTACTACGCCAGCAGCACCCTCTGCGACGCCGTGCCGCACGTCGTCTACCCGGTCCTCTTCATGGCCATCCTCTACTTCATGGCCGACCTCCGCCGCACCGTCCCCTGCTTCTGCCTCACCCTCCTCGCCACCCTCCTCATCGTCTTCACCAGCCAGGTACGTAACCTCTTCTTCTTCTTCTTCTTGTGCATGCCGACGGTGACATCGACGGCGAACGGCGATGAGATGGGAGTTCGGTTATCTGTGATCATCAGGGGACGGGGGAGCTGCTGGGGGCAGCGATCCTGAGCGTGAAGAGGGCGGGGGTGATGGCGTCGCTGGTGCTGATGCTGTTCCTGCTCACCGGAGGGTACTACGTGCAGCACATACCCAAGTTCATACGGTGGCTGAGGTACGTCTCCTTCATGCACTACGGCTTCAACCTGCTGCTCAAGGCGCAGTACCACGGCCACCTCACCTACAACTGCGGGAGTCGGACGGGGTGCCAGCGGCTGCAGTCGTCGCCGTCCTTCGACACCGTCGACCTCGACGGCGGCATGCGCGAGGTCTGGATCCTGCTCGCCATGGCCGTCGCATACCGCCTCCTCGCCTACTTCTGCCTCCTCAAGAGGATCACCCTCACGCCCTTGTGAGAAGAGAAACCTTGGGAGTTTGGCACGGCGTGCTTTGCTAGATAGGTCATTATCCTTGTCACATGTAATGCATGTTTATTAATGGGTACAAGCCTACAAGGCAAGAACTGGGAGCAATGTGCATGGGTTTTTTTCTTGTTTGTTTCCTTAATTTTCCTTGCTTGGAGGTAATGAGGCCTTGCTGAAAGCGGTGGCCCTAGCTATCCCAGCACATGCGATGATTGTATTTAAATTCCCAAAGGAACAGGGAGCAATGTGCATGGGTTTTCTTCTTGATGGTTTCCTTGATATTCTTCAGTTTTGCTATTTCTTAGGTACCTGATTTTTTATTTCACATCAGTCACCTTCTTTCTTCCTTCCTTCACGCCGGATCTTGCCGGAGAAGACAACCCCACTATCTATCTTATGGGGAAGCCATAACCGCATTATCTATCTTATTAGGGGGAGCTATGGCCCCGTTATCTTATCTTTGGGGGTGCAAGGAGGTGAGTATGTGTGTGTGATAACCCACAAGTATAGGTGATCGTTTATAGCCTTTTTTTGATAACAAATATCGAATCCAACGAGGAGCTAAAGGTACAATTAATATTCTCTCAAGTTCTATCGACTACCGATACAACTCTACGCACACCAACATTCGCTCTACCTAGAAACAAGTAATAAAATTAGAAGTATTTTGTATATGTAGTGGGATAATTTTGCAAGATAATGAAGAACATGAAAATAAAAGTTAGGTGTTGTTTTAATAAAAGAACAATTAAGTTAGTATAGCGAGTGTGGAAAAGTGGTAATAAAATTTGCAGAATTGTCCCTAAGCAATTGGCTTTGTTACTAGACCGGTAGCAAATTCTTATATGGGGGAGGCCATTGCTATCATGTCATTCCTTACTTGAAATTCTATGCACTTATAATTGAAACTATTAGCAAGCATCCGCAACTATTAAAGTTCATTAAGGTAAAACCCAACCATAGCATTAAGATATATTGGTCCCCCTTCAATCCCATATGAATCAATTTCTATGGTAATATAAGAAGTTTCCGTCACTCTTGCCTCCAATGCATAGTCCTATCAACATACAACCAATCCTATGATGTGATCCACGTGTGCGCTCATATGATGAGCACCAAAGGCCACCAATATAACCATAAGCAATTTAAACCAATCATAGCAATTCAATAATTACCTAGAGGACAACAAAAATCTACTCAAACATCATAAGATGGCAACACATCATTAAATAATAATATGAAGCATAAAGCACCATGTTCAAGTAGGGGGTACAACGGGTTGCGGGAGAGTGTATCGCTGAATATAGATGAGGAAAGGTGATGGAGGTGTTGATGAAGATGACGGAGTTGTTGGTGTAGATCGCCGTCACATGACGGTTCCCCCAGCGACGTTCCAGCGCCACGGGGAGAGAGCCCCCATCCTTCTTCTTGCTTGGCCTCCCTCCTAGAAGGTAGGAGGGTTTCCCCTCTGGTCCTTGGACGCCATGGCTCATGGAGCGCAGGAGCCCTCCGAGGTTCGTGTTTTCTGGCCCCACCGTTTCTTATATTTTCGGAGATCCGTAACTCCGATTGGGCTGAAATTTTTACACGATCTTTATCTAGAAACCATCTTTCTTACGGCGAAAGAAGGGCCCAACCGACTTAAGGGGGAGCCACGAGCCTGCCGGGCGCGCCCTAGGGTAGGGGGGCGCCGTCTGAGCTCGTGACTCCCTCGAGCATTGTCTTGCGTTGATTCTTTCCTAAAAATCACATATATTTCAAAAAAAAATCTCCATAAAATTTTATCGCGTTTGGACTTCGTTTGATATGGATTTTCTGCGGAACAAAAAACATGCAACAAATAGGAACTAACACTAGGCGCTGGATCAATATATTAGTCCAAGAAAATCATATAAATTATTGCCAAAGTATGTGAAAGGTGTAGAATATTGGCATGAAACAATAAATAAAAAATAGATATGACAGAGACGTATCAGCATACCCAAGCTTAATTCCTACTCGTCCTCGAGTAGGTAAATGATAAAATAAATAAATTTTAATGTGGAATGCTACCTAACATAATCTTGATCATATAATCTAATCATGGCATGAATACTAAGATACGAGTGATTCAAGGCAATAGTCTATCAATTTGATATTGAAACAATAATACAAAACATGCATGTAATTCATCATTGCCTTTTGTAATAATGGAGCTAAAGGAAACAACCTCTATGCACTTAGTTGTGGTAAGCATGACACACTCGTTCTTCCCTGCATAGATATATCAAATCAAGAGTACTTTGGTGCCGAACCAAGTAAGTGTATCATACTTTTTCACGCACTTCAGCATTTTCAACTTCACTCTCAATACATGAGCGTGAGCCATGAACATAATGTGTGGAATAGAATGCGGTGGTAGAGATATATAAGGGAAGTCAAAAAGAAAGAAAGTCTCGCATCAACTCGGCAGATTGAGAGGCAATAGAGAGACCCATCAATCGATATCAATGCGAGGAGTAGGGATTTCCATGCAACGAATGCACTAGAGTTATAAGTGTATGAAAGCTCACTATAAAAACTAAGTGGGTGTGCATCCAACTTGCTTACTCATGAAGACCTTGGGCATTTGAGGAAGCCCATTGAAAGAACATGTGGTGCCCCATGTGTGGTTTTGGTAATTGATGACATTCTCTATGGACTAATGGTTGCTTGAGTTATATTCGTAGGATTTGTCCATAGGCTTTTCTTGAAGTCCATTTGTTGGTTTCAAGGGGTTTATGTGTTGGCCAAGGTGCTTTTCAAGGAATTATCCAAAGATTGGTCATGTGAGAGTTGAGCTTATTGCTAGCATGTCTTGAAGAAGAAGGTTGTGTGAAAATTCATGTTTACCTTCAAGACATCATCCTAATGAAGAGAGTTGGAAAGATTCAGGTTGATCAAGACTAAGTACAGAGAGTGATTCAAGTTGATCAACACACGAAGCGTAGAAGATGTACCGAGTGGGATCAAGTGATCCCACGGTATGGTAAGCATTGTCCATTACGCTTTGTGTACTAACCCGTGTTCTACGTGAGAGTTCTATGTGGGGTTAGGTGTGTTTCCATGGGCTTGCGTCAAGAGGAAGATCTAATAAAACCCATGGAAGATGACATCAAGTGGTGATCGTCATCAAGGTTGTGGTGTGCAAGTTCAAGTGAAGCATCACGAAGAGATCACATGCTTGAAGCTTGCCATCCATTATGGTGATAATGGACATGTGAAGATGTGCCGAAGAGAGGCTCACCCATAGTGGAGTATAGGGGAGCAATCTACTAGTCTTCATCGAGCAGGCACAATCAAGAAAGGTGGTCCATCTTGAGGAGGACAAGATCGTCATCATCTAGCTCAAGTGGACTATGCGCAAGGAAAAGGTTTGACCTTGATAGTGTTTTCTATTTTGCCGGTCCCATGGTGGTAGTTGGAGACTGGGTTATAGGGTCTTTAGTCGTACTACCAAGGGGGGCTCTCGAGTGAGTAGCTCGATCGTATCGTTCGGTGAGAGCTCAAACCATTGCATTCTTGGCATCATCATCTTTCTTGGTTCTTGTTTGGCTTTTCACTTTGTGAGTTTAGGAGCTTTTGGTCTTCATCATGATAAGCTCAAGCTCATCGAAAACGGATTTCGTATGCATCATATTTGTGTTTTCGGTGTTGGAGATTTTGCCAGATATGACTTGGGAAGGTCATCTTCCATATCCCAGTGGCATTTATTCTCCATTGCTTGTTGTTAATTTAGCCAACCGCTTTTGGATAGCTCTTGTCGTCCTCTATCCAACAAGCTTGAGTTTGCTCAATTCGGAGCTCGTATGCGAAAGTTATGGTTGTTTTGATCTTACTTGTTTTTCATAGACCGTGAAAGTGCTAGTTATCAACTAGAAGGGGTGAATAGGCGATTTTTATGAAAGTCTTCAAGATAGGCAATGTCTTCGAAGACAAACAATCAAATGCAACCTTCACAGTATGCAGTGGAAGACAAACTACACTAGCCAAGCCATAGTCTAAGAAACAATATTGAGTAAACATGAAGACAAATAGCAGCTAGGTAGAGTGGATCAGAATGGGAAGACAATATGAAGCCAATAATGCAATCAGAGAGAATGTCTTCACACAGTGAAGTCAAACAGGGCAACCAAGCAACGACTTCATGAAGCTAAATAGTAAGTAAGGGTGAAGTGATAGAACCAGTAGCTTGACGAAGACAAGGATTTGATAGACGAGTTCGAGTTGCTGTGACAATTGTACGTCTGATTTCGGAGGCTGAGATTGAACTCAGAAGACCACGTCTTCACCTTATTTCCCTTGAGCCAAGGACACTTAGTCCTTGCCCAATCACTCTGGTAAGTCTTCAAGGTAGACTTTCAAACCTTCACAGACTTCTTTCACTGGCAATCTACAATGGCTCTTGGATGCTCAGAACGCGACGCCTAACCGGCTGGAGGATTCACAGTCCTCAAGTGTAACAAGTCTTCAGATCACACGGACAGAAGGACTTCAGTGATGCCTAACACTCTTTGGCTCTGGGTGTTTTAGGCTTTGTCCTCGCAAGTGTTCTCTCTCAAAGGCTTCGGAGGTGGGTTGCTCTCAAATGACAAAAGCCGTGCACTAACTCTGAGCAGCCCCCAATTTATGGTGTAGGGGGTGGGCTATTTCTAGCTAGGAGGCAACCCGACCTAATATGTTCGAAATGACCCTGGGCCACTAAGGAACCGACACGTGTCCAACGGTAGGATTTCAAACACACCCGACAACTTGACTTGGGATACAAGCAAAGCTGACTCATCCAACTCTGAATAAGATTTACTCTCATTGTCTTCACTCGAAGACATAGGATTTGGGTTGAGCATCACATCAGTTTCTCTGACTTTGTTCACTTGGACCCCACTTAACAGTTCGGTGGTTCCTATGGCTCAAGAAAGAATAAAATGAAACTACGAAAGAAACTATGTCTTCATACTCTATAGTCTTCAAGTGAATGTCTTCACACGCCATTATCTTCAACGTGAATGTCTTCACGAACCACCATTGTCTTCAATATCTTCATACATTTTTAGGGTCATATCTGGTAGGTAAACCGAATCAATGAGGAACTTCTACCTATGTTATCCTGCAATTCTCATAAATACATTAGTCCCTCAACCACGTTTGTCGTCAATACTCCAAAACCAACTAGGGGTGGCACTAGATGCACTTACAGACCGGCTGTACGACTTCTTACAGCGGTTGACCAGTACAACGGTGTTTGGGGCTGTTGTACCACTCCAGAGTTGGTCCGATGGTTGTACCGGCCCTATACCGCTCTACCATCAGACTAGGTTCTGTTGTGGAGCGGTTCTGGGGCGGTTGTGGGCTGGTTGTCCCGGTTAGTTTCAGTTTAACCGGTACTACCGGTTCCTCGGGCGGTTTTACCGCTTATTTCTTTTCCTACAGGTAGGTTTTTCCTCTGCTTTGAACAGTTGTACTGGTCATACAGTTTTGTGCACATAACAGGCAGATTCGTGGGGACCTATAAAAGGGGTCTTCTTCCCCATTGGACCCTATCCTTTGAGCTCGTGTTCTTCCCCCATTGTTGACCTTCTTCGAGCTTGCTATCTCTTAATCCCTCCAATGATCCTTACTAGTTCTTGAGGGAAAAGAGAGAGGAGTGATGTCTACTATGCAACCTTCTTCTTGTAGGCTCGTGTTGGACCTCCAAGCACAGAGTTTTGTAGGACAGTAGCAAATTTCCCTCAAGTGGATGATCTAAGGTTTATCAATCCGTGGGAGGCGTAGAATGAAGATGGTCTCTCCCAAACAACCCTGCAACCAAATAACAAAGAGTCTCTTGTGTCCCCAACACACCCAATACAATGGTAAATTGTATAGGTGCACTAGTTCGACGAATAGATGGTGATACAAGTGTAATATGGATAGTAGATATAGGTTTTTGTAATCTGAAAATATAAAAATAACAAGGTAACTAGTAAGAAAAGTGAGCAAAAACGGTATTGCAATGCTTGAAAACAAGGCCTAGGGTTCATACTTTCACTAGTGCAAATTCTCTCAACAATGATAACATATTTGGATCACATAACAATCCCTCAACGTGCAACAAAGAATCACTCTCTATCGGAGAACGTAGGACAAAAACATGCATCAATCCCTATGCATAGATTACCCCAATGTTACCTCGGGAATCCGCAAGTTGAGTGCCAAAACATACATCAAGTGAATCAATAGAACATCCCATTGTCACCACAGATATCCCATCGCATGACATACATCAAGTGTTCTCAAATTCAATACTCAATCCAACATAACGAAATCTCAAAGAGCAAGACTCAATTCATCACAACAAGAGATAGAGAGGGAAGAAACACCATATGATCCAACTATAATAACAAAGCTCGCGGTACATCAAGATCGTGCCAAATCAAGAACACGAAAGAGAGATCAAACACATAGCTACTGGTACATACCCTCAGCCTCGAGGGTGAACTACTCCCTCCTCATCATGGAGACCGCCGAGATGATGAAGATGGCCACCGGTGATGGTTTCCCCCTCCGACAAGGTGCCGGAACGGGCTCCCGATTGTTTTTTCGTGGCTATAGAGGCTTGCAGCGGCGGAACTTCCGATCTAGGTTTCTTTCCGGGGGTTTCTATATTTATAGGAATTTTTGGCGTCGGAAACAAGTCAGGGGGGTCCACGAGGCAGCAACAAGCCAGGAAGGTGTGCCCTCGGGGGGGGGGGGGGCGCACACCACCCTTGCCGTCACCTCGGGACTCTTCTGGCCCAACTCTGATGCTCCGTGGGCTTCTTCTGGTCCATCAAAACTCATCGTAAAGTTTCAGTTCGTTTGGACTCCGTTTGATACTCCTTTTCTGCGAAACTCAAAAACAAGGAAAAAACAGAAACTGGCACTCGGCTCTAGCTTAATAAGTTAGTCCCAAAAATAATATAAAATAGCATATAAATGCATATAAAACATCCAGAACAGATAATATAATATCATGTAATAATAAAAATTATAGATACATTGGAGACGTATCAAGCATCCCCAAGCTTAATTCCTGCTCGTCCTCGAGTAGGTAAATGATAAAAACAGAATTTTTGATGTGAAATGCTACCTAACATATTTATGCATGTAATTTTGTTTATTGTGGCATGAATATTATGATCCACAAGATTCAAAACAAAAGTTTAATATTGACATAAAAACAATAATACTTCGAGCATACTAATAAAGCAATCATGTCTTCTCAAAATAACATGGCCAAAGAAAGTTATCCCTACAAAATCATATAGTCTGGCTATGCTCCATCTTCATCACACAAAGTATTTAATCATGCACAACCCCGATGACAAGCCAAGCAATTGTTTCATACTTTTGATGTTCTCAAACTTTTTCAACTTTCACGCAATGCATGAGCGTGAGCCATGAATATAGCACTATAGGTGGAATAGAATATGGTGGTTGTGGAGAAGACAAAAGAAGGAGATAGTCTCACATCAACTAGGCGTATCAGCGGGCTATGGAGATGCCCATCAATAGTTATCAATGTGAGTGAGTAGGGATTGCCATGCAACAGATGCACTAGAGCTATAAGTGTATGAAAGCTCAAAAAGAAACTAAGTGGATGTGCATCCAACTTGCTTGCTAACGAAGACCTAGGGCAATTTGAGGAAGCCCATCATTGAAATATACAAGCCAAGTTCTATACTGAAAATTTCCCACTAGTATATGAAAGTGACAACATAGGAGACTCTCTATTATGAAGATCATGGTGCTACTTTGAAGCACAAGTGTGGAAAAAGGATAGTAGCATTGCCCCTTCTCTCTTTTCTCTCATTTTTTATTTTTTATTGGGCTCTTTGGCCTCTCTTTTTTCTTTTCTCTTTTTCTTCCTCTTTTTTTTATTTTTCGTCCGGAGTCTCATCCCGACTTGTGGAGGAATCATAGTCTCCATCATCCTTTCCTCACATGGGACAATGCTCTAATAATGATGATCATCACACTTTTATTTACTTTACAACTCAAGAATTACACTCGATACTTAGAACAAAATATGGCTCTATATGAATGCCTCCAGCGGTGTACCGGGATGTGCAATGACTCAAGAGTGACATGTATAGAAGATATGAATGGTGGCTTTGCCACAAATACGATGGCAACTACATGATCATGCAAAGCAATATGACAATGATAAAGCGTGTCATAATAAACGGAACGGTGGAAGTTGCATGGCAATATACCTCGGAATGGCAATGGAAATGCCATAATAGGTAGGTAGAGTGGTTGTTTTGAGGAAGGTATAAGGTGGGTATAAGGCACCGGTGAAAGTTGCGCGGTACTAGAGAGGCTAGCAATGGTGGAAGGGTGAGAGTGCGTATAATCCATGGACTCAACATTAGTCATAAAGAACTCACATACTTATTGCAAAAATCTATTAGTCATTGAAACAAAGTACTATGCGCATGCTCTTAGGGGGATAGATTGGTAGGAAAATACCATCGCTCATTCCCGACCGCCACTCATAAGGAAGACAATCAATAAATAAATCATGCTCCGACTTCAACACATAACGATTCACCATACGTGCATGCTACGGGAATCACAAACTTTAACACAAGTACTTCTACGAATCCACAATTACTCACTAGCATGACTCTAATATCACCATCTTTATATCTCAAAACAATCATAAGGAATCAAACTTCACATAGTATTCAATGCACTTTATATGAAATTTTTTTATTATATCCCTCTTGGATGCCCATCATATTATGACTAAGTTCATAATAACCAAAGCAAATTACCATGCTGTTTAAAGAGACTCTCAAAATAATATAAGTGCATGAGAGCTCAACAATTTCTATAAAATAAAGCCACCGCTGTGCTCTAAAAAGATATAAGTGAAGCACCAGAGTGAAATTGCCTAGCTCAAAAGATATAAGTGAAGCACATAGAGTATTCTAATAAATCATGATTCATGCATGTCCCTCTCAAAAGGTGTGTACAGCAAGGATGATTGTGACAAACTAAAAAGCAAAGACTCATATCACACAAGACGCTCCAAGCAAAACACATATCATGTGGTGAATAAAAATAGGGTTTTTACATCTGTCCCCCTGGTTCCTTAGCCATACTCATTCATCCCCACGCTCTTAACTTTTGCTCACTTTTCCCCACTCTCTTGCCCGAAACCCTCAGAACTGGTCACAAACGGTGGATGCCGTCGGGTTAGTGCTTTGACCGTTAACTCTAATGAGTGGGGCCACACTGACTGTGTCGCCTGTTTGACCTGATGAGTGGGGTCGCGGCGGACGGTGCCGCTGTTAGCCCGTTGGGCTGTGGTTAGACTGTTGGGCCGTGCGCGCGCTGCAACGACGGAAGCCTGTTATGCATGCACGACATGTCCAGCTAGCCTACTATGCATGCACGTAGCTAGCCTACCTGCATGCGCCGCTGCCCGCCGCCACGATGCGCTAACCGGCCTCTTTTTCATGCGAGCCGCCATGGACGCTGACCGGCCTCTTTTTCACATGAGCGGCCATGGACGCAGGGACGGTTGCTGCCGTTGGTTCGTTTCATCTCGCACGCGTGTCTCCTCGATGTAGAGCATTGTTTCACACTTTTCGATCCACTCACATCTATTCAACGTGGCAATTAAAACCTATTGGCAATTAAAGTGGCATATCGCTCGATGCGGCTCGTTTGAACATAGCAAATCCAAAGCGCGGCCGGTGCCACTCCCCTTCCCTTCCCCTTTCCCTATTTAAACCACCACCCCTCCACCTATTATCCACACATCCATTTGCACTACCCCCTTCTCTTCTTCACCCAAACCCAGGGCACTCTCAAAGCGAGGCGAGGATGCAGTACAACGGCCCCACCTTCGAGCTCCCACCGACCGTGCCGAAGAGACGGTATCCGGCCAGCGTCGTCGTGGAGAGGACGCTCCATGTGTGGGCGTTCTCACACCGGAGGGGTGCAAGGGGGTTTGCCCATTAGTTCCTCCGTGCGGGCTTCGCCCACCTCCCGGCGGGCTCGTCGGTGATGTTCCGACTGGAGGAAGTGCGTCCAAACTCCAGGACTCCGCCGATAGGGCTCACCGCCACCTTCACCAACAGATTTGATGCATACTACCTCCTCGGCAAGGTGTTTTGGTGTGGATGCGAGGGCTGTCTTGGAGCAAGAAAAGTGTTGAGTCCAGGCGCATTATGGTATGACTGAGACTGAGTTGGGCAGGAGCAAGCGGTTGGATTGCCCTGACTCTTCAAGACCAAAGATACTCGGCTTCCTCTTCATCAAGTCACGAAATTCGACCCTTAGTTAGCATCACCAAAACTAGAGCAGGCCCAAGACAAGCAAGAAATACCAACAAGACCGATCAAAGGTGAAGAAGACAGTAAGCTAAGAATACTCGAAGAAGGTGGTCGCTCAGCCAAAGCCCTAGTTCAACCAGAACAGTAGGGAAAGCGGTAGAGGCATTCGCATCCACAACCCACAACATCTTCACAAACTTCGATTGCATCTTCCCCACCCGCGACGGTATGCATAGCCTCCCTGTGGGGACCCCGACTCATAAGTCGAGATCACCGAATGCACGTGTACAGTGATCCCAGAGATCAATGCTCACTGAACACACAGAAGCTGAATAACAAGAGTCTTACATCCATACATACCGTTTTACAAAAGTAGGACCATTATGGTCAAGTCTTGCGAGTATCATCACAGTGAAATCTTCAATAACAACTTGGACCCATGCCATCCGCCTTTAACCCTACGGGCATTACGACCGGGAAGCGTCCTAGCTCGCATGTTCGTCACCGAGGTACTCTTCATTATATCCTGTTCTTTCATGCCTGGCCAATAAAATAACCAGTGGCAAGCCAATGAGTACTTTGAATGTACTCGTAAACAACCCAAGGGTGATAACAGAATAATTATGCAAGGCACTACTGCTAATTTGGCATTTTTGCGGAAAGCTAGTTTTCCTCATGCAAGTATGATCAACATTTACCAAGGATATGAATGCGTCTGCAACAAGTATTAGGAGGTTACAGACATCAACATCGAGAGAGAGTTATGAACAACTCATGCTCAAGCTCATCGTGACTTCCTCACGAATCACGCCAATAGATTTACCAAACCGTGTTGTTTGTCGAAACATATGGACGTAGTCTAAGCAGCACCACCTAACTGTCCCCGACCGTGGACACGGCTATTCGAATAGTTTTACACTCTGCAGAGGTTGCACACTTTACCCACAAGATCCGGGAACTTCCGTGTCATCCACGACCCGCTATACCTCAAGTACCCGGGTAAGCACCCGATCACTATCTTTCCCTAGACGACACTAACATGGAGTCCACTCGATTGGCGATAACCCCAAAGGCCCAACATTTCACATATTAAAATCGTGGAGCCTCGCTCCCATTTCATCACATACCACAAGCACGGGTACCAACGGTGTGTCTGGTGCCTGTGAAGACAGTCATGGCCGCCCTACCGGCACGACCGCCCCGAGAGAGAGCACCAACTCTCCCCGTCACTAGTAATGCGGGCTCCAAGCTAGTATCGGCCTAGGTAATCAATAATGCCCTTTCCCATATAAGGGTAGAGTGGTTGCGCATGTAAGGTTGGGACAGTCGACAAATCTTAAATCTAATCCGTCTCTGTAAACAACACTTTTATCAAGCCTCGGTACACTACTTCTCCACCAAGTAGTGACCTAGCTCATCATCATCTCCCAGGGGCATCAGTGGCACCCTCTGTGGCTGCTTGCAAGTATGTCAAACCACACTTGTTTCTTTCCATGCATAACCACGACCCGCTTTGCATAGCAACTACTTTAGCATCCTATCTATTCCCACCGCATAACCCTCATAAGAAGGTAGGGTCATGCACAATGCAAGTATCAATGAGGAAGTAACAGAGGCAACCAACCAACGTGGTTTACCATCTCATCATGATTCCGATGCAACAATAATAAGTGATATATGACATGCATAAAAAGGGTTTCATGTACATGGTCAAAGGGCTGCTTGCCTGTTGTAAGAAAGTCTTCGAGGTCTTCAAATATCTCTGGTCCAACTCCGAGCATTCCGTCTACTTCGTCAACTATCGTTGAAAGCAAGCATAATAAGCAACACAACAAGGCAGAAAATAAAAGTGCTCCAAAAATATTAATTTGACTTTTCTAGGACATCTCTGGTTATATGAAAAATAACCAGAGTGGTTTAATTGGAATTGGATCAGTGGATATCTCTGAACATTTCAATATGATGGAATCAAGGGGTTTATGGATTTGCAAGAAGTCTACAGAAATATATTTTTGAAAAATGGGCAAAGGCACCCATTTAACAAACCATGATTTTAGAAGCATCTAGGAGTTGGTTTCACTGGATTTGGAGTTCAAATGAATTTCCTATGAATTTGCAAAGTTGAAAAATATGAAGAAATGGCTCATTGTTTTATGTGGTACAGAAAGTATTAAGAAAAATGTTCATAAACTAAGTTATGAACTTAGAAACATCTAGGAATTTGAATCATGGCATTTGGATCAAATTTGAGCCCTCTGTGATTTTCTAAAGTTCATCACAGAAATAGGAAAAATAGGATCTGATAAATATTTGTGAAGAAAAGGTCTCTGGAAAAATGTGCATGTTGCACCTACAGGTAGATCATGATTTATAGAGTCACTAGAAATTTGAATCATCAAATTTGGAGCTCTGTTCAATTATTTATGGATTTTTGAAATTGACTGGAAAAGGAAAAAGGAAAAAGGTCTTAACCTTATCATGCATGCAGGCGAGATACAGACCTGGGCCGGCCCAGTGCCGCGCGGGGTGCCCAGGCGACGTCGATGGCGTACTCCTGGGTGTATGTCTTTGCTCCGGGTAGACGCCTTCAGCGGAGGCCGTCTCCACTTACCCGGGGGCCCGGGGCCTTAGCCACTTACAGGCGGGTCCCGCTGGCAGGCCCTCCTCCTACCTCCCGCTCAAAACAGAGAAGGAGGCGGGGAGGCCGGCCGAGCAAGGTCTTGGCGCCCTTCCAGCGACTCCGGCCGTCCCGGCGGGCGGTCGGCATACCAACGGACTCGGGAGGTCGAGCCGAGCCCATCCATGGATGTCACGCAAGTGGGGAGGACCGAGATGACAAGTGGTCTTGACGCCGTGGACGGGGTTTCGGGCGAGGTTTGGGCACGGCAAGGCGAGCACGGGAAGGAAAAATGGTGCGCGGGGAGAGTTGGCGGTGGTGCTGGTGCTGCTCTGGAACAGATAGGTGGGGAGGAGGGGCTCTCAGTGGCGCGAATTTAGGCGGAGGCCGACGGCATTGCTCCGGACATGGAGATGCAAGGAGGGCATGAGAAGAGGGATGGCTTGGTCCAGAGGATGCTCAGGAGGGAGGGAGGGCCAAAGGAGTAGAGAGGGGGCTCAGGGGTGGCCTTAAGTAGAAGGGGGCGAGGTGCACCGTGAGCTCATGCGCCGGTGAGGCTGTTGCCGTCGCTACAAGCCACGGGGGCTCACGTGGGCGTGTCCGGGGTGTTTGTAGGGGTGGTCTACGCCCAGAGGAAGGGAGAGAAGGAGCGGGGAAGTGTCAGGGCGTCGCGCGTGTGAGCTCGTCCATTGGAGCTCTCGGGTGGCCGGCGCGCGTGCGAATGGAGGCAGCAGGAGGGAGAAGGAGGAGGGGGCCAGGGGCGTGGCGTGTTGTGGACGTCGAGGCACCTCGACTGGCGTGAGGGGGACGCCCGAGGCGGTCGGGAGACGCGGCGTCAACGGTCGAACGCCTACGCCAGCGCTCCAGAGCGCCTTTGGCCGGCATCTGCGGCTTTCCGGCAGACTCAAGGCCCACTTGTGTCTAGCAGCTGCAGGGGGTATGGGCAAAAGCTTAGGAGAGCCTTGGATGCTCTGGAACGCCAAGGAGGGAGAGAGAGGCTGAGAGAGAGGGAGAATGCTGCTGCCCAGAGAAGAAAAATGGGTCCCTGCCCCCCTTCATCATTGCCTCTCGGGCAGGGAAGCACACCAGAGGTAGAGGGGGACTAGGAGGGGCTGTGGTAAAAAGTGGAGTCCATGGAGATTAGTGGAAGAGGCCAAAAATGGGATTTTGGTAAAGTGGCAGAAGGTGTTTGATGCTGGTTTGGACCAGAAGATGAGTCCCATTTGTCATGAGACTCCACAGGGTGAAATGGCACATATAATTAGGGCCTTCAACCAATCTTGAGTTCATTTGGGCAAAGTTGCCAATGCAACTTTTGTAAACCCTAGAAATTAGCAGAAATGGACTTGTGTAGATTTAGTTGAGCAAATCACTTCTCCTTGATGCACCACTTGGTGTGGTGGCCTCATTTGGTCATGTGATCATGCTCACAAAAGTTGGGATCAAGGAGATAAAGTTGGTAGTACAAAGTAGTTCAAATTTGATTACGGCGGAGGGGGTTTGGGGGAATTTCATGGGGTTATATTATTCTCCATGACATGATACTTGCCAAGATCATCAAAACATGTCATTTGTGACATGCTAGAATTTTCTTGGAATTTTTGGAGAATATTTCCTGTAGAAATATTTCAAATCCTTGAAATGAGCAGAAATGGTTTTGGGAGGTTTTGTCCAATATTTTGATCATGACCATGTGTTGAAACTCATATATATGGTAAATATATGTCCATTGAGTCTCCCTAATTTTTCTCAAATATTTTTAAAGCTTTAAAATAATTTTAACCTATTAAAGACCATTTCTGGCCTTAAGAAAAAGCCTTTAAATAAAATAGGAAAATAACTTCTAAAATTATATTTTTGTGGTTTATGGAAGTCCTATATCTAATAGGTTTCAAATATACTCTTTGAATTATTTTTCATACCCCAAATCAGGTACTTGTAGTGCAAACCTCAATTCAGGGGTTTTTGGAAAACTAATTTTTGAAAACACTATTTGGCCAAATTATTTTTGTAAGAAAATACTATATTGCACTATACACATGGCATGATCATTGGACATAAGTTTGGGGCAAGGAGATGAAGTATATAAGGTGGAGTTGTGTTGACTTTAAAGAGCACTTGAAAACACAAAGAGAAAAACCAACTCCAAATAAAAGCCAAATAATGCAAAAGTTTTTGTTGGTCCAAATTTTCATGCTTTATTAATGCAAAATGAAATGTTACAAAATGCAGGGTGTGACAGACCTACCCCCCTTACAAGAATCTCGTCCCCGAGATTCCCAAACTAGGCGCGGAAAGGGATACAGAAACTTGGATCTGGGGTAGTCTTCACGTCCTCATACGTCTTCTGCTTCCGAGTAGTGCTCCATTGAGCTTGAACTACTTGATGGTGTGGCTCCGTGTATGACGCTCTTCTTGATCCAGGTTGCTAATGGGTAGCTCGCGGTAGGTTTGATTGGGCTAGGGGGTCGATGGCTCGGTGGTCATTGCCTTTTTTGAGATCGGGCAAGTTAGGAAGTTGGAAACACTTCCGGGGTTGTGATGCATGGAAAGTGTTGTGCACACTGTAACTCGTGTGGCAATTCCAGGTAATCGCCTTTCTTCTCTTCGTCTTGTAGTGATCTCAGAGGGGATTGTTAAATCTTGGAGTGATCTCGAAGGGAGCCGATGAATCTTGGTGTGGGTCTCCTTGTCATGGAAATGCTTGGTTCCTTAGAGAGGAGTGGCTTGCAGATACACATGGTCTTTGATGCGGAAGTATACTTCTTGAAGATGGTGGTTGGTGTAGTTCTTCCTCTTAGACATGACAGTCTTCAGATGTTCCTTGACCAGCCCAACGATTCTTCTTCCGTCTTCGGGTAGACGAGTATGTCATCAAAGAAAGATGACATCTAACTTGCCCAAGCACTCCATGAAGTCTATGAGGTGCGTAAAGTGGGCTGAGGCATTGGTGATGGTCACGGTTGAGTATTGGCCAAGGTCTTATCGATCTAGAGTCAAAGCCCGAGGTCAGGATCCGGCCATGTTGTGGCTTGGTAGGGCGTAAGGGTTTCAAGGATTCTAGTGTGCGAGTGAATGCTCATCATCCCATCCTTGAGCATAGTTCCTGAGATGCCAATTGTTCTATCTAGTCCTCCAAACAGATCACCTTATACCTCCGAAAGTATCATCTCGCATAGGTCAACTCCAAAAGCCCATTAGCTACATAATTCGTTAATTCTACAAATCCAATGTCTATGGTGTCCCACATGATCTTCTAATATCCTATAATTCTTTAATCCTTGGAAAGGTCTAGCCTTACTATAGTCAGTCCACCAATTTCCTTTACCATGGTCGAGTAAACTCCAAAGGTCGGCGATATAGATCCCTAAATCAACTCCGACAATTAATCCAATCTCCTAGTTTATTACCCACACGAGAAACATGGTATCATAATTGAGATCATCAGTATAAATCCAATTTAATCCGAACCATGCAGACATACATTATCATCTATATTCAACTAGAATCACCTACTTAAATCCAAATTTCATGTCCAACGAGAATTTCTTCACTTTTCCCCAAGTCTTTCTCGTAATATCAACTATCTCCTATCAATATCACCTGATCCAGTCAAATCCTTGCACTTTCAGGAGTTTCAGCTTGCGATCATAATTGTCCTATAAATCCAATTTACTCAGGGATAATGGAAGCTATGCTAATCTATAATCATGATCCCACCAAGTTCATCTACCAACATGAAAGCATCATGATCTACCAAAGTCTCAGTCAATTCCTCAGGGTCCCTGATATAAACTCATCAAGTCATTTGTCCTCCGTTCCTATATCCCCAAATTGGTCTCTCCTATGGCATCATCAGTTTTGGTGCTACCTTAGGATGATAATGTGCTTGTTCGCTATGTCCACCAGTTCCATAATGAACCTAGTGCTATGTGAGGTTACAGAGGCTTAACTGGTCCACTTGTAATTCCGTGGGTTAAGAACTTGGTTAAGGATTCGAGCTGGGGTATCTTGTGAAGTATCGAAGGGTATAGTGATGGGTTTACAGTCTTGAGAGGTAAACATAACTCTACGGGGTTGCACTTGGTCGAGGAGGTCGTAGCAAAAGTCCTCAGTGCTGGTTGGTTGCCAAAGTAGAATCCTTGGTGTATCTTGTCTTGCTAGCCTTCAGTTGAGGAGAGAGATGAGAGGGAGAGGTAGCATAAAGGAGGGGAATTCCTAAAGGGGGTTCTATAGTGCAGGTGCAAACAAACAGGTGCAAAAAGGGCCAAACAGAAGAGGCAAGGTAAGGAAGGTGATATGGTCGCATACTTGTCGCCTAGGGCAAAAGTTGCGACTGATATCAAAACATAAACAATTAAAAACAAGCAACACACAATCATGGTTCTATTCGAACCATCATACGGACTCGATCACAAGATAGGGGGTACACGACTCATCCTACCCTAGGGGTTCTCGGACTCAGTAGTCGTGCCTTGTGCCTCGTGCAGTCTTTCGGGTTTTCCTCATTTGTTGCTACGTATCTTGTAGTTGTTCGATGAAACGATCTCGGTTGAGCTTGAAGAGTCTTCAACAACTTCTCGCCTGTTGGAGTGATGGGGTGAAGGTGGCTCCTTGTAGCTGGCATTGACATGGTCTCCTCTTGTCTTCTTAATCATGACGATTCCTCTTGCCTTCTAAGACGTTGAGTGTACCAGGTAGGCAATCCTTTATGCAATAACATTATCAAGGCATAATAGTGGACCAACCTGTCGGACACATTGTTGGCAATATCGTCACCGAGAGCGGGGATGAAGAGAACTGCTTTTCTGCTCACTATAGTGAGGCGGACCAAATGGCTAGGTTCTCATCCACGGTGGTTGCCGATACAACAACGGTAATCTTGTGGTTACCCTATTAGCGATGTATATCATGATCTTGCATATCCTATGCCCAGATCATCGTAGGCTAAGGTTGCTTCATCTTGGGGCAGTGTCAAGGGTGTCACCATCTCCTGGGTCTTCATGTCCTCATTCCTCGAGGATGTATCTTCTGTTGGTGTCGTCTTGTTGTGGTGTCGCCAATATTGTGTCCAGGAGATGTGGGTGAATGTCTGGCAAGGCATCTTCCTTCTAGATTATCCACGAGGGTTACAAAGAATCCAGTGGTCAGGGGCATAAGGGTTCTAGCGACCAAAGGTTTTGAAGGGAAGAGATCAATAAGGAAAGTATACCTTAGTTTTCAAAAACTGAGAAGGAAAGAGAAGTATAGATAGTTTTGGAAACTAGTAGTAGTTTTGGAAATAGTTTTACCCTAACTAACGACCATGCTAACTAAGGCTTCCTACAGTCAGGATGGCTCTGATACCAGCTCTGTGGGGACCCCGACTCATAAGTCGAGATCACCGAATGCACGTGTATAGTGATCCCAGAGATCAATGCTCACTGAACACACAGAAGCTGAATAACAAGAGTCTTACATCCATACATACCGTTTTACAAAAGTAGGACCATTATGGTCAAGTCTTGCGAGTATCATCGCAGCGGAAATCTTCAATAACAACTTGGACCCATGCCATCTGCCTTAACCCTACAGGCATTCTGACTGGGAAGCATCCTAGCTCGCATGTTCGTCACCGAGGTACTCTTCATTATATCCTGTTCTTTCATGCCTGGCCAATAAAATAACCAGTGGCAAGCCAATGAGTACTTTGAATGTACTCGCAAACAACCCAAGGGTGATAACAGAATAATTATGCAAGGCACTACTGCTAATTTGGCATTTTTACGGAAAGCTAGTTTTTCTCATGCAAGTATGATCAACATTTATCAAGGATATGAATGCGCTCGCAACAAGTATTAGGAGGTTACAGACATCAACATCGAGAGAGAGTTATGAACAACTCATGCTCAAGCTCATCGTGACTTCCTCACGAATCACGTCAATAGATTTACCAAACCGTGTTGTTTGTCAGAAACATATGGACGTAGTCTAAGCAGCACCACCCAACTGTCCTTGACCGTGGACACGGCTATTGAATAGTTTTACACTCTGCAGAGGTTGCACACTTTACCCACAAGATCCGGGAACTTCCGTGTCATCCACGACCCGCGATACCTCAAGTACGGGGTAAGCACCGATCACTATCTTTCCCTAGACGACACTAACATGGAGTCCACTCGATGGGCAGTAACCCCCGTGCCCAACATTTCACATATTAAAATCGTGGAGCCTCGCTCCCATTTCATCACATACCACCCGCACGGGGTACCAACGGTGTGTACGGTGCCTGTGAAGACAGTCATGGCCGCTACTGGCACGCACCGCCCCGAGAGAGAGCACCAACTCTCCCCGTCACTAGTAATGTGGGCTCCAAGCTAGTATCGGCCTAGGTAATCAATAATGCCCTTTCCCATATAAGGGTAGAGTGGTTGCGCATGTAAGGTTGGGACAGTCGACAAATCGTAAATCTAATCCATCTATGTAAACAACACTTTTATCAAGCCTCAGTACACTACTTCTCCACCAAGTAGTGACCTAGCTCATCATCATCTCCCAGGGGCATCAGTGGCACCCTCTGTGGCTGCTTGCAAGTATGTCAAACCACACTTGTTTCTTTCCATGCATAACCCTGACCCGCTTTGCATAGCAACTACTTTAGCATCCTATCTATTCCCACCGGCATAACCCTCATAAGAAGGTAGGGTCATGCACAATGCAAGTATCAATGAGGAAGTAACAGAGGCAACCAACCAACGTGGTTTACCATCTCATCATGATTCCGATGCAACAATAATAAGTGATATATGACATGCATAAAAAGGGTTTCATGGACATGGTCAAAGGGCTGCTTACTGTTGTAAGAAAGTCTTCGAGGTCTTCAAATATCTCTGGTCCAACTCCGAGCATTCCGTCTACTTCGTCAACTATCGTTGAAAGCAAGCATAATAAGCAACACAACAAGGCAGAAAATAAAAGTGCTCCAAAAATATTAATTTGACTTTTCTAGGACATCTCTGGTTATATGAAAATAACCAGAGTGGTTTAATTGGAATTGGATCAGTGGATATCTCTGAACATTTCAATATGATGGAATCAAGGGGTTTATGGATTTGCAAGAAGTCTACAGAAATATATTTTTGAAAAATGGGCAAAGGCACCCATTTAACAAACCATGATTTTAGAAGCATCTAGGAGTTGGTTTCACTGGATTTGGAGTTCAAATGAATTTCCTATGAATTTGCAAAGTTGAAAAATATGAAGAAATGGCTCATTGTTTTATGTGGTACAGAAAGTATTAAGAAAAATGTTCATAAACTAAGTTATGAACTTAGAAACATCTAGGAATTTGAATCATGGCATTTGGATCAAATTTGAGCCCTCTGTGATTTTCTAAAGTTCATCATGTAAATAGGAAAAATAGGATCTGATAAATATTTGTGAAGAAAAGGTCTACGGAAAAATGTGCATGTTGCACCTACAGGTAGATCATGATTTATAGAGTCACTAGAAATTTGAATCATCAAATTTGGAGCTCTGTTCAATTATTTATGGATTTTTGAAATTGACTGGAAAAGGAAAAAGGAAAAAGGTCTTAACCTTATCATGCATGCAGGCGAGATCTGAGACTGGGCGGCCCAGTGCATGAGGTGCCCAGGCGACGTCGATGGCGTACTCACAGGTGTATGTCTTTGCTCCGGGTAGACGCCTTCAGCGGAGGCCGTCTCCACTTACCCGGGGGCCCGGGGCCTTAGCCACTTACAGGCGGGTCCCGCTGGCAGGCCCTCCTCCTACCTCCCGCTCAAAACAGAGAAGGAGCAGGGGAGGCCGGCCGAGCAAGGTGCTGGAGCCCTTCCCGCGACTCCGGCCGTCCCCGGCGGCGGTCGGCATACCAACGGACTCGGGAGGTCGAGCCGAGCCCATCCATGGATGTCACGCAAGCTGGGGAGGACCGAGATGACAGTGGTCTTGACGCCGGCGGACGGGGTTTCGGGCGAGGTTTGGGCACGGCAAGGCGAGCACGGGAAGGAAAAATGGTGCACGGGGAGAGTTGGCGGTGGTGCTGGTGCTGCTCTGGAACAAAGAGGTGGGGAGGAGGGGCTCTCAGTGGCGCGAATTTAGGCGGAGGCCGACGGCATTGCTCCGGACATGGAGATGCAAGGAGGGCATGAGAAGAGGGATGGCTTGGTCCAGAGGATGCTCAGGAGAGAGGGAGGGCCAAAGGAGTAGAGAGGGGGCTCAGGGGTGGCCTTAAGTAGAAGGGGGCGAGGTGCACCGTGAGCTCATGCGCCGGTGAGGCTGTTGCCGTCGCTACAAGCCACGGGGGCTAACGTGGGCGTGTCCGGGTGTTTGTAGGGGTGGTCTACGCCAGAGGAAGGGAGAGAAGGAGCGGGAAGTGTTAGGGCGTGTGGCGTGTGAGCTCGTCCATTGGAGCTCTCGGGTGGCCGGCGCGCGTGCGAATGGAGGCAGTAGGAGGGAGAAGGAGGAGGGGGCCAGGGGCGTGGCGTGTTGTGGACGTCGAGGCACCTCGACTGGCGTGAGGGGGACGCCCGAGGCGGTCGGGGGACGCGGCGTCAACGGTCGAACGCCCTGCCAGGCGCTCCAGAGCGCGCCTTTGGCCGGCATCCGCGGCTTTTCCGCGCGCACTCACGCGTCCACTTGTGTCTAGCAGCTGCGGGGGGTATGGGCAAAAGCTTAGGAGAGCCTTGGATGCTCTGGAACGCCAAGGAGGGAGAGAGAGGCTGAGAGAGAGGGAGAATGCTGCTGCCCAGAGAAGAAAAATGGGTCCCTGCCCCCCTTCATCATTGCCTCTCGGGCAGGGAAGCACACCAGAGGTAGAGGGGGACTAGGAGGGGCTGTGGTAAAAAGTGGAGTCCATGGAGATTAGTGGAAGAGGCCAAAAATGGGATTTTGGTAAAGTGGCAGAAGGTGTTTGATGCTGGTTTGGACCAGAAGATGAGTCCCATTTGTCATGAGACTCCACAGGGTGAAATGGCACATATAATTAGGGCCTTCAACCAATCTTGAGTTCATTTGGGCAAAGTTGCCAATGCAACTTTTGTAAACCCTAGAAATTAGCAGAAATGGACTTGTGTAGATTTAGTTGAGCAAATCACTTCTCCTTGATGCACCACTTGGTGTGGTGGCCTCATTTGGTCATGTGATCATGCTCACAATAGTTGGGATCAAGGAGATAAAGTTGGTAGTACAAAGTAGTTCAAATTTGATTACGGCGAGGGGGTTTGGGGAATTTCATGGGGTTATATTATTCTCCATGACATGATACTTGCCAAGATCATCAAAACATGTCATATGTGACATGCTAGAATTTTCTTGGAATTTTGGAGAATATTTCCTGTAGAAATATTTCAAATCCTTGAAATGAGCAGAAATGGTTTTGGGAGGTTTTGTCCAATATTTTGATCATGACCATGTGTTGAAACTCGTATATATGGTAAATATATGTCCATTAGTCTCCCTAATTTTTCTCAAATATTTTTAACGCTTTAAAATAATTTTAACCTATTAAAGACCATTTCTGGACTTAACAAAAAGCCTTTAAATAAAATAGGAAAATAACTTTTAAAATTATATTTTTGTGGTTTATGGAAGTCCTATATCTAATAGGTTTCAAATATACTCTTTGAATTATTTTTCATACCCCAAATCAGGTACTTGTAGTGCAAACCTCAATTCAGGGGTTTTTGGAAAACTAATTTTTGGAAACACTATTTGGCCAAATTATTTTGTAAGAAAATACTATATTGCCCTATACACATGGCATGATCATTGGACAGAAGTTTGGGGCAAGGAGATGAAGTATATAAGGTGGAGTTGTGTTGACTTTAAAGAGCACTTGAAAACAAAGAGAGAAAAACCAACTCCAAATAAAAGCCAAATAATGCAAAAGTTTTTGTTGGTCCAAATTTTCATGCTTTATTAATGCAAAATGAAATGTTACAAAATGCAGGGTGTGACACTCCCCTACTACATCGGCCAGGATGACATGGAGAGGAGGAGCGGTGAAGAGGAGGCGCAGTGAAGATGGTGGTGAAGGCCTTGTCTCGTGAGCTTGTCTTGCCCTAGGGTGTTAGGGATTTTTATCTTTTATATATTTCTATCTTAATTATGTCGTTGGTTGTACCATGAACTTTTAATCTCTGTCATGTTATCCCCTAAGAACTATGTTATGCTTGCTAACCTTATTTGATATGTCGTTGGTTATCTGTGTTTTGCTTGCTATTTCTATCTTATTTGACGTGAGATATCGCTAGATGGATATGGTGCTGTACACGAGCCCTTTTGCTAAATCAATCAATGAAAGGGTATCCCTTAATGAAAACCATCAAGTTTTGGGGTTAGCCTTGTAAAAATGGTTGGAGGGTAGTCCATTCGTCTTGTTATATTCATGGTGTGTACTTGTGTAGGTCAAGTTTAAATGGCCCATTTAAAGTAGGGTCAAGTTTTCGCACGCGCGGATAATGGACTAGTTGAAGTGTCAAAAAGGAAACTAAAGCTAAAAAAATGAGCCATGTTGATGTTGAAAAGAAGAAGAAGAAGAAGAAGAAGAAGAAGAAAAGCTAAATTTTTTTGAATTGTTAGTGGACCTATTCCGTATATTGTATGAACAAAAACAAGCTAATTTTTGAATAGTTTTTGGCCTATGCTATGGTTTAGGACACCCTATGTTTTATGTAAGAAGTATGCTATGGTTGCTACTTTCTATGTTATGGATGTATGCTTGCTACGTGAGATATCGTTAGATGGATATGGTGCCGTAGCCGAGCCGTAGACATGCTCTCTAGATGGATATGGTGCTGTAGCCGATCCCTAGACATGCTCTCTAGATGGATATGGTGGCTAATGGTGCCACCGGACTTTATTTTAGACGTGGTTTCAGATGGATATCATGATCTACATAATTAAGTCTGGCATGCTCTTAATAACAAAACCAAAAACAAAAAATCGTGTACACAATATTTTTCTTGCAACAAAAACATGTTTATAATACCCGCGTGTCAAAAAATCAAAGTGTTGTGCCATAGGCTATATACAGAAGGAAATTGCCACGATGTGTACAAATAAATTTGACATGGGCAAGTACAATAATAAATCGATTTACCATCATGCACTATTTTTGTTCGGCATGGCAATAAATGGATTTACCATGGCAATAATCAAGGAAAAAAACAGAGCCAGCGCGTGCACTATTTTCTAGGCATCTTTTATCTTTGTGGGCCTTCGACACTCAATGCAATGAGACGGCCCAACCAGAGCTTAGTTTCAATTTGGGCCCTGGAACTACTTTTTTTTCTTCTGCGGTCGGTGTTGTCTAACGAAACTGAAGAAACTGAAAGTGTACAAAACTGACGAAACTGACATGATCCACAAATTAAGAAACACAGAGCATAGAGTACATGATCCACAAATTAAGCAACACGGAGCATAGAGCACATGATCCACAAATTTAAGCAAATCGTAGAGCACATGATCCACAAATTTAACCAAATCATAGAGCACATGACACCACACTAATAACATCTCTAACGAGTGATGACCAGCAAGTAAGAAATCCTAGAGCAACTACACAAAAATAAAAGGGATAAAATCCTAAAGCTATCAGATTCGCCTGCTTGTTCAACTGAATCATCTGCTTCAAGTTCTTGTTCATCTTCTTTAATTCCCCCTTCAGATCTGCATCCCCAACTGTCAGAGCAGCACTTTCAGAGACCAAATTCGTTGGTGCTGACGGCAGATTGAGCTCCCGGGTTGGGGCCCCATTGAATTGGATTCGCTTAACGTAGTCATCCAGCCATTCAAAATGTGTGCATTTCTTCATGATCTGAAATGAAAACATGAACCCTAAATCCTAGATCAAAAAAGAATTAAAAGCAAATAGAAAAATAAATCAGAGAAAAATCATGAGATCTAACCTGCCCCTCTGGCTTGCTCTCACATTTCACGAACTCACGCCCATAGTTGCCATTATTGACCTCCTTCGAAGTCAACCATATCAGTGGCGCGCTGCGTGGGCAATCAGGACATCGCTCCATGGGAAGTTGACCATACTGGGTCCACGAGGGGCGGGAGGCTGAAGTGGAGCTCGACATATCGCCCAAAGTCGCCGAAGAAGAAGAAGTAGAGGAGTGGCTCCTCTCTTCACTGGAGAAGAAGAAGCAGAGGAGGAGTGGCTCCTCTCATCGCCGCAGAATAAGAAGCAGAAGAAAGGGGAGGCACAACCAACAAGTCTTGCGGATGGCCCCACGATCCAACGATGCGGAGCCGTCCATGTGATCCAACGGCACGGAGCCTGCACGCAGCCTGCCCTCGGAATTCCTTCTAGATGACCACATCCGAGGGCTGTCGCTTGGCACTAGGGTATGACCGGATGGCTGACGTTTGGAGCTAGGGTTAGGCGAAACCGCGCGGGATTTAGAGGGGTTTTGAGCTGGTCAACGGGGTTTCCAAGGCTTTGACTGAGCATAAATAATTTAAAAAAAAATCAAAAAAATATGAAACCTTCGCCGTCCGTCGTTTTATAAGACACACTAACAAGGAAAAATACTAAACTTGGTATACAGACATTTACAAAAAAACTAGCTAGCATGATCGAGGTTAAATGAGCACCATTAATTTAAAAAAATAAAAAAAATATAAAACCTGCGCACAATGTTGTCTTGTGTGACATGTTACCAACCAAAAATCATAAACTTTTTCTATGGACATTTTCATGAAAAAACCTTCACACATATGAGCTATCACGTATAACGTTTCATAGAGACCAAGGAGAGGAGGTAGGGTTCCCTTCGGGTTTTGAAAATAAAAAAATAAAAAAATCACCAAAGCTTGATTTCAAAGTGAATAAGAAGGATCTGAACTTAGTTTTCCATTTTCATATTTTAAACGTGTTTTTAATGGTTTTCTATTAAAGTATATTTTTTAAAAAAAATGTAAAAATATAAAGATTAATTCAATAAATAGCGATTCTCGAATCTACACTATATAGATTGAATAATTGTTAATAAAAAATATTTGGCTCATTTGGAGTAGGTAAAAAGAACTTGATTACAAATGGGGCTGATTACCCTAGCTTGGGAGCTCATTTGGAGCACATTCTCATGACTACAAGTTTTACCACGCAAAAGAGATCAAATTGATCACCTAACCTTTATAATAGTTAAACAAACTTTGCAACTCATGCCATAGGGGAATGGACTTTAATTGTTGGTTCAAATTCAAAGTTTGCCTAAAATTAAAATTTTGCCTCGGTTTTGTATTCTACCTCAAATTTCACATCAAATTACAAATAAAATTATTACACCTTACAAGTTTTCACAGTAGTTCAAATTCACGACAGAATCCTTATTACAAATCCTTCAAGTTTAAAGTTTGTGACTTGCATTCAAGTTCAAATTCAAATCTTTGCCTTGCTCCTTGTGTTAGGGATGGGTTAACCGTCTTGCTTCTGGTTTCCCTGGCTGGGATATTTTGTGCTTTTGAAAGCTTTGTCTTGTTGCTTCTGATCTTCACTTTTGGTGGTGGCGGTTTTGTTGAGCTTTGACTGACCGAGCAAGTGATGACCAGATGACGGTCATCTGTGGGTTCACTAATCCTTAAAGGAACTTCAGACAAAATAACTTCCTCCTCTCTTATAGCTTCAAAACCTTCATAAGCCATGGTTTCAAATTCTGCATCAGATGATGGTTCAACCGATGAAGTTTCTTCCTCTCTAGGTATTTTCTGTCCTGTGCCTCTAATTAACCTAGACCTGGGTCAAAGATAAATAAGCTTAGCCGTCGATAAAAAAGATAACAAATGCAAAAAAAGGAAAGGTTGCACACGTACCAAGCTGCTACTTCAGTTGCTTCATTATCCTCTAAACTTGCTGCATTCTCCTCTGCTGCTGCATTCTCCTCTGCATTTGCTGCTGCAC
This sequence comes from Aegilops bicornis, assembly GCA_021605145.1. Taxonomy (NCBI): domain Eukaryota; kingdom Viridiplantae; phylum Streptophyta; class Magnoliopsida; order Poales; family Poaceae; genus Aegilops; species Aegilops bicornis. The sequence goes on from CM038675.1 coordinate 639,520,525, forward strand.
ATTGTTCCTCTTCTCCAAATGATGCATCAACTGGATTGGTACAACACCTAGCAATATGCATGCCCTAGGATACCACATCTTTTGCACTTATGTTTTTTTTACGCGACCCTCTTCACCAGCTCTTATCCTGTTTTTCCTTGGTCTTCCTGGTGGTCTAGTCAGTACAGGAGGACGGAGTTTGAACCCTGGGTCTACTATGTTCCATTGGTATTTTCCCAAGAGTGCAGGCACATTTTCAGCATAAGCAACCCTAAATTTGCTAACAGAGAAATATACAGAGCAATACGGATCAACTTCACCATCTTCACCTCCAATAATAGTCATGAGATGTACGACATGTATGCACGGCTTCCCGCGGATCTGCCATTGCCTACAACTGCATTCATTAGTTGCACGATTCACTGGATATCTCCATTCCATATTTTTACTGTCAGTGTATGTCACCTCAGCCTCATATGTCGACGGTCGAATGCATTTCATCCTTAGTCCTCTTGCCTTGGCATGCAATGCCTTAATCAGAGATGGGAGCATAAGATGGCCAACATATTGTGTTTCCGCAATTGTTTTACGAAGAGCCATCTTTATCATGATCATCTGCCTGATCTTATCAAATGCTTGCCACAACAAAAGCCCTTTCACTGACTTGAACTTTGCAATGAAACACTCAGCGAGGTTATTGGTCACACAGTCTACTTTGTAGATTTCATTGAATTTGCTTCTTGACCACACCTTCCCATGATGTTCATCCATGTACTCCTTCACCAAAGGATTGTGAGCATACAACACTCTCAAATGGTGCTCATGCTTCCTTAAGCTGCATGTGTATGATGCTGGCCATAGGTTCTCATCATAAACTTTGCCTCTGAATTTCTTTTTAAAATTCTGCGCTAGGTGTCGCATACATTCCCTATGTTCCACTCCGAGAATACAATTTCTACTGCAGTTTCTAAACCCTTGCAAGCATCTGTGTATAACTAAACATGAGGGTGTACCTATAATGTTGCGCAACTGCTGTAGAAACCAGAACCAACTCTCCTCGGACTCTACTTCCAACACACCAAATGCAACTGGGAATAGCCAATTGTGTCCATCAACTGCGGAAGCTGCTGCTAGCTGGCCTCTCCATCTTCCATTCAAACAAGTTGCATCAATAGCCAAATAGGGCCTACAACCATTCAGAAACCCCTGCCAGCAAGCCTTGAAACAAACAAAAGCCCTCCTGAAGCACTCCTTCTCCAGTGCCTTCCCTTTTAACTTGTACTTAACTGTATGCTTGTCAATCTCTACAACACTCCCTGGACTAGTTGTCTCCACTTCAGCTTTGAAGGTGTAAAGCAACTGAAAACTCTCATTCCATGGACCATTAATCCTATCAAGAGCCCTTTCCTTTGCATAAGAAATCCTCATGTAAGGTATATTAATCTTGTACTTCTCAAATAGCTTCCCATGGAGTGCTGTTGGACCAATTATTGGTATTTAATTTCTTTCACCCAATCCAAGATTGCATCTGCCACCCACCTAGTCTTTGCAAGCTTTGATTTGTCCTTTCCCCCTCCCCCTCTAGGTGGGCAAATGTGCCCGTGTGGGTTGCTTTTTATCTGAAATAAAATGAAAAATGATGTCAAATACAATTAAGAAACAGTACACATGATCTGAATATAGAATGGATAAATAATATAATATAATGATTCAGTTGTAATACCTGAATCAATTTGCTCTTTAGCATAGTGGATGCATGCAACCTCCACCTACACCTATCATAAGGGAAATGAACAGTGAATCTTCCTGGCTCACTCCTATCAACCTCACATGAGTTTTTTGTGAGAATGCAATATGTAGTCACTGCATTACGACAGTCCACCATCGATTCGAATACGGTTCCTGGAGTAAGCTCAGGATTCTCCCTGTTCCACTCAATTGTTGGCATGTCCTCACCATCATATTCTTGTAAAACTAGGAGTCGATGTTCTCCTCCCTCTCTTCATCGTCAGTGTCATCAAATCTAGCACGACTGCTAGGCTCCTCTGGATATTCATCTTCCTTTGCTGATCGACTCTATCTACCAGCCTGTGGAATAGAATCTCATCCTCATCATCATGTCGAGGCACTTCCTCGTCAGGCTCTGCATCTACTTCTACATCAGGTGTAGAAGGGGAGAGGAGAAGTGGCAGAATTAGCGGCAGCCGACATGTTGTGGCTTTCAAAACCACTAGGTTTACTTGGTCCCGACCTACAAGGAGTGCGAGGACGCTCGCTATTAGCAGATACAGATGATGTCTGAACACCCTTCCCCTTCAGGATACGTTGTTTGCGTGCCTGAAGTAAACCTGATCATTTGTCGGGCCGGGTCGGGTTCGGGCCGGGCTTGACAAAGCCCGAAGGAAAAATCCCAAGCCCGAGCCCGGCCCGAAGTACATGAACAGTAACACTTTTTAATTAAATTAATTAATTTCGAGATATTATATTAATTTATTATACTGATATTTTGAATAAAATATGTTTATATATATATTTCGAGCTTTATTCGGCCCGAATGTCGGGCTTCGGGTTCGGGCCGGCGGCTGGGTTGTCCATGACCAGGTCTAGCCTGAAGCACACCGATATGGATTTTACCGAAACGGTTGTCAGCATTCAAACTAAATAGCAATCCCAGATGCTCATCACAAGTTAATGGGACAAATCTCTGCTCGGTGCTGTCGAAATCTCAGTTCAACAACATCGGCAGGGCTCCACGGATACTCACAATAGAGTGCCTCACGGAAATCTGTGAACGAAACGCTGGTTTCTACCACTTTAGGATAGAAAACCCCAGAAATCAGACACGGTTTAGTTCCACGCAGCTTGCTAGTTTCCAGTCTAACCGCCAGCCGAAAAGCAATTGCAGGATCAACCCTATTTGATTGAAATAAGATAAAGGGCGTAGTTAGGCCTAAACTTTTCAGATAAATTGCACTGATTCACGCCAACGGTGGTCAAATACAACCTAATTTATGGACCTCCTAATCAATTTGAGAGGAAAATGATGCTTACCCAGGTGGAATCCATGAATTATCCGCCTTTGATTCGACCCAATCATCTCCACGGTCGATGGGCCAGATGGGGTGCTCCCCGGACATCGCTTCCTAATCCTAGATGGGGAGAGACGGTAGATGCGGCAGGAGCGGCACGACTACGGTGGAGGCAGCACGATAGCGGCGGAGGGGGCGGCGCAGAAGCGACTCAATCTGATTCAGGTTATAGTGAGGGGAACCCTACAGTGAGTGTCAGTTTCGCGGCCCTATGCGGCCCCACTATAACCTGAATGTGGACTCGTCCCCATGCGGCCCCACTCGTCAGAGTTAATGGTCAAGCCATTGACCCGACGGCAACGTCCGTCGTGACCAGTTCTGAGGGTTTCGGGCAAGGGAGTGGGGAAAAGTGAGCAAAAGTTAAGATCGTGGGGATGAATGAGTAGAACTAAGGAACCAGGGGCACAGAAATAAAAATCCAATAAAAATATAGCCACAAGTAAATTTACCGATAGACGAAGATGAAAGAGGGGATGCCTTCCGGGGCACCCCCAAGCTTAGGCTCTTGGTTGTCCTTGAATATTACCTTGCGGTGTGATATGTCTCCATCGCATCTACATTTCCTAACGCTTTTCCTCTTGGTTTCGACTCTAATTTGCATGATTTGAATGAAATTAACCCGGACTGACGTTGTTTTCAGCAGTACTACCATGGTGTTGTTTTTTGTGCAGAAAAAAAGTTCTCGGAATGGAACGAAACTTTGCGAGGATTTTTTATAAAATAAAAGAGAATTTATGGAGCCAAGAACCATTAGAGGGGGGCACCTGGGTGGGCACAACCCACCAGGGCGCCCCCTCCAGGCTGCCCAGGTGGGTTGTCCCCACCTGGTGGCCCCGCAGACCCTGAAATCGATGCTATAAAATCCTATTTTTCCAGAAAAAAATTAGGGACAAAGAATTATCGTGTTCCATGAGACAGAGCCGCCGCCGTCTCATGTTCTTCATTGGGAGGCCAGATCTGGAGTCTGTTTGGGGCTCCGGGGAGGGGGATCTTTGATCTTCATCATCACCAACCCTTCTCCATCGCCAATTCCATGATGCTCCCCACCGGGAGTGAGTAATTCCTTCATAGGCTCGCTGGTCAGTGAGGAGTTGGATGAGATTCATCATGTAATCGAATTAGTTTTGTTAGGGCTTGATCCCTAGTATCCACTATGTTCTGAGATTGATGTTGCTATGACTTTGCCATGCTTAATGCTTGTCACTTTGGGCCCGGGTGCCATGATTTCAGATCTGAAATGTTTATGTTATCACCATTATATCTATGTTTTGGATCCGATATTGCAAGTTATAGTCACCTACTACGTGTTATGATCCGGCAACCCCGGAGTGACAATAGTCGGGACACTTCCTGGTGAGATGATTGTAGTTTGAGGAGTTCATGTATTCACCGTGTGTTAATGCTTTGTTCCGGTTCTCTATTAAAAGGAGGCCTTAATATCCCTTAGTTTCCAATAGGACCCCGCTGCCATGGGAGGGTAGGACCAAAGATTTCATGCAATTTCTTTCCATAAGCACGTATGACTATTTACGGAATACATGCCTACATTATATTTATGAACTGGAGCTAGTGTCGTATCTGTTGGGGAACGTTGCAGAAAATTAAAATTTTCCTACGGTTTCACCAAGATCTATCTATGAGTTCATCTAAGCAACGAGTCAAGAGAGAGAGTTTGCATCTACATACCACTTGTAGATCGAGTACGGAAGGCGTTCGAGGGAGTGGTGATGATGAAGACGTTCCCAACGTGATTCCGATCACCGATGACCAAGTGCTGAACGGACAGCACCTCCGCGTTCAACACACGCAGACGGACGATGGCGTCTCCTCCGTCTTGATCCAGCAAGGATGAAGGAGAGGTTGAGGAAGACAACTCCAATGGCAGCACGACGGGCGTGGTGCAATTGGTACAGCAGTTCTCCGGCAGGCTTCGCCAAGCTCAGCGTGGAGAAAGAGAGGTGTTGGGGTGGGGTGGGGCGGCGCCTTCAAGGGGGGGTGCCGCCCTCCCCCCCCCCCTCTATTTATAGGAGGACGGGAGCGGGGGCCGGCCCCCTCTAGATGGCATCTAGAGGGGGGGGGGCGGCCAAGGGGAGGAGGAAAGGGGTGGCTTGCCCCCCATTGCCCCTTTAGGGTTTCCCCTCCCCAAGCCCTAGCCGCATGGGCCTAGGTGGGGAGGTGCGCCCAGCCCACCAGGGGCTGGCTCCCTCTCCCACTTAGCCCATGTGGCCCCGAGGGGTGGCCTCCGGTGGACCTCGGAACTCTCCGGTGGCCCCAGACATTACGTGCAGTATACCCCGAAACTTTCCGGAGTCCGTTTAACCACTTTCCATATATAAATCTTTACCTCCGGACCATTCCGAACTCCTCGTGACGTCCGGGATCTCATCCGGACTCGAACAACATTCGGTAATCACATACTTGTCTTCCTATTAACCCTAAGCGCCACCGAACCTTAAGTGTGTAGACCCTACGGGTTCGGGAGACATGCTGAACATGACCGAGACGCTCTCCGGTCAATAACCAACAGCGGGATCTGGATACCCATGTTGGTTCCCACACGCCTCGATGTTGTCATCGGATGAACCACGATGTCGAGGGTTCAAGCAACCCGTATGCTATTCCCTTTGTCGACGGTATGTTACTTGCCCGAGACTCGATCGTCGGTATCCCAATACCTCGTTTAGTCTCGTTATCGGCAAGTCACTTTACTGCATCCGTAATGCATGATCCGTGACCAGACACTTGATCACTTTGAGCTCATTATGATGATGCATTACCGAGTGGGCCCAGTGATACCTCTCCGTCATACGGAGTGACAAATCCTTGTCTCGATCCATGTCAACCCAACAGACACTTTCGGAGATACCTGTAATGCACCTTTATAGTCACCCGATTACGTTGTGACGTTTGGTACACCCAAAGCATTCCTACGGTATCCGGAGTTACATGATCTCACGGTCTAAGGAAGAGATACTTGACATTGGAAAAGCTCTAGCAAAGCGAACTACACGATCTTTGTGCTATGCTTAGGATTGGGTCTTGTCCATCACGTCATTCTCCTAATGACGTGATCCCGTTATCAATGACATCGATGTCCATAGTCGGAAACCATGACTATCCGTCGACCAACGAGCTAGTCAACTAGAGGCTCACTAGGGACGTATTGTGGTCTATGTATTCACACGTGTATTACGATTTCCGGATAATACGGTTATAGCATGAATAAAAGACAATTATCATGAACAAGGAAATATAATAATAATGCTTTTATTATTGCCTCTAGGGCATATTTCCAATAGTCTCCCACTTGCACTAGAGTCAATAATCTAGTTACATTGTGATGAATCGAACACCCATAGAGTTACGGTGTTGATCATGTTTTGCCCGCGGAAGAGGTTTAGTCAGCGGATCTGCGACATTGAGATCCGTATGCACTTTACAAATTTCTATGTCTCCATCACGAACGTTTTCACGGATGGAGTTGAAGCGACGCTTGATGTGCTCGGTCTTCTTGTGAAACCTGGGCTCCTTGGCAAGGGCAATAGCTCCGGTGTTGTCACGAGAAGAGTTTGATCGCCCCGACGCATTGGGTATGACTCTAGGTCGGTGATGAACTCCTTCACCCAAATTGCTTCATGCGCTGCCTCCGAGGCTGCCATGTACTCCGCTTCACATGTAGATCCCGCCACGACGCTTCGCTTGCATTTGCACCAGCTCTTGCTCCACCATTCAACATATACACGTATCCGGTTTGTGACTTAGAGTCATCCAGATCCGTGTCGAAGCTAGCGTCGACGTAACCCGTTACGACGAGCTCTTCGTCACCTCCATAAACGAGAAACATGTCCTTTGTCCTTTCAGGTACTTCAGGATATTCTTGACCGCTGTCCAGTGTTCCTTGCCAGGATTACTTTGGTATCTTCCTACCAAACTTACGGCAAGGTTTACATCAGGTCCGGTACACTGACATGGCATACATAATAGATCCTATGGTCGAGGCATAGGGGATGACGCTCATCTCTTCTTTATCTTTTGCCGTGGTCGGGCATTGAGCTGAGCTCAATTTCACACCTTGCAAGACAGGCAAGAACCCTTTCTTGGACTGATCCATTTTGAACTTCTTCAAAATCTTATCAAGGTATGTGCTTTGTGAAAGACCTATGAGGCGTCTCGATCTATCTCTATAGATCTTGATGCCTAATATATAAGCAGCTTCTCCAAGGTCCTTCATTGAAAAACACTTATTCAAGTAGGCCTTAATGCTGTCCAAGAATTATATATCATTTCCCATCAAAAGTATGTCATCTACATATAATATGAGAAATGCTCTGAGCTCCCACTCACTTTCTTGTAAACGCAGGCTTCTCCATAAGTGCTCAAGATAAACCCAAACGCTTTGATTATCTCATCAAAGCGAATGTTCCAACTCCGAGATGCTTGCACCAGCCCATAAATGGACCGCTGGAGCTTGCATACTTTGTTAGCGCCCTTAGGATCGACAAAACCTTCCGGTTGCATCATATCTGACTCTTCCTTAAGATAACCGTTAAGGAATGCTGTTTTGACGTCCATCCGCCATATCTCATAATCATAGTATGCGGCAATTGCTAACATGATTCGGACGGACTTAAGCTTCGCTACGGGAGAGAAAGTCTCATCGTAGTCAATCCCTTGAACTTGTCGATAACCCTTAGCGACAAGTCGAGCTTTTATAGATGGTGACATTACCATCCGCGTCCGTCTTCTTCTTAAAAATCCATTTGTTTTCTATCGCTCGCCGACCATCGGGCAAGTCAGTCAAAGTCCACACTTTGTTTTCATACATGGATTCTATCTCGGACTTCATGGCTTCTAGCCATTTGTTGGAATCTGGGCCCGCCATCGCTTCTTCATAGTTCGAAGGTTCATTGTTGTCTAACAACATGATTTCCAAGACAGGGTTGCCGTACCACTGCAGTGCGGAACGTGTCCTAGTGGACCTAATGAAGTTCAAGAGCAAGTTGATCCAAAATACCTTGATCATCATCATGAATTTCCTCTTCATTGGTGTAGGCATCACAGAACATTTTCTGAGCTGCACTACTCTCTGTTCAAGAGGTAGTACTTCATCGAGTTCTACTTTCCTCCCACTTATTTCTTTCGAGAGAAACTCTTTTCCGAAAGGATCCGTTCTTGGCAACAAAGATCTTGCCCTAGGATCTTAAGTAGTAGGTATACCCAATGGTTTCTTTAGGGTATCCTATGAAGACGCATTTTTCCGACTTGGGTTCGAGCTTTTCAGTTTGAAGTTTCTTGACATAAGCATCGCATCCCCAAACTTTTAGAAACGACAGCTTAGGTTTCTTTCCAAACCATAATTCATACGGTGTCGTCTCAACGGACTTAGACGGTGCCCTATTTAAAGTGAATGTAGCTGTCTCTAGAGCGTATCCCGAAATGATAGCGGTAAATCGGTAAGAGACATCATAGATCGCACCATATCCGATGAGAGTGCGATTACGACGTTCGGACACACCGTTCTGTTGAGGTGTTCCAGCGGCGTGAGTTGTGAAACGATTCCACATTTTCTTAAGTGTGTACCAAATTCGTGACTTAAATATTCTCCTCCACGATCCGATCGTAGGAATTTTATTTTTCGGTCACGTTGATTCTCTACCTCATTCTGAAATTCTTTGAACTTTTCAAAGGTCTCGGACTTGTGTTTCATTAAGTAGACATACCCATATCTACTCAAGTCATCTCGTGAGAGTGAGAACATAACGATATCCTCCATGAGCCTCAACGCTCATTGGACCGCACACATCGGTATGTATGATTTCCAACAAGTTGGTTGCTCGCTCCATTGTTCCGGAGAACGGAGTCTTGGTCATCTTGCCCATGAGGCATGGTTCGCATGTGTCAAATGATTCATAATCTAAAGACTCCAAAAGTCCATCAGCATGGAGCTTCTTCATGCGCTTGACACCAATGTGACCAAGGCGGCGATTACCACTAATATGTGGGACTATCGTTATCAACTTTACATCTTTTGGTATCCACGCTATAAACATGTGTAATACTACGTTCGAGATTCATTAAGAATAAACCATTGACCATCGGAGCATGACCATAAAACATATCTCTCATATAAATAGAACAACCATTATTCTCGGATTTAAATGAGTAGCCATCTCGCATTAAACGAGATCCAGATACAATATTCATGCTCAAACTTGGCACCAAATAACAATTATTAAGGTTCATAACTAATCCCGTAGGTAAATGAAGAGGTAGCGTGCCGACGGCGATCACATCGACTCTGGAACCATTCCCGACGCGCATCGTCACCTCGTCCTTTGCCAGCTTTCGCTTATTCCGCAGCTCCTGCTGTGAGTTACAAATATGAGCAACGGCACCGGTATCAAATACCCAAGAGTTACTACGAAAATCGGCAAAGTACACATCAATTACATGTATATCGATATACCTTTGGTGTTGCCGCCTTCTTGTCCGCTAAGTATTTGGGGCAGTTCCGCTTCGATGACCCTTCCCTTGCAATAAAAGCACTTCGGTTTCAGGGCTTGGGTCCATTCTTTGACTTCTTCCGGCAACTTGCTTACCGGGCGCAGCAACCTCCTTGCCGTCCTTCTTGAAGTTCTTCTTACCCTTGCCCTTCTTGAACTTAGTGGTCTTATTGACCATCAACACTTGATGTTCTTTCTTGATTTCAACCTCGGTGACTTCAAAGATAGAGAACACTTCAGAATGGTCTTTACCATCCCCTGCATGTTGTAGTTCATCACGAAGCTCTTGTAGCTTGGTGGGAGCGATCGGAGGATTCTCACAATGACCGCCTCATCGGGGAGGTTAATATTCAATTTGGGTCATACGGTTGTGCAACCTTGACATCTTCAAGATGTGCTCACCGACGTAACTGTTTTCCTCCATCTTACAACTATAGAACTTGTCGGAGATGTCATATCTCTCGACCCGGCGTGAGCTTGGAAAACAAGTTTCAGCTCCTCGAACATCTCATATGCTCCGTGATGCTCAAAACGCTTTTGGAGCCCGGTTCTAAGTCAGAAAGCATGCCGCCTTTGAACGAGGGAGTAATCATCGGTAGCGAGTTTGCCAAGCATTCATAATGTCTTGGTTCTTCCGGGACGGAGCGTCACCTAGCGGTCCTTCTAGGACATATTGTTTCCGGCAGCTATGAGGATGATCCTCGTGTTCCGGACCCGATCCGTATAGTTGCTTGCCGTCATCTTTCAGCTTGGTTTTCTCTAGGAGCAGCGTTGAAGTTCAAGTTGACATGAGCGTTGGCCATTTGATCTACAAGACATATTATGCAAAAGTTTTAGACTAAGTTCATGATAATTAAGTTCATCTAATCAAATTATTTCAATGAACTCCCACTCAGATTAGACATCCCTCTAGTCATCTAAGTGTTACACTATCCGAAGTCGACTAAGCCGTGTCCGATCATCACGTGAGACGGACTAGTCATCATCGGTGAACATTCTCATGTTGATCGTATCTTCTATACGACTTCGTGTTCGACCTTTCGGTCTCCGTGTTCGAGGCCATGTCTGCATACATGCTAGGCTCGTCAAGTAAACCCTAAGTGTTTTCGCGTGTGTAAATCTGTCTTACACCCGTTGTATGTGAACGTAAGAATCCATCACACCCGATCATCACGTGGTGCTTAGAAGCGACGAACTTTAGCAACGGTGCACGATTAGGGAAACACTTCTTGAAATTGTTGTAAGGGATCATCTTATTTACTACCGTCGTTCTAAGTAAACAAGATGTATAAACATAATAAACATCACATGCAATTATATATAGTAGTGACATGATATGGCCAATATCATAAAGCTCCATTGATCTCCATCTTCGAGGCTCCATGATCATCTTGTCACCGGCATGACACCATGATCTCCATCATCATGATCTCCATCATTGTGCCTCCATGAAGTTGTCACGCCAACGACTACTTCTACTTCTATGGCTAACGCGTTTAGGAATAAAGTAAAGTAAGTTACATGGCGTTCTTCAATGACACGCAGGTCATACAAAATAAAGACAACTCCTATGGCTCCTGCCGGTTGTCATACTCATCGACATGCAACTCGTGATTCCTATTACAAGAAAATGATCTCATAAATCAAAATATCCCATTAATCAATCATCACAACTTGTCAATATCACATCAAATGTCAATCGCTGCAAAAAGAAGTTAGACGTCCTCTAATTGTTGTTGCATCTTTTACGTGGCTGCAATTGGGTTCTAGCAAGAACGTTTTCTTACCTGCGAATAACCACAACGTGATCTTGTCAACTTCTATTTACCCTTCATAAGGACCCTTTTCATCGAATCCGCTCCAACTAAAGTAGGAGAGACAGACACCCGCCAGCCACCTTATGCAACTAGTGCATGTTAGTCGGTGGAACCGGTCTCACGTAAGCGTACGTGTAAGGTTGGTCCGGGCCGCTTCATCCCACAATACCGCGGAAGCAAGATAAGACTAGTAGCGGCAAGTAAATTGACAAGATCCACGCCCACAACTAAATTGTGTTCTACTCGTGCAATAGAGAACTACGCATAGACCTAGCTCATGATGCCACTGTTGGGGAGCGTTGCAGAAAATAAAAAAATTCCTACGGTTTCACCAAGATCTATCTATGAGTTCATCTAAGCAACGAGTCAAGAGAGAGTTTGCATCTACATACCACTTGTAGATCGAGTAATGGAAGCGTTCGAGGGAGTGGTGATGATGAAGACGTTCCCAACGTGATTCCGATCACCGATGACCAAGTCTTTGAACGGACAGCACCTCCGCGTTCAACACACGTACGGGACGATGGCGTCTCCTCCGTCTTGATCCAGCAAGGATGAAGGAGAGGTTGAGGAAGACAACTCCAATGGCAGCACGACGGTGTGGTGCAATTGGTACGGCAGTTCTCCGGCAGGGCTTCGCCAAGCTTCGGCGTGGAGAAAGAGAGGTGTTGGGGAGGGAGGGCTGCGCCTTCAATGGTGTGTGCAGCCCTCCCCCACCCCTCTATTTATAGGAGGAAGGGAGAGGCGGCCCCTCTAGATGGCATCTAGAGGGGGGCGCGGCCAAGGGAGGAGGAAAGGGGTGGCTTGCCCCTGCCGGGGGGCGCCTTGCCCCTTTTAGGTTTCCCTCCCAAGCCCTAGCCGCATGGGCCTAGGTGGGAGGTGCGCCCAGCCCACCAGGGGCTGGCTCCCTCCCACTTAGCCCATGTGGCCCCCCGAGGGGTGGCCCCTCGGTGGACCTCGGAACTCTCCGGTGGCCCCAGTACATTACAGTATACCCCGAAACTTTCCGAGTCCGTTTAACCACTTTCCATATATAAATCTTTACCTCCGGACCATTCCGGAACTCCTCGTGACGTCCGGGATCTCATCCGGACTCCGAACAACATTCGGTAATCACATACTTGTCTTCCTATTAACCCTAGCGCCACCGAACCTTAAGTGTGTAGACCCTACGGGTTCGGGAGACATGCAGAACATGACCGAGACGCTCTCCGGTCAATAACCAACAGCGGATCTGGATACCCATGTTGGTTCCCACACGCTCCTCGATGTTGTCATCGGATGAACCCACGATGTCGAGGGTTCAAGCAACCCCGTATGCTATTCCCTTTGTCGACGGTATGTTACTTGCCCGAGACTCGATCGTCGATATCCCAATACCTCGTTTAGTCTCGTATCGGCAAGTCACTTTACTGCACCGTAATGCATGATCCCGTGACCAGATACTTGATCACTTTGAGCTCATTATGATGATGCATTACCGAGTGGGCCCAGTGATACCTCTCCGTCATACGGAGTGACAAATCTGTCTCGATCCGTGTCAACCCAACAGACACTTTCGGAGATACCGTAATGCACCTTTATAGTCACCCGATTGCCAGTGACGCTTTGGTACACCCAAAGCATTCCTACGGTATCCGGAGTTACACGATCTCACGGTCTAAGGAAGAGATACTTGACATTGGAAAAGCTCTAGCAAAGCGAACTACACGATCTTTGTGCTATGCTTAGGATTGGGTCTTGTCCATCACGTCATTCTCCTAATGACGTGATCCCGCTGTCAATGACATCGATGTCCATAGTCGAAACAATGAATATCTGTCGACCAACGGGCTAGTCAACTAGAGGCTCACTAGGGACGTATTGTGGTCTATGTATTCACACGTGTATTACGATTTCCGGATAATACAGTTATAGCATGAATAAAAGACAATTATCATGAACAAGGAAATATAATAATAATGCTTTTATTATTGCCTCTAGGGCATATTTCCAACAGTATCACCCTAGGTTATAACTGTCACATGATGAATATCATCCAACAAATCATCGATCCAATGCCTACGATTTTCCTACATATTGCTCCTGCTAAGTTACTACTGCTATTGTTACTGTTGCACTTGCTACAAAACTACTACTATCACTGTTACCTTTACTATTGCTGCTGCTACTATTATCAAAACTATCATACTACTTTGGCACTGATCACTTTGCTGCAGATAATTAATCTCCAGGTGTGGTTGAATTGACAGCTCAGCTGCTAATACTTACAAATATTCTTTGGCTCCCCTTGTGTCGAATCCATAAATTTGGGCTGAATACTCTACCCTCGAAAACTGTTGGGATCCCCTATACTTGTGGGTTATCAAGACCTTTTTCTGGCATCATTGCCGGGGAGCATAGCTATATTTGTTGAGTCACTTGGGATTTTTATCAATTTATCACTATGAAGAATCTGAAGGATGCTAAGACCAAGATTTTTCCCTCTAAGACGAGGGGAGTTAAGTAACTGCCATCCAGCTACGCTTTAGATTCACATTCTGTTATAAGTAAACTTGCAACAACACCACATGCTATTAATCTTGATATGTCACAAGTTATTGATGATGCTGCCTCTGCTATGAATGATGCTTATGATGATGCTAGTGCCTTGCTTGATGATAATGTGCCACTAGGTGAATTTCTTGATGAACAAATTGCTAGAGTAAGATAGCATGATATTGTTGAAACTGATGATGAGCTTGAAATTGAAAATCATGAAACACCTATTAGAACTAGGCTTCCTAGATATGAATTGCCCAAGGTACCGGAAGGTTATGTTATGGGTGAAGAAGCAATTAGAGATATTCTTGCTTGTAAGGATAGAGATGATCTAGAGAAATTATTATGCAAGTATAAAGAGAGATCTTTGAATGCTAAAATGAAATGTGATCCTAAGTTTGCTACTTCACCTATCTTTGTTGATGATAAAGATTATGAATTCTCTGTCGACCTAGAGTTAATTACATTGGTTGAATCTGATCCTTTTCATGGTTATGAAACTGAAACTGTTGTGGCACATCTTACTAAGTTGAATGACATAGCCACCCTTTTTGCTCATGATGAGAAGATTCACTATTACTATGTTCTCAAATTATTTCCGTTCTCATCATTCAAGGGTGATGCTAAAGCTTGGTACAATACTCATGTTCCTGGTTTGTGCATAGTCCCCAGGATATGATTTATTACTTCTCTGAAAAATATTTTCCTGCTCATAAGAAACAAGCTGCCTTACAAGAAATATTTAACTTTGTGCATGTTGAAGAAGAGAGTCTCCCACAACCTTGGGGGAGGCTTCTCCAATTGCTTAATGCTTTGCCTGATCATCCTCTTAAGAAAAATGAAATACTTGATATCTTCTATCTTTGGACTAACCGATGCTTCTAGGGATTTCCTAGATAGTTGTGCTGGTTGTGTTTTCAGGGAACGAACTATTGGGCAAGCTGAAGAATTATTGAATAACATATTGAAAACTTATGATGATTGGACTCCTCCTGAGCCACAGCTTAAATCCACTCCGAAGAAGAGGGGTATCTTATATCTCAGTCCTGAAGATATGCAAGAGGCAAAGAAATCTATGAAAGAAAAAGGTATTAAAGTTGTGGATGTCAAAAATTTACCTCCTATTGAAGAAATACATGGGCTTGATACACCACCACCACCTAAGGTGGTAGAGGTAAATTCTCTAATGAAATTCAATGATAATGATAATCCTCATAATATGCACCCTAGCCAATGCCTTTATGAGTTTGAAAATTACATTAGAAAGCAAGATCACTTCAATGCAAATGTTATGAAACAATTGAAATACAATTATGATATGATTGCTCTTTTGAGTGACTTGTTATTTAGAATCTCCAGTGATGTTAGAGGTGTAGGGCAACATGCCTCTATGGTTCAAACTCAACTAGAACAGGTTGCTAAATCTCAAAGAGAATTGCTTGATGAAATGAATAACAACATACATGACTTTGTTGTTAGAGTAGCAACCAGAGGAGGTAAAATGACTCAGGAACCACTTTATCCTGAGGGGCACCCAAAAAGAATTGAGCAGGATTCACAAAGGAATAATACCGCTGCACCTAGTCCGTCTAAAAAGAAGAAGAAAAAGAAAAATGATAGGACTTTGCATGCTTCTAGTGAACCTGAAGGAGAAAAACCTCCTGATAATGACAATAATCTTTCTATTTTTGATGCTGAAACTCAATCTGGTAATGAACATTCACCTAGTGATAATGAAAATGAAATGATGATGTTCATGAAGATACTCAACCAAACAATGAAAAAGAACCAGATAATGATGTTGAAATAGAACCAGTTGTTGATCTTGATAACCCACAATCTAAAAATAAAAGATACGATAAAAGAGACTTTGTTGCTAGAAAACACGGTAAGGAAAGAGAACCCTGGGTTCAAAAACCTATGCCCTTTCCACCTAAGTCAACTAAAAATAAAGATGATGAAGAATTTGAACGCTTTGCTGAAATGGTGAGGCCCGTCTTTTTGCGTACTCGCTTGACTAATATTTTGTAAATGCCTCCTTATGCAAAGTACATGAAAGACATCATTACCAATAAGAGAAAAATACCGGAAGCTGAAATCTCCACCATGCTTGCTAATTACACTTTTAAAGATGGAGTACCTAAAAAACTTGGAGATCCGGGAATACCAACTATACCTTGCTCCATCAAAAGAAATTATGTGAAAACTGCTTTATGTGATTTGGGAGTTGGTGTTAGTGTTATGCCTTTCTCTTTATATAAAAGACTTGATTTGAATGAACTCACACATACTGAAATATCTTTGCAAATTATTGATAAATCAGCTGCCATATTGATAACCCACAAGTATAGGGGATCGCAACAGTTTTCAAGGGTAGAGTATTCAACCCAAATTTATAGATTCGACACAAGGGGAGCCAAAGAATATTTGTAAGTATTAGCAACTGAGTTGTCAATTCAGCCACACCTGGAGATTAATTATCTGCAGCAAAGTGATCAGTAGCAAAGTAATATGATAGTTTTGATAGCAGTGACAGCAACAATAGTAACGGTAACAGTGATAGCAGTATTTTTGTAGCAAGTGCAACAGTAACGATAGCAGTAGTAACTTAGCAAGAACAATATAACATAAATTTGTAGGCATTTGATCTATGACTTGTTGGATGATATTCATCATGAGACAGTTATAACCTAGGGCGATACAGCACTAGCTCCAGTTCGTCAATATAATGTAGGCATGTATTCCGTAAATAGTCATACATGCTTATGGAAAGAACTTGCATGACATCTTTTGTCCTACCCTCCCATGGCAGCGGGTTCCTATTGGAAACTAAGGGATATTAAGGCCTCCTTTTAATAGAAAACCGGAACAAAGCATTAACACATAGTGAATACATGAACTCCTCAAACTACGATCATCACCGGGAGTGGTCCTGACTATTGTCACTCCGGGGTTGCCGGATCATAACACGTAGTAGGTGACTATAACTTGCAAGATCGGATCTAGAACATGGATATAATGGTGATAACATAAACGGTTCAGATCTGAAATCATGGCACCCGGGCCCAAAGTGACAAGCATTAAGCATAGCGAAGTCATAACAACATCAATCTTAGAACACAGTGGATACTAGCCATCAAGCCCTAACAAAACTAACTCGATTACATGATGAATCTCATCCAAGTCCTCACCGACCAGCTAGCCTACGAAGGAATTACTCACTCCCGGTGGGGAGCATCATGGAATTGGCGATGGAGAAGGGTTGGCGATGATGAAGAGCGAAGATCCCCCTCTCCGGAGCCCCAAACGGACTCCAGATCTGGCCTCCCGATGAAGAACAGGAGGTGACGGTGGCTCCATCTTGTGGAACATGATAATTCGTTCTCCCTGATTTTTTTCTGGAAAAATAGGATTTTATAGCATCGGTTTCGGGGTCCGCGGGGCCACCAGGTGGGGACAACCCACCTGGGCGCGCCTGGTGAGGGGGGCGCACCCTGGTGGGTTGTGCCCACCCAGGTGCCCCCCTCCGGTAGGTCTTGGATCCAGAATTATCTTATTTGATATAAAAATTCCTTGCAAAGTTTCGTTCCATTCCGAGAACTTTTTTTCTGCACAAAAACAACACCATGGTAGTTCTACTGAAAACAACATCAGTCCGGGGTTAGTTTCATTCAAATCATGCAAATTAGAGTCCAAAACAAGAGGAAAAACGTTAGGAAAAGTAGATACGTTGGAGACATATCAACTCCCCCAAGCTTAGACCTTTGCTTGTCCTCAAGCAATTCCGTTGATAAACTGAAAGTGAAAAAGAAAAACTTTTACGAACTCTTTTGCTCTTATTTGCATAAATAAGCTTAAACAACACCCAGGTTTTCAGCCAATCATTATAACTAACCATGCCAACAATAACTCTTAAAAATTATATTGACTCACATCAATGACATAATCAACCAACGAGCAATAATAAGACATCTCAAACAGCAACACGTTGTCAAAACAACCATGATATAATATGACAATAGTGGTATCTCGCTAGCCCTTTATGAGACTGCAAAACATAAATGCAGAGCACCTCCAAAGTTCAAGCAGCGACTAGACATTGTAATTCATGGTAGAAAAGATCCAGTCATGATGCACCCAACATTAGTTACACACAATGCATAAGCATGACAGCGGTGCTCTCAGGTTTTGGCGCTTATTTTAGAAGGTGATGACACAACATAAAAGTAAATAGACAGTCCCTTCAGAGAGGGAAGCAGTGTTTTGCAGAGGTGCCAGAGCTCAAGTTTATAAAACAGAGGTAAATGATATTTTGAGACATGCACCCTTCTCATTTACTTCACGACCATCGACTATCAATATCTTCCATTCTAAACACGTTAGTGGCGGTTCCCAAGTGATAAAGTAAAGGTTTTGACTCCATTGGGAGTTTTTGTTTGATTATTTTGTAAGCTCTTTTCTTTTTGCAGTTTGGGACTGGGCATCCCTATTACCGCCCTTTTCTCGTGCGATGGCGAGTGAATAAACACTTGACCTGAGAATATCCCGCTTAGCATGAAAGATACCGACCACCTCCTGTCATTCCATGAACGATCCAGGCACACAAAAAGGTTATTTATTTGAAGTTTTTAGAGGTGGCACATGCAAATTTACTTAGGATGGCAGGGTAATACCACATATAGGTAGGTATGGTGGACTCATCTGGAATAACTTGGGTTAAAGATTTTTTATGTACAAGCAGAATTCCCACTTAGTACAGGCGAAGGCTAGCAATAGGTTGAGAAGCGGCCACCTAGAGAGCAACAACGGTCACGAACATGCATTATGCATAAGTAACATTGGACACTAGCATGAGTAGGATATGAACACCATGAACATAAATATCATAGAGGCTATGTTGGTTTTGATTCAACTACATGCATGAACATGTGCCAAGTCAAGCCACTCGAACATTCAGAGGAGGATACCATATCATCATACTACATCACAGTCATTTTAACGCAATGTTAATATCTAAGATAAATCATTATCCACTCCTAGCTACGGATGCATGGCATGAGAAACTATAATCTCTAATTGTCATTGCAAACATGTTTAATCATAATCGCCTGAATCATGGATACTAGGTTAAACATATTTACACAAACAGAACAAGTCGAGTTCATACCAATTTTTCTCTGCCACGGCCAGTTCATCGAATATCATCATTATTGCCTTTCACTTGCACGACCGACGATATGAAAATAATAATAGTGCAAGAATGTCGTGGACTAAGCTGGAATCTGCAAACATTTTATTCAACGGGAAAAGACGAGGTAAAATTGGCTCTTTATTAGATCAACAGTTATTCATATGAGAGCCACTCAACATTTTCATCGTGGTCTTCTCCTTGGTACGACTTAAATAAAAAAAGAAATTCAGAGAAACACACTGAAATATTTTTGGAGTTTTTGGTTTTCTTGAACAAGCAAATTAAAGGGAAAAGCAAAAACGAGAAAAACTATTTACACGAGAAAGCTCCCAACAAGCAAAAGAAGAACAAAGAAATCTTTTTGGGTTTTCTTTTTAGTGCTACTACTAAGCATGCATAGGAAGTAAACTACTACAACTAATATTTTTGGTTTTTCTAATGTTTTTCAAACACACAAAGAAGAAAGCATGAGAATAAAATTAAGCATGGATAATACAATGAAAAAGTGTGAAACCAACAACTGGAATGAAATGTGTGAATATGAATGTAATATCGGTGAGAAACACGTACTCCCCCAAACTTAGGCTTTTGACCTAACTTGGTAATCGATCAGTAATCTGGATAGTAGTTGGGGTACTGAGGAGCGGGCATCCACTCATCCCACTGCTGAGGCTCCTCCTCTGCCTCTGCAGCAGCCTGAGCGTTCCGGTAGGCGATGATGTCCGCAGGCATAATCCTATATCCTCCCTTGGCAATAGGATCAGACAAAGCAGGAGCAGGCAATGGAATAATATCATGAGTTTCAATGCTAAAAACCAGGTTATAAGGAATAGGAATGTTGGGATAATCTCGTGCAACAAAATGGTGATGTTCCATGGCTGCATGGTCTAGGTAAACCTTGGTCAGAGGGTAATCATGAGGGCGTATCTCAACATTAAAGTGAGCTGCCAAACGAGTAGCAAAAATACCACCATGTATTTTACCCTTGGACTTATTAATGTGGAGGCGACGAGCCACAATAGCTCCCAAACTATAAGTGTTGTCGCCCTCTAGTGCCCGAAGTAAAACGGCAAGGTCTGGTGAACTAAGTGCACCCACCTTCTCTCTAGCAAGTTGTAACATTCCAATTTTTTCCAAAATTTGGAATGTTAATAATAAGATATTATTGAGTGAATTGCTATGATTTTCATGGAAAATTAAAACCTTTTGATTCTTGTTCCAAATATTTCATCCAATTGCTTTTCTTTTGGACACCTATGAAATATTTTGAAACCACAAATAAAAATATGGAGTGGGAATAAAATGACTTCCTCAAAATGTGGCGAATAAATATTTCATTTGAAGTTCTTTTGAATTTTGGATTTCTATTTGAAGATGGATCTTATTTGGAGTTATAGTGTCATATAAATATTTCCAAATTACTAAATAAATAAATACAAATGAGAGGAGATAATATGGCTTCTCCAGAACTATGATTGGAAGTATTTAATATTTCTTCTTTGGATTTTTTGGCATTCATAAGATACTAAGAACTATGTTGGTAAAATTATGAAGCCTATAGTGCATTATCGAAACATGTACGTACACAAAATTATTGCTTATTATTTATGAAACCACTTTTCCTAGGCTAGAAATAATCAATCAGAATATGTGAACATTTTTCTCAGATCTAAATAATAATTCTGAGAGAGCGAGCAATTTATCCATTGATTATCTAGCCTAATATTGTTATTAGTTATGCTTTCTCTCTATCAGCCCATCTAGCCCATCCATCTCTGCTATTGTTTTTTTTCTCTTTGCCCTTGGGCCACCTTTCCTACTAAGGCCCATTTCTCCTTCACTTAGCGCAGGCCCATGCGCTGGTCTTCTTCTACCTCTCTGTTCCTTCAATCTTCAGGAACACAGTGAGACAGGCATGGCACCTCCACCTCTTCCTCTCCCTCTAGTGCTAACCGCAGCCATCCTTTCAACTTGCCACCAACACGAAAATTAAAGAGGAATGTCAGGAGAACTCATTCAGGAAATTAAAACTCAACTTCGTTGCTTTAATTGGACGAACGGATCCGTGAAACGTTCCTGCACAATCAGCCATTAAAGGCCACGATGAGCCCCTTGATCTGCCTGTACCGACCTTCCCTGACCCTCTATATAAGCTTAGGGCGTCGCCCATAATCTCCTCATTCGAAGCCCTCTCCTTTGGGAGCATATACCCCTGCCCATCGTCGTAAATTGCTCGCCGGAGTTGCTTGACACCGCGGCTGTTCGCGGAAGTTTCCGGCAAGTTCGAGGTGAAGCAGACATTCTAACTCTTCCATTCTTCATATCTCGATATTGCGCATCTTATGGACCCTGTTTTATTTTGAAAACTCGCAGCCGAAGCACGAGTTCTTCGTTGTCCGCTTTCGGCCGGAGTTGCGCCCAACTCCGGCGACATCTAGCAGCCACCTGAAGGCGAACCAGGAGCCTACGTCGTGTTCTGGAGACTCACCCCGACTTACTCTCCCTTGTTGCCGGAGATCACCGCATCACCTCACGTCCGAGCCGCCGCTGCCAGCCATCTCCATCTCCGGTGAGGCCAGGCCTCTTTCTCTGTTAAAAAAACGAAACAGTATTAGCCTATAGAATTCTGCCACGTGGCGACTCTTTTTCTTACCTCGTTTCTTTTCCAGAAAATTAGCCCAACTTAGAAAAATCACATCTTTTAAACCGCTTATCCAAATTTGACAAATAAGATATCCCTAGATAGCTGCAGACCTCTAGTTTATTATAAAAATTATAAATCTCACTTTTGCGCAAATTAAAATTTAGTTTAGATTTAAATACGAATTTGAGTAATTTTGCTATATCTTTTATTCTGTAAACCATATAAAAATGTTTTATATATGGAAGTTGGACCTTAGGACCTAACCTTTCTGTTGGACGGAGGGATTAGTTTTCCAACATAGTTTAGATGCTGTTTTATCATCAACACCTTGGTTTGACCTTCTTGGATCATCATTTAATAACTTAATTAAAATTAAATTTGACTATAGGGTAAAACTCTTAGATTGATCCCTAGGGAACCTCTCTGGACATTTGATATCACCACAAAACTCTGAAGTTACAAGATTAAGGATTTAATCCTTTTATCTTGAAACTTATGCCACGCCAGTTTTATTTAACCCAAGTCAAATATTCCGATTAATCTCATGATAGAATTTGTTGTAAGAACTTGTCTCACAACCCATCTTCTATATCAAACCAAGATCTTCACTTAGTATTATTTCCAACCCTAGAATATTACTATGTCATATTTTCTTCCAAGACCACACCTGATTCTATATCAACCCTAACAGTGCCCTAGAAATTATGATAGTGGCAATCGAATAATTTGTGTTGTTATTTGGATTTTCATTTGGATGTTATTTGTGTGTTGAATGCTTGCTTGAATCATTGTTATGTGAATGTGGATATGCCGAGTGTCTTACTTGAGTTATTTATCGCGTTAGATTGGGACGAGTGCGAAGGTGAATTCTACAAGGAGGTAGAACCTTGTGACTACGAAACCGAAGGCAAGTTGCAAATTGATCATGCTTCGACCTATATTTTCATACTATGCATAACTCTTTAAATTTTAATACTATGCATGTTTTATAATTTTTTTGCAAAGTATTATATTTAGCTAGAGCCATAGGTTCAAGACTCATCATTGGCCACGCTTGCACAAAATGGGTGGGATGAAAACCAAACTTGTTTTAAACTTTAAACTTGCTCTCTTTGGAGCAAAGTTTTGAGAAAATCTTTTTAAAACAAAATTATATATTGTTTACTCCCTGGGCGGAATGGTATGACGGGAGCGTCTACAAGTGATTGCGCCCATCGGGGTCTTGCAGTGAATGCGCCCGACTGGGGTCTTGCACACAGGTTTTTGGTGGGGACCGCCGTCCAGGGGACTGAGATCTTCCAAGTACAGTTGATGTAGCTTCCAGTACAGCCACATGCTACTATGGGCTCTGGCTTAGCTTAGTACTAATGGGAAACCCTACCCCAGGACCGCCATCGGAGAGAGGCTTTCGTCTGCGAAGTTGCAGGCGACTTGGCGGTATATAGAAATTTACGGAAGGCTTCGTCACAATCTCCTCCTAGTCGTACACCCAAGTGTGTAACGATAAACGGGGTTGATTGTGTCATGGGGAACGTGTACGACCTCTGCGGAGGGTTTAACCTAATCGATTAGCCGTGCCTTGCCACGGGAAAATTGAGCAACTGAAGACTTGGACTGAAGAAGAATCTCCCCTCTCTTTTCTAAAAATTTGTTTTAAGGGTTAAAGTTGAGGAATCAACACAGTGAATGTGTTTCACTTCAACCTATGTATGTTTTAGAACTATTTTGAAGACTGAGCACTGGTGCGTATATCCAAGTGTCTCGCTCCTACTTTTTATACTAAAAACTATTTCTATTCCAAAAGTAGTTTATAAAATTTAGTATAGGAGAAAATTGGCTTTGCACAAATGAAACCTCCACAATACTTACCCTGCATATATATTCTGTCAAACTTTCCTTTGCAACTTGCGAGTACATTCCACGTACTCACCGCACTGTCATGTGCGAGATCTTGATGATTAAGAGACGATAGGGTTATGGTCTACACTCAACGAGCCCAGTGGCGTTGATGGAGCCTAACTTAGCGACTACGTATAATTCCACTGTATTATCTGCCAACTTGAGCTGTGCCTAAGGTATGATTTGTATAAATATCTGGATCTACCATTGTAGTAGAATGATGTATGTCTTACTGATATTCCCTTTTTGTTACTGTGTGTGCTAGCTATGATCCAGGGATAGCACAGTAAGCACAGAGACTTGGATTTTACCGAATCTGGGTCGTGACACAAGCAAGCATTTTGCAATGAAAAGAGCAAAGTAATGAACAACAGGAAAATGCAAGCCAGCGGCAGTGGTAGCTGACACCCCTCTCTCATCTCCCACTGTCAAGTGATACGTCCATTTTGCATCATGCTTTTATATCGATATTTATTGCATTATGGGCTGTTATTACATGTTATGTCACAATACTTATGCCTATTCTCTCTTATTTTACAAGGTTTACATAAAGAGGGAGAATGCTTACTGGAATTCGGCCGGAAAAGGAGCAAATATTAGAGACCTATTCGCACAACTCCAAAAGTCCTGAAACTCCACGAAAGTTATTTTTGGAAATAATAAAAAATATTGAGCGGAAGAAGTAAGTCGAGGGGCCCCACCTGCCACGAGGGTGGGGGCGCCCTACCTCGGGCGCGCCCGCCTCCTGGCCCCCCTGGCCCTCCGTGGGCCATCTTACGCTATATGAGGTCTTTCATCCAAGAAAAATCATAAGCAACCTTTCGGGACGAAACTCCGCCACGAGGCGAAACCTTAGCGGAACCAATATAGGGCTCCGGCAGAGCTGTTCTGCCGGGGACACTTCCCTCCGGGAGGGGGAAATCATCGCCAACGTCATCACCAACGCTCCTCTCATCGAGAGAGGGCAATCTCCATCAACATCTTCACCAAGACCATCTCCTCTCCAAACCCTAGTTCATCTCTTGTATCCAATTCTTGTCTCCAAGTCCGGATTGGTACTAGTAGGTTGCTAGTAGTGTTGATTACTCCTTGTAGTTAATGCTAGTTGGTTTATTTGGTGGAGGATCATATGTTCAGATCCTTTATGCATATTAATACCCTCCGACTATGAACATGAATATGCTTTGTGAGTAGTTACGCTTTGTTCCCGAGGACATGGGAGAAGTCTTGCTATAGTAGTCATGTGAATTTGGTATTAGATTCGATATTTTGATGAGATGTATGTTGTCTAGCCTCTAGTGTTGTTATGTGAACGTCGACTACATAACACTTCACCATTATTTGGGCCTAGAGGAAGGCATTGGGAAGTAATAAGTAGATGATTGGTTGCTAGAGTGACAGAAGCTTAAGCCCTAGTTTATGTGTTGCTCGTATAAGGGCTGATTTGGATCCATATGTTTCATGCTATGGTTAGGTTTACCTTAATACTTTTGTTGTAGTTATGGATGCTTGCAATAGAGGTTAATCATAAGTGGGATGCTTGTTCAAGTAAGAACAGCACCCAAGCACCGGTCCACCCACATATCAAATTATCAAAGTACCGAATGCAAATCATATGAACGTGATGAAAACTAGCTTGACGATAATTCCCATGTGTCCTCGGGAGCGCTTTTCTCTATATAAGAGTTTGTCCAGGCTTGTCCTTTGCTATAAAAAGGATTAGGCCACCTTGCTGCACTTTATTTACTTTTGTTACTTGTTGCTCGTTACAAATTATCCAATCACAAAACTATCTGTTACCACTTATTTCAGTACTTGTAGAGAATACCTTGCTGAAAACCGCTTATCATTTCCTACGCTCCTCGTTGGGTTCGACACTCTTACTTATTGAAAGGACTATGATAGATCCCCTATACTTATGGGTCATCAAGACTCTTTTTCCGGCCGTTGCCGGGGAGTGAAGCGCCTTTGGTAGGTGGAATTTGGTAAGGAAAATTTATATAGTGTGCTGAAATTTACTGTGACTTGTTACTATGGAAAGTAATCCTCTGAAGGGCTTGTTCGGGGTATCTTCACCCCGACTACTAGAGCAAAGAGTTGCTCCTCAACCTACTGAACCTATTGCAAATGAAAATATTCCCTTTGAAGTTCCTTCGGGTATGTTAAATTTACTGTGAATCTTTTGCTACTTATGTTGATCTCCCTAAGGAGAAGTGGTTTAAATATCATCCTCCCATAGAAGTAAAAGTAGCTGCACCTACTAAAGTTGAAGAAAAGACTATCTCTCCTGTTGTTCCTACCTCTTATGTTGAGAAACCACCTTTCCCTGTTAGAATAAAGGATCATGCTAAAGCTTTAACTGTGGTCGTAAAAGCAATATTAGAACTTATACACCTCCTGAGCAAGTTAAAGTTGAACCTAATATTGCTATTGTTAAAGATCTCTTGGCTGGTAATATTGATGGGCATGTTATTTATTTCTATGGTGAAACTGCTAGAATTGCCAAACCTTGTGCTAAAAATAAACATAGAAATGTGGTAGGCATACCTGTTGTTTCTGTTAAAATAGGAGATCCTTGTTATCATGGCTTATGTGATATGGGTGCTAGCATTAGCGCTATACCTATTGCCTTATACAACGAAATTAAGCATGATATTGCACCTGCTGAGTTAGAAGATATTGATGTCACAATTAAGCTTGCCAATGAGATACTATAGCACCAATGGGAATTGTTAGAGATGTTGAAGTCTTGTGTGGGAAAACTAAATATCCTGCCGATTTTCTTGTTCTTGGTTCTCCACAAGATAGCTTCATTCTATTATATTTGGTAGACCCTTCTTGAACACCGGCCAATGCTAGAATAGATCATGAAAAGAATGTTGTTACCTTTGGCTTGGGTGATATGTCTCATGAGTTTAATTTCTCTAAATTAAGTAGACAACACCGTGAAGAAGAATTTCCTAGTAAGGATGAAATTATTGGTCTTGCTTCTATTGCCGTACCTCCTAGTGATCCTTTAGAACAATATTTGCTAGACCATGAAAATGATATGTTTATGAATGAAAGAAGGGAAATAGATGAAGTATTCTTTAAACAGGAACCTATCCTGAAGCACAATTTGCCTGTTGAAATCCTAGGGGATCCTCCTCCACCCAAGGGTGATCCTGTGTTTGAGCTTAAACCGTTGCCCGATACTCTTAAATATGCTTATCTTGATGAAAAGAAGATATATCCTGTTATTATTAGTGCTAACCTTTCAGAGCATGAAGAAGAGAGATTATTGAAAACTCTGAAGAAGCACCAAGCTGCTATTGGATATACTCTTGATGATCTTAAGGGCATTAGTCCCACTCTATGTCAACATAAAATAAATTTGGAAGAAGATGCCAAACCAGTTCGTGATCATCAACGAAGGCTAAATCCTAAGATGAAAGAAGTGGTAAGAAAAGAAATACTAAAGCTTCTGGAGGCAGGTATAATTTATCCCGTTGCTGATAGTCAGTGGGTAAGTCTTGTCCATTGTGTCCCTAAGAAAGGAGGTATTACCGTCGTTCCTAATGATAAAGATGAATTGATTTCGCAAAGAATTATTACAAGTTATAGGATGGTAATTGATTTCCGCAAATTAAATAAAGCTACTAAGAAAGATCATTACCCCTTACCTTTTATCAATCAAATGCTAGAAAGATTATGCAAACATACACATTATTGCTTTCTAGATGGTTATTCTGGTTTCTCTCAAATAATTGCATACCCAATGATCAATCTAAGACCACTTTTACACCGCCCTTTTGGTACTTCGCTTATAGACGTATGCCTTTTGGTTTATCTAATGCACCTGCTACCTTTCAAAGATGCATGATGGCTATATTCTCGACTTACGTGAAAAGATTTGTGAGGTTTTCATGGGCGACTTCTCCGTCTATGGATCCTCTTTTGATGATTGCTTGAGCAACCTTGATCGAGTTTTGCGTAGATGTGAAGAAACTAATCTTGTTTTGAATTGGGAAAAGTGCCACTTTATGGTTAATGAAGGTATTGTCTTGGGGCATAAAGTTTACGAAAGAGGTATTGAAGTTGATAAAGCCAAGGTTGATGCTATTGAAAAGATGCCATGTCCCAAGGACATCAAAGGTATAAGAAGTTTCCTTGGTCACACCGGATTTTATAGGAGGTTCATTAAGGACTTCTCCAAAATTTATAGGCCTCTGACTAATTTATTACAAAAAGATATACCATTTGTCTTTGATGATGATTGTGTAGAAGCATCTGAAATACTTAAGAAAGCATTGATCTCTGCACCTATTGTTCAGCCACCTGATTGGAATTTACCCTTTGAAATTATGTGTGATGCTAGTGATTATGATGTAGGTGTTGTTCTAGGGCAAAGAGTGGATAAGAAATTAAATGTTATTCAATATGCTAGTAAGACTCTAGACAATGCTCAGAGAAATTATGCTACTACTGAAAAAGAATTATTAGCAGTTGTATTTGCTTGTGATAAGTTCAGACCTTATATTGTTGATTATAAAGTAACTATTCACACGGATCATGCTGCTATTAAATATCTTATGGAAAAGAAAGATGCTAAATCTAGACTTATTAGATGGGTTCTCTTGCTACAAGAATTTGATTTACATGTTGTTGATAGAAAGGAGCCGAGAACCCCGCTGCGCATAACTTGTCTAGGTTAGAAAATGTTCTTGATGACCCACTACCTATTGATGATAACTTTCCTGATGAGCAACTAAATGTCATAAATGCTTCTCGTAGTACTCCATGGTATGCTGATTATGCTAATTACATTGTTGCTAAATTTATACCACCTAGTTTCACATACTAGCAAAAGAAAAAAGTTTTTCTGTGATTTGAGACATTACTTTCGGGATGACCCACATCTTCATAAAGGAGTAGATGGTGTTATCAGACGTTGTGTACCAGAGCATGAACAGGAACAGATCCTACGCAAGTGTCACTCCGAGGCTTATGGAGGACACCACGCTGGAGATAGAACTGCACATAAGGTATTGCAATCCGGTTTTTACTGGCCTACTCTCTTCAAGGATGCCCGTAAGTTTGTCTTATCTTGTGATGAATGTCATGAATTGGTAATATTAGTAGACGTCAAGAAATGCCTATGAACTATTCTCTTGTTATTGAACCATTTGATGTTTGGGGCTTTGATTATATGGGACCTTTCCCTGCCTCTAACGGATATACACATATTTTAGTTCTTTGTTGATTACGTTACTAAGTGGGTAGAAGCTATTCCAACTAGTAGTGTTGATCATAACACTTCTATTAAGATGCTTAAAGAAGTTATTTTTCCAAGGTTTGGAGTACCTAGATATTTAATGACTGATGGTGGTTCACACTTCATTCTGGGCTTTCCGTAAAATGCTTGCTAAGTATGATGTTAATCATAGAATTGCATCTCCTTATCACCCACAGTGTAGTGGTCAAGTAGAATTGAGTAATAGAGAGCTCAAATTAATTTTGCAAAATACTGTCAATAGGTCTAGAAAGAATTGGTCCAAGAAACTTGATGATGCATTATGGGCCTATAGAACTGCATATAAAAATCCTATGGGTATGTCTCCGTATAAAATGGTTTATGGAAAAGCATGTCACTTACCTCTCGAACTAGAACATAAGGCTTATTGGGATATTAAAGAGCTCAACTATGATTTCAAACTTGCTGGTGAGAAGAGGTTATTTGATATTAGCTCACTTGATGAATGGAGAACCCAAGCTTATGAAAATGCCAAGTTGTTTAAAGAAAAAGTTAAAAGATGGCATGACAAAAGGATACAAAAGCGTGAGTTTAATGTAGGTGATTATGTATTTCTATACAACTCTCGTTTAAGATTTTTTGCAGGAGAACTTCTCTCTAAATGGGAAGGCCCCTACGTTATCGAGGAGGTCTATCGTTCCGGTGCCATAAAAATCAACAACTTCGAAGGCACAAACCCGAAGGTAATGAATGGTCAAAGAATCAAATATTATATCTCAGGTAATCCCATAAATGTTGAAACTAATATTATTGAAACCGTAACCTCGGAGGAATACATAAGGGACACCTTCCGGAACGTTTCAGACTCCGAAAAGGAATTGGTATGTGGTACGGTAAGTAAACCGACTCCAAAACAATTTTTAAGGCAATATTTCTCCATTTTGGAATATTTAGAAAAATAGAAAAATAAGAAGCAGTCCGGGAAGGACACGAGGGCTCCACGAGGGTGGAGGGTGCGCCCTACCCCCTGGGCGCGCCCCTACCTCGTGGGCACCTCGTGTGCTCTCCGGACTCTGTTTTCTTGCACGATACGTCTTTTGGTCAGTAAAAATTCATTATATATTCTCCCGAAGGTTTTGACTCCTGTATCACGTAATTATTCTCTGTTCTTGTTTTGAGTTGTTGCTGCTGCAGATTAGAGCAAGATGTCTTCTCAAGAGTCAGTCGGGGAGAGCCGAGTGTCTCATCCAGCATCGGAACCAAGGACAAACAGTGATGCTGACCACTTTGGGCCAGCAACGGAGGAAGAGATGGAGGCTGACTTGATGAGGGTAGATGCCATGGAGGATGATCAGGAAGTCACTTCTCGCTTCCGAGCTGGATTCACGATGGGGCAACTACAGAGCTCAGCTATTCCAAACCCGGTTATCCCTTCCAATGTTAGATTTCTTTCTTATGAAAATATGAAGAGGAGTGTCACTTTTTCTCCCGCAGCTATGCAACACCCTTGGGTGCAAGGAGCCTTAGCCGTTATAGGAAAGCTTCGTAAGGAAATAATGGACCTCAAGCAGCAAGTCAATAAGCTCGAGGAGGAGAATCGTATCCTGAGGGGCATCATCGCCAAGAATATTACACCACCAACAAAGGAGACATAATCACATGGGTATGGGCACTCCCCTTGGCAACTGCCAAGCTTGGGGGAGGTGCCCCAGTATCTTATCACAACCACATCTCCTATCTTTACCATTTTTCTTAGTTCGATCCTTTTAGTAGTATCTTGATCTAGTAGAATAAAGTTTATGGCATGATCTAGTTTTGAGTTTTTGCCTTATGATCTCTCTATGTAATCAAGTCCGTGGGCTATATAATAAAGATTAGTGTTGAGTAAAGGGCTTGATTATTTTGCCATGATCTTGAGTGAGTAAAAGAAAAGGGAAAAGAATAAAAAGAAACAAAAGAGTTCATATTGATCTTACTGAGAGTAATGACTTCACATAGAAAGAGTATGATGATTAAAAGTTGTTGGGGGTTGGCAAACATAGCTTTGGCCATCGTTGCAATTAATAGGAAGTAATAAGGAAAGATAGGTTCACATATAAATATATTATCATGGACATCTTTTACGATTGGGAGCACTCATTAAAATATGACATGCTAAAGAGTTGACGTTCGAAAAGGAAGACAACGTAATGGGTTATGTTTTCTTATATCTGAGATAAAATATATTGTCATGGATCATCCAACATGTTGAGCTTGCCTTTCCCCCTCATGCTAGCCAAATTCTTAGCACCAAGTAGAGATGCTACTTGTGCTTCCAAAAACCCTTAAACCAGTTTTGCCATGAGAGTCCACCATACCTACCTATGGATTGAGTAAGATCCTTCAAGTAAGTTGTCATCGGTGCAAGCAATAAAATTGCTCTCTAAATATGTATGACTTATTAGTGTGGGGGAAAATAAGCTTTATACAATCTTGTGATGTGGAAGAAATAAAAGCGACGGACTACATAATAAAGCTTCATATCACAAGGGGCAATATAAAGTGACATTCTTTCGCACTAAGATTTTGTGCATCCAACCATAAAAGCGCGTGGCAACCTCTGCTTCCCTCTGCGAAGGGCCTATCTTTTATTATTATCTTCTACCTTATGCAAGAGTCATGGTGATC
This sequence comes from Aegilops bicornis, assembly GCA_021605145.1. Taxonomy (NCBI): domain Eukaryota; kingdom Viridiplantae; phylum Streptophyta; class Magnoliopsida; order Poales; family Poaceae; genus Aegilops; species Aegilops bicornis. Next base: position 639,552,088 of record CM038675.1, read on the forward strand.
TTCACCTTTCTTTTTTTACATTTTATCCTTTGGCAAGCACAGGGTGTTGGGAAGATCCTGATAGATATATCTAATTGTATGTAGCGGAGCATGAGTTATTATTGTTGACATTACTCTTGAGGTAAAAGGTTGGGAGGCAAAACTATAAGCCCCTATCTTTCTCTGTGTCCGATTAAAACTCCGTAACCACAAGTATTGCATGAGTGTTAGCAATTATGAAAGACTAAATGATAGTTGAGTATGTGGACTTGCTAGAAAGCTCTGACATAGACTCTTTATAATGTTATGATAAATTGCAATTGCTTCAATGACTGAGATTATAGTTTGTTGGTTCTCAATAAAGTTTATGTTTGTACTTTGGCATTGTGAATAGATTATTACTTGAGCATAAGAAATCATATGACAATATTCATATATGTTGCTGTTATGAAAATAATCATGATGCTCTCATGTCCGTATTTTATTTTATCGACACCTCTACCTCTAAACATGTGGACATATTTATTGTTATCGGCTTCCGCTTGAGGACAAGCGAGGTCTAAGCTTGGGGGAGTTGATACGTCCATTTTGCATCATGCTTTTATATCGATATTTATTGCATTATGGGCTGTTATTACACGTTATGTCACAATACTTATGCCTATTCTCTCTTATTTTACAAGGTTTACATAAGGAGGAGAATGCCGACATTTGGAATTACGGGCTGGAAAAGGAGCAAATATTAGAGACCTATTCTGCACAACACCAAAAGTCCCGAAACTCCACGAAAGTTATTTTTGGAAATAATAAAAATATTGAGCGGAAGAAATGCGTCGAGAGGGGCCCCACACGGCCACGAGGGTGGGCGTGCCCTACCCACAGGCGCGCCTGCCTCATGGGCCCCCTGTTGGCCCTTCGGTGGCCATCTTCTGCTATATGAGGTCTTTCGTCCGAAGAAAAATCATAAGCAACCTTTCGGGACGAAACTCCACCGCCACGAGGCGGAACCTTGGCGGAACCAATCTAGGGCTCCGACAGAGCTGTTCTGCCGGGGACACTTCCCTCCGGGAGGGGGAAATCATCGCCATCGTCATCACCAATGCTCCTCTCATCGGGAGAGGGCAATCTTCATCAACATCTTCACCAACACCATCTCCTCTCCAAACCCTAGTTCATCTCTTGTATCCAATTCTTGTCTCCAAGTCCGGGATTGGTACTAGTAGGTTGCTAGTAGTGTTGATTACTCCTTGTAGTTAATGCTAGTTGGTTTATTTGGTGGAGGATCATATGTTCAGATCCTTTATGCATATTAAAACCCCTCTGATTATGAACATGAATATGTTTTGTGAGTAGTTACGTTTGTTCCTGAGGACATGGGAGAAGTCTTGCTATTAGTAGTCATGTGAATTTGGTATTCGTTCGATATTTTGATGAGATGTATGTTGTCTAGCCTCTAGTGTTGTTATGTGAACGTCGACTACATAACACTTCACCATTATTTGGGCCTAGAGGAAGGCATTGGGAAGTAATAAGTAGATGATGGGTTGCTAGAGTGATGTAAGCTTAAACCCTAGTTTATGTATTGCTTTGTAAGGGGCTGATTTGGATCCATATGTTTCATGCTATGGTTAGGTTTACCTTAATACTTTTGTTGTAGTTGCGGATGCTTGCAATAGAGGTTAATCATAAGTGGGATGCTTGTTCAAGTAAGAACAACACCTAAGCACCGGTCCACCCACATATCAAATTATCAAAGTACCGAACGCAAATCATATGAACGTGATGAAAACTAGATTGACGATAATTCCCATGTGTCCTCGGGAGCGCTTTTCTCTATATAAGAGTTTTTCCAGGCTTGTCCTTTGCTACAAAAAGGATTGGGCCATCTTGCTGTACTTTATTTACTTTTGTTACTTGTTGCTTGTTACAAATTATCCTATCATAAAACTATATGTTACCACTTATTTCAGTACTTGCAGAGAATACCTTGCTGAAAACCGCTTATCATTTCCTTCTGCTCCTCTTTGGGTTCGACACTCTTACTTATCAAAAGGACTACGATAGATCCCCTATACTTGTGGATCATCATCAAGGTGCGATAAAAGGCCTCAAACTCTGCTGGCCTAGGCTCAGCTAAACTCCCATCAGAAGGGATCATGCATATGTTACAAAATTCAGTAAGTGGCATCTGATGGTTTTTAGCATATAAATCAAACCGCACTTCAGGAGGGTTATTCCTAGGAAAGAAAGTAAAACTTTGAACAAAGGTATTTGTGAGGATTGGATGCTGTTCACACTCATCTGCGATGAAGTCGGTGAGGCCGGCATTAGCAGCATATTGTGTGAACTCCTGAAGGATTCCAGCCTTTTCCATGAATTGGGTGTGCGGCCATTCGCACGACCGTACCTCCGCCAACCTCCGAAGATGGAGATCACTATCAGACGACTCCCCAATAACACCCTTGGAGTTCCTCTTAGAAGAAAACTTCCGAAAGATATTCATCCTTTTGCTATGAACAAAAATTCTGAAATTTTTAGTCCAAAATTTTTTCTTAGCAAAACTTCACAAAATTGGTAGCAACTACTCATAGGGATACATAGAAGCCATAGCAAGCATTCAAACTACTTAGAACTCTAAGAATTCAAGATGCAAGCTCATCTACAGCGTCACCAAGAGTAGCTAATTATTCAAAATATAAACCACTAAAACAAAAACTAATTGGACAAACGGTGGAATTACATACCAAGCAACAACCCTAGGAAACAGTTTCGGAAACGGAGCTTCGAGCAAAGAGATCGAAATCCGCGGGTTTGAGAGCAAGAACACGGGAGAGAGCAATGGATATTTTTTCTGGAGGTAAGTGATGATGTGGGATGAAGAGATAAGTGAGGGGGCCCACGTGGGACCATAACCCACCAGGGCGCGCATGTGGGTCCTGGCACGCCCAGGTGGGTTGTGCCCACCTGGTGCACCTCCCTCTGATATTATTTGCACCAGAAATTCTTAAATATTCAGAAAAAAATCATATTAAATTTTCAGAGCATTCTGAGAACTTTTATTTTTGGGTCATTTTGTATTGCATGGGAAATTCAGAAAACAGACATAACATGGCTTTTTATTTTACTTAACTAATAAAAATAGAAAACAAAAGGTAAGGATAGAAGGTAGTGCTTACTAAATTCATCAACTTCATACCTCTCAAAAATGATTCATTAATAAGGTTGACCAAGTCTTATTAACAACCACTTTCGAGTAGCATGAAACCGAAGAACTTTCGTAAATCACTAAGTTACCTCAACGGGGATGTGAATATCCCCAACAATAAGCATTTCATATTTCTTTTTAACAGTAGGTAGAGGTAGATGAAAACTTCCAATAGTGATTGTCGGAGATTTTTCAATAACATTAATGCCATTCACTTGGAATTGTTTCTTCGGGAAGTGCACCGTATGCTCATTACCATTGATATGAAAAGTGATCTTGCTTTTATTGCAATCAATAACAGCCCCTGCAGTATTCAAAAAGGCTCTACCAAGGATAATCGACATGTTGTCGTCCTCGGGCATCTCAAGTATAACAAAGTCAGTCAAAATAGTAACATTAGCAACAACAACGGGCACATCCTCACAGATACCGATAGGTATGGCGGTTGATTTGTTAGCCATTTGCAAAGATATCTTAGTAGGTGTGACTTTATTCAAATCAAGTCTTTTGTATAAAGAGAAAGGCATAACACTAACACCAGTTCCTAAATCACACAAAGCAGTTTTCACATAAATCATTTTGTGGAGCAAGGTATAGTTGGTATTCCCAGATCTCCAAGTTTTTTAGGTACTCGTTCCTTAAAATTATAATTAGCAAGCATAGTGGAGATTTTAGCTTCCGGTACTTTTCTCTTATTAGTGATGATGTCTTTCATGTACTTTGCATAAGGAGGCATTTTCAAGATATCAGTCAAGCGAGTACGCAAAAAGACTGGCCTCAAAGATTTCAAAGAAAGCGTTCAAATTCTTCATCATCTTTCTTTTTAGTTGACTTGGGTGGAAATGGCATAGGTTTTTGAACCCACGGTTCTCTTTCTTTACCGTGTTTCCTAGCAATGAAGCCTCTTTTGTCATATCTTTTATTCTTAGGTTGTGGTTATCAAGATCAACAGGTGGTTCTATCTCAACATTATTGTCTGGTTCTTTTTCATTGTTTGGTTGAGCATCCTCATGAACATCAGCATTATCTTTTTCATTATCACTAGGTGGATGTTCATTACCAGATTGAGTTTCACAAATATGAAAAAGATTTCATCTCTTGAATAATCAAATCAAACAAAAACTCTCAATGGAGTCAAAACCTTTACTTTCCGCTTGGGAACCCACACTAGCGTGCTTAGCATGGAAGATGTTGATAACTGATGGTCGTGAAGTGAATAAGAAGGGTGCATGTCTCAAAATATCATTTATCTCTGTTTTAAAAATTGAGCTCTGGCTGCAAATCACTGCTTCCCTCTGCGAAGGGACTTTCTATTTACTTTTATGTTGTGTCATCACCTTCTAAAAACAAGCGCCAGAAACTGAGTAGAGCACAACTGTCATGATTTATGCATTGTGTATAGCTAATGTTGGGTGCATCATGACTGGATCTTTTCTACCATGAATTACAATGTTTAGTCGTTGCTTGAACTTTGGAGGTGCTCTGCATTTATGTTTTGCGGTCTCAGAAAGGGCTAGCGAGATACCACTATTGTCATATTATATCATGGTTGTTTTGACAACATGTTGTTGTTTGAGATATCTTATTATTGCTCGTTAGTTGATTATGTCATTGATATGAGTTAATATAATCTTTAAATGTTATTGTTGACATGGTTAGTTATAATGTTGGCTGAAAACCTGGGTGCTGTTTAAGCTTATTTATGCAAACAAGAGCAAAAGAGTTCAGAAGCGTTTTTCTTTCTCACTTTCAGTTTATCAACTGAATTGCTTGAGGACAAGCAAAGGTTTAAGCTTGGGGAGTTGATACGTCTCCAATGTATCTACTTCTTCTCACGCTTTTCCTCTTGTTCTGGACTCTAGTTTGCATGATTTGAATGAAACTAACCCCGTCCGACGCATTTTCAAAGCAGAGCTACCATGGTGCTGTTTTTGTGCAGAAATAAAAGTTCTCGGAATGGAACGAAACTTTGCAAGGATTTTTTATATCAAATAAGAATTTCTGGAGCCAAGACCCACTAGAGAGGGGCCCCTGGTTGGGCACAACCCACCAGGGCGCGCCCCCCTCTCCTGGCGCGCCCAGGTGGGTTGTACCCACCTGGTGGCCCTGCTGACGACCCCCCTGATACCATAAATTCACATTATTCCAAAAAAATGAGGGAGAAAGAATTATCACATTTCACGAGATGGAGCCGCCGCTAAGCCATGTTCTTCCTTGGGAGGGCAGATCTGGAGTCCGTTTGGGGCTCCGGAGAGGGGGATATTCGTTCTTCGTCATCACCAACCCATCTCCTGTTGGGGAACGTAGTAATTTCAAAAAAATTCCTACGCACACGCAAGATCATGGTGATGCATAGCAACGAGAGGGGAGAGTGTTGTCTACGCACTCGTGAGACCGAAAGCGGAAGCGTTAGCACAACGCGGTTGATGTAGTCATACGTCTTCATGATCCGGCCGATCAAGTACCGAACGTACGGCACCTCCGAGTTTAGCACACGTTCAGCCCGATGACATCCCTCGAACTCCGATCCAGCCGAGTGTTGAGGGAGAGTTTCGTCAGCTCGACGGCGTGGTGACGATGTTGATGTTCTACCGCAGGGCTTCGCCTAAGCACCGCTACAATATTATCGAGGTGGACTATGGTGGAGGGGGGCACCACACACGGTTGGGAGAGATCAACTGATCAACTTGTGTGTCTAGAGGTGCCCCTGCCCCCGTATATAAAGGAGCAAGGGGGAGGGTGCGGCCGGCCAAGGGGAGAGGCGCGCCGGAGGAGTCCTACTCCTATCGGGAGTAGGACTCCCCCCCTTTCCATGTTGGACTAGGAGAGAGAGGGGGAAGAGGTGGAGGGGAGGAAGGAAAGGGGGGGCGCCGCCTCTCCTTGACCTATTCGGATCGGGAGGGAGGAGGGCGCACGGCCCTGCCCGCCTCCTCTCCTCTCTTCCACCAAGGCCCACTAAGGCCCATTAAGTTCCCGGGGTTCCGGTAACCTCCGGTACTCCTAAGAAAATCCCGATTTCACGGAACACTTCCGATATCCAAACATAGGCTTCCAATATATCAATCTTCATGTCTCGACCATTTCGAGACTCCTCGTCATGTCCGTGATCACATCCGGAGTCCAAACAACCTTCGTACATCAGAACATATAAACTCATAATATAACCGCCATCGTAACGTTAAGCGTGCGGACCCTACGGGTTCGAGAACTATGTAGACATGACCGAGACACGTCTCCGGTCAATAACCAATAGCGGAACCTGGATGCTCATATTGGCTCCCACATATTCTACGAAGATCTTTATCGGTCAGACCGCATAACAACATATGTTGTTCCCTTTGTCATCTGTATGTTACTTGCCCGATATTCGATTGTCGGTATCTCAATACCTAGTTCAATCTCGTTACCGGCAAGTCTCTTTACTCGTACTGTAATACATCATCCCGCAACTAACTCATTAGTTGCAATGCTTGCAAGGCTTAAGTGATGTGCATTACAGAGAGGGCCCAGAGATACCTCTCCGACAATCGGAGTGACAAATCCTAATCTCGAAATAAGCCAACCCAACAAGGACCTTCGGAGACACTGTAGAGCTCCTTTATAATCACCCGATTCGTTGTGACGTTTGGTAGCACACAAAGTGTTCCTCCGGTAAAGGGAGTTGCATAATCTCATAGTCATAGGAACATGTATAAGTCATGAGGAAAGCAATAGCAACATACTAAACGATCGTGTGCTAAGCTAACGGAATGGGTCATGCCAATCACATCATTCTCCTAATGATGTGATCCCGTTAATCAAATGACAACTCATGTCTATGGCTAGGAAACATAACCATCTTTGATCAACGAGCTAGTCAAGTAGAGGCATACTAGTGACATTCTGTTTGTCTATGTATTCACACAAGTATCATGTTTCCGGTTAATACAATTCTAGCATGAATAATAAACATTTATCATGATACAAGGAAATAAATAATAACTTTATTATTGCCTCTAGGGCATATTTCCTCTAGTCTCCCACTTGCACTAGAGTCAATAATCTAGTTCACATCGCCATGTGATTTAACATCAATAGTTCAAATCTTTATGTGGTTAACACCCATAGTTCACATCGACATTTGACCATGACCCAAAGGGTTTACTAGAGTCAATAATCTAGTTCACATCGTTATGCGATTAACACCCGAAGAGTGCTAAGGTGTGATCATGTTTTGCTTGTGAGAGAAGTTTAGTCAACGGGTCTGCCACATTCAGATCCGTATGTATTTTGCAAATTTCTATGTTAACAATGCTCTGCACGGAGCTACTCTAGCTAATTGCTCCCACTTTCAATATGTATCCAGATTGAGACTTAGAGTCATCTGGATCAATGTCAAAATTTGCATCGACGTAACCCTTTACGCATTTAACCTTTTGTCACCTCCATAATCGAGAAACATATCCTTATTCCACCAAGGATAATTTTGACCCCTGTCCAGTAATCTACTCCTAGATCACTATTGTACTCCCTTGCCCAAAATCAGTGTAGGGTATATAATAGATCTGGTACACAGCATGGCATACTTTATAGAACCTATGGCCAAGGCATAGGGAATGACTTTCATTCTCTTTCTATCTTCTACCGTGGTCGGGTTTTGAGTCTTACACAATCTCACACTTTGTAACACAGGCAAGAACTCTTTCTTTGACTGTCCCATTTTGAACTACTTTAAAATCTTGTCAAAGTATGTACTCATTGAAAAAACTTATCAAGCTTCTTGATCTATCTCTATAGATCTTTATGCTCAATATGTAAGCAGCTTCACTGAGGTCTTTCTTTAAAAAACTCCTTTCAAATACTCCTTTATGCTTTGCAGAATAATTCTACATTATTTCCGATCAACAATATGTCATTCACATATACTTATCAGAAATGTTGTAGTGCTGCCACTCACTTTTTGTAAATACAGGCTTCACCGTAAGTCTGTATAAAACTATATGCTTTGATCAATTCATCAAAGTATATTCCAACTCCGAGATGCTTGCACCAGTCCATAAATGGATCACTAGAGCTTGCTCACTTTGTTAGCTCCCTTTGGATCGATAAAACCTTTCGGTTGCATCATCTACAACTCTTCTTCCAGAAATCCATTCAGGAATGCAGTTTTGACATCCATTTTCCAAATTTCATAATCATAAAATGCGGCAATTGCTAACATGATTCGGACAGACTTAAGCATCGCGACGGGTGAGAATGTCTCATCGTAGTCAATCCCTTGAACTTGTCAAAAACCTTTCGCGACAAGTCGAGCTTTGTAGAGCGATAACATTACCGTCGTCGGTCTTCTTCTTGAAGATCCATTTATTCTCAATGGCTTGTCGATCATCAGGCAAGTCAACCAAAGTCCACACTTTGTTCTCATACATGGATCCCATCTCAGATTTCATGGCCTCAAGCCATTTTGCGGAATCTGGGCTCACCATCGCTTCTTCATAGTTCGTAGGTTCGTCATGGTCAAGTAAGATGACCTCCAGAACAGGATTACCGTACTACACTGGTGCGGATCTTACTCTGGTTGACCTACGAGGTTCAGTAATAACTTGATATGAAGTTTCATGATCGTCATCATTAACTTCCTCACTAATTGGTGTAGGTGTCCCAGAAACCGGTTTCTGCGATGAACTACTTTCCAATAAGGGAGTAGGTACAGTTACCTCATCAAGTTCTACTTTCCTCCCACTCACTTCTTTCGAGAGAAACTCCTTCTCTAGAAAAACTCAATTTAGCAACAAAAGTCTTGCCTTCGGATTTGTGATAGAAGGTGTACCCAACAGTCTCCTTTGGGTATCCTATGAAGACACATTTTTCCGATTTGGGTTCGAGCTTATCAGGTTGAAGCTTTTTCACATAAGCATCGCAGGCCCAAACTTTAAGAAACGACAACTTTGGTTTCTTGCCAAACCATAGTTCATAAATTAAATCGTATCAACGGATTTTGACGGTGTCCTATTTAACGTGAATGCAGCCGTCTCTAAAGCATAACCCCAAAATGATAGCGGTAAATCAGTAAGAGACATCATAGATCGCACCATATCAAGTAAAGTACGATTATGACGTTCGGACACACCATTACGCTATGGTGTTCCGGGTGGCGTGAGTTGCGAAACTATTCCGCATTGTTTCAAATGTAGACCAAACTCGTAACTCAAATATTCTCCTCCACGATCAAATCGTAGAAACTTTATTTTCTTGTTACGATGATTTTCAACTTCACTCTGAAATTCTTTGAACTTTTCCAATGTTTCAGACTTGTGTTTCATCAAGTAGATATACCCATATCTACTCAAACCATCTGTGAAGGTCAAAAAATAACGATACCTGCCGCGAGCATCAACACTCATTGGACTGCATACATCAGTATGTATTATTTCCAACAAATCTGTTGCTCGCTCCATTGTTCCGAAGAACGGAGTCTTAATCATCTTGCCCATGAGGCATGGTTCGCAAGCATCAAGTGATTCATAATCAAGTGATTCCAAAAGCCCATCAGCATGGAGTTTCTTTATGCGCTTTACACCAATATGACCTAAACGACAGTGCCACAAATAAGTTGCACTATCATTATTAACTTTGCATCTTTTGGCTTCAATATTATGAATATGTGTATTACTACGATCGAGATCCAACAAACCATTTTCGTTGGTGTGTATGACCATAGAAGGTTTTTATTCATGTAAACAGAACAACAATTGTTCTCTAACTTAAATGAATAACTGTTTTGCAATAAACATGATCAAATCATATTCATGCTCAACACAAACACCAAATAACACTTATTTAGGTTCAATACTAATCCCGAAAGTATAGGGAGTGTGCGATGATGATCATATCAATCTTGGAAATACTTCCAACACACATCGTCACCTCACCCTCAACTAGTCTCTGTTTATTTTGTAACTCCTGTTTCGAGTTACTAATTTTTAGCAACCGAACAAGTATCAAATACCCAGGGGCTACTATAAACACTAGCTAAGTACACATCAATAACATGTATATCAAATATACCTTTGTTCACTTTGCCATCCTTCTTATTCGCCAAATACTTGGGGCGGTTCCGCTTCCAGTGACCAGTCCCTTTGCAGTAGAAGCACTTAGTCTTAGGCTTAGGTCCAGACTTGGGCTTCTCCACTTGAGCAGCAACTCGCTTGCCGTTCTTCTTGAAGTTCCCCTTCTTCCCTTTGCCCTTTTTCTTGAAACTAGTGATCTTGTCCACCATCAACACTTTGATGTTTTTCTTTGATTTCTACCTTCGCCGATTTTTGCATCGCGAAGAGCTTGGGAATTGTTTTCATCATCCCTTGCATATTATAGTTCATCACGAAGTTCTACTAACTTGGTGGTGGTGACTAGAGAATTCTCAATAATCGTTATCTTATCCGGAAGATTAACTCCCACTTGATTCAAGCAATTGTAGTATCCGGACAATCTGAGCACATGCTCACTGGTTGAGCTATTCTCCTCCATCTTGTAGGCAAAGTACTGTCAGAGGTCTCATACCTCTCGACACGGGCATGAGTATGAAATACCAATTTCAACTCTTGGAACATCTCATATGCTCCATGGCGTTCAAAAACATTTTTAAAGTCTCGGTTCTAAGCCGTAAAGCATGGTGCACTAAACTATCAAGTAGTTATCATACCGAGCTTTGTCAAACGTTCATAACGCGTGCGCATACGCTCCCGCAATAGGTACATCACCTAGCGGTGCATCAAGGACATAATTCTTACAGGCAGCAATGAGGATAATCCTCAGATCACGGATCCAATCCGCATCTTTGCTACTAACATCTTTCAACTTAGTTTTCTCTAGGAACATATATAAAACATAGGGAAGCAACAACGCGAGCTATTGATCTACAACATAGATATGCTAATACTACCAGGACTAAGTTCATGATAAATTTAAGTTCAATTAATCATATTACTTAAGAACTCCCACTTAGATAGACATCCCTCTAATCCTCTAAGTGATCACGTGATCCATATCAACTAAACCATGTCCGATCATCACGTGAGATGGAGTAGTTTCAATGGTGAACATCACTATGTTGATCATATCTACTATATGATTCACGCCGACCTTCGGTCTCGGTGTTACGAGGCCATATCTATTATATGCTAGGCTCGTCAAGTTTAACTCGAGTATTCCGCGTGTGCAACTGTTTTGCACCCGTTGTATTTGAACGTAGAGCCTATCACACCCGATCATCACGTGGTGTCTCAAAGACGAAGAACTTTTGCAATGGTGCATACTCGGGAGAACACTTATACTTTGATAATTTAGTGAGGGATCATCTTATAATGCTACCGTCAATCAAAGCAAGATAAGATGCATAAAAGATAAACATCACATGCAATCAATATAAGTGATATGATATGGCCATCATCATCTTGTGCTTGTGATCTCCATCTCTGAAGCACCGTCATGATCACCATCATCATCGGCGCGACACCTTGATCTTCATCGTAGCATCGTTGTCGTCTCGCCAATCTTATGCTTCTACGACTATCGCTACCGCTTAGTGATAAAGTAAAACATTACAGGGTGATTGCATTGCATACAATAAAGCGGCAACCATATGGCTCCTGCCAGTTGCCGATAACTCGGTTACAAAACATGATCATCTCATACAATAAAATATAGCATCACGTCTTGACCATATCACATCACAATATGCCCTACAAAAGCAAGTTAGACGTCCTCTACTTTGTTGTTGCAAATTTTACGTGGCTGCTACGGGCTTAGCAAGACCGTTCTTACCTACGCATCAAAATCACAACGATAGTTTGTCAAGTTGGTGCTGTTTTAACCTTCGCAAGAACCGGGCGTAGCCATACTCAGTTCAACTAAAGTTGGAGAAACTGACACCCGCTAGCCACCTCTGGGCAAAGCACGTCGGGAGAACCGGTCTCACGTAAGCGTACGCGTAAAACCTTGCTCTGATACCACTGTTGGGGTACGTAGTAATTTCAAAAGAATTCCTACGCACACGCAAGATCATGGTGATGCATAGCAACGAGAGGGAAGAGTGTTGTCTACGTACCCTCGTAGACCGAAAGCGGAAGCGTTAGCACAACGCGGTTCATGTAGTCGTACGTCTTCACGATCCGACCGATCAAGTACCGAACGACGGCACCTCCGAAGTTCAAAGACACGTTCAGCCCGATGACGCCCCTTGAACTTCGATCCAGCCGAGTGTTGTGGGAGAGTTTAAATCGGCCTGACGGCGTGGTGACGATGTTGATGTTCTACCGATGCGAGGGCTTCGCCTAAGCACCGCCACAAGATATCGAGGTGGACTATGGTGGAGGGCACCACACACGGTTGGGAGAGATCAACCGATCAACTTGTGTGTCTAGAGGTGCCCCCGCCTTATATAAAGGAGCAAGGGAGGGTGCGGCCGGCCAAGGGAGAGCGCACGGAGGAGTCCTACTCCTATCGGGAATAGGACTCCCCTTTCCATGTTGGACTAGGAGAGAGGGGGAAGAGGTGGAGGGAGGAAGGAAAGGGGGCGCCGCCTCTCCTTGTCCTATTCGGACTGGGAAGGAGGGGCGCGTGGCCCTGCCCTCGGCCTCCTCTCCTCTTCCACCAAGGCCCACTAAGGCCCATTAAGTTCCCGGGGTTCGGTAACCTCCCAAAGATTACTCGGTAAAATCCCCATTTCACCGGAACACTTCCGATATCCAAACATAGGCTTCCAATATATCAATCTTCATGTCTCGACCATTTCGAGACTCCTCGTCATGTCCGTGATCACATCTGGGACTCCGAACAACCTTCGGTACATCAAAACATATAAACTCATAATATAACTTTCATCCTAACGTAAGCGTGCGGACCCTACGGGTTCGAGAACTATGTAGACATGACCGAGACACGTCTCCGGTCAATAACCAATAGCGGAACCTGGATGCTCATATTGGCTCCCACATATTCTACGAAGATCTTTATCGGTCGAGACCGCATAACAACATCGTTGTTCCGTTTGTCATCGGTATGTTACTTGCCCGAGATTCGATTGTCGGTATCTCAATACCTAGTTCAATCTCGTTAAGCAAGTCTCTTTACTCGTACTGTAATACATCATCCCACAACTAACTCATTAGTTGCAATGCTTGCAAGGCTTAAGTGATGTGCATTACCGAGAGGTCCTAGAGATACCTCTCCGACAATCGGAGTGACAAATCCTAATCTCGAAATACGCCAACCCAACAAGTACCTTCGGAGACACTGTAGAGCTCCTTTATAATCACCCGATTCACGGTGTGACGTTTGGTAGCACACAAAGTGTTCCTCCGTAAACGGAGTTGCATAATCTCATAGTCATAGGAACATGTATAAGTCATGAAGAAAGCAATAGCAACATACTAAGCGATCGTGTGCTAAGCTAACGGAATGGGTCATGTCAATCACATCATTCTCCTAATGATGTGATCCCGTTAATCAAATGACAACTCATGTCTATGGCTAGGAAACATAACCATCTTTGATCAACGAGCTATTCAAGTAGAGGCATACTAGTGACACTCTGTTTGTCTATGTATTCACACAAGTATTATGTTTCTGGTTAATACAATTCTAGCATGAATAATAAACATGTATCATGATACAAGGAAATAAATAATAACTTTATTATTGCCTCTAGGGCATATTTCCTTCATCTCCATCGCCAATTCCATGATGCTCCCCATCGGGAGTGAGTAATTCCTTCGTAGGCTCGCTGGTCGGTGAGGAGTTGGATGAGATTCATCATGTAATTGAGTTAGTTTTGTTAGGGCTTGATCCCTAGTATCCACTATGTTCTTAGATTGATGTTGCTATGACTTTGCTATGCTTAATGCTTGTCAGTTTGGGCCCGGGTGCCATGAACTCAAATCTGAACCGTTTATGAATTCATCATTATATCCATGTTTTAGATCTGATCTTGCAAGTTATAGTCACCTACTACGTGTTATGATCTGGCAACCCTGGAGTGACAATAATCGGGCCCACTCCCGTGATGACCGTAGTTTGAGGAGTTCATGTATTCACTATGTGTTAATGCTTTGTTCCGGTTCTCTATTAAAAGGAGGCCTTAATATCCCTTAGTTTCCAATATGGACACCGCTGCCACGGGAGGGTAGGACAAAAGATGTCATGCAAGTTCTTTTAATAAAGCACGCATGACTATTTACGGAATACATGCCTACATTATATCGATGAATTGGAGCTAGTGCCGTATCGCCTTAGGTTATAACTGTCACATGATGAATATCATCCAACAAGTCACCGATCCAAATGCCTACAAATTTATTTATGTTGATCTTGCTGCGTTACTATTGCTATCATCACTGTTACACTCGCTACAAATTATCGCTATCATCACATCGTTATCGCTGTCTTTGTCACTACTATCAAAACTATCAAACTAATTTGCTACTGATCACTTTGCTGCAGATAATTAATCTCCAGGTGTGGTTGAATTGACAACTCAGCTGCTAATACTTCAAATATTCTTTGGCTCCCCTTGTGTCGAATCTATAAATTTGGGGTTGAATACTCTACCCTCGAAAACTGTTGCGATCCCCTATACTTGTGGGTTATCAATGCTCTCATGCTTCACTTAGATTTATTTGAGAGTTAGTAATTTTTCTTTAGAAATTCTCTCTTGCTTCACTTAAATTATTTTGAGAGAAGAAATTTTTGTATGCTCATGTTTTTCACTTATATTTGTTTGAGCTATCAAAAGCAACATATCAAATTAGTCCCAAAGTGATAGATATTCAAGTGGGATATAATAAAAACTTTCATGAAGATCATTGGACAAAATAAAACTTGATTCTTTGTAATAGTTTTGCGATATGATGATATAGTATGTGGGTCATGTTGATGAGTAATTTTGCTTTAGTAAGAATATTGGTGTTAAGGTTTGTGATTCCCTATGCAAGCACGAAAGTCAATAGTTATGCAATGAAGTTACATCCTACTTGTGGTGCGTTATTCGGTGTTAGTTATGCTTAATGCTCGCTGATGAGATTTTTTGTTTCTTGGATGGATGCTTCTCAATCTTTTGCTAACCTTCACTTGCAATAAGTATGACCACTGCCCGTGCATCCAAAATCCTTAAACCCAGTTTTGCCATATGAGTCCACTATACCTACCTATATGCGGTATTTCATGTTGTTCTAAGCAAATTTGTATGTGCCATCTCAAATCTTCAAAATAACTTTCTCTTTTGTCTGCTCGTACCGCTCATGAAACAGTAGGGGGCGGCTGATATTTTTCCATGCTAGATGTGTTATTCTCAAGATGAGTGTTTATTCACTTGTCATTGCACGAGAGTACGGCAAAGGTATTAGGTATGACCAGTCTGAAATGAAAAATGAATTTACTTTATGTTGTCAAATAATAAATTCCTTGAAAATTGTTGGTATGGACGACACCCGTGGATTCGGTTAGCCGTGGAATGTGCAAGTATGGTGGAAAAAGGAATAAACTTTATTTTCTATTTGGGAACCGCCTATGATATATCTAGCATGGAAAGTATTGGGAACTACTCGGTCGTTTTCGTTGACAGGAAAAGCATGCCACCCAAAATGTTTTATCTCTATCTTTTTTGCTTTGAGCTCTGGCACCTCTACAGATCCCTACTTCCCTCTGCAAAGGGCCTTCCTATTTACTTTATGCAAAATTTTATTTTGAGTCTCCATCTTCTCTTATAAAGCGCCAACTAAGGGGCACTATGATCGTACTTGAGCATTGGGTGTAGCTAATATGCGAGTGTGTTTCATGAATGGATCAATGATTGAGCATACTAGGCTAGGGATAACTTGCCTTAGTATTGATATTTTGAAAGACATGGTTGTTGTTGATATGCTTGAGTATTGAAATCTTCATGTCAAAACTAGACTATTGTTTTGAATCATATCAAAGTCCAAATGTCCATGCTACAAATAAAATAATATGTGATGAACATGTTAGGCAACATTCCACATCAAAAATTCTGTTTTTATCATTTACCTACTCGAGGACGAGTAGGAATTAAGCTTGGGGATGCTGATACGTCTCCAATGTATCTATAATTTTTGATTGTTCCATGTTGTTATATTATCATTCTTGGATGTTTTATAATCATTTTATTGCAAATTTATATCATTTTTTGGGACTAACCTCTTGACATAGTGCCCAGTGCCAGTTGATGTTTTTTGCTTGTTTTTTACTTCACAGAAAATCAATACCAAACAGAGTCCAAACGCAGCGAAACTTTTTGGAGAATTTTTCTGGGCCAAAAGACACATGATGGGCCAAAGAAGTACCAGAGGGGAGCCCCGAGGGGGGCACAACCCACCTGGGCGCGCCTGGGGGCCCAGGCGCCCCCTGGTGGGTTGTGCCCACCTCGGTGGCCTCCCGCACCGCCTCTTTGCTGTATAAATACTCCAATATTCCAAAAACCCTAGGAGAGTCCACGAAAAACAATTCCTGCCGCCGCAAGTTCCAGAAACCACAGATCCAATCTAGGCACCATCACGGAGGGGTTCATCATCCTCATTGGTGCCTCTCCGATGATGTGTGAGTAGTTCATTAAAGACCTACGGGTCTGTAGTTAGTAGCTAGATGGCTTCCTCTCTCTCTTTTGAATCTCAATACAATGGTCTCTTGGAGATCTATTTGATGTAACTCTTTTTGCAGTGTGTTTGTTGGGATCCGATGAACTTTGAGTTTATTATCAGATCTATGTTTTTATCCACGAAAGTTATTTGAGTCTTTTGATCTCTTATATGCATGATTACTTATAGCCTCGTATTTCTTCTTCGAATCTTTGGTTTAGTTAGGCCGACTAGATCGATTTTTCTTGCCATGGGAAGAGGTGCTTTGTGATGGGTTCAATCTTATGGTGCTCAATCCCAGTGACAGAAGGGGAAATCACACATATGTATCGTTGCCATTAAGGATAACAAGATGGGATCTAATTCCTACATGAATAGATCTTGTCTACATCATGTCATCGTTCTTATTGCATTACTCTGTTTCTCCATGAACTTAGTACACTAGATGCATGCTGGATAGCGGTCGATGTGTGGAGTAATAGCAGTAGATGCAGGCATGAGTCGGTCTAGTAATCTTGGACGTGATGCCTATATAATGATCATTGCCTAGATATCGTCATGATTATTTGAAGTTCTATCAATTGCCCAACAGTAATTTGTTTACCCATCGTATGCTATTTTTCTCGAGAGAAGCCACTAGTGAAATCTACGACCCCCGGGTCTATTTTCTCATCATATACTTTCAGATCTATATTGCTATTTGCCTTTTTATTTATTTGCATCTTTTATTTTCATATCTATATTTACAAAAACCCAAAAATACCTCGCTGAATTTTATTAGCTTTTATTTGCATCTATTAATCTACTACAATTTTATCACGTCAACTTGACAATTTCTCGCACCGTTACCCGAAAGGGATTGACAACCCCGTTGACACGTCGGGTTGCAAGTACTTGTTCTTTGTGTGCAGGTACCGTTTACGTAGTATTGCGTGGTTCTCCTACTGGTTCGATAACCTTGGTCTCATCACTGAGGGAAATACCTGTCGTAGCCGTGTTGCATCATCCCTTTCTCTTTGGGGAAATACCGAAGTATTTCAAGCGACATCACATACCCTCCGATACTACCCATAGATTCATCAACATAAGCAAACAACACAATGAAAACAGAATCTGTTAAAAAATAGAACAGTCTGTAGTAATCTGGAAACTTCGTATACTTTTGTAACTCCAAAAATTCTGAAGAATTAGGACAATCTAGGCAATTTGTATAACAATCTTGTGTAAAAAATTCAGATCAAAATCATGTTCCAGTGAATTTTTAAAATTCCTGGACTGAGAGCAAGAGTTTCTGTTTTTGTACAGAATCAAGTCAACTATCATCCACACTATCCCAAAGGCTTTACTTGGCACTTTATTGAAACAAAAGCTATAAAACATGATTAATACATTAGCATAATCATGTGAACACACCAAAAACAATAGGTATAAATATTGGGTTGTCTCGCAACAAGCGTTTTTCTTTAATGCCTTTTTAGCTAGGCATGATGATGTAAACGACGCTCACATAAAAGATAAGAATTGAAACATAACGGGAGCATCCTGAGGCATATTACTAGCACATTTAAGTCTAACCCACTTCCTATGCATAGGTATTTTGTGAGCAAACAATTTATGGGAGCAAGAATCAACTAGCATAGGAAGGCAAAACATGTAAAACTTCAACACTTTAAACACATAGAGAGGAAACTTGATATTATTGCAATATGTAGAAGCATATGTTCCTCTCTCATAGTAATTTTTAGTAGCATCATGAATGAATTCTACAATATAACCGTCACATAAAGCATTATTTTCATGATGCACAAGCATAGAAATTTTACTACTCTCCACATAAGCAAAATTCTTCTCATTCGGAATAGTGGGAGTGTCATAAGAAACTCGAATACTATAAATTGTTTCCACCTTAAAAGAGTAATGTTCAGAAAAAGGGTAATCATAATTATGACAAGCTTTATAAATATAATCATCACTACTTTTTTATAACATAAGTGTCATCACAATAATCATCATAAGTAGCAACTTTGTTCTCACCATAATCAATTGAAACCTCTTCCAAGATAGTGGAATCATTACTTAATAAAGTCATGACCTCTCCAAATCCACTTTTATCATTATAATAAGATTCAACACCCTCCAAAATAGTGGGATAATTATTATCTAAAGTTGACACTCTTCCAAACCCACTTTTATAAATATTGCAATCATCATACATAGGAGGCATGCTATCATCATAATAAATTTGCTCATTAAAACTTGGGGGACTAAAAATATCATCTTCATCAAACATAGCATCTCCAAGCTTATGGCTTTGCATATCATTAGCATCATGGATATTCATAGAATTCATACTAACAACATTGCAATCATGTTTATCATTCAAAGATTTAGTGCCAAACATTTTATTGACTTCTTCTTCTAACACTTGAGCAGAATTTTCCTTTCCATCATTTTCACGAAAGACATTAAAAAGATGAAGAATATGAGGCAACCTCAATTCCATTTTTTGTAGTTTTCTTTTATAGACTAAACTAGTGATAAAACAGGAAACTAAAAGATTCAATTGCAAGATCTAAAGATATACCTTCAAGCACTCACCTCCCCGGCAATGGCGCCAGAAAAGAGCTTGATGTCTACTACACAACCTTCTTCTTGTAGACTCGTGTTGGGCCTCCAAGCGCAGAGTTTTGTAGGGCAGTAGCAAATTTCCCTAAAGTGGATGACCTAAGGTTTATCAATCCGTGGGAAGCGTAGGATGAAGATGGTATCTCTCAAACAGCCCTGCAACCAAATAACAAAGAGTCTCTTGTGTCCCCAACACACCAAATACAACGGTAAATTGTATAGGTGCACTAGTTCAGTGAAGAGATGGTGATACAAGTGTAATATGGATAGTAGATATAGGTTTTTGTAATCTGAAAAATATAAAAACAGCAAGGTAACTAGTAACAAAAGTGAGCAAAAACGGTATTGCAATGCTTGAAAACAAGGCCTAGGGTTCATACTTTCACTAGCACAAATTCTCTCAACAATGATAACATATTTGGATCACATAACAATCCCTCAACGTGCAACAAAGAATCACTCCAAAGTTTCTATCAGAGAACGCAGGACGAAAACGTGCATCAACCCCTATGCATAGATTACCCCAATGTTACCTCTGGAATCCGCGAGTTGAGTGCCAAAACATACATCAAGTGAATCAATATAACATCCCATTGTCATCACAGATATCCCATCGCAAGACATACATCAAGTGTTCTCAGATCCAATACTCAATCCAACATAACGAAACCTCAAAGAGCAAGACTCAATTCATCACAACAAGAGATAGAGAGGGAAGAAACACCATATGATCCAACTATAATAACAAAGCTCGCGGTACATCAAGATCGTGCCAAATCAAGAACACGAGAGAGAGATCAAACACATAGCTACTGGTACATACCCTCAGCCTCGAGGGTGAACTACTCCCTCCTCGTCATGGAGACCGTCGGGATGATCAAGATGTCCACCGGTGATGGTTTCCCCACTGAGTGGTGCCGAGCAGACTCTCGATCGGTTTTTCGTGGCTACAGAGTCTTGCGGCGGCGGAACTTCTGATCTAGGTTTGTTTTCGGGGGTTTCTATATTTATAGGAATTTTTGGCATCGGAAACAAGTTAGGAGGGGGTCCACGAGGCAGCGACAAGCCAGGGGGCGAGCCCTAGGGGGGCGCCCTCCACCCTTACCGTCACCTCGGGACTCTTCTGGCCCAACTCTGATGCTCCGTGGGCTTCTTCTGGTCCATAAATATTCATCGTAAAGTTTCAGCTCGTTTGGACTCAGTTTGATATTCCTTTTCTACGAAACTCAAAAATAAGGAAAAAAACAGAAACTGGCACTGGGCTCTAGGTTAATAAGTTAGTCCCAAAAATAATACAAAATAGCATATAAAACATCCAAAACAGATAATATAGTAGCATGTAACAATAATTATAGATACGTTGGAGACGTATCAAGGAGATCTAGATCTACGTTTCCACCAATCACTTTCTCCTCTATGTGAGGGGAACCCCTTGGATCTAGATCTTGGAGTTCTTTGTGTTCTCCTTCTTGTTCTTCCTCTCACATTCCTCCATAGCTTTCGTTGCTTTGGTGGGATTTGAGAGTGAGGGACTTGGGCACTCAGTGTGCCCTTGCCATTGCATTTGGTGCATAGGTTTGAGTTATCCATGGTGATACGTGGAAGTGAAGTTTGAGAAGCTTATTACTCTTGGGTGCTTGGTACCCCAGAGCTTGTTCCTCTTGGGTGCTTGGGCGCCCTATAGACGGTTGGTGGTGTCTAGGAGCTAAATCATGATGGTGTAAAGCTCCGGGCATGCGTCAGGGTATCCAATTAGGTTGTGGAGATTGCCCCGAGCAATTTGTACGGGTTCCGGTGACCGCCCCCAAGTGTTGCCAAAGTGTACGGGTTCGGTGACCGCCCCAAAGGTTGATATTTGCATGAGTTCGGTGACCGCCCTCAAGGGTCCCATAGTGGAATCACGACATCTTGCATTGTGCGAGGGTGTGAGTAGATTATGGTGGCCCTAGTGGCTTCTTGGGGAGCATTGTGCCTCCACACTGCTCCAAACAGAGATTAGCATCCGCAAGGGTGTGAACTTCGGGATACACCGTCGTCTCCGTGTGCCTCGGTTATCTCTTATCTGAGCCCTTTACTTATGCACTTTACTTTGTGATAGCCATAGCGTCTCATGTTATATATCTTGTTATCACCTAGTTGTTTATCTTGCTTAGCATAAGTTGCTAGTGCACATAGGTGATCCTAGTTGTTTTAGGTTTTGTGCTTGACAAATTAAACACTAGTTTTATTCCGCATTTGTTCAAGCCTAAATCATAATTTTTTAAAGCGCCCATTCACCCTCCTCTAGGCGACATCCACGATCTTTCACCCATCATCAGAACATACAAGCCAAGTTCTATAATAAAAAATTCTCACTAGTATATGAAAGTGACAAATCATGGAGACTCTTTATATGAAGATCATAGTGCTACTTTAAAGCACAAGTATGGTAAAAGGATGGTAGTGTGCCCTCTCTCTCTTTTCTCTCATTTTTGTTTTCTCTTTTTTGGGCTCTTTTTGTCCTTTTTTCATTTTTTTATATCCTCACAGGTAAGGGCAACACTCTAGAATGCATCATACTTTTATTTACTTACAACTCGATATTACAACTCAATAACTGAAACAATATGATAATATGAATGCCTCTGGCAGTGTACCAGGATGTGCAATGATCTAGCGTAGCAAAAATATCAAAAAACTGACAAGCCATGCAAAATATCATGCTAGCTATCTTATTGTAAGTGCATCAAGTACCCCTTAGTAGTTTTGGAGTATTGAAGACAAATATGTTGAGGGACTAACGTGTTTGTGAGTGTACATAGGAGATATAGTCCATGAAGATTTGGTTTAACATATGGAAGACGACCCCTAAAAATGGATTTCTTCAAGTGAAGAATTTGGTGATGAAATTGGTATGACCTTTGAAGAAATTGATGTGACGACTATGAAGCTTGAAGACTTTTGTTTTCGTAGTTTCTTTCTTCTTACTTTGAGTCATGGGAAAAACTGTACTGTTAAAGGGGGCCTAGGTGAATCACAGTTCACATTCCCAAAGTGATGCTAAACCTATACATACACAAGCCACTTTGAGTGAAGCCTTTGGAAATTTCTGGAACAACTGACGAATTTGCTAGCGATAGTGACGAAGTTCATCTGGTCGCTGAAGAATTTGGTCAGGCCGAGGAATTAGGATTTGAGAGTTCAAATTCTAATCATTGCTGCGCCGCGAGCCAGCTGTCGAGTGGATCCTTATCCTGATAACGGTCATATTAGAGAAGGGCATTTATGAAAATTCATGTCGGGTTGCCCCTGGCTATAAATAGCCGCCCCACACATGTCATAACTAGACATGCCTCCCAAGATGCTACCTACAAAAGATAGTATTTGCAACGAAAGTCTTAAAATAGTGAATTGTAGGGTTTTGGATCCGAGCTACCTCCGCACCACTGAACTAGTGCTCGTCCTTGACGGAGATGAGGTCCCACGTACCATCGGAGCTAAATTCGACGGATCTCGGGTAGGGGGTCCCGATCTGGTAGCGTTGGCACGATGGTAATATGAGGCACATTGTTTACCTAGGTTCGGGCCCTCTCAAGTAGGTAAAACCCTACGTCCCCAAGTCATCAAGGCCATAGTCCCCATGAACCAACGTCATGGAGAAGAAAGCGTTTATGCTAGATGAGTCACAAATCCAAGAGCTAAACCTTCATTATCTCTCCCCACACCAGCACTGGAGGCCGCAACAACGCGCAAAGATGAGGCTAGATGACCAAACAGTAAATGGAAACCACTACTACCGTCGTGCCAACAAACCATGTAGACCATAACCTTACCGCTTATAGAATAACCTATAGGAAAATACGCCATCGAGCCATCAATGCCGCCGTAGACGACATGTTGAGATGGGGAAATGCAGGGAAACCTTATTCGCTAGACCCCCACCTCCAACGACTCGTCGCCTGAAGGAGTGAAGCGACAAACAACGAAAACCTACCTAAGGGTTTGAAATCAAGGAAAGGCACAACTTCAGTCGGTAGACCGAGAACTTTACACACTTCCACACCAATAGAACCAGTGGAGGTGAAGGGAAACAATGACGTACCGAGAAAGGAGGGGTCGCCTCTCCTGGGCGGGGAGGAACAATTGTACCGTGTATGATTTGGTTTGACTAACCAAGGGTGAACATTTGTATTTGTTGACGTTAAACCGTTTTATTTCTTGATGCCAAACACATCAAAGTATTGTTTTAAAACTGGTCATTTTCTTCTTCTCGAAGGAAAAAGGCGATCACGCCAGCACTTCTCACCAGGAGAGTTTCTCTGCCTATGTCCTCCGGCGGCTTCCCTCCACCGACGATCTCGGTCGTCGGTTGTGAGGGGGGTCACCGGATCTATGTTGTCGATAGTTTTAGGCCATAATAGCTTAGTTTTTAGGCTGTTCATCGTCTTGGCTTTGACGACAGTGATGGCGGCGTTGAATAAAGATTCTACAGATCCTTCCGGAATGAGGAAATTTGGGATGGATTTGAAAACCAATCATTTCAAGCAAGGATGGTGTGGCAGTGACATCCTTGTGGTGGGCTTGTGTCCTCGGGCTCCGTCGTTGCACCGGTGTGGAGCTTGGGAGGTAGTCCGGAATCATATGCATATCGTGGTCTGGATTGACGACATCTGAAAGATGGTGGATCATATGTTGGGTTCGTGGTTCGTGGATGGCAGGTGTGGTTTCCTCTTCCGACGTCTTGGTCATGTGGGGGTGCTAGATTTGGAGTTTGATGCAGTGTGTGAGGTGTTGCCCTAGGTCTGATTCGTTCAAAGGTAATGGTTTCACCTTTGATGAGCCACCTTGGAGGTCCGTAAAGCTGCATATCAGCGATGGAGCTGCGTCGAGCTTGGTGAGGAGACGATTTGTTTTTTTTCTCTGGTGGCTATTGTGGTGGTGCCAGAAACAAGTGTCACACATTGGTATCAAGCTTAGAGGATTCTTCGGTCTTGATTGTAGTTTTCCTTCTAGGCTGATGTTCCTTTGTGTAAAGGCTAGCGTTCAACAGTCTTTTCAGTTTTGTCAGGTCCGTATTTATGTTGCTTGTACTATGATCTCTATAATATGAATGAGACATATATTACCATAAAAAAGACACATCAAAGTATTTGAAATCATGATTTCATAGAAACCGATATTCTAAATTAAAACTATAAAATTACCTATGTAAATATATGTCAGTTTTGGTCCGTTATCGAATCCAAATAGAGTCCCTAAAAAAGAAAAAAAAAGAGACGAATATCAACATACGTATCTTTTTTCTCTTCCACAAGAAAAGCTCTTCTACTTCCGTCGCCGTTGCCGCCGGTCCACCCCATCTCCAGTGACCTCTAGGCCATGGAGGTGCAGAGAATCTCGGCCCCCCATCGGCGGGTGGGACCCCGTTTTCGTTCTTGTTAGATTCATCGTCTTGGTTGAGCTTGTGGGCAGCGACGATGTCCCTTAGTAGGAATAATGCCTCCCACATTCTATCCCCGTCCCAATGAAGGGCGTGTGGAGATTTTTCTTCATCGGATCTCACGGGATTCGGTCAGTGCTGGTATTCGGTGGATCTGTTTGGATCCAATCTTGGTTCGTCTTCGTTTGGGTGTTTACAGGTTTGATCCTTCTGACCCATGACTTTTTTCATCAGCGATGGTTGCTACTTTGGTGTGCTGCTCCTATGGAGTCTTAGCGCGACGATTTCCCAACTGTCTACTATAATAAGGTTTGTCCGACTCCGGTAAGGAAGGGGCGACGACGGCGGTGCGTTTTCGCCTCGCTTCAGTATTTATACTCGTTGCTAGGTGGTCTACGGACATGTAATTTTTATTACCTCTGTTGTCCTTTGTACTGCCATGATTGAAGATGAATATACATCGAAAGTTTTTCTATCCTGCAAAAAAAGAATTGGAATTTTTTTAAAAGAAAGAAGAGAATCCAAATACAGTTCAGTTCAGGTTCGTATTTTGCCCGTCCGAGAAGAAACCAGAAAGCACGGTCGCACCGGACTACGGTTAGCGACCATAATAAAACCAGGACACCGCGGACGGAGAGCGTCAGGTCCTCCCCCGCTCCGCTCATCTTGGGAAGGAAGCAAAGCAGAGCCGCGCCGCCGAGGAGGATATGGCCGAGGCCGACGACGCCGCCGCCGCCCGCCGGCGCACGGTCATCACGGAGTACCGCAACAAGCTCCTCAACTGCCGCGAGCTGGAGACGAGGGTCCGCACAGGTAACACGGCGCCCCTCCTCCCTCCCTCCCTCCCCCCATCTCATGCGTTGTGGATCCTACTTGTTCGATCTACGGGGTTCAGACTAGTTGGCTCGCCCCGAGGTATCCGCGGGTGCTGGTCGATTATGGGGGGGGGGGGGGGGGGGGGGGGGGTCTGGTTTTCCGTGGCGATTAGGAGGGTTGCGGGCGAGGGTTTTGGTTTGGCCGATTTGTGTTCAGGAGTTGCGTGCCTCAGCTTGTCTCGAGCACGGTTTGGGCTGTTGGTTCTCGACGAGGGAGACTAGTGGGTCGGTTGCTGATTGCCTGCTGAACATGTGGTTTTTAGGTTCTTAGGGCGCCGTCTTTGATTTAGGTGAGATTTGGTTTATTTTGCAAGATGCGAACAACAGGAATTTGGGATGAAGTGTTATTCTCGTTGAGCATTCAAAAGTAGATTAGGGTGAGACGGGCGGTCAGTTCCTAGATAGGTTTGGTCCACCATTTGCGTTTTGGTTAGGATGTGAATTCGGTAATTGGCGTTGAGTTCTAAACATGAATATCATAGTAACATTTAGCTAGTCATTTGGCTTTATTTGTGGTCGTGATGTAATTGATTATTATCTGGTTTGGCAGTTCATCATAGTGTTTTCCATCGTGGTGAGGCAAAGGCAACTGCAGTAGTTATTAGTTTGAGTGATTGAGATGCTGGGTGATCACTCTTCTTTCCATAAGGTCCTATAACTCTGTGCTGTTAAGGTGTCAAGGAGCTCAGATTTGGTGCACATGTTTCGTTTCTTTTGATATATTCATATATATATTTGGGACCAGCCCTATTAAGTATCATACGCGGAAAGGCCCAAAAGCTACATGTATCCAAGTTTATGTGCCTGTTCATTTTTCTACTTTATCCTTCACACCTTGATTTGTGTTGCTGGTGATATGGTGATGAACATGAACTTCCATGGATTCGTCCTTTCCTTGGTTTATGTTCCATCAGTGGACGACCTTTCACTCTTTCTTGTGGTTATGCTTGGTCTTGTATGCGTCTGCCTTATATGATTTGGTTTTGATGCAACATGGTTTGGGTGAGGCTCAGAGCCTTTACAACTTAAAAGGTGTGATAGATTAGTAGCTTTGGTATTGTTATATTTGTACTAATATTTGCAAACGTGTAATTTGTGAAAATGATGGTTAAACACATGTGTTGGAGATGATGCCAGTTTCCAACCGACAGTAAAAATAAATAAAACGAGTAACGTCTATAGCTCATGCTATGTGTGTAATTTACCTAGAACCTGGATTTAATCCTTGTCAATTGGACTGACTGGGATTGATAACCTGACCTGACATTTTGATATACAAATTATGTACTAGATCTGGCACATACATAATATCTTCTTTCTCTTGTCCTGTTGTCCCCAGGTTCAATGTTTGATGCAACTTCTTTTTAATGAAGATTATGTTGAACTATGGACAGCAGTACTCATGGTTTTATTAGATGGCTTTTGTTTGATATATCTACTTATTTATATGCAGGTAGGGAAAACCTAAAAAAGGCGAAGAAAGATTACGATAAAACTGAAGATGATTTGAAGTCCTTGCAGAGTGTGGGCCAAATCATTGGTGAAGTACTTCGACCATTGGACAGTGAAAGATGTAAGTGAAAAGACTTACCTTTGTTGGTTTTAGAACAGATTTATCTCTGTACAAACAATGATAATATCCATTCTCTTTTTGGCCATTAATTTCATCATTGCATTGCTTGTTTTTCTCCCTAAGTTGTTGTAATATGTTTGCTCATGGCAGTAAACCTTTCCTTCTCAATTCAGCAACAATGTACTTAGTTTTAGCAAAGCAACTGAAACTTGTTTTTGTTGTAGTTATCGTCAAAGCCAGTAGTGGCCCACGTTATGTGGTCGGCTGCAGAAGCAAAGTTGACAAAGAAAAGCTGACAGCTGCAACACGAGTTGTCCTTGACATGACAACATTAACAATAATGCGCACTCTACCACGTGAGGTATGTGATTGTTGATTTTTCGTTTATGTTTCAGTTCAGTACAGTTTTGAAATTCTGTTTCTAATGCGAGGGGTTAAACTAAGATTGTACTAATTTCCTTTGCTTAGGTTGATCCCGTGGTCTATAACATGCTACACGAAGACCCCGGCAATGTCAGTTACTCAGCTGTAGGTGGACTGTCGGATCAAATAAGGGAGCTATGGAGTCCATCGAGTTACCTCTTATGAATCCAGAATTGTTTCTTCGTGTTGGGATTAAACCACCAAAGGTAGTTTGAAGAAAAGATGTGCTGTGAAATACCATATTATGCAGTTAGCTTAGACAAATAATGATACAATTATCACCATCCTGAGATGTACTAACTGCTACTTTACTCATTCAAGGGCGTTCTGCTCTATGGCCCACCTGGAACGGGAAGACATTGCTTGCTAGAGCCATTGCTAGCAACATCGATGCTAATTTTTAAAGGTCTGCTTTTCTTTTCTTTAATGCTGTTATTTATTAGCAACCTTTTATCTGGATATATCATTATGGTACTATGTTGAACTAATGTGTTCTGCTAATGCAGATTGTTTCAAGTGCTATCATTGACAAATATATTGGTGAAAGTGCACGTCTTATAAGAGAAATGTTTAACTATGCACGTGAGCATCAAGTAAGTCTCATTATGTTCTGTTTCTTTGTACATCTACTAGTAATCCTTAATATTCCGTCTATTATTTGAAAGCTTTTAAAATCATAATAATGTAAGCTATTGCATTTGTTCCCTCGTGGCCAAATATATTCTGCTCCATTTGTTAGATTAAGTTGTGCGCGAATTAGCTTTTGATCATTAGGAGAGCAAAAGTTGCTAGCAGTCTGCAATACAGAGCACCCAAACTCTAGGTTTACTCTGCCAGAAAAGTCCATGGAGAATATCTTCACATTTTAAGTTGCTACTATGCACATCTGTGAATGCATTTTAAGTTATATGTTTGTTTCTCTTCTATTTTGTACTAATATTGCTCATTAACAATATCTTTTTTTTTCTGATCCTTTTGTTTAGCCATGTATTATTTTCATGGATGAGATTGATGCCATTGGTGGCCGAAGATTCAGTGAGGGCACCAGTGCAGATCGTGAAATACAACGGACATTGATGGAGCTCCTAAATCAGTTGGATGGATTCGATGAGCTCGGAAAGGTACACATTATTTTTTTCTGTTTTGTGGCAGCTATGGTGAAACATATGTTTATTGAATAAGAGCAGGTATTGGACAGTGATACAATGCTTACTGAATACTGATAAATTGAATGCTGAATTCTTAATGTGCACCGCACTGCACTCTAGTTACAGTCAATCTATCTTTATAGTTGCCCTATGAACTACCCGCCTTTCCTACATCATAAAGTTGTTGGTTGTATCGAGTAGTTGATTAGGTCAGTGTTAATCTTGGGGAGGGAACTGTTGTGTAGAAACGTGAGAAAGATATTTATTAGAAAAAAGAACTCGAAAGTTGAAGATATGCTGGTTGTCCCTGATTGATTGTCTTCAATTATTATTATGGTGTGTACATGTGTTGTGAGTTGCTGAATATGTGCTTATGTGAATCATGCGTGCCACATACAGGTGAAGATGATCATGGCATTTAACCGGCCTGATGTCTTGGACCCTCGCGCCCTTCGTCCTGGACGCCTAGACCGGAAGATAGAGATTCCGCTGCCGAATGAGCAATCCAGGACGGAGGTCCTGAAAATCCACGCAGCTGGTATCGCCAAGCATGGCGAAATTGATTACGAGGCTGTGGTTAAGCTGGCCGAGGTGAGTTACTCTCCGTTAACCTATATTCACCACCTCATCATGCTGGTGTTTCTGAAGCCTTAATAACTCTGTATGGTTCCAGGGCTTCAATGGCGCTGATCTTCGCAATGTCTGCACTGAGGCTGGCATGGCCGCCATTCGAGCAGAGCGTGACTACGTCATCCACGAAGACTTCATGAAGGTGGGGTGTCATTTGCTTTCTTTCCACCTGTTCATCGTAATACAGTTGAGTCGGTACTCACTACAATGTCTGGCAAAATGGTTTCAGGCGGTTCGGAAGTTGAATGACGCCAAGAAGCTCGAGTCCAGCGCACACTACAGCGCCGACTTTGGCAAGGACTAAGATGAGAGTAGGAGACTGTCAGGCGACGCGCTGTCTGTTTTCTTGTACCATGGCGGAGTTTGTCAACCCGACCCCGACGATATAGAACATCATGTGTTTCTACCTTTTATATGTTGTGGGACGACTGCCTTTGCCGCGCAAGTTGATGTAAGCAAAAGTTGAAACAGGTCTGGAACTGGCCGGCTTCTTAGATTTTACATTGTTTCCTTCTCAAGTTACTGTGCCTCGATTGTGGAATCAAAAAAATGTGGCAACACTTGCGATTTCTTCCTGTTACTCTACCTGAGAATCAAGAACGTGCGAAAAGGAACGTCCTCCTGTTACTCTACCTGAGAATCAAGGAATGTGCTTAAAGGAACATTTGCAGCGTGTGCTTCTGCCTGCTCCTCTCTCTGCCTGTGGGAGGGAATCAAGAAATGTGCAGTGGTACTTGGCTCTGCAGGGGACGCATTCCGTTTCCTGCTGAAAACGACCTGATTCACGTGGAATTTCACATGCCCGTGGTTCGTCCGAAAAAGCTCTCAAATGGATGTATCTAGCATCCATTTGAAAGACAAGCTTGAGATAAACTTTTTTGGACGAAAAGAGTATATATTACTCTCTCCGTTCCAAAATAGATGACCTAACTTGAAATAAACTTTTTTGAACGAAAGGAGTATATATTACTTCCTCCGTTTCAAAATAGATGACCCAACACTTTATTTAACGGAGGGAGTAGGTTGCTTGTCCATTCTCCGCTCCTCTATTTGAGGCAAGCCTTGCTCTTTCCCCACGCTAAATTGATCGGCAAACTGTTCTATTTTTACACGGATGAAAAGGAAACCTTGAAGCCACGTGTTTGGCCGAACCTTCCTCCAGCGTTCTCTCCGATCCGACGGCCAGCACCAATCTCGAAGCGCACGTGAGCGCCCAAAAACCAAAATTAGCGAGCGCCCGGGCGGACGCGGGGAAACCACCCCCCACCCCTCCCCCCGTTTCGGCGCAAGGAAGGAACCAAACAGACATGGCGACCCAAGAACTCTGATCTCTCCCTCCCTCGATTCGTCCGCGAATTGTCAGCGCAAAGATTTGGAAAGATCGATCGTGCATGTCTGCTCGCATTTTGATTTGATTTGGTCTGATTTGATGGTCGCCGCCGCGATCCGCGCATGACGAAGCTCAAGAGCCTAACGTCGTCGGTGGGGAAGGGGGAGTGCGCGGGGAGCGCTCGGCAGATTGCCGGCTCGCCGATGAAGCTGCTGGTGCGCGTCGTCGAGGCGCGCGGCCTGCTGCCGGTGCACCTCAACGGCTCCAGCGACCCCTTCGTCAAGCTGCAGCTCGGCAAGCGCCGCGCCAAGACGGCCGTCGTCAAGAAGAGCCTCACCCCCGCCTGGGACGAGGAGTTCAGCTTCCTCGTCGGCGACGTCACCGAGGAGCTCTCCGTCTCCGTGCTCAACGAGGACAAGTACTTCACCAACGACCTCCTCGGCAAGGTCAAGGTGCCCCTCTCCACGGTCATGGAGGCCCCGGATCTCTCCCTCGGCACCGCCTGGTACCAGCTCCAGCCCAAGAGCAAGAAGTCCAAGAAGAAAGAACGCGGTATGCTATTATTGTTGCCTTGCCCATCACCGCATTCATCCCCACGTTTTTGTTTTCCTCTCCTCTGTTTTGTTTTGGATTTGTGTAGGCAATTGTGACATGCATGCACAAGTATAAGATATGTACTAGCAATCTTGGCACCATTTAATTTGAATTTCTTCCATGTGCAGGGGAAATTTGCCTGCGCATATCCTTGTCTACACGCGCGCACATGTCCGAAGAATCGCAGCAGCTACCACAACCCACTTCGGATGGCGGAGCATCCAGTTCAGACAGGTCAATTGGGAACAAAGATGGAGCTTTGTCAACCAGCAATAGCTACATTGACATGTCAGGCCTTGCCAGTTTGGACCGATCATCGCAGGGAAGTATGGAACGATTGGGGGATGGTGCTGTGGACCAACCGCCCGGGACCAGCATTGACCAAGCAATCACTGAACCTGGAAGCGCTGTTTCTAATGATGCGATGGCGAATACGTCGTTGGTGGTAGAGGTCTTGTCTCGCTATTTCTTTGGGAAACCTGCTGATACTAATCTGCCTTCCATCGTTGCCTCTGACGCCGAGTCGGTGGTGGAGCAGTCCGAAGAGCCAAAAGTTTGCTCTGTAGACCGTGAAAGTCCCGAGAATGGCACGCCATCCGAGTCAAACCTTGATGACCTACTGAAAATCATGGAGTCAAAAGATCAAGGCTGTGAAATGCCAGCAAAACTGGCTAACGGCGTTCTAGTTGATGAATCGTATGTTATTGCACCAGCTGGACTGAATTCCCTCTTGTTTTCTCCAAATTCAGATTTCTGGCCAGCAGTAGCAGAGCTTCAAGGAACAAGTGGATTTCAGATTGAACCATGGAAGATCGATAGCATAGATGGTTGTTTGCGAAGAACATTAAGTTATATAAAAGCCGCTAGTAAGCTGGTTAAAGCTTGCAAAGCCACAGAAGAGCAGAAATACTTAAAAGCAGCTGGGAATTCTTTCGCTGTTTTGTCTATTGTTAGCACACCTGATGTTCCTTATGGCAGTTGTTTCAAGATAGAGATATTGTACTGTATAACGCCAGGTCCCCACTTATCATCTGAAGAGCAAACAGCACATCTTACTGTAAGTTGGCGGATCAACTTTCTTCAGAGCACAATGATGAAAGGAATGATTGAGAGTGGTGCAAAACAAGGCATGTCAGAAGGTTATGCACAATTTTCTGAAGTACTGTCCCAAAGGTTTAAAGTAGCTGAGCTTGATGATGCCAATTCAAACAAAGAAAAGATTTTAGCCTCACTACAAGCACATAAAGAACCAAGCTGGAGGTTGATTGTCCGCTTCCTTGGGAACTTCACATTCATATTCTCTGTTATCATAGGGATATATGTTATAGTTCACCTTCATTTATCAAGGCCCAAAGTGATGAATGGGCTTGAATATTTTGGCATTGACCTTCCAGATTCAATTGGAGAGGTTGTGGTTTGTGCTGTCTTGATCCTTCAGGGACAGACCATCCTGAAAGTAATAAAGCGCTTCTTGAATGCATGGAGACAAAGAGGTAGATATCTCAGTCACTATGTTATTATCTACTCCAAAACTGTTGCACATGAATCTGTATATTCTTGATTAGTTTTATGTTCTCTTTCTGTTGTACTCCTCATGCCTGGAATTACGTGTCGCTCAAACAGATGTATCTGGCACTAAAATACGTCTAGATACATCCGTTTGAGCGACAAGTAATTCCGGACGGAGGAAGTATCTAGTAAGTAATACGTGCATTGCATGTGCGAGCTTAGATAATCAAAGTACGACCAAAGATCGACATACTGAATTGTAATAGTCAAATGAAATTTCGAGGCACATACATCAAGTATAAGATGCATATTTAATTCTCTTAGTCCATTCCATAAAAAAATAAATCAAATTATGGCTACAAAATACTTGAAAACTGCATGGTATATACTACGCAAAACTAGGGTAAAGTATGTCGAGCACATTTTGTCTAGGCAGTCTCTTTTAATTACTTCGTATTGAATTTTCAATAGAAAATAACGTGAATACCTAATGCTCCATCACCAAGATAAATGTGGTTTATGATGTAAGCCCGTAGCCTTGAACACAATGATTTTTTTTTCTTCACGAAAGTAAAAATCAATGACAGTTCT
This sequence comes from Aegilops bicornis, assembly GCA_021605145.1. Classification (NCBI taxonomy): domain Eukaryota; kingdom Viridiplantae; phylum Streptophyta; class Magnoliopsida; order Poales; family Poaceae; genus Aegilops; species Aegilops bicornis. Next base: position 639,585,617 of record CM038675.1, read on the forward strand.
GTTAAAAAAGAAGAACTTAGGAGTATTTAATTATAGAAGAGTCTAGAATAAAGAAGAAGTATGTTTCTGTTTCCTGATTTGTGCATAATATCCATTGGGCTTAAGTACAACCATAGAATCTTCTATATAGTATACGTGGCAGAATCCGGTGTAGTAAAGAGGAAATCAGACGGCCACAAGTGCTCAGATTTGCCATCTCTCTCACGTCAGATTGACTTTATCCAACGGACGATATTCAAAGCTATTCATACACTATATAATGGAATAGAAATAGATGGTATAGATATATATATGCTCTAAGAGTGAAAGTGTTATTCTAAAAGGAGATGAGGTGAATTGTCTTCTACTGCAACCAATGGACATTTTGCTCTACACATATGTTCTGGTATTGTAGTGCTACTTGATTTGCTTTAAATTTCGGTAACAGCTGAGCAATATTCGTCTTTTCTTATTCCTGTATTAGGTAGTGATCATGGAGTCAAAGCTCATGGAGATGGCTGGTTACTGACTGTTGCACTTATTGAGGGTACTGGTATACTATCTGCTGGTTCATCTCAACCATTTGACCTATATGCTGTTTTTACCTGCAACACGAAGAGGAAAACAAGCTCAATTAAATTTCATACATCTGATCCAAAATGGAACGGTTAGTTTCTTTCCCCTTCATGTTGCTTTGTTCTCAGCTGGGAAGAGCAGCCGATCCTTTGTGCTACAGTATTGCATGAACTGACGGTACTGACCTTCGTGATATGCATAGTGTAGCTGACCCATTTGATGCTTGAATTTCTAGAGATATTCGAATTTGATGCAATGGACGATCCACCATCAAGGATGGATGTAGCTATTCATGATTCGAATCAATTAGATGAAGCTCCCATTGGTCACGCCGAAGTGAACTTCCTGAAGAGCAATTTGTCAGATTTAATGGACATATGGGTTCCTCTTGATGGGAAGTTTGATCCAGCAAGCAACCCTAAGCTACATTTGAGAATATTTTTGAACAACTCGAGAGGAACTGAAGTTGTTCTGAATTACCTGGCAAAGATGGGGAATGAAGTCGGTAAGAAGGTAAGGACCTAACTTTTTGTCTGATTTGTTTTTCATCATCTCTTCTATTTCTGAAATTACATATGACATAATGTGTAGATAAATTTGCGGTCAGCACAAACAAATTTAGCATTCCGAAAGCTCTTTAACCTCCCTCCTGAAGAGTTCCTCATCGATGATTTCACCTGTCATCTAAAACGGAAGATGCCACTTCAGGTATTTACTTTTCTGATTGTTTACTTATGTGTCAAAGATGCTACTATTATTTTAATTGTACCAAGTAGACCTGTACATGTATGTACCATACTACCAAGGAGAATCACCGCTATAGTTTTGCATTCGTTTGTGACTCGCTTGACATTTGCCAATATTTTGTACTTTCTCCATTTTGTTCTGTCAATATTTACAGAGAACTGACTCTTTTACAGGGACGCGTATTTTTTTCTCCAAGAATAATTGGATTCTACTCTAATATATTTGGTCACAAGACCAAGTTTTTCTTTCTGTGGGAAGACGTTGATGATATCCAGGTTATCCCTCCTACACTGTCAATTGGCAGCCCATCCTTGATGGTTATCCTTAGAAAGGATAGAGGGTCAGAAGCAAAACATGGTGCCAAGGCAACAGATCATCATGGAAGACTCAAGTTCCATTTTCAGTCCTTTGTTTCGTTCAATGATGCTCACAGGTACCTTTCATTTGTTTGTTTTTGAGGTCCAGTGAGACATCTAGGCCAAGCATATATTTTATTCTTCAGAACTTCAGATCAAAATTTCTAAATAAAATAAAATAACTCTAGATCTTATTTTGTGAAGTTCAAGGATAACATGTTCATGGGTACGCTGGCCTGATGTGGCTTTGGTTTGCAGATTACAAGCCCAAAGCCGCTTGACCTGCAGTTTTTTTCTCGAATACGCACGCAGTGTGCATTTATATTATAAAGAAGGAATCGGGGTAAAGAGCCCGTCCATGTTAGTGTTACAGATTACATATATACATTCCGAATCGCTTGACCGGCAGTGACGAAAGGTCGAAAACTATAAATGGACACATTTCAGCATAATTCCCATTATAAGATAGGACAACTTTAACATTTTAGTCTTTTGGGGGATTTGAACCCAATATTAAGCGTCGAGCGACTAGTCGCGTTGACAAGTGTACCAGTCGTAACCTGGGTGTCAACTGGGCACCTCGACTCTATTGGTTGGCACAGCCGAGCGACTGGTTAACTAGTCGCTGACTAATCTTGACTAGTCTAGTCCCTTGAGCCAAGCAAGTCAAAATTGGCCCACTGTTTCCAAAAAGAAAAGGAATCTGCCCAAGGCTGGCCCACTGTATTCAGGTTCTTCTATAACGCACAACCTCATGGTATACAAATAAGAAAATGTAGTAACAATAGGTTTCTATTTTCTACTGATTATAGTTCTGCAGATAGTTGATCGGATCTTGCTATCCCATCATGTACTAAGCTATTCTGCTAGTGTGCATATGAATGTATCACACCAAGAAATCTTTATCTGACAGAATAATCATGGGGATTTGGAAAATGCGATCACCGGGTCAAGAACAGAAGGGAGAGGTAATTGAGGAGTCTGAACCAAAAGAACTCCAGGCGGAAGAATGTGGATCCTTATTTACCCATGAGGATGTCAAAATGTCCGAAATATTCTCATCAGTTCTTTCTGTGGACGTGAGTGCCACTTTTATTTTCGCATGAGCTTGTCACAATTCGTTTTCCCACTAAAATTTGTTTTGGGATTCCTTACATAATCTAAATTTTCAGGTTGAGTCCTTGATGGAGATGTTTTCAGGAGGTCAGTTGGAACACAAAGTGATGCAAAAGACTGGCTGTCTGGACTACTCATCAACAGAATGGGAACTTGTAGGCAGAAATATATACAAGCGGCAAATCAGCTACAAGTTTGACAAAGCATTGTCTCGATATGGAGGAGAAGCAAGCACCACTCAGCAGAAGTATGCCCTAGTGAACCAAGATGGCTGGGCCATTGAAGAGGTGATGACCCTCCAAGGTGTTCTACTTGGGGACTACTTTAATGTAAGACCCCCCTTCCCACATTTATTCTTAAATGGTCTGTACTATGCTAACCATTATCAAGAGTTTGTGACCATTCCAAATAGTTGTAACCTTAGCTCTGAGCTAAAACATAAGAATTGAAGTGGTATTACTGTATGCTTGTTCTGTCAATCTTTTTGCTGAACTGGTACATAGAATAATGTTGATCACAATGGTTCTTAACTTGCAGCTCCAGCTTAAGTATCATATGGCGAACATACCATCAAAACCAAACACCTGCAATGTGCAGGTTTTGTTGGGGATTGCCTGGTTAAAAAGCACCAAGCAACAAAAGAAGGTCACGAAAAATATCCTGTCGAACACCTCGAATAGATTGAAGGAGCTCTTTTCCTTAGTCGAAAAGGATCTTACGTCAAGAAACGGTACCCTTTTCAATGCAGCTATTGATCCTTAGTGTTCGTTATTATGATTTCTAATGTCATGTTAACATATAGCAGAGTTCACGTCAAACCAATGCCAGGAAAGTAAGTTTATATGATGCATTTCATTGCTTCCATGTCAAATGAATTATTACCACCGAGTGGAAACTAAGTGCAATGAATCTGGCATAACTTCTTATGTGGAACTGTTAGAAAGCAAATTGTTTTTATTACTCTGTATATGAATCGGCGCTATTTGTTTTGCCTCGGGAAAGAATGACACTGATTTTTCTGTGTGCGGCAAATTTGTAGGTGGAAGCTAACCTCTGTAAAGTGTAACAGTAGATTACCCATGCCATCAAAATGTGTTTGAAGAGCCCAAGCAGAGAGGGGAATCGGCATGATCTGTTGCCGTCTGCTTGTGGTGAGACATGCTTTAGCTGCTGCCAACAGTTTGCAGTTCTTACACAGACAGCAGAGCCTGAAAGTGAACTATGTGAATAGATTGTTTCAGAAGCAGTTCGTAAAAAAAAAAAACATTTCTGATACGGCCTTACCCATTTACCCTCATAGGAAGTCAAGTAGAGTTGTATATGCACAGCTGACCTGTATATGTATAACACAAGTGATATAGTGAAAGGAAGCTAATTTTGATCCATAGAGGTCTTGTCGGAGTCGTGTGATGTACTGTAAAACAATCAAGCAAATATGTGGTATATCATACATGTACTATTTTGTTGTTCAATGTGCCAGATTTGTGCAACTCAGGAAATCCATCTTTACGTAAATGCACCTAGATAAGTTGAACACAACATGCTTTCTATCCTTATCACCCGCAAGTTTATACTTAGCATTCATGCACTCTATGTTTTCCTTCACAATCTCATGCATCTTTAACATTAGTTCAACATATTTCGTAGCATCAAAATCAACCTTCTCTAAAGATGAAAGAGGTAACAAATTGGTGGGTGCACGAGATATAACACCAAGTACAACGTAACCAATAAACATCTCCAAAAATGGCTAAGAAAATTGATACAACGAATCCACAATATGAAATAATTGTAGTTGACACACCACATGGACGAACAATTACACAAAAGAATAAATCAACAACATGTATAGGGTAATCACTCTTGTAACAAGGTATAAAAGTTGTCGACTTGAAAAATCAATCGACAACTATGGAAATACCATCCCTCCGCTTCTTTGTTTGAGGTAATCCTAACGCAAAGTATATGGATATATCTTCCCAATGTACACTGGGAACAGAAAGAGACCTATAAACCATGAGGATTAAGTCGCAACTTAGCTTTTTAGCATGTAATGCATCCAACAATGAACCTCTTAACATCGCATCGCATCCTCGGCCAAAAGAAGTGGTCAACGGGCACATCCTTGGTCTTCTTCACGCCGAAATGACTCATGAAACCTCCTCCATGAACCTCCCAAAACAACAAAAGAAGAATGGAGCTATCTTGGATGCATATATTGTTAGCGCGGAACACAAATTAATCCTATAAAGAATGTTGGAGTACCTGCCTCCTGGGAGAGCCTCCGCGCCATCCGTCTGGTGCTGGCCTCCCGCGGCTGGCTCCCTGGGGCTCTCCGCGCCGTCTGATCTTCCCAGACGATGCGCACCCGGACGACTTGCCTCGGGGGTCCATGATGGGTGGGCCATGGGCGCGGCCGAGGCCACCGTCATGTGGTGCTTTGGTCGCGCCAGCGCGTACCCCGCGTGTGACAGGGAGGCCGGGGCCACCTGTCAGCGTCTTGTTTTCGGCTGCACCCTCGTCTGCCCTCGCACGCTGCCCCACGTGTGACGAGGAGGCTAGGTCCGCCTGTCAGCGTCGCTCGCCCCACGCCGGGCTCAGAGGGCCATCCGGCTGGAGGTGGCGACGTCAGGCCAGCAGGCCTTGAGGGTCATTTGGCCAGGCGTCGCGACGACAAGAGGCCGGTTGGCCAACGTTGCGTTTGCCGGATGATCCAGCCATGCTCGGCCCTGTCTGTTTGGGCTTCCAGGAGCAACTTTGAATGATTTTTTTAGGACTGTGCTAATGACCAGTCGACTGGCTGTAAGGGCATATTTATCCCTTAGGTGTTTTGGTGATTGATGACAATGCTTTTGCGGACTAATCGTGTGCCTTGAGTTTCTCAGATGCTTGGTCTCTAGGTACGAGACGATTCGGTGCCCCTCGGAATCTATTGAAGACGGCGTTGTTCTACGTTTTTCTTTGGTGGATTTGAGTCATAGGAGAGCCGTACTATCAAGAGGGGGTCCGCGTCGGAAAGGTTTGGGTGGAATCAACACGTACACATGTCCTACCTTTCCTTGCACTTTGGAGCGTCTTTCCGTTATCCGAGTTGTGCATAATCGAGACTCTTTGCTGTACTTGCGGTAATCTTGCTCACGGAGCGGTAGTACCGCAAGCACCTCTTGATAGTACCGCTGGGGTCACGGTAGTACCGCTCCCCTGGAGCCTTAGTATCGCAACTCCCAGGCCTAGTGCTGCTCCGGTACGGTAGTAGGAGCGGATGTAATTTTTTACATCCGCGCCCACACGGTAGCACCGCACGTCATGCGATAGTACCGTGGGAGGCCACGGTAGTACCGCTCCCCTGGAGCCGTAGTACCGTGGCTCTCATACCCGCACTGCTGCGCATGTAGTAGGAGCGGATGTAATTTTTACATCCGCGCCTCCAACGGTAATCAAGACCTCGGCGCGGTAGTACCGCATCGGGTTTTTGCAATCGCTTTTTCAGCGAAGTAGGCACGGATGTATTTTATTTCATCCGCGCTCTTAGAGGCTGTGGCTTACCCGCCTTGTGGTAGTACCGCAAGGAGCGGTAGTACCGCCATGAGCGGTAGTATCAAGGCCAACAAAGCTAAGTCCCGCCTCTGCTGTTGCCATGAAGTACCGTGGTCATCCACGGTAGTACCGCGTGGCCTTGCGGTAGTACCGCGCTTCTGGAGCGGTAGTACCGCGTGGCGCAGGCTGAACTTGAGGATAATGGTTGGATCTTTTCCACGACTACAAAAGGGGTGTCTCCCACCTCTAGTTGACCACCTCTTCCATCTCTAAGCTCCATTGTTTCTCCAAGCTCCATTTTGGCCCGATCTCTCTCCCTAGCCAATCAAACTTGTTGATTTGCTCGGGACTGGGTGACAAGGGCCCGATCTACACTTCCACCAAGAGACATTTGATTCCCCCCACTTATCCCTTGCGGATCTTGTTACTCTTGGGTGTTTGAGCACCCTAGACGGTTGAGGTCATCATGAGCCATATTCCATTGTGGTGAAGCTTGTGGTGTCGTTGGGAGCCTCCAATTAAGTTGTGGAGATTGCCCCAACCTTGTTTGTAAAGGTTCGGTTGCCGCCTTCAAGGGCACCAATAGTGGAATCACGAGATCTCGCATTGTGTGAGGGCGTGAGGAGAATACGGTGGCCCTAGTAGCTTCTTGGGGAGCATTGTGCCTCCACACCGCTCTAACGGAGACGTACTTCCCCTCAAAAGGAAGGAACTTCGGTAACACATCCTCATCTCCACCGGCTCCACTCTTGGTTATCCTATCCCTTTACTTGTGCAAGCTTATTTGTGTTTCTATCTTTGCTTGCTCGTGTGCATGTGTTGATTGCATCATATAGGTTGTCCACCTAGTTGCATATCTAGACAACTTACTTTGTTGCAAAGTTTAATTTGGTCAAGAAAAGCTAAAAATTGTTAGTTGCCTATTCACCCCCCCTCTAGTCAACTATATCGATGCTTTCAATTGGTATCAGAGCCTCGTCTCTTTTTAAGGACTTTACCTTCCGAAGAGTATGGTTGACGTCGTAGATGATGTGGGAGAGCACTCCGGTGCGAATCCGATATCATCTACGGGAGATGGGGGTAACTTCGATCTCGTGAGGAATTCAATGTCGCGTTGGACATATTGAAAACCTCCATGACGACCGAGGTCAAGGACATGTTTAAGGAATTCCTAGAAGGGCTTAAACTTTCCACCGCACCCGTGAAAGTGGGTGATCCCGCCAACACGGGGACAGATGCTAACTCCGATAAGGGGGAAGCTACTAGTGAGAAAGCCCCATCGTCTAGTGGTAAGAATGGCACCGCATCTTCGCCCATGTGCAACCTCCTCCCGCTTATGGTGGACCAATTCCTTCTACTCATCTGAATCATGCGGTCCACCCCTAAGATTGATAAAAGGAGGATTTTTATTCTTGGGTTTATCGTTTTAAGCGTCATTTAAATCATGTGAACACTAACCTTTGGAGAATCATTGAAGAAGGTTTCTATCCAAGATGACCCGAGCAACTTCTCTCCTAGAGAAGTCGTGGACCATCAATTCAATGAGAATGCTCTCTTCATCATCCAAGAAGCAATCCTTCCGAAGACCTCCCTCATCTCCGCCCTACTCCCTTGCCAAAGATGCTTGGCACAAGGTGGTTTCCCTTTATCGAGGAAGCGCAAGCATTCAACGTTCCAACTATGAAGTGGTGCAAGATGAAGCCGATGAGTTTGCAATGAAAGAAGATGAAGAACCTCGTGAGCTCTATCGGAGTCACCAAGCTCGCGGTCTCCCTCCGGGATCATGGAAGTAAGGACACGGATGATAACTGGATCAAGCACAAACTCCTCAAGGCAATGATGCCCTACCAGAAAGCCATGTCCTCCGTCATCCGTCAAAGGCCGGACTTCCACACCCTGTCCTCAAGCAATGTGTTGGATGAGTTTGTGGCTATGAGCATATTGGACAAGACCGCCGACAATGCGGTGCTTCGCTCCCAAAGAGCAAAGAAGCCCAACTTCGCTTTGAAGGCCAAGGTTTGTGTCGAAGAAGGAGAGGAGGAAGAAGAGGGGAGCAACCTCGAAGATACGAAGTATGACTATCATGAACACATGGCCCTTGCTTCAAGGCAATTTTGGAGCAAGAAGAACTCAAGGCCCAACTTCAACAAGAGCAACTCAAGTGGCGCAAAGGGCAAGCAACGAGTGAGGACTTGCTTCAATTGTGGCAATGTGAGTCACTTTGTTATGGAGTGCCCATATGAGAAGAGGGAAGACAATGGTGGCAAGCTCATCCGTAAGGACAAGGCCAAGTCTTTCCCCAACAAGAGCAACTTCACCAAGAAGGCTCCTCACGAAGCTTTGGTGGTTCAAGAAGAGTACAATGAGGATGATGATGATGATGAAGATGGTGAGTCGGTTGCCATGGCCTCCGTTGCCATTGCGACGACTCCTCGGGTGTCTCTCTTCGACTCACCTAATGAAAGCATCACCGCCAAGTGCCTCATGGCTAAAGCCACCAACAAGGTAACCCCCAACATCAAAACTACCATCATCAATCATTCTTGTTTGACGGATTGCATTGATGAACATGAGGGGACTAATGTGGAGGAGAATGAGTTTGAGATCTTTATGGGTAAACTCAAGGGAAAATCCAAGAAGCGCCGTTGCTCTCTTGGAACAACTTGGTGAATCCAATGACATGATCGAGGCTCATGAAGAAACCATCTCTAAGATGGAAGGGCATAGTCGTGACTATGCCGATGAGATTTTGGATCTTTCCAATGCTCTTGAGGAAGAGCGTGGTCTTCGTTTGGCTCTTGAGGAGTCATACAACGATGATCATGCTAAATTAAAGAAAGATCTTGATCATGCTCTTGTTGTGTCTCGTGTGCTAAGCTCCGAGAAGGCAAAGCTTGGAGTTGATCTTGCTAGACTCAACGAGGAGTTTGACATTCTCGACAAGGCTCACAAAGTCTTGAAGGGTGCTCATGCTAGTCTCAAAGAGTCTCATGATCAACTCCAAGTGAAGCTAACCAAGGAGAAAGCCACCTTTCCTCATATGGTATTGATTGATAATGCAAATGCTACTAACCCTTGTTGTGAGCATGTGCATCTTGTTGAGGAGAATGCTAAGTTGAAGGAGCAACTTGAAAAAGGCCTTTTCACATGCATACAAGGTGAGAAGAACCTTAACGACCTTTTGAGTAATCAAAAGGAAGTTGCGGCCAAGGAGGGGATTGGGTTCGCACCCAAGCCCAATTACAAGAAGAAGAATGACAAGACCAAGCAACCTCCTCCTCTCAAGCAAACTTTTGTGAGGGAGGGAGAGGGTGCTTTCAAGAAGAAGAAGAACCATGCAAAGGGTGGCAATGCCAAGAAGGACAACGCCGCCCCTCCGAACATAGCCGGCGACTTTAATCCTTCTTATGTGTTATGCCGCGCTAGTGATGGGCATGTTTATGCCAAATTTGTTGGTTCTCCTCATGAATACATTGAATGGTCTATTTGGGTTCCTAAGACCCTTGTTACTAACATCAAAGGACCCATTACAAAATGGGTACCTAAAACCAAGCATTGATCGTAGGTAGGAGTTTGCTTCGGTGGGGATCATGGCTGCTCGATAGTGGAGCTACAAATCATATGACCGGAAGCAAGGACTTGGTGGTGGACATGCACAAGATTCCTTCTATGCCCACCAATGTCGAGTGGGGTGATGCCTCATCTTCTAAGGTATTGGGACTTGGCAAGGTTGTCATTTCTCATGATCTCACGATCGAGAAGGTCATGCTTGTTGAGTCCCTTGCATTCAATTTACTTTCCGCTCATTAACTCGCAAGAATCATGGGCTTTGCCACTTTCTTTGATATTGATTCCGTGGCCCTCTTGTGGAGCAAGACTCTTAAAGTAGCCTTTGTTGGGCATGTCGAGAATGGTCTATATGTGGTCAACTTTTCGGAGCAACCCACTAAAACCGCGACATGCCTAATGGCTAAAGTTGACGTGGGATGGCTTTGGCATCGCCGTTTAGCCCATGTTAATATGAGATCTTTGCAAAGTCTTCTCAAGGGGACCATGTCCGTGGACTAACGAATGTTAGTTTTGCCAAAGACCGTGCTTGCAGTGCTTGTATTGAAGGAAAGCTTCATGAGAAGGCTCACCCTCCCACGACCATCATTTACTCAAAGAGACCCTTGGAGCTCCTTCACATGGATCTCTTTGGGCCTCCATCATTTGATAGTCTTGGAGGTAGAAAGTATTGCTTGGTGATTGTGGATGACTATTCAAGATACACTTGGGTATACTTCTTCAAGAGGAAGAGTGAAACTCAACAAACCATCATCGACTTTGCAAATGAAGCTCAACGTCAACATAATGCAAAGATCTTGACAATAAGAAGTGACAACGGCACCGAGTTCAAGAACTACACCTTGGATGAGTTTCTTAGTGATGAGGGGATCAAGCATCAATATTCTGCACCATATACCCCTCAACAAAATGGTGTTGCGGAGAAGAAGAACCGGACGTTGATGGATGCGGCAAGGACCATGATGGCGGAATTCAAGTCTCCATACAACTTTTGGGCCGAAGCCATCAACACCGCATGTCATGCATCCAATCGGCTCTATCTCCGCAAAGGCTTGAACAAGACTCCTTATGAGATACTCACCGGCAACAAGCCCAATCTCAAGTACTTCCGGGTGTTCGGGTGTAAGTGTTTCATTCTCAAGAAAGGTGTTCGCTTGTCTAAATTTGAAGCTAGAGCTCATGAGGGCATATTTGTTGGTTATGCTACAAACTCTCATGCTTACCGTGTCCTCAATAAATCCACGGGACTTATTGAGGAGACGTGTAACGTGGAGTTTGATGAGAATAACGGCTCCCAAGTGGAGAAAAGTGGCACTTGTGATGTAGGTGATGAAATTCCTCCTCAAGCCATAAGAAGAATGGGTGTTGGTTTTATCCTACCCGTGAGGAACCCCTTGTGGCGAAGGAGAAGGACAATGCTCCACTCAAGTGGAGCCATCACCAACCCAAGGCCCACACGCTTCCGAAGAACAAAGTGAAGGCCCTCAACCTCATGAACAAGACCAAGGGCAAGATCATGCTCAAGATGATGGTGACACACCAAATGATGCTCAAGGTCAAGTTCTCTCCCCCGAGCAAGCTCAAGATCAAGAACATGCTCAAGACGGCGCTCAAGATGATCAAGTGACCCCTCCTCATCTCTCCTCCGAGGAGGAATTAGAGCGTCGTGCCACCAAGATTGCGTCCAAACTCACCACCAAAGGCCATCTCTTGGAGAATGTAGTTGGAAGCCTAAGAAAAGGGGTAAGCACTCGTAGACAATTGGCAAACTATTGTGAACATCACGCGTTTGTCTCTTGTGTTGAACCCCAAAAGGTCTATGAGGCGCGAAGACTCGGATTGGCTCAATGCCATGCATGAAGAACTCAACAACTTCGAGTACAACAAGGTGTGGAGATTGGTGCCAAGACCATCGGGGAACCACAACGTCATTGGAACCAAGTGGATCTTCAAGAACAAGCAAGATGCTCATGGGAACATCATTCGCAACAAGGCAAGATTGGTAGCACAAGGCTACTCCCAAGTCGAGGGTATCGACTACGGTGAAAGCTTTGCTCCCGTTGCTCGCCTTGAATCCATTCGTTTGTTGATTGCTTATGTTTCCCATCACAACTTTAAGTTGCAACAAATGGATGTGAAAAGTGCTTTTCTTAATGGTCCTATTAATGAGTTGGTCTATGTCAAGCAACCCCCCGGGTTCGAGGACCCCTACTTCCCGAATCATGTGTATCAACTCGATAAGGCACTCTATGGCCTTAAACAAGCCCCACGTGTGGTATGACCACCTTACCGAGTTGTTACAAGATCGTGGATTTGAGGTGGGGCAAATCGATCCCACTCTTTTTACTAAGAAGGTCAATGGGGAGTTGTTTGTATGCCAACTATATGTTGATGATATTATCTTTGGTTCCCCTAACAAAGCTTTCAATGAGGAATTTGCCGCTATCATGACCTCCAAGTTCAAGATGTCTTCTATTGGAGAGTTGAAGTTCTTCCTTGGTTTTGATATCAAACAAAGAAGAGAAGTAACCTTCATCAACCAAGCCAAATACACTCAAGACTTGCTCAAAAGATTCAAGCTAAGTGATGTCAAGCCGGCTACTACACCAATGCCTACCAAGTGCCAACTTGACATTGATCCCAATGGTAAAGCAGTGGATCAAAAGGTATATCGCTCCATGATTGGCTCCTTGCTTTACCTTTGTGCATCTAGACCGGATATCATGTTGAGTGTGGGAATGTGTGCACGGTTTCAAGCCGCACCAAAGGAAAGTCACTATGTGGCGTTCAAGCGAATCTTTCGATATTTGGCTCATACCCCAAACTTTGGCTTATGGTACCCAAGAGGGGCAAACTTCAAGCTTGAAGGATTTATGGATTCCGATTGGGCGGGAGACAAAGTGGATAGGAAGTCCACCTCCGGAGGGTGCCAATTTCTTGGTTGCTCTTTGGTAAGTTGGTCTTCCAAGAAACAAAGCTGTGTGTCTCTCTCGTCCCAATCAAGCGGAATATGTGGCGGCCGGTAGTTGTTGTGCTCAACTCCTATGGATGAGGCAAACTTTAAAGGAGTACGGTGTCATTTGTGACAAAGTGCCTCTTTGGTGTGATAATGAAAGTGCCATCAAGATTTCTCTCAACCCCGTGCAACACTTCAAGACGAAGCACATTGAGATTCGGTATCACTTCATCCGGGATCACATTAGGCGAGGGGAGATCGAGCTCAAGTATGTCAACACTCATGATAACCTTACAGATATTTTCACGAAGCCCTTGGATGAAGCAAGATTTTACGAGTTAAGGCATGAGCTAAATATCATTGATTTGAGCAATGTGACTTGAACCCGTGCACCCCCCACCACACTCAACTTGTTGTCTAGTTTAGGTGTAGGCATGGACATAGGGGAGTGTTGTTCTCTCAATGAACTCTCCTCCCCCATCATGCATAAATAGATCAACTCTTTCACATTAGCCATTTTGATGGTACTTGTGCTTCAAAGACGAGTTTTGGTCATGGGCCCAAGGATAATTCTTGGCGGTGCCATACCATCTAACTCAAACATAGGTGGCTTCGCCACCGCCCTCTCCTTTTGAGAGGTTTTGTCGCTTGGTGTTCTCTTGTTGTCTTTCTGCCTCTGGTTTGTGCGTGTTCTTGTGGTTTCCTTTGTGTGAAAAGTTTCCGTGCAAAGACCTTCTTTTTGTGTTGAAACCGGCTGTGTCTTGAGCTCACGGTACTACCGCGGGCAGCTACGGTACTACCGCAGCCAACCACGGTACTACCGCGTGTGGGAGCACGGTACTACTGCCCCCACGCGGCAGCAATTTTTTTACTGCCGCCTGGGTGAGCGGTACTACCGCTTCGGTGCGGTACTTCCCCCCCCCCCCCACGTCGTCTCTCTCTCTCCCACGCTCAAGATCGGAGCCGGCATTCGTTGCCAGATCTCCTCCTCCGGCTGCCCTCCCGTGATTCCGTCTGGTGGGATCTTTCCCCACCACGTGCTCTTGCCATGGACCCAGGTTTTTCCCCAATCTTTCCTTGTTTTATTGAGTTCTTTGCCTCTAGGTTGTTGGGGGAGACTTGTGTGTTCTAGAGATCCTTAGGCTTTTTCTTTGCAAGAGTAGGATGAAGGAGAGTAGCTTTGCGTAGGGATTATACTTGCATTTTTGTCTTGCGATAGATTTGATCACCGTAGTAATCGCCGTTGTTTCATGGTTCTTTTCAGATTCGAACTTACGTTCGGATTCGACGCGATGCGGCATTACCGCCCGTCGGGCGCTGATTACCGCTAGCACGGTACTACCGCTTTAATCGGCGCGCGGTACTACCGCTACCATCGCGGCACTAAAATTTTAATACCGCTCCAACCACGGTACTACCGTGACCTCGCACGGTACTACCGCGACTTGGAGCAGTACTAATATTTTAGTACCGCAGGCACTGGCAGTACTACCGTGGCTCACACATATCGCTTGCCAACTTTCACATATATTTCCTAGGTGTTTCTTGTGCTTTGCCGTGGTCTTTGCATTGATCCTCTTCGCGTTCGTTGGTGTTTTGCGTTTGTGTCTCAGGTGGTGGCTCTCGCCATTCCAATCCCAGTCGTGACACTGGCTCCAAGCGTCTACGCAACCCAGGTGAAGCACCAGAGGGCTCCTCTGCCCCCAAGCGCAATGTCAAAACATCAGCTAGCAAGTTCAAGGAGCCCGCCAAGGGCATGGATGAGATACCACAAGCTGAGTACGTCCGTCTCAGGCAGCTTCGCCCGTACGTGACCCCTCGTTCCTCTGTCAGAGGTTGTGAGCTGTTTTGGAACAAGCAACAGACCAACATCTATCTGGATGTCATAAAAAACAAGCAGAATACCTACATGGATGTGAAATGGATTGACATGCATCACATGAGGAAGGACAAGTTCCGTTCCTACTTTGGAGAGGCTCTGGACTTGGTGGAGCAGTTTGGTATTGAGCATGTGATATCCTTTCACCTTGACTATGACCCTGAGCTTATCTGCCGGTTCTTTGCCTCGGTATACTTTCACTCACGATGAGGAGCGGAGGATGACCTGGATGTCCAATGGCCGTAAGTCGATCGCTACCGGAAGGAGTTCATGGATTTGCTCAAGGTACACGATGACGGGCTCGACACTCCGTGGGTGTTCGCCCCCATGCCAACTCTGAGTCTGCCAACAAGGACAAGCTTGCACCATACTATGTTGAGAAGACGCTCCCAAGTGGCAAGATCGGGTTGGTGCTCAACTCTTTTCTGGATATCATGTATCGCATCTTACGCAACTCCTTGTTCCCTCGCATTGGTGACAAGGACAAGGTTCATGCCTATATGGTGGATATGATGCTCATCTGCGAGGAGGCTCGTTTGTCTCAGACTCAGCCACTTGATGTCTCACACTCATGTGGTGTGAGCTTCGGTTTGCGGTGTTCAACCGCAAAGTGCCTATCTATGGGCCCTATCTGTTTCTGCTGATCTCAAAGACTTGGGAGAAGATGTTCCCTGGTGAGGAGTTCCTTTCCCTGACTGGATTCGCCATGATCCCATCTGGCTGCGTGTCAAACCCAACTGGGCCAACACTACTACTCGTGCCGAGGCGTCTGCTGCTAGGGCTGCTTTGTTGATGAGGATCTTTGGCGCCGAGGATGTTCCGAGGGCCGTCCTGCTAGGCCTTCGAGCTCCTCCATGCCTTCGTGGGCCAAGAAGTCAAGGACAAGATGAAGACTCTTTTCGCATGCAAGCCAAGGGGCGTACAATGTGGCCCAAGGAGATTAAATCATGGAGACAGGAAGATCTTGCAGCTCTATGGTGAGGATGTGTCTCATGGTGCGAGGAGCGCATCACTCCAGAGGCCGAGTGGATGGAGAAGCAAGGCTACAGGTGGACTGATTCTGAGGAGGACGTCGAGGAGTCCATCCCTGCTGCCGAGGAGTCTGTTGGACAGGGTTGGGATGAGTTCCCTGCTGCTTGAGCCACCACTTGTGTGTAGGTGTCCTCTCTGCCTTTTTGGCGTCTCGATGCCAAAGTGGGAGAGAGTGTAGGGATTTGCGAGTCGTGTGTTGTTGTTCGTGTTTGGTGTGTTTGTTGCTTTCTCGTTTGAACTTCGTTTGAACCTCGTTTCAGTTGCTTTTCCTTCATATGGTGTAAGACATATGCACTCTATCTATCTTAGCGAGCTTGTGATATATTGTGCTACTTGTGTGCTATGCTCTGCTTAAATGTTATTTGTCATGCCTTTATCTCTAAAATATAGGGGAAGTGTTGATCCTAGTTTGTGTGCTATGCAGTCCAAAGCATCTATCTAGAGTGCACACATCTAGGGGGAGCCCGTCTATATTTTAGAGAGGAGGGGTTTGCCCTTGCTCTAAATTATCTTTCCTTTGTGCAAATCCCGTATTGTCATCAATCCACCAAAAATGGGGAGATTGTAAGGGCATATTTATCCCTTAGGTGTTTTGGTGATTGATGACAATGCTTTTGCGGACTAATCATGTGCCTTGAGTTTCTCAGATGCTTGGTCTCTAGGTACGAGACGATTCGGTGCCCCTCGGAATCTATTGAAGACGGCGTTGTTCTACGTTTCTCTTTGGTGGATTTGAGTCATAGGAGAGCCGTACTATTAAGAGGGGGTCCGAGTCGGAAAGGTTTGGGTGGAATCAACACGTACACATGTCCTACCTTTCCTTGCACTTTGGAGCGTCTTTCCGTTATCCGAGTTGTGCATAATCGGTGACTCTTCTTTGTACTTGCGGTAATCTTGCTCTCTGAGCGGTAGTACCGCATAGCACCTCTGATAGTACCGCTGGGGTCACGGTAGTACCGCTCCCTGGAGCCTTAGTACCGCAACTTCCGTGCCTAGTGCTGCTCGATGCGGTAGTAGGAGCGGATGTAATTTTTACATCCGCCCACACGGTAGCACCGCACGTCATGCGTGGTAATCTGCGGAGGCCACGGTAGTACCGCTCCCCTGGAGCCGTAGTACCATGGCCCTCATACCCAGTACCGTTGCGCCGCGGTAGTAGGAGCGGATGTAATTTTTTACATCCGCGCCTCAACGGTAGTACCGCACCTCGTGCGCGGTAGTACCGCGTCGGGTTTTTGCACTGTTTCTTTTTCAGCGGAAGTAGGCACAGATGTATTTTATTTCATCCGCGCTCTTCGTAGGCTGTGGCTTACCTGCCTTGCGGTAGTACCACAAGGGGGAGCGGTAGTACCGCGCGAGCGGTAGTACTACGCTCAGTCAGGCTAAGTCCCGGCCTCTGCTGCTACCGCGGAAGTACCGTGGTCCTCCACGGTAGTACCGCGTGGCCTTGCGGTAGTATCGCGCTTCTGGAGCGGTAGTACCGCGTGTCGCAGGCTGAACTTGAGGATAACGGTTGGATCTTTTCCACGACTATAAAAGGGGTGTCTCCTACCTCTAGTTGACCACCTCTTCCATCTCTAAGCTCCATTGTTGCTCCAAGCTCCATTTTGGCCCGATCTCTCTCCCTAGCCAATCAAACTTGTTGATTTGCTCGGGATTGGGTGACAAGGGCCCGATCTACACTTCCACCAAGAGACATTTGATTCCCCCACTTATCCCTTGTGGATCTTGTTACTCTTGGGTGTTTGAGCACCCTAGGCGGTTGAGGTCACCATGAGCCATATTCCATTGTGGTGAAGCTTCGTGGTGTCGCTGGGAGCCTCCAATTAAGTTGTGGAGATTGCCCCAACCTTGTTTGTAAAGGTTCGGTTGCCGCCTTCAAGGGCACCAATAGTGGAATCACGACATCTCGCATTGTGTGAGGGCGTGAGGAGAATACGGTGGCCCTAGTGGCTTCTTGGGGAGCATTGTGCCTCCACACCGCTCTAACGGAGACGTACTTCCCCTCAAAAGGAAGGAACTACGGTAACACATCCTCGTCTCCACCGACTCCACTCTTGGTTATCCTATCCCTTTACTTGTGCAAGCTTATTTGTGTTTCTATCTTTGCTTGCTCGTGTGCATGTGTTGATTGCATCATATAGGTTGTCCACCTAGTTGCATATCTAGACAACTTACTTTGTTGCAAAGTTTAATTTGGTCAAGAAAAGCTAAAAATTGTTAGTTGCCTATTCACCCCCCCTCTAGTCAACTATATCGATCCTTTCACTGGTCGTTAGCGACAGATCCACACGACTAGTTCCTACATAATTGCTATCTTCCCACGCTCGCTTTCCACTGATTTTTTTTCCTTCTCTCAAAAACCGTGGTAAATCGCTAGTGGTTTTTTCTGGTTTTTCACCGCATAATATGAAAATAAAATAAAAGTGCTTGAAAGAGGATTCGAACCTAGGTCTATGCAAAACCTATTGAGCCTAATAACCAACTAAGCCACCTTTTGTTGTTGTCTATTGTAGATAAACAATGTTATTTGAACCTTTCTTATTTCTGCCATATCAGAAAAAAATAAAGTTTGTCTTGGTAATTTTGGCATGACCAGCGTGATAACTATGGTATGAGCAACATGATAACTATACCATGATAAGGCTGATAACTACAGTACAAGAAGGTTAAGGCATGAGGAAGTATGGTAATTTAACACATAAATTACCAATGAAAATGTTTAAAAAACTTTTTTCCTTTGGATGAAAGATACCATGGTGTTTAAAACGTAAGATATTAGTTATCAAATCTGTGATGTATACATTATCATGCTTTTTACCTAGAAATTACCGGTTGTATATTTTTCAAAAAAAAATCAAAAATTATAATGGCGTTTATATGTGAGTTATCAGCTTAGTATGTGTCTATTAATAAGCTATTTACATATAAATTACCGGGGTTGCCCCCCCCCCCTCGGCACAGTCGCCACATTTACCAGGGTTGGTTACGTAAATTATCAAGTCTACGATGTGTGCGTTATCATGTTATTTGCATAAGAGTTATCGTGGTATGATTCAACAACTCCTCCCACCCTACCCCCGCCGATAAAGTTATCAGGATTGGGTACATAATTTATCATTTCTACGATGTGTGACTTATCATGTTATTTGCATAGAAGTTACCGTGGTATGTTTCAATGACTCCCCCCCAACCCCAACCCCACCGACAAAGTTACCAGGACTAGGTACATAGTTTAATGTCTATGATGTGTGAGTTATCATATTATTTGCATAGAAGTTATCGTGGTATGTTTCAACGACTCCCCCACTCCGGCCCCTCCGACAAAGTTACTAGGACTAGTACATAATTTATCATGTTTACGATGTGTGAGTTATCATGTTATTTGCATAGAAGTTACCGCCGTGCGTTTCAACGACAAACCCACCCCGACCCCTCCTACAAAGTTGTCAGATCTACCATGTATGAGTTATCATGTTATTTGCACATAAGTTACTGTGGCATGTTTCAGCGACTTGCCCCACCCCCATCCTCGCCGACCAAGTTATCAGGACCGGGGAACATAAGTTATTAGGTCCGCCATGTTTGAGTTATCATGTTATTTGCACGTAGTGACCATGGCATGTTTCAATGACTTGCCCCACCCCACCCTCGTCGACCAAGCTATCGGGACCGGGTACATAAGTTATCAGGTCCGCCATGTTTGAGTTATCATGTTATTTGCACAGAAGTGACCATGGCATGTTTCAGCGACTTGCCCCACCCCCACCCTCGCCGACCAAGCTATCAGGACCGGGGTTCATTGTTGGGGAACGTAGTAATTTCAAAAAATTTCCTACGATCACGCAAGACCATGGTGATGGCATAGCAACGAGAGGTGAGAGTGTCCGCCCACGCACCCTCGAGACCGAAAGCGGAAGCGTTATAACAACGCTGTTGATGTAGTCGACGCCTTCACGATCCGACCGATCCAAGCACCGAACGACGGCACCTCCGAGTTACGCACACGCTCAAATTTCGATGACGATCCCCGGACTCCGATCCAGCAAAGTGTCGGGGATGAGTTCCACAAGACGACGGCGCAGGACGATGTTGATGCTCCACCGACGCAGGGCTTCGCCTAAGCTCCGCTGACGATATGACTTCGCCGGGCAGGGGCTTCGCTAAGCTCCATGACGATATGACCGAAGTGGAATATGGTGGAAGGGGCACCGCACACGGCTAAGGAAAGATCCGTAGATCAACTTGTGTGTATTGGGGTGCCCCTGCCCCGTGATATAAAGGAGCCAAGGGGAGGTGGCGGCCCTAGAGGAGGCGCGCAAGGAGGAGTCCTACTCCCACCGGAGTAGGACTCCCCCTTCTCCTAGTTGGACTAGGATTGGAGGAGGGGAAGAGGGAAGGCGCCGCCCTTCCTTGTCCTATTCGGACTAGAGGGGAGGGGGCGCAGCCCACCTTGGCCTGCCCTTCCTCTTCTCCTATGGCCCATTAAGGCCCATGGACCTCCCGGGGTTCCGGTAACCTCCGGTACTCTAAAAATCCCGATTTCACCGGAACACTTCCGATGTCCAAATGTAGGCTTCCAATATATCAATCTTTATGTCTCGACCATTTCGAGACTCCTCGTCATGTCCGTGATCACATCCGGGACTCGAACAACCTTCGGTGCATCAATACTTATAAACTCATTATGAACATCATCGAAGCGTTAAGCGTGCGGACCCTACGGGTTCGAGAACTATGTAGACATGACCTAGAACCATTCTCGTCAATAACCAATAGCGGAACCTGGATGCCCATATTGGTTCCTACATATTCTACGAAGATCTTTATCGGTCAAACCGCATAACGACATACGTTGTTCCCTTTGTCATCGGTATGTTACTTACCCGAGATTCGATCGTCGGTATCCAATACCTAGTTCAATCTCAAGTTATCGGTAAGTCTCTTTACTCGTTCCGTAATACATCATCTCACAACTAACTCATTAGTTGTAATGCTTGCAAGGCTTAAGTGATGTGCATTACCGAGAAGGCTCGAGATACCTCTCCGACAATCGGAGTGACAAAACCTAATCTCGAAATACGCCAACCCAACAAGTACCTTTGGAGACACCTGTAGTACTCCTTTATAATCACCCGATTCACGTTGTGACGTTTGGTAGTACCCAAAGTGTTCCTCCCAGAACGGGAGTTGCATAATCTTATAGTTACAGGAACATGTATGGGTCATGAAGAAAGCATTAACATACTAAACGATCAAGTGTTAAGCTAACGGAATGGGTCATGTCAATCAGATCATTCAACTAATGATGTGACCTTGTTAATCAAATAACAACTCCTTGTTCATGGTTAGGAAACATAACCATCTTTGATTAACAAGCTAGTCAAGTAGAGGCATACTAGTGACATACTTGTTTGTCTATATATTCACACATGTATTATGTTTCCGGTTAATACAATTCTAGCATGAATAATAAACATTTATCATGATATAAGGAAATAAATAATAACTTTATTATTGCCTCTAGGGCATATTTCCTTCAGCCTCCCACTTGCACTAGAGTCAATAATCTAGATTACAAAGTAATGATCCTTACACCCATGGAGTCTTGGTGCCGATCATGTTTTGCTCGTGGAAGAGGCTTAGTCAATGGGTGCGCAACATTCAGATCCGTATGTATTTTGCAAATCTCTATGTCTCCCACTTGGACTTGGTCCCGAATGGAATTGAAGCGTCTCTTGATGTGCTTGGTCCTCTTGTGAAATCTGGATTCCTTTGCCAAGGCAATTGCACCAAAGATTGTCACAGAAGATCTTCATCGGTCCCGATGCACTAGGTATGACACCTAGATCGGAAATGAACTCTTTCATCCAGACTCCTTCATTTGTCGCTTCCGAAGCAGCTATGTACTCCGCTTCACATGTAGATCCCGCCACGACGCTTTGTTTAGAACTGCACCAACCGACAGCTCCACCGCTTAATAAAAACACGTATCCGGTTTGCGATTTAGAATCGTGGGATCGGTGTCAAAGCTTGCATCGACGTAACCATTTACGACTAGCTCTTTGTCACCTCCATATACGAGAAACATATCCTTAGTCCTTTTCGTATTTCGGGATGTTCTTGACCGCTGTCCGATGATCCACTCTGGATTACTTTGGTACCTTCCCCGCCAAGCTTACAGCCTAAGCATACGTCAGGTCCGGTACACAGCATTGCATACATGATAGAGCCTATGGTCAAGCATAGGGAACATCTTTCATTTTCTCTATCTTCTCATTGTGGTCGGGCATTGAGTCCGACTCAATCTTACACCTTGTTACACAGGTAAAAACCTTTCTTTGCACGATCCATTTTGAACTTTTTCAAAACTTTATCAAGGTATGTACTTTGTGAAAGTCCAATCAAGCGCCTTGATCTATCTCTATAGATCTTGATGCCCAATATGTAAGCAGCTTCACCGAGGTCTTTCATTGAAAAACTTTTATTCAAGTATCCTTTTATGCTATCCAGAAATTCTATATCATTTCCAATCAGTAATATGTCGTCCACATATAATATTATAAATGCTCTGAGCTCCCACTCACTTTCTTGTAAATACAGGCTTCTCCAAAAGTCTGTACAAACCCATATGCTTTGATCACATTATCAAAGCGTTTATTCCAACTCCGAGAGGCTTGCACTGACCATAAATTGATCGCTGTAGCTTGCACACTTTGTTAGCACCTTTTGGATCGATAAAACCTTCTGGTTGCATCATATACAACTCTTCTTCTAGAAATCCATTCAAGAATGCAGTTTTTACATTCATTTGCCAAATTTCATAATCATAAAATGCGGCAATCGCTAACATGATTCGGACAGACTTAAGCATCGCTACGGGTGAGAAAGTCTCATCGTAGTCAATTCCTTGAACTTGTCGAAAACCTTTTGCAACAAGTCGAGCTTTGTAGACAGTTACATTACCATCGGCAGTCTTCTTCTTAAAGATCCATTTATTTTCAATGGCTTGCCGATCATCGGGCAAGTCAACCAAAGTCCATACTTTGTTCTCATACATGGATCCCATCTCAGATTTCATGGCTTCCGGACATTTTATGCGGAATCTGGGCTCACCATCGCTTCTTCATAGTTTGTAGGTTCGCCATGGTCAAGTAACATGACTTCCGAATAGGATTACCGTACCACTCTGGTGCGTATTTTACTCTGGTTGACCCACGAGGTTCAAGAGCAACTTGATCTCAAGCTTCATGATCATCATCATTAGTTTCCTCACTAATTGGTGTAGTTGTCACAGGAACCATTTCTTGTGATGAACTACTTTCCAATAAGGGAGCAGATCTGATTATCTCATCAAGTTCTACTTTCCTCCCACTCACTTCTTTCGAGAGAAACTCCTTCTCTAGAAAGGACCCGAATTTAGCAACGAAAATCTTGCCTTCAGATCTGTGATAGAAGGTGTACCCAACAGATCTCCTTTGGGTATCCTATGAAGACACATTTTTCCGATTTGGGTTCGAGCTTATCTGGTTGAAGTTTCTTTACATAAGCATCGCAGCCCCAAACCTTAAGAAACGACAACTTTGGTTTCTTGCCAAACCACAGTTCATAAGGCGTCGTCTCAACGGATTTTGACGGTGTCCTATTCAACGTGAATGCGGCCGTCTCTAAAGCATAACCCCAAAACGATAGCGGTAAATCGGAAATAGACATCATAGATCGCACCATATCTAGTAAAGTACGACACGACGTTCGGACACACCATTTCTCTGTGGTGTTCCGGGTGGCGTGAGTTGCTTGAAAACTATTCCACATTGTTTCAAATGTAAACCAAACTCGTAACTCAAATATTCTCCTCCACGATCAGATCGTAGAAACTTTATTTTCTTGTTACGATGATTTTCCACTTCACTCTGAAATTCTTTGAACTTTTCAAACGCTTTCAGATTTGTGTTTCATTAAGTAGATATACCCATATCTCGCTTAAATCATCTGTGAAGGTGAGAAAATAACGATACCCTTGGCGTGCCTCAACATTCATTGGACCACAAACATCAAGATGTATGATTTCCAACAAATTAGTTGCTCGCTCCATAGTTCCGGAGAACGGCGTTTTGTCATCTTGCCCATGAGGCACGGTTCGCAAGTACCAAGTGATTCATAATCAAGTGATTCCGAAGCCCATCAAGATGGAGTTTCTTCATGCGTTTTACACCGATATGACCTAAACGGCAAGTGCCACAAATAAGTTGCACTATCATTATCAACTCTGCATCTTTTGGCTTCAACATTATGAATATGTGTATCACTACTGTCGAGATTCAACAAGAATAGACCATTCTTCAAGGGTGCATGACCATAAAAGATATTACTCATATAAATAGAACAACCATTATTCTCGATTTAAATGAATAACCGTCTCGCATTAAACAAGATCCAGATATAATGTTCATGCTCAACGCCGGCACCAAATAACAATTATTTAGGTCTAAAACTAATCCCGAAGGTAGATGTAGAGGTAGCGTGCCGACCGCGATCACATTGACTTTGGAACCATTTCCCACGCGCATCGTCACCTCGTCCTTTGCGGTGCTCGTCTATTCCGTAGTCCTGCTTTGAGTTGCAAATATTAGCAATGTAACCAGTATCAAATACCTGTGCTACTACGAGCTCTAGTAAGGTACACATCAATAACATGTATATCACATATACCTTTGTTCACCTTGCCATCCTTTTTATCCGCCAAATACTTGGGGCAGTTCCGCTTCAGTTGTCCGTCTGCTTGCGGTAAAACACTCGATTGTGCTTAGGTCCAGACTTGGGTTTCTTCTCTTGATCGGCAACTTTCTTGCTGTTCTTTTTGAAGTTTCCTTCTTCTTCCCTTTGCCCTTTTCTTGAAACTAGTGGTCTTGTTGACCATCAACACTTGATGCTCTTTCTTGATTTCTACCTCCGCTGCTTTTAGCATCGCGAAGAGCTCAGAATTGTCTTAGTCATCCCTTGCATATTATAGTTCATCACGAAGCTCTTGTAGCTTGGTGGCGATGATTGGAGAATTTCATCAATGACACTATCATCCGGAAGATTAACTCCCAGCTGAATTAAGTGATTGTTATACCCGGACATTTTGAGTATGTGCTCACCGACGTAACTATTCTCCTCCATCTTGCAGCTATAGAACTTATTGGAGACTTCATATCTCTCAATCCGGCATTTGCTTGAAATATTAACTTCAACTCTGGAACATCTCATATGCTCCATGACGTTCAAAACGTCGTTGAAGACCCGGTTCTAAGCCGTAAAGCATGGCACATCGAACTATAGAGTAGTCATCAGCTCTGCTTTGCGACGCTCATAACTTCGCTCAAGATTCCGCAGCAGTTCGCTACCCAAATGCGGTGCTTCCAGGATTTAATTTTTCAGGCAAAGAATGAGGATAATCCTCAAGTTACGGACCCAGTCCGTGTAATTGCTACCATCATCTTTCAACTTTGCTTTCTCAAGGAACGCATTAAAATTTAACGGAACAACAACACGAGCCATCTATCTACATTAAACATAGACAAGCAAAATACTATCAGGTACTAAGTTCATGATAAATTTAAGTTCAATTAATCATATTAAAAAAACTCCCACTTAGACAGACATCTCTCTAGTCATCTAAGTGATCACGTGATCCAAATCAACTAAACCATGTCCGATCATCACGTGAGACGGAGTAGTTTCAATGGTGAACATCACTATGTTGATCATATCTACGATATGATTCACGCTCGACCTTCGGTCTCTCGTGTTCCGAGGCCATATCTGTTATATGCTAGGCTCGTCAAGTTTAACTCGAGTATTCGCGTGTGCAACTGTTTTGCACCCGTTGTAGATGGACGTAGAACTTATCACACCCGATCATCACGTGGTGTCCGGGTACTACGAACTTTGGCAACGGTGCATACTCGTGGAGAACACTTCTTGATAATTTTTAGTGAGAGATCATCTTATAATGCTACCGTCAAACAAAGCAAGATAAGATGCATAAAGGATAAACATCACATGTAATCAATATAAGTGATATGATATGGTCATCATCATCTTGTGCTTGTGATCTCCATCGCCGAAGCACCGTCATGATCACCATCGTCACCGGCGCGACACCTTGATCTTCATCTTAGCATCGTTGTCGTCTCGCTAACTATTGTTTCTACGACTATCGCTACTCCTTAGTGATAAAGTAAAGCAATTACATGGCGTTTGCATTTCATACAATAAAGCGACAACCATATGGCTCCTGCCAGTTGCCGATAACTCGGTTACAAAACATGATCATCTCATACAATAAAGTATAGCATCACGTCTTGACCATATCACATCACAACATGCCCTGCAAAAACAAGTTAGACGTCTTCTACTTTGTTGTTGCAAGTTTTACGTGGCTGCTACGGGCTGAGCAAGAACCGTTCTTACCTACGCATCAAAACCACAACGATACTTCGTCAAATAGACTCGTTTTAACCTTCTCAAGGACCGGGCGAGCCACTCGATTCAACTAAAGTGAGAGAGACAGACACCCGCCGGTCACCTTTAAGCAACGAGTGCTCGGAGCGGTGAAACCGATCTCGCGTAAGCGTCTGGCGTAATGTCGGTCCGGGCCGCTTCATCTCACAATACCGCTGAACCAAAGTATGACATCTTTGGTAGGCAGTATGACTTGTATCGTCCACAACTCACTTGTGTTCTACTCGTGCACATGACATCAACGCATAAAACCTGGCTCGATACCCTTTGTTGGGGAACGTAGTAATTTCAAAAAATTCCTACGATCACGCAAGACCATGGTGATGGCATAGCAACGAGAGGAGAGTGTCCGTCCACGCACCCTCGTGAGACCGAAAGCGGAAGCGTTATAACAACGCGGTTGATGTAGTCGTGCGTCTTCACGATCCGACCGATCCAAGCACCGAACGACGGCACCTCCGAGTTACGCACACGCTCACCGATGACGATCCCGGACTCCGATCCAAAGAAAGTGTCGGGGATGAGTTCCACAAGACGACGGCGTGCAGGACGATGTTGATGCTCCACCGACGCAGGGCTTCGCCTAAGCTCATGACGATATGACTTCGCCCGGTAGAGGGCTTCGCCTAAGCTCATGACGATATGACCGAAGTGGAATATGGTGGAAGGGGCACCGCACACGGCTAAGGAAAGATCCGTAGATCAACTTGTGTGTATTGGGGTGCCCCTGCCTCAGATATAAAGGAGCCAAGGGGAGGTGGCCGGCCCTAGAGGAGGCGCACTAAGGAGGAGTCCTACTCCCACCGGGAGTAGGACTCCCTTCTCCTAGTTGGACTAGGATTGGAGGAGGGAAGAGGGAAGGCGCGCCCCCTTCCTTGTCCTATTCGGACTAGAGGGGAGGCGCGCAGCCCACCTTGGCCTGCCCTTCCTCTTCTCCTATGGCCCATTAAGGCCCATGGACCTCCCGGGGGTTCCGGTAACCTCCCGGTACTCCGGTAAAATCCCGATTTCACCCGGAACACTTCCGATGTCCAAATGTAGGCTTCCAATATATCAATCTTTATGTCTCGACCATTTCGAGACTCCTCGTCATGTCTGTGATCACATCCGGGACTCCGAACAACCTTCGGTGCATCAATACTTATAAACTCATTATGAACTGGCATCGAAGCGTTAAGCGTCACGGACCCTACGGGTTCGAGAACTATGTAGACATGACCTAGAACCATTCTCGGTCAATAACCAATAGCAGAACCTGGATGCCCATATTGGTTCCTACATATTCTACGAAGATCTTTATCGGTCAAATCGCATAACGACATACGTTGTTCCCTTTGTCATCGGTATGTTACTTACCCGAGATTCGATCGTCGGTATCCAATACCTAGTTCAATCTCGTTATCGGTGAAGTCTCTTTACTCGCTCCGTAATACATCATCTCACAACTAACTCATTAGTTGTAATGCTTGCAAGGCTTAAGTGATGTGCATTACCGAGAAGGCTCGGAGATACCTCTCCGACAATCGGAGTGACAAAACCTAATCTCAAATACGCCAACCCAACAAGTACCTTTGGAGACACCTGTAGTACTCCTTTATAATCACTCGATTCACGTTGTGGACGTTTGGTAGTACCCAAAGTGTTCCTCCGTAAACGGAGTTGCATAATCTTATAGTTACAGGAACATGTATGGGTCATGAAGAAAGCATTAACATACTAAACGATCAAGTGTTAAGCTAACGGAATGGGTCATGTCAATCAGATCATTCAACTAATGATGTGACCTTGTTAATCAAATAACAACTCCTTGTTCATGGTTAGGAAACATAACCATCTTTGATTAACAAGCTAGTCAAGTAGAGGCATACTAGTGACATACTGTTTGTCTATATATTCACACATGTATTATGTTTCCGGTTAATACAATTCTAGCATGAATAATAAACATTTATCATGATATAAGGAAATAAATAATAACTTTATTATTGCCTCTAGGGCATATTTCCTTCATTCATAAGTTATCAGGTCCGCCATGTTTGAGTTATCATGTTATTTGCACAGAAGTTACCATGGTATGCTTCAACAACTCCCCCACCCCCACCCTCGCCGACAAAGTTTTTAGGACCGGGGTACATAAGTTATTAGGTCTATGAAATTTGAGTTACCATGTTATTCACACGAAAGTTAACGGGGATATTTCATCCCCCCCAGCGTCGGTAAAGTTAGCAGAACGGGTACCTAAGCGCGGAAAAAATCGAACACTAAATTAACTCGTTTTTATGCATACATAGTAGAGGAGACATGTTAAATAGCCCATTTACTTTCTTTTGTTCAAGAAAGGGATTGTAGTTCAGGTGGTAGGCTAGTTGAGTTGGCTCACTAGTGGTGCAAGGATCGAATCCTCTCTTGTTCACACCAATTTTTGCGTGAAAAAATCTCAAATGAAAAAAGATCTGAAGAGGAAAAAAAATGGATCGGGAGGAGAGCAAGAAAATAGAAGAAGTGAATGGCTTGAAATTAATTTCTCAAATAGAAGAAGTGAATGGCTTGAAGTTAATTTCGTGCATCAACACACAGGAACGAGCAAAATAATGGTGTCTTAATTATGCTGACGTGGCTCTGTAGGATCAAGTATGACGACTATCGTTCACCTAACAAGATGCATAGTGGTGTGGTGGTAGGCTGCTGTGCCTGTTGCAAACGACCAATCGACTGGTCGTTAGATTTCTCGTTATTTTTAACCCAAACAAACAACTATTTTGCATCTGTTGTGACCTCACAGCTCAAAGTTGTTTGTAGGGCCGACCGTACTTTAGCTGAGAACCAGGTTGTGATAGTGTGGCTTTTAGAGTTATCCTTTGTTCAAGAAAGGGATTGTAGGTCAGGTGGTAGGCTAGTTGAGTTGGCTCACTAGTGGTGCAAGGATCGAATCCTCTCTTGTTCACACCAATTTTTACGTGAAAAAATCTCAAATGAAAAAAGATCTGAAGAGGGAAAAAATGGATCGGGAGG
The DNA here is from genome assembly GCA_021605145.1 of Aegilops bicornis. Lineage (NCBI taxonomy): Eukaryota > Viridiplantae > Streptophyta > Magnoliopsida > Poales > Poaceae > Aegilops > Aegilops bicornis. The sequence goes on from CM038675.1 coordinate 639,614,883, forward strand.
AGAGCAAGAAAATCAGATCTGGAGCGGATCGTGCGTGCATGCAACAGAGAAAAGAAAAGGAAACTGTGGCACTAAAAGTCGACTGGTCGTTAGATTTCTTGTTATTTTTAACCCAAACAAACAACTATTTTGCATCTGTTGTGACCTCACAGCTCAAAGTTGTTTGTAGGGCCGACCGTACTTTAGCTGAGAACCAGGTTGTGATAGTGTGGCTTTTAGAGTTATCCTTGTTCTTTCACCTAATAATTCACAGAGAAATTAGCATCCAATAGGATCCTAAGACCAGCCGCATGAAGCTGACATTAGCGTTTCAGCCTTTTCACCGGCTCCCGACCGCTTCAGCCGTCAAAATCATCATCGGCGTGAGCGTCTGCTTTTGCCTCATGGGATCAGCTATGCTGCCACGTAGCCTTCACTACCCCATCCTACTCTCACGATGGCCAGGTGATCATAATTACTTTGCCAAACAACTAATTTTTTTGAAGTAGGTTTTCATCTTGTTTTATAGATAAAACAACAATCCATACAACCAACATCCAAACACTAAATCATGAACGATGGCAGGGGCCACAACGCGATCAAGTCCAACAATTTTAGCACGGCAGCAAGTCTATAACTGTATGGATTGTTGCTTTATCTATAAAACGGAGCGTAGATAAGCATCAACACACCAATTTTGGCACCGCAACAAGTCTACAATTGCTTTGGTCAAACAGCGCCGCGTAGGCCGGTCTGGATGAAAATTGTCCATCACTCTTCCAGGACCATGCAATGTTATCCTCCCTGCTCTCGGTTTTTCCTATTCCTATACCCTGATAAGTCCCACACGTGTGGCACGAACAAGTGACAGCCCTAAACGTTTTTTATGATAATTTTAGTGACGTGAGGATAACAACTTTCTTTTATAGCAAGTTTCAGTTTGTTTTGTTTGTTTTTTCTTTTTGGATGACAACTTTAGCCGTAAAAAACGTCAGGACCGGAGTGTTTCATGCCACACGTCACATGTGTGACGTTTATCATTTGGATACTTTTGCAATCCTGTAGATCAAAGAGGCTATGTACCTCTCCGATCTGTTGGTCGTCATATTTGGGACGGACTTTGAACTCCACGCTGTTGAATACGCTGTTTATGAGAGTATCGACGGAGTTCATACCAGCAAAATAAGCCCCATGGACGTAGCCATTGTAGCGCTGAAGTAGGCCCGCCCGCCGCCAACCGGCACCTGCAAGCGGAGTTAGTCAAGGTGGGACACGTCAGCTGGACCGGCCAATAATTCCGTGATGTAGTAGGAGTATGCCTTATGCATCGATCATCGGTGTGGTGGTTGAGATGTTGGCCTCAGCCAATTACCCGGAGCTGGCCTCATTCCGAGAGGTTGTCGACGCCGGTCAGCACCACCGCGGCACGCCGGCGGGCGGCAGGTGGACATCCATAGCAGCGTCGGGGGACTCGTCCTGGCCGGTGAACATCTTCCACAGCACGCCCATGGCCTCCGCCATTGTGGTGCAGTGTTGTCCGGCTGCTGCTCGGTCCACCGCAACTCCTGGTCAGTCACCAGCAGCACGTTCGCTCCCGGGTGCTCCTGCTCGAACGACTGGAAAATAACCCCAGCGACGTTGTTTACTAGAGATACTTTTTTCTTGGGCAAAAATGCTAGACGTACAAAAGAATACAGGATTTTAAGGCTCTCTTCATTTAGTAACTCTTTTATACGTGTAACGTTACTCTTTTTTTGGGAGGCAGTGGAATTTTTAGCAGGATATATAATTTCCTCCGTTTGGCAAATGTGCGTATGGCGTGTTGGAATGTCCCTATCTTTTTGAAATAACAAATGAGTAGTACGTCCTTCATCGCAAAATAAAATAAAATAACAAATGAGTTCGTCCTAATTGGTATAGCTCACTTTTCCCTTTTGCGACCGGACTTCTGCATGATCAAGTCCGGTGTCCATCGTTATTGGCGCCAAGCAACCTTCCGTACAGTCGTGCATTGTTATTGTCACCTGCCACGTTCCATAGTAATCTCTTTCTTTTTTGCGAGGGGACCATAGTAACCCCTCTTGCTGGGGCTTGAACAGTTGATCGCTTTGCAGGACACCCACAAGCCTGTGGACACGATCACGTTGTCTGCGCTGTACGCTGAGTTGTCCTCTGTCCTCACCCTGACCCCTCTCTAGTTGTAGGATAGGATGTCCACCGCACCACCTGCAGTTTAGCGCAGGCATGAACGCCCCTTCAAGTTGCTAAATGTAAGACATTTTATAGTTTAAATGAAATACACTTTCTCTGTTCCTAAATATAAGTCTTTTTAAAGATTTTAATATGAGCTAAATACAGATGTATATCATAGTTTAGAGTGTAAATTCACTTATTTTGTCCCGTATATAGTTTATATTAAAATATTTAAAAAAACTTATATTTAGGAACAGAGGGAGTACGACATTCTACACAATTATAAATATACATTTTCATAACAAATCCAATGGTACTCTCTCCGATCCTAAAGTTGTACTAAATCTGTGACAATTATATGGATCAGAAAGAGTACTATTTTTATCTTATCTTGCCGGTGGTTTAATTCATAGTAGTATAGAATTCTATATTATTATGAATATACATTTCCATAACAAATCCAATTGTACTATTTTTTATCTTATCTATACTTGTCCGAGGTTAAAGTTTTTTCTCTGGTGTTAGCAGCTAAAAGTTAGAAATTTGATTAATCATTTTGTCTGTACGTCCTCAATGCATGATTGTACGTTCTGACTTGTGAGTTAATGATTTGGCCCCTGTTTTCAGTATCGTACTCCGTCATTAGGCCAGCTATGTAGCCCTGCGTGCGTGTCATCTACACATGGTTTGCGCACCCCAGTGTTATAACTTTTTTGTAGCACAGTATTACAACCGCATATGTTCACATACACCCATTTCTATAAATGCATGTACACATATCCTACTCATATGAGTATTTTTGAGATACATTGAGCCGGCAAAACATTTTGAGATTGAAGCTATCGCATGCGTCTCATAGTTGACAAAAAACATCTCCCACCGAATGAATATCGTTGAAAATTCTAAAATAAAACTTTTAAAAATACAAACAGTAGCGTTATGTCTAGAATTTGAACCATAGTGTGGGCTGGTTTCACCATAAAGAGTTAACTTTAGGTAACTTCCTAGGTGGTGCCCATCCCTGAAAACTCATCATTTTATCACATGCGTTAACCAGAGCTCCTGCATGCATGGTCCTGCTCATGCATGTACTCAGGTATATATGTCTTGGTCGTCTCGTTCTCGTGTGCATTACACACGCACGTACGTGCTTCCAAGTAAAAAAAAAAAGAACTTGAGCATCGCTCTCCTCTAAGCTTAGAGTCTGTCTCCAATAAATAGGAATATAATATTTTAACATCTGAATACATATGAATGGAAGAATTTACAAGCAAAAGCAAAACGGTTCAATCAGTGATATAGCAATTCTTTCGCAGAAAAAAATAATTAGGGACAGTGGCGAGTCCAGAGATTACATACCAATAGTGCGAGCAAAATGATCAGGTTAGAGGCAAGCTATATGAAACCAACATGGGTTGCCTCTATACATTGCTAATGCTCTCATATAACAACATGAGACTAGTACCTGTTGTAGGGTGGAACCCTAAGTGAAGATCTTTCACGAATTGGAGGGGAAATCCCCAAGAACAAGATGAACACAAGAGATAAAACAAGAAGAACACTCAAGAACAAGTCCAATCACACATCCACTAGACCAACAAACACACAAGATCCACAAGGTACATGAACAATCAAAGGGAAACAAGATACATGGTAGAGTTCATCCCAAATCCTATGAAGGAGATGAGGGCTTGATGATTCACTTGGGGAATCCTTCTCCCTTTGGAGGTCTTGATGATCCTAGGGATCCTTATCCCTTAGGAGGTCTTGCACTCCAAGGGAGTCTTCTCCCTCAAGAGGAAACCCATAAGGGGAGATACATGAGCTAAGCTCTAATGTCTAGATCTATTCTTAGCTCCCCTCTAAATGGAGGAGATGAAGGAGTATATATAGGTCCAAGGGATGAAGGGGTAAGTAGGGACGAGATGGGGATACAAGGGCCAAGCCCAATCAACCACGCACAGGGGGCCCCGTGTGCACGGGGTAAGTGGAGCCCGTGCGCACGGGGTATCCAAAGACCCGACGCATGAGACCGTGCGCACGGGGTCCGTGAGGCCTATGGACACGGGGGTCCCGTGGGCACGGTACATGCCCGTGCGCACGGGGTCGCCTGGGAGCTGCTGCCTTCTCCTTGGCGCTTCCTTCTCCTCTTCCAGGCTTCCTTCTTGGATGGTGTAGATGTTCTCTTCTTCTTGGACTCCTTCTCGATGAATGTGTAGCTCCGCTCACACCTATGTAGGCACACGAGAGAGGGGTCAAGTAGTATACCATCCTCGAGTTGTACAAGTGGACACGTGTAAAGGAGATGATTCACCTTTGTATGTATGAAGTAGATGTGGCACGTGTCACTTGCCAAATGGACTCTTGACATGGTGATGTCCATAGGATGCTCGCATCATCCTCCCCTTGGGAAAGATCCGACCTCGGATCGAAATCCAAATCACCATGGGAAAGAGATGATGTTGCCGTTTAGGATTTGACGATCACCAAGCATGCATCACCTTATAGTTCCAAATGGGCACTCTCCAATGTCGCACCGTCTTGTAATTCCTTCAAAAGGAGCAAAGATAACAAGCACTTGGAAAAACAAATGTGGTTGGCGTAAGAGCAAAACCAAGCATTCAAGAGGTGATTCACCCAACAAGTGTTGTCATCAAGCATAGCATATGGTTTGACAAAGAAGTGTGGCATGACATTTAAGCATGTAAGTTGAGCACAATCAAGGGCATCATGGAAACAAGCATGTAAATGTGAGGTAGTGATGCAAATATGTGTAACAAAAGAAGAAGCATCAACCTCACGGTCATAGCGATCATGCATAAAGCGCTCGACAGATGGTCGATGGTAGGCATAGGAATCATTCACAACATCAAGTAAAATGAAGTGTCCAAACACATGGGTCAAGTGCAAGACAATGCAAACATAATGTGCATAGGGTGTAGTGAAGATATCGTGGCACTTAACACAATGAAAAGAGCAATTGTTCAACATGTGTGATGCAAACAAGTCAATCATGGTAATCATGTCGTGCAAACTAGTGGAGCAAAGATGCAACACCCTAGAGGAAATGATGGCAATAATGTCATGTGAGCAAATAGTGGATATAGGCAATGCACATGACATATCGCAAGCATGAACACAAAGCAAGATCATAGTATCATCATAGGCATGGGGCACAAAGCAAACATGTCAATAAGAAGTGATATCTCCACCAAGCTTGCAAATACACATACAAGTATGAGAATCAATCATCATGTGTAATGCAAAGCATGTGTCACAAATGCATGTCAAAGGCATAGGAATGAGCATATCATGCAAAGTGAACATGGCAATATGGGCGTAAAGGGAGAAGTGGTAAATAACCCATAACCATGTGAGGGTCATGTAGAAGAGATGCGCGAAGTCTTTGCGCGAAGGGAGTGGTGGGAATGAGAATCCGCGGAATCCCAAGTCATCATTGCTCTCTAGAGCTCGTTTTGTCAACTCATGGGATTGTGAGGTTGACGAGTGTTCATTGGTACCTACACAAAAGAGACACAAACGAAAGAACGTGTGTGCGTGGTAAATGTACACATCATCCATCATGATGTGTATGTGCATGTGTGAGTTAGCACAAGATATGCAATGCTCGAAGAAATTAGATGCATGGTATAAGAACATGTCATCCATCATGAAAGAATAGTTATTGTGTATGACATGATGGGGACACAAATTGAGAATGCAATTATATGGCACATCATTCATGGAAAGCCTATTGTGCACACAAGTATGAGGATCATGCAATTGATGGGATGGATCAAAATCTCCTAAAATGTATGAGGAAACTATGGAGGTCTCCTCATGAACAATAGTGGAAGAAATATGTGGAGAAAATTGATAACAAGTCAAGCAATGCATGTCCTAAGCTAGGTGGTCATGGCATGGCATATGAGATAAATGATGCAAAGGAAGCATAGCAATATCATCACAAGAAAAACAAATGCCAATAACCATGGGCTTGTCATCTATGCTATATGTGCATATTGGGTTTATCATAATGGCATATGCATAGTCACTATGAAGAGATTGCAAATATGACATATGGTGTATCTCATGCATAGCATATGACAAGTCAAGCGGATTGTCAAACATGATGTGACCAAGAGAATTATCACAAGAAATCCTATGTAACATGGCATCACAACTAGGCAATTCAACATGCTCATCATCATATTCATCATAAAGTGGTAAGTCATGACATGAGGAAGTCGCACTAGCATGAAGCATGGGAATAGGTGGATCAACATCATGCAAGCAATCGATGTCAAGAACTTCCACTAGTGGGACAAGAGCATCACCCTCACCTATGTTACCTTTCTCATTCCACTCAAGTGGTGTAGGTGAGGTGGTAAAGACCAAATCGTGGTCATCTTCATCGTGATGGAACCATGTGGGGGGTGCATCATAGTCCACCATGGCCATCGTCGTGTCCAAAGGAAGGACGAAGTCGTCGAGGATCGACGCGTCATCATATGTGGAACCTAGCACCAAGAAGACACAATAGAGGTAGAGGTTAAGTTGTTAGAAAGCGAAAAGGCCTCATATGCCTCATCAACTACCTCACTCTCTCTATGTGGTGGTGGCTCACTCACTCCCTCAAGGTAGGTGCACTCAATGTCGCATATGGTGGAGTCACTCAAATCACTCAAGTGGTGGTGGTGGTGGCTCTCCTCACATGGGAATTGGGGCAACTCATGAGATATGGGGCTAGTGGTGAAGTCACTCTCAATCTCAATATGGTGGCTAAAGTCACTCAAGTCATCATACGTCACCGTGGTCGAAGGGAGAATCCCATGCTCAACCGTCTCGTCGTCGTCGCCATGGATGAAGGCCGAAGATGGCACATCATCAATCTCGTCGTGGATGAAGGCCGAAGATGGCACAACATCACTCTCGTCGTGGATGAAGGCCGAAGATGGCACAACATCACTCTCGCCTCCTAAGATGGAAGCATATCGTCACCATGTCGCTTGCCTCCAAAGCTTGGTCCTTGAAGGTCTCCGTAGTCGTACTCGTTGCCGCACCATCTTGAAAAAGAGTCGTGGAGGACTCGACATCATCAAAGCCACAAAGAGGGATGGCGGTGAAGTCGAACTTGGGAGGATCGTCTTGGAGCTCGTCGGACTTGGACATCGTGGTGGTACTAGCCTCATGCTCGCCGTGTTGGAGCTTGGTCTTCGAGAAGTGTGCTTGGGGTCGAGAAGCCTTGGCCTTCATGAGTTCTTGTTCCGCCTTGAGAGCACCAATGTAGTTGTCGCTGAGGGACTTGTAGTTCTCGAGGAAGATAGTCTTGGAGATGTCGTTGTTCAATCCCATCATGAAGTGGAACTTCATTGACATGGGGTCGTCCACGCCGGCACGTCGCAAGGCATGCTTCATATCCTTGAAGTACTCGTCGATGGACTTGGATCCTTGGATGGTGTTCTCCAATTGGCGTATAAGTTGTTCCGTGTAGGTTGGAGGCATGAACTCTCGCCGCATAGCTTCCTTCGTCTTGGGCCAACTCATGTCGTAGCTCTCCGAAGGTGTGTGAAGCCACCATGTGGACGCGTAGTCATGGAAGTTTCTTGAGGCGCACTTCACGTGATCTTCGGGAGGGACTTGATGTAGCTTGAGGTAGTCGTCCATCAAACGCTCCCACTCGAGATACTCCTCGGGTTCTAGAGTCCCATAGAAAGGAATCTCGTGGTTGGTGTCGAGGCCGTAGTAGCTTGAGGGCGTAGTGGACTTGAGCTCATGGAGTAGGCGAAGATGCCATACATCCGAAGGCGAAGATGCCTTGAAGTCACTTGGTGAAGATGCCAAAGGTGTTGAATAAGCCGTAGTCTTGAGGTTGATGTCGTAGCTGTGTGTAGACCGTGCGCACGGGGTTGCAGGAGGCCGTGTGCACGGGGGTCGAGGGCCCGTGTGCACGGGGGTGGCAGAGAAGCCAACTCTCGTCTAGAACTGTGCTCTTCATGGTCTTGTCGATGCCGATGCTTATGTGTACTTGCCGAAGATGGTAGCACGGAAGTCTTTGCACTTGAGCGTCTTCTCGAAGATGAGGAAGACCGCTTGCGGTTCTTGATGAGGGCCTTGAGATCCTCCATTTGCTTTTCCATCTTGGCGTCGATGACGTTCTTCATAGCATCGAACTCGTCGTTGTTGTTGTAGACCGAAGGTGAAATGCCTTGCCTATCCATCACAAGACTCAAGTAGAGGTGAGTAGGAAATGAGATAAACAATACCAAGTTACCTTTTCCCAAAGTTGAGGATGTATCTCGTTTCACTCAATGTGAGATGAAAGAATAGTGAAATTGGTACCGGACTTGTTCACTCACACCTATCAAGTAAAGCTTATGGAGTAGCTTGGTGAGGATAGTGGCACAAAAAATTTGACGCAAAATGTTAGCAAGAGTCAATAATGTTGGAAAATATTCACAAATTTGCAAGTGAAACAAGTAGACCAATAGCAATATGTGGCACACGGAAACACACACACGGATAGATAAATGGGGTCGTGCAACCAAGGAATGAGCACAAAATGTGGAATCCACGGAAAACGCTCGTGTTGCACAACTCAAGAGAGACGCTAGCACGATTGCTCAATAGGCGGATACGACACTTGTGCACAACCTATAAGATGCAAAATGTATGAGCTTTCTATCCCAAGTATGCTATGTGTATGATGTTCCAGTTCTTCTTCTCAAGATGATCCAAGATGATCAGATATGACAATCTTATGTGCAATGTGGTATGATGCTATGGCACTTGCTTACAAGCTCTTTGCTCTCTTTTCTTTTGCTTAAAAGCTTATTCTTTTTTTTTTGATATGGCCACTATGCGAAATGCACAAACCAAGATAGCAATTGTGTATATGCGGGAACAATCTTTGTGACACAAGAGATGATATGATACCAAGATGATATCAATATGATATGGTATGTATGCAATGGGAGGTGTAAACCAATGATCACTAATGTGCACAAGTAACGTTGCCGGCAATACTCAAATGACTAGTCTCGATAGGCAAGTAACACAAAATGGGCTAAGGGGTTAACAATGTAATGGCAAGAATGTACAAAGATGGGATACCACGATACCAAGATGATATAGAGGTTACCGTTCTTGCTTCCGGTTAGGGTGTCAAAATGGCGAAGTGGTCGATGTCGAATACGACCTCGTGGCGATGATGAGTGATGGTGTTCTTGATGTAGATACCAAGATGATGTAGACACGTCCCTAAGTAGCCGAAACACCTTAGGAAACGGTAAAAACCGCAAACTCAAAATCTCAAGGAAAATGTCAAATGGTGGAAGCGGAGATGGCAATGCGGAAGTGGTGGTGGTGGTTGATGAAGAAGCAACCATCCCTAAGTAGACAAAACACCTTAGGAGACTCAAGTCACCACTCAAACAACCACAAATGCTAAATGGAGCAAAATGGGTTAGGTTGCCGAAGGCTATGATGGTTTTGCGGATGATATGGTGGAGGGCCTAGGCAAATGTGTCAAATTGTCAAAACATTTATGGAGTCAAATGGTGTTGGAGCCTATCTAGGTGGATGGGGGATGTCAATAGCTACGCAACGAGCTAAAGAACGCGAAAATCGGACTCCGAATGTGAAAGTTATGGCCGAAACGGTGAAGTGCACGCTGCTTTGTAGGGGGCGTGCGACGGGTCTAGGGCCCGTGGGCACGGGGTGCCGTGCGCACGGTACACACACCGAGGGCACGGGATCACCTGGGACACGCGGGTTTGGCGGATTTCTTCCCGATCTGGGCTCCAAATGGATGGATCTCGTTGCTGGGGTTTGGTTGGGGGTAAGGGGGTGGTATGGGAGGGTGGGAGGTCGAAGGGACAGCGTCCGAAGCGCACTGGAAGGTTAGTGCGCACGGGGTCTGTCTGGCCCGTGTGTACGGGGTCCCGATGGCCCATGTGCACGGGTGCTCTGTGAGCGGACGAACTGCTCCGGATCCGTGGGTAATCTCAAAATTGCGGTCAAAATCGAAGGATGGAAGGTAGGGGAAGGTGGAGGAAAGCTAGATCCACTTGAAACCAAGCAAATCCATGGATCAAATCCAACAAAACCTCATCAACCAACAAATCACAAAAAATTTTGGGGCTATTTTTGATGGGGAATTTTCGAATTTGGGAAAGAACACAACAAAATTAGGCTAGAGAACAAGAAGGGGGGCTCCAATTTCATGAGAAACCATGGCTCATGATACCAATATATTGTAGGGTGGAACCCTAAGTGAAGATCTTTCATGAATTGGAGAGGGAATCCCCAAGAACAAGATGAACACAAGAGATAAAACAAGAGGAACACTCAAGAACAAGTCCAATCACACATCCACTAGACCAACAAACACACAAGATCCACAAGGTACCTAAACAATCAAAGGGAAACAAGATACATGGTAGAGTTCATCCCAAATCCTATGAAGGAGATGAGGGCTTGATGATTCACTTGGGGAATCCTTCTCCATTTGGAGGTCTTGATGATCCTAGGGATCCTTCTCCCTTAGGAGGTCTTGCACTCCAAGGGAGTCTTCTCCCTCAAGAGAAAACCCATAAGGGGAGATACATGAGCTAAGCTCTAATGTCTAGATCTATTCTTAGCTCCCCTCTAAATGGAGGAGATGAAGGAGTATATATAGGTCCAAGGGATGAAGGGGTAAATAGGGACGAGATGGGGATACAAGGACCAAGCCCAATCAGCCACGCACAGGGGTCCCGTGTGCACGGGGTAAGTGGAGCCCGTGCGCACGGGGTATCCAGAGACCCGACGCATGAGCCCGTGCGCACGGGGTCCGTGAGGCCCGTGGACACGGGGTCCCGTGGGCACGGTACATGCCCGTGCGCACGGGGTCGCCTGGGAGCTGCTGCCTTCTCCTTGGCGCTTCCTTCTCCTTTTCCGGGCTTCCTTCTTGGATGGTGTAGATGTTCTCTTCTTCTTGGACTCCTTCTCGATGAATGTGTAGTTCTGCTCACACCTATGTAGGCACATGAGAGAGGGGTCAAGTAGTATACCATCCTCGAGTTGTACAAGTGGACATGTGTAAAGGAGATGATTCACCTTTGTATGTATGAAATAGATGTGGCACGTGTCACTTGCCAAATGGATTCTTGACATGATGATGTCCATAGGATGCTCCGCATCAGTACCCTTCTGATGGATGGGGTTAGGGGTAAGCTATATATGAAACCTACCTTCCCTATCGCACGTTCGAGACAGCGGCGAGTCCAGTTTTTGCCTTTTGTACGTGTACGATAGAAAATCATACGTGCCTAATGATGCCTAGGGTGTAGCCCGAATGGTGGCCGAGCGATGGGTGGATGGGGTTGGTGCAGCGCCCTAGAGACAATTACGCACAATTTAAATGTCTTGTCAAAATAAAAACAATTTCTGGAATATAATTTAAATCAAACTTTTTTTGCAAAAGATATTATAGGCATGTAAATCTCTCCTACTTAAAAAATACCTAAGGTTTTGTTCTACATTACTTTCTTTCGTCCAACTTCTTCCTTCTCATCCCACCTACATTGTTTCTCGTTTTTCTGATTTTCTCTTGTTTTCCTGATTTACTTTTCGATAGAACATTGTAAATCATTTTTTAATTGAGAAATGTGATGCACAATCCTAGGAGATCATGCACGGTATCTTCCGTGCATGATAGAAAAAACAATTCCCTACCGTCGTCTAGAACAGAATAACAACACCTACATTGTTCCCAAATTGCATGGGCAAGTGCACAAGAGACACTGAGCAAATATTATCTTTTATTGAGAAAAGAAAATAACCTATAAAGTACAGATCATTGTAAAACCAAATGGAAGACATGAACCGTGCACCTCACACTAGCAGGGGTCCAATTAATACTTTTAGAGCATCTTCAATAGATGGTCCATATATAAAATTACCTAACTTTTGAACCTTCTGGGGCAAAAAACGCTGCTCCAACAGACAGTCCATACGAAAAAAAATTGGACCACGGCCTCCATACAACACCTCGCGGTGCAAATATACATCACGAGGTGCATCTGGTCCAAAACCAATCGCCGCCCGCGAACGCCCAACCGCCACTTCATTTCCTTTCTCGCCGTCTGCTTCGTCAAAAAACATACCGCCGGAATCCGCCGCCATCACTAAAACCGCGCCGTCGGCGCCGCCACCACCCCACATCCCGCTGTTGCCGCTGCCGCCTCCCGGCCTGGACGCCGTGGATTCGCCCTCCGGCGGTCCGGCCGCTGATGAGGCCTCCGCCGGGTCTTTAGGCTGCCGCCGACCTCCTCCCGTCGGCCGTGAGCCTTCCCACGGCCGTTGCACCGGCCGCACGACCGCTGCACCAAGCCCTCCGCCCGGCTGCCGAACTAGTCTTCGCTGCCTGCCGAGCTCCTCTTGGCCGGCCTCCAACCTCATTTCTTATCATCGCTGCCGTCCGGAGCCGACCGCAACCGTCAACAGCAGCCAATCCAACTGGCGGCCATCTTCTTCCACCGCGCGCACAAGGTGTTCGACGGAATTTCCAAGGTGGCTGGACAGCGGCTGAACAGCAGCCGGGCGGCTGCTGGCCGGTTTTGGACCATGATTTTGAACCATCTATTGGAGTTGCTCTTTTGGACCATGAATTTGGACCGTCTGTTGGAGTTGGCCTTTTTTCGAAACTCCAAAACGCACTTTTTGACAGTCCAATATTTACATCTCCGATTTTGGACCGTCAAAATTTAGACCATCTATTGAAGATGCTCTTAAGATTTTGGCTACATATACTAATGCAGCTCAGTACTATTAAGCCACCCCAATTACACACGCCAATATGGAACTATGTGTAATGATCGCATCGGAAACGATTTTAAAATCGAACCATGTGCCCGAAAATGAACCGTGTCAGATGGACGACTCATCGCACATGCTTGGTTAGATCCAACCATGTGTGCTGACATCCCTTCGCACACACTTATTGCCAGACGAACCGTGTGCGCCCCCTCCCCCCTCAATTGCATGGTAGCACTCGATGCACGATGAACCAATCTTCACTAGTGATATATAGAGCATGTATTGGAGTTCTGACCACAAATTTCTGAGAGTCGCCTATGAGTTTGAGGAGCGTGCAAGCGTCGTCTTGTCATAGTCCTTTATTATCTTATAAATTGGAGTTTTTGTCATTGTTGGTGGTGAGTTCACTCTTCCACTCCATCCCAATCTCGCTCACGCATCTAGAACCCATCAGATCCCTCCAATTTGAAACATTTTTTGTTGAAAATACGAGGAAATTACTATGAGATTTAATTCAAATAAATAGGAAATAGATCACGACAGCAATAGCAGAGATTAAACTAATCATGCGAACTAGCGTAATAGATGAACAGATTACATCTAGGGCACATACTAGAAACATGAATCCTACCACGTTCTCGAACAAGAAGGATAGAATCACATACGGTGCAGCGGGTGCAGCACCGCCGGCGTTGTCGTTGTCGCCCATGTCGTCGAGGATGAGGTTGCCGAGGTCGGGGAAGAAGTAAATCGTTCGCGAAAGTCGTCGCTGCCAGCGATCATGTGAAGTGCGCTCTCCAAAAACCTGATCGCCCCTCTCCGTGACGGGATCACGAGAGGCGGGGTTCCGGAGGCCTGCTGTCCCTTCTCCCGGTGCACGCCGAAAGGAGGGATGGAGAAGACTTGTCTTGGCGGCGCAATGATCTGGTACGGTGGTGAGAAACCATACGAAGCGGCTCCGGCTAGGGTAGACGTCTGCCTGACTATATAGTGCGGGCCGGGTAGGTCGTGGGAGTAAACCCCACGTCCGAGCCGTCACGATCCAAAAGAACTCATTAATTTTTCCCGAGCAGCAAAAATATAGACAACGTGCATAGCTCTGTTCTCCGCTCGGCTCAATCCCGCAACCCGCGGCGCGGCGTGGCGCGGAGGAGGAGCGTGCGTGTAGGTCTTCTTTTCTCATGCTCATACAAGTGGTAGAAGAGCTCACCTTATAAAGAGGTGCAACTCTCTCTCAACTTTCGGGGTGGGACTAAACTTTAGTCTCACTTACTCCACTTACATGTGTGCATGAATGGGCCAAGAAAATTTTAAAATTTTAGTTGGGCTTTGGGCCAAAGGCCTACCAGCAAAATTCTAACATTTTTTTACAGCGGCTCCCATCGTTGTCGTAATTATGCAAGTGCAGTGTTGGGTGTTTGATTGAGTTCCTTTTTGTGGTGTTGGACATGCATTGGTTGTTTTACATACTAATAATGTAATACAACCGAATCATCTTTATGCTTCCGTTTCCGTAGCAGCGTATGAGCATTATGCTAGTATACCATTATAGCATCTCCAACAACCGCGTTAAACAAGCGCTGTGCCGTAAATTTTACCATTTTAGCGCGCGCGTAACCGGTAGAGTGCTTCAGCGGGCGCGCAATAACCGTGTGCGCGGAATATGGAGTTGGGTGAGCCGTCCGAATCGCCAACTCGCGCCGTGTATTTGGGACTCCCGCTTCCGCGCATGACACACACGAGCGCTCGCGCCGCACTCTCTCCTCCCCACCATCTTCGTCACGCGCGCCCTCTGCCCCGGCCCGCCACCATCGTCGTCGTCGCCCCTGCCCCGGCCCGCCCCCATCATTGTCGTCGCCCCTGCCCCAGAGCCCGCGCCCTTCCCTGCCCCCTTCATCACCGTCGCTGTCGCCACCCACGCTGTGAGCTGCCACCGCCCCGGCCCGCTGTCGTTTTTTTATTAGTAAAGTTTATGTATATTTTGTTCATATATAATGTAGATGTATGTGTATGTATGTATGGATGGATGTGTAGTTATATTATTTTAGTTTATGTTTAGTTTAGTTTTAAGATTAGAAAATTTCAGATGTGTAGTTATATTTATTTAGATGTATAGTTAATTTAGATGTTGTAATTTGTTCATAAAAATTGTGCACTTTTGTATAGAAACTTTATTTTTTTTCATATGTACGAAAATGTAGAATGAAAACGAAAACAAACATATAAGAAAAAACAAAGGAAAAAATGAAGAAGGAAAAGAAAACCGCCCGGCCCGGCCACCACCGCATTTTCATAAAGTGTTTCCACCGAGTCCACGTCGCACCGATCGAGCACCCGCAGAGAAGCAAGTCTTTTTTTAAGGTAGTTCTTTGTTAAAGTGAGGGGCGACGTCGGGAGCACCCCCCGGCCCTCTTGCTCGACTAAAACTCTCGAGGACACCCAACCCCTAGAAAAAACAATGTCGGTCTCCTACCCCCTCCCGCTGCGCCCCTACCTGATCGACAAACTCTCTTGAGGCCACCCAAATTTACCAAGTTAAAAGAGCGTTGTCATCGAGGCCACCCCGAACCCTTGAAGCGTTGTTGAGGCCACCCCAAACCCTTGAAGCGTTGCCGAGGCCACCCAAACCCTAGAGAAGCGTCGAGGCCAGGCCACTAATATGATTCCTTATTGTGCTTAGCTAGCTAGTTCTACGTTTGCCACTAATATATCCATCTGTCATGTTTGAATAATAATTGCCATGTTGTAAATATTTGCAGAAACTATGGATCCGCACCCCCGAGACGAAGCAAAAGAAGCGGTGTTGAGGGAGATAATCGCACACGGAAGTGATTCCATCTTGTCGTTTGTCAAGGACACATGCACCGATGGTCTGGAAAGACAGGATGAAGAAGCAGGCTACGACGATGATCAAACAATGGAGGAGGAAGGACACCGTGATGACGGCTCCAATGACCGAATGGAGGAGGAAGGACACCGTGATGACGGCTCCGGTGACCGAGCGGAGTCCGGCTAGGTATATATATTAATTAATTAAGCATGTGCTGACTATAGCTAATTGATGCATTAATTGTTTTTGGTATGTACACATATTAACTCTCTTCTTTTTCTTATTTTCTAGCTCTCCGGATCGAGCAGCACTTCGGTAACGAGACGAGGCCCGAAGAGAAAGTTGCGCGCAGATGAAAGGTACACGATCATCGAAATTGATCGCGCCGGCCAACCGGTTGAACCCCTCCGGACCAAGCAAAAATTTAATGCTCAGTGCGGGTTCTAGTTAGGGACATGATCCCGATCAGCATCGAGCAATGGTTGAAGCCTAAGGACAAATACTCTCAGGTGTCTTATGTCAGCGATAGGCAGAAAGCTGATCTTTGGACCAAGGCCGCAGAAAATTTCACCTTCACGCCAGAGGAGGATCCGGAGAATCCAGTTAAAAAGCCAATGATCAAGCCTTATGCTCTTAAGAAGATGGCTGAGCTATTCAGGAGGTGGAAGAATGAGCTGAAATCATCGTTTGTCGACCAAGACAAGACTCCAGAATTCATCGGCCGATTTGAGAAGATCAAAGATCAGGGCCGCATTTATCACCAAAAAGAAATCTGAGAGAGCAGTGAAGATGGCAGCGACAAACAAGAAAATGCTGCAAAGAAGAAGCATCACCATCGCACGGGGTCGGTGGCTACACGAAAACCCGGCCGTTAGGGACAAGGCTGAGAATGACCTCATTGATAAAGGGATCGAACCAGAGATGCGACGCTGGCCAGACCGTTGCAGGACTTGGTTCTTCGGGGTTGCGGGAAAATTGAACCCTGTAATAGGGAAGTGCGTTTGGACCAATGAGCAGCTGAACACACCCATCGAGAAGCTTCAGGAGTATATCAAAAAAGCGCAGCAAGGGACGTTCGTTTCGGACAGAGAGAACGACGAGCTCACAGAGGCCCTCGGGAATCCTGAGCACCCCAGACGGACACGAGGTACGCCAGGCTCCCTTTCATGGAAAGCTGGATTTCCCGACACAGGCGGTTACAAACGCCAGGAGAGGAAGAAGAAAAAGGAGTTGACCCAACTACAGGCGCTGCATGTAAGGGTACAAGCGCTAGAGGAACGAGACGCAGATTCGCGACGCGACTGTCCGGTTACACCGAAGCTACCCCGCCATCTCAGCGGAGAAGCAGTGTGGCTTCCACGGAGCTGCTTCAGGAGCCTGTCTTCACGGCTCCTGCTAGCTACCCCATGGATGCTATCACAGAGTCTCAGCATTGCCACCTTATGACACAGTGGATGAACTTGAAAATCAAGGCGGCTGTTGGCTCTGTTGCACCTCCTTAACCTGGCACAACTTTTCACTGCCGATCGATTCCAGAAGGATATGCTAGGGTGATGGTGGATGAAATCACAGAAGGATTTGAGGACAGCTAGAGGCGGGAGGCAATACAGATATGGTCCTTCTCTGAAGACTCCGCCGAAGTTACCATACGAGAGGACCGTGGAGGAAAACGCGAATATCATGCGAGCCGAAGTGACGAACTTCTTTGAAGGGGTGATAGCAAAGAAACATCCACCTCCGGAGGAGAAGATAGATCCGGTGAAAGCAAAGCGCACTCTCGCTGCCCTGAAGAAACCACCAAAGTCCCCACCGAAAGCCAACTATGACCGCATTATTGAAAAGTCATTTCTCGAAGCGAAGCACTCGGGAAGTACTATCAATGATCAAAGGTTAGCAGAACGACGAGCTGGGAAACAAATTGCCCAGCTCGGCGAACAAGCGGACCAATCGTGGCCCCCGCTCAAGGTGTCTAGCGACATCGTCGCTAATGATCCAAGGATGGTGCCCGGTTATAGCAATCTTGGAGATTACCTGCCCGACGATTTACATTATGATTTCTTGGAGGTGGATGAACACAGATACGAGTACGGGAAGCCTCTCGTCAAAGATGAAAAATCTCTAACAACGATGATGCGAAGATTCCATGATTGTTACATGAAAACCTGCAGAGAGTCTGGGGGGAACGAATACTTTGATGATGTTCGTTAAAGAGGAGCATGACCTCGTTGGAACTGATCTGTTGCATGTTCCATTTGAGGAGTTCTTCCAGTTTTTCAATCAAATGGCCCTCGATAAATTAACGGTCACTTGCTACTGTCTGTAAGTAGTACTATTTCTGTCATTAAGTCTCTATATATAGGTCAGCTCTTTCATTGCATGTATTTTTAATTATCCTCACTATATTATGCAGATTGAAGATCGCCAAATTGAAGAAAAGACAAATCGGTGATATTGGGTTCATTAACACAAATCTCATAGATGCAAATGAGGTTAAATTTCATGCCGAAGATACCGAGGCCAACTTGCTATGATCGTTGGTAATAAATGAAAACAAAGATATAATACTCTTTCCTTACAACTTCAAGTGAGTGTTACTGTCTTGTGCATATTCGGTTTCCCTTATTAGTCCAGGTTATAGTTATGTAATTGATGAGTTATGCATGCGTGCGCAGCTTCCACTATATTCTCTTAGAGATTAAACTTGAGCGGGGACTAGTAACCGTCTTAGACTCGAGACGAAAAGATCCTAAGGAGTATGTGGACATGACTGAAATGCTCGAGAAGTAAGTTAAATCAATCATTATCGCTGAAGGAAATATGCCCCAGAGGCAATAATAAAGTTATTATTTATTTCCTTATATCATGATAAACGTTTATTATTCATGCTAGAATTGTATTAACCGGAAACATAATACATGTGTGAATACATAGACAAACAGATTGTCACTAGTATGCCTCTACTTGACTAGCTCGTTGATCAAAGATGGTTATGTTTCCTAGCCATAGACATGAGTTGTCATTTGATTAACGGGATCAAATCATTAGGAGAATGATGTGATTGACATGACCCATTCCGTTAGCTTAGCACACGATCGTTTAGTATGTTGCTATTGCTTTCTTCATGAATTATACATGTTCCTATGGTTATGAGATTATGCAACTCCCGTTTACCGGAGGAACACTTTGTGTGCTACCAAACGTCACAATGTAACTGGGTGATTATAAAGGAGCTCTACAGGTGTCTCCGAATGTACTTGTTGGGCTGGCGTATTTCGAGATTAGGATTTCTCACTCCGATTGTCGGAGAGGTATCTCTGGGCCCTCTCGGTAATGAACATCACTTAAGCCTTGCAAGCGGTGCAACTGATGAGTTAGGGGCGGGATGATGTATTACTGAGCGAGTAAAGAGACTTGCTTTAACGAGATTGAACTAGGTATTGAGATATCGACGATCGAATCTCGGGCAAGTAACATACCGATGACAAAGGGAACAACGTATGTTGTTATGCGGTCTGACCGATGAAGATCTTCGTAGAATATGTAGGAGCCAATATGGGCATCCAGGTCCCGCTATTGGTTATTGACAAGAGAAGTGTCTCGGTCATGTCTACATAGTTCTCGAACCCGAAGGGTCCGCACGCTTAACGTTCGTTGACGATATAGTACTATGAGTTATGTATATTGGTGACCGAATGTTGTTCGGAGTTTTGGATGAGATCACGGATATGACGAGGAACTCCGGAATGGTCCGAAAGTAAAGATTGATATGTGGATAGTAGTGTTTGATCTCCGGAAATGTTCCGGAATCCATCGGAAGGGGTTCTGGATGTTTCCCGAATTGTTTGGGCACGAGAACACTTTATCTGGGCCAAAGGGGAAAGCCCACGAGGTTTTTGGAAAGCGCAAAAGGAAGTTTTGCGGAGTCGAGGCCGACACCGTGGTCTCGGCGTTCGGGTCGAACGTCGGGAACCTGGCGTTCGCCCTGAGTCCGAGAAGGACTCTTGCCTTTCGGGTGAAACCGACTTTGTGGAGGCTTTTACTCCAAGTTTCGACCCCAAGGCTCAACATATAAATAGAGGGGTAGGGCTAGCACCCAAGACAGATGAAGAAACACCAAGCCGTGTGTCGGCAACCCCGTCTCCTCTAGTTTATCCTCTGTCATAGTTTTCGTAGTGCTTAGGCGAAGCCCTGTGAAGATTGTTCTTCACCAACACCGTCACCACGCCGTCGTGCTGCCGGAACTCATCTACTACTTCGCCCCTCTTGCTGGATCGAGAAGGCGAGGACGTCACCAAGCCGAACGTGTGCAGAACTCGGAGGTGTCGTGCTTTCGGTACTTGGATCGGTCGGATTGTGAAGACGTACGACTACATCAACCGCTTTGATATAACGCTTCCGCTTTCGGTCTACGAGGGTACATGGACAACACTCTCCCCTCTCGTTGCTATGCATCACCATGATCTTGCGTGTGCGTAGGATTTTTTTTTTTGAAATTACTACGTTCCCCAACAGCGGCATCCGAGCCAGGTTTTATGCGTAGATGTCATATGCACGAGTAGAACACAAGTGAGTCGTGGGCGATATAAGTCATACTGCTTACCAGCATGTCATACTTTGGTTCGGCGGTATTGTTGGACGAAGCGACCCGGGCCGACATTATGCGTACGCTTACGCGAGACCGGTTCTCCCGACGTGTTTTGCACAAAGGTGGCTAGCGGGTGTCAGTTTCTCCAACTTTAGTTGAACCGAGTGTGGCTACGCCCGGTCCTTGCGAAGGTTAAAACAACACCAACTTGACAAACTATCATTGTGGTTTTGATGCGTAGGTGAGAACGGTTCTTGCTAATCCCGTAGCAGCCACGTAAAATTTGCAACAACAAAGTAGAGGACGTCTAACTTGTTTTTGCAGGGCATGTTGTGATGTGATATGGTCAAGACGTGATGCTATATTTTATTGTATGAGATGATCATGTTTTGTAACCGAAGTTATCGGCAGCTGGCGGAGCCATATGGTTGTCGCTTTATTGTATGCAATGCAATCGCCTGTAATGCTTTACTTTATCACTAAGCGGTAGCGATAGTCGTAGAAGCATAAGATTGGCGAGACGACAACGATGCTACGATGGAGATCAAGGTGTCGCGCCGGTGACAATGGTGATCATGGAAGTGCTTCGGAGATGGAGATCACAAGCACAAGATGATGATGGCCATATCATATCACTTATATTGATTGCTTGTGATGTTTATCTTTTATGCATCTTATCTTGCTTTGATTGACGGTAGCATTATAAGATGATCCTCACTAAATTATCAAAGTATAAGTGTTCTCCCCGAGTGTGCACCGTTGCGAAAGTTCTTCGTCTTTGAGACACCACGTGATGATCGGGTGTGATAGGCTCTACGTTCAAATACAACGGGTGCAAAACAGTTGCACACGCGGAATACTCAGGTTAAACTTGACGAGCCTAGCATATAACAGATATGGCCTCGGAACACGGAGACCGAAAGGTCGAGCGTGAATTATTTAGTAGATATGATCAACATAGTGATGTTCACCATTGAAACTACTCCATCTCACGTGATGATCGGACATGGTTTAGTTGATTTGGATCACGTGATCATTTAGAGGATTAGAGGGATGTCTTTCTAAGTGGGAGTTCTTAAGTAATATGATTAATTGAACTTAAATTTATCATGAATTTAGTACCTGATAGTATCTTGCTTGTCTATGTTTGATTGTAGATAGATGGCCCGTCTTTGTTGTTCCGTTGAATTTTAATGCGTTCCTTGAGAAAGCAAAGTTGAAAAATGATGGTAGCAATTACAGTGCGGGTCCGTAACTTGAGGATTATCCTCATTGCTGCACAGAAGAATTACGTCCTGGAAGCACCGGCTGGGTGCGAACTGCTGCAGGAGCAACACCGGATGTTATGAACGTGCGGAAGAGCAAAGCTGATGACTACTCGATAGTTCGGTGTGCCATGCTTTATGGCTTAGAACCAGGACTTCAACGACATTTTGAGCGTCATGGAGCATATGAGATGTTCCAGGAGTTGAAGTTAATATTTCAAGCAAATGCCCGGATTGAGAGATATGAAGTCTCCAATAAGTTCTATAGCTCCAAGATGGAGGAGAATAGTTCTGTCAGTGAGCATATACTCCATATGTCCGGGGTATAATAATCACTTGATTCAACTGGGAGTTAATCTTCCAGATGATAGCGTTATTGACAGAATTCTCCAATCACTGCCACCAAGCTACAAAAGCTTCGTGATGAACTATAACATGCAAGGGATGGAAAAGATGATTCCCGAGCTCTTCGCAATACTAAAGGCTGCGGAGGTAGAAATCAAGAAGGAGCATCAAGTGTTGATGGTCAACAAGACCACTAGTTTCAAGAAAAAGGGCAAAGGGAAGAAGAAGGGGAACTTCAAGAAGAACAGCAAGGAAGTTGCTGCTCAGGAGAAGAAACCCAAGTCTGGACCTAAGCCTGAAACTGAGTGCTTCTCGCAAGCGATCGTCACTGAAGCGGAACTGCCCCAAGTATTTGGCGGATAAGAAGGATTGCAAGGTGAACAAAGGTATATGTGATATACATGTTATTGATGTGTACCTTACTAATGCTCGCAATAACACTGGGTATTTGATCCGGTTACATTGCTAATATTTGCAACTCGAAATAGGGGCTACGGATTAAGCGAAGGCTGGCTGAGGACGAGGTGACGATGCGCGTGGGAAATGGTTCCAAAGTCGATGTGATCGCCGTCGGCACGCTACCTCTACATCTACCTTCGGGATTAGTTTTAGACCTAAATAATTGTTATTTGGTGCCAGCGTTGAGCATGAACATTATATCTGGATCTTGTTTGATGCAAAATGGTTATTCATTTAAATCAGAGAATAATGGTTGTTCTATTTATATGAGTAATATCTTTTATGGTCATGCACCCTTGAAGGGTGGTCTATTTTTATTGAATCTCGATAGTAGTGATACACATATTCATAATGTTGAAGCCAAAAGATGCATGATTGATAATGATAGTGCAACTTATTTGTGGCAATCGCCGTTTAGGTCATATTGGTGTAAAGCGCATGAAGAAACTCCATACTGATGGACTTTTGGAACCACTTGATTATGAATCACTTGGTACTTGCGAACCGTACCTCATGTGCAAGATGACTAAAACACCGTTCTCCGGAACTATGAAAGGGCAACATATTTGTTGGAAATCATACATATAGATGTATGTGGTCCAATGAATGTTGAGGCTCGTGGCGGATATCGTTATTTTCTCACCTTCACAGATGATTTAAGCAGATATGGGTATATCTACTTAATGAAACATAATTCTGAAACTTTTGAAAAGTTCAAAGAATTTCAGAGTGAAGTTGAAAATCATCGTAACAAGAAAATAAAGTTTCTATGATCTGATCGTGGAGGAGAATATTTGAGTTACGAGTTTGGTATACATTTGAAACAATGCGGAATAGTTTCGCAACTCACGCCACCCGGAACACCACAACGTAATGGCGTGTCCAAACGTCGTAATCGTACTTTACTTGATATGGTGCGATCTATGATGTCTCTTACTGATTTACCGCTATCGTTTTTGGGTTATGCTTTAGAGACGGCTGCATTCACGTTAAATAGGACACCATCAAAATCCGTTGAGACGACGCCTTATGAACTATGGTTTGGCAAGAAACCAAAGTTGTCGTTTCTTAAAGTTTGGGGCTGTGATGCTTATGTGAAAAAGCTTCAACCTGATAAGCTCGAACCCAAATCAGAGAAATGTGTCTTCATAGGATACCCAAAGGAGACTGTTGGGTACACCTTCTATCACAAATCTGAAGGCAAGACTTTTGTTGCTAAATTCAGAGTTTTTCTAGAGGAGTTTCTCTCAAAAGAAGTGAGTGGGAGGAAAGTAGAACTTGATGAGGTAACTGTACGTACTCCCATATTGGAAAGTAGTTCATCATAGAAACCGGTTTCTGCGACACCTACACCAATTAGTGAGGAAGTTAATGATGATGATCGTGAAACTTCAGATCAAGTTGTTACTGAACCTCGTAGGTTAACCAGAGTAAGATCCGCACCAGAGTGGTACGGTAATCCTGTTCTGGAAGTTATGTTACTAGACCATGACGAACCTATGAACTATGAAGAAGCGATGGTGAACCTAGATTCCGCAAAATGGCTTGAGGCCATGAAATCTGAGATGTGATCCATGTATGAGAACAAAGTGTGGACTTTGGTTGACTTGCCCAATGAACGGCAAGCAATTGAGAATAAATGGATCTTCAAGAAGAAGACTGACGCTGACGGTAATGTTACTATCTACAAAGCTTGACTTGTCGCAAAAGGTTTTCGACAAGTTCAAGAGATTGACTACGATGAGACCTTCTCACCTGTAGCGATGCTTAAGTTTGTCCGAATCATGTTGGCAATTGCCGCATTTTATGATTATGAAATTTGGCAAATGGATGATAAAACTGCATTCCTTAATGGATTTCTAGAAGACGAGTTGTATATAATGCAACCGGAAGGTTTTATCGATCCAAAGGGAGCTAACAAAGTGTGCAAGCTCCAGCGATCCATTTATGGACTGGTGCAAGCCTCTCGGAGTTGGAATAAACGCTTTGATAGTATGATCAAAGCATTTGGTTTTGTCTGAGACTTTTGGAGAAGCACGTATTTACAAGAAAGTGAGTGGGAGCTCTGTAGCATTTCTGATATTATATGTGGATGACATATTGCTGATTGGAAATGATATAGAATTTCTGGATAGCATAAAGGGATACTTGAATAAGGGTTTTTCAATGAAAGACCTCGGTGAATCTGCTTACATATTGGGCATCAAGATCTATAGAGATAGATCAAGACGCTTAATTGGACTTTCACAAAGCACATACCTTGACAAAGTTTTGATGAAGTTCAAAATGGATCAATCAAAGAAAGGGTTCTTGCCTGTGTTACAAGGTGTGAAGTTGAGTAAGACTCAATGCCCGACCACTGTAGAAGATAGAGAGAAGATGAAAGATGTTCCCTATGTTTTAGCCATAGGCTCTATCATGTATGCAATGCTGTGTACTAGACCTGATGTGTGCCTTGCTATACTTCTAGCAGGGAGGTACCAAACTAATCCAGGAGTGGATCACTGGACAGCGGTCAAGAGCATCCTGAAATACCTGAAAAGGACTAAGGATATGTTTCTCGTTTATGGAGGTGACAAAGAGCTCATCGTAAATGGTTACGTTGATGCAAGCTTTGACACTGATACGGACGATTCTAAATCGCAAACCGGATACGTGTTTACATTGAACGGTGGAGCTGTCAGTTGGTGCAGTTCTACAAAGCGTCGTGGCGGGATCTACGTGTGAAGCGGAGTACATAGCTGCTTCGGAAGCAGCAAAGGAAGGAGTCTGGATGAAGGAGTTCATATCCGATCTAGGTGTCATACCTAGTGCATCGGGTCCAATGAAAATCTTTTGTGACAATACTGGTGCAATTGCCTTGGCGAAGGAATCCAGATTTCAGAAGAGAACCAAGGACATCAAGAGATGCTTCAATTCCATCCGGGATCTAGTCCAGGTGGGAGACTTAGAAATTTGCAAGATACATACGAATCTGAATGTTGCAGACCCGTTGACTAAGCCTCTTCCACGAGCAAAACATGATCAGCACCAAGGCTCCATGGGTGTTATAATCATTACTGTGTAATCTAGATTGTTGACTCTAGTGCAAGTGGGAGACTGAAGGAAATATGCCCTAGAGACAATAATAAAGTTATTATTTATTTCCTTATATCATTATAAATGTTTATTATTCATGTTAGAATTGTATTAACCGAAAACATAAAACATGTGTGAATACATAGACAAACAGATTGTCACTAGTATGCCTCTACTTGACTAGCTCGTTGATCAAAGATGGTTATGTTTCCTAGCCATAGACATGAGTTGTCATTTGCTTAACCGGATCACATCATTAGGAGAATGATGTGATTGACATGACCCATTCCGTTAGCTTAGCACACGATCGTTTAGTATGTTGCTATTGCTTTCTTCATGACTTATACATGTTCCTATGACTATGAGATTATGCAACTCCCGTTTACGGAGGAACACTTTGTGTGCTACCAAACGTCACAACGAATCGGGTGATTATAAAGGAGCTCTACAGGTGTCTTCGAAGGTACTTGTTGGGCTGGCGTATTTCGAGATTAGGATTTGTCACTCCGATTGTCGGAGAGGTATCTCTGGGCCCTCTCGGTAATGCACATCACTTAAGCCTTGCAAGCAGTGCAACTAATGAGTTAGTTGCGGGATGATGTATTACGGAACGAGTAAAGAGACTTGCCGGTAACGATATTGAACTAGGTATTGAGATATCGACGATCGAATCTCGGGCAAGTAACATACCGATGATAAAGGGAACAACGTATGTTGTTATGAGGTCTGACCGATAAAGATCTTCGTAGAATATGTAGGAGCCAATATGGGCATCCAGGTCCCGCTATTGGTTATTGACAAGAGAGGTGTCTCAGTCATGTCTACATAGTTCTCGAACCCGTAGGGTCCGCACGCTTAACGTTCGTTGACGATATAGTACTATGAGTTATGTATGTTGGTGACCGAATGTTGTTCGGAGTTTTGGATGAGATCACGGATATGACGAGGAACTCCGGAGTGATCCGGAAGTAAATATTGATATGTGGATAGTAGTGTTTGATCTCCAGAAAGGTTCCGGAATCCATCGGAAGGGGTTTCGGATGTTTCCTGAAATGTTTGGGCAGGAGAACACTTTATCTGGGCCAAAGGGGAAAGCCCACGAGGTTTTTGGAAAGCGCAAAAGGAAGTTTTGAGTCCAGGGGCCGACGCCTGTGGTCCTCGGTATGCAGGTCGACGCCAGAACTCAAGGCGTCGCCTGAGTCCGAGAAGGACTCTTGCCATTCGGGTGAAACCGACTTTGTGGAGGCTTTTACTCCAAGTTTCGACGCCAAGGCTCAACATATAAATAGAGGGGTAGGGCTAGCACCCAAGACAGATCAAGAAACACCAAGCAGTGTGCCGGCAACCCCGTCTCCTCTAGTTTATCCCCCGTCATAGTTTTCGTAGTGCTTAGGCGAAGCCCTGCGAAGATTGTTCTTCACCAACACCATCACCACGCCGTCGTGCTGCCAGAACTCATCTACTACTTCGCCCCTCTTGCTGGATCGAGAAGGCGAGGACGTCACCGAGCCGAACGTGTGCAGAACTCAGAGGTGCCGTGCTTTCGGTACTTGGATCGGTCGGATCGTGAAGACGCATGACTACGTTAACCGCGTTGATATAACGCTTCCGCTTTCGGTCTACGAGGGTACGTGGACAACACTCTCCCCTCTCGTTGCTATGCATCACCATGATATTGCATGTGCGTAGGAATTTTTTTGAAATTACTACGTTCCCCAACAATCGCACCATATCGGCAACTTTGTTCATTTCCTGATAACAAGTTATTGTTTTCTTTGTGTGGCAGGGTTTGGAGAAAATTCACCAAAAAAGCCCCGGGACTGCCGAAGAAGCTGCAATTTAGACACCCAAAAGTAAGTACTACTAGCATGTTCCGCGCATCTCCTAATGGTTCAAGCGCTAGTTTCATCAATACCATTTATAGCATGCTTGCTTATCAGTTTGATTAATTGACCTCTATTTCTTGTAAAGTGGTTGTGGCAGGAAGCCGGGAATAATTACTGTGGATACTATTGCGAGTCCATCCGCCACACGACCTGTGAGCGGGCTACTCTGACGAACAATATGAAGTGCGTAAGCAATAATATTCATAATTTTATTTTATTACCATTATTTGTGTTGAGTTTTATTTATTCATATATATATATATATATATATATATATATATATATATATATATATATGTATTGACCCCCTTCTTCAAATTAGATCTTTCGAATGCGTGATGAACTCCTACCACCAGATCGTATGCGAGCAATTCAAGTGGAATTGGCGGCATTCTTCCTTGACCACGTGATCGCTAAAGACGGAGAATACCATGTGGACGCTGAGTTCATATATAATTAGGAGATTATATTGTAAGAGATAATTATATTGTATATGTGTAGCTAGTAGCGTCGGATAGATATACGAGAACTTGTTGTTCGACCAATCTCTCGGAGAAGGAGAGGTGGTCGATATCACTTCTCTCTGTATGCATATGTTCATGACGATCTTCTGTTTCCTTCATTTGCTTACTAGCTAGCGTGTCGAGTCCTCTCTATACGTATAATACGTAGCGTACGTTGACCAAGCACGGAGATAAGAGAGGACACTTCTCTCTATTAATTAGCTAGACAACACAATATATGAAACACCAAAATTAACCCCCCAAAACCCCTAAACCACCCCTTTTCAAAAAAGAAAACCTCAGCTCCTGCCAGCTGCTGACGCGTGGATGCTTATTGGTCCTGGTTTGTGCCACCAACCGAGACCAAAGGGCCTCCTGCCTGGGCTCATCGCACGGGCCACGTGGAGGCCCATCTGTCCCGGTTCATGTAAGAACCGGAACTGAAGGCCCAGGGCATTAGTAATGACACTTTAGTCCCGGTTCAACAACCGGGACAAAAGACCCTTACGAACCGGGACAAATGACCCTTTTTCTACTAATGTACCATGGAGATGATGGGAGGCATGGGTGGCTTTGGAGCACCCCCCGGCGCCATGGCCGCCATGGGAGGCATGAGTTTTGCGTCTTTCATGGGCGGCATGAAGTAAATAACATAAAACTACTACTTTACGGGTTAGGGTTCCAAAAAACTACCGAATTTATTTTTTTCGCTAATAACTACCAAGTCGGGGGTTGGCTGTTTCAAAAAACGCCAAATCCTCTTTGTTAAAAAATTAAACATGTTTATGTCAGGTCAGGCCCGCCACTAAACGCACTATTTGGTTGACCGTTTGTTTGACTGTTAACTGACTTGTGGGGGCCAAATGTCAGCGCCTCATCCACAGATTTTTATGGATTAGCCCATACACATATTTTTAAAAAGCAATCGGGTCCTTGAACTGTCGCCGCCGCGCCTCCTAAGGGCTCTGCCCGTGGTCGCCGTTGCGCCTCCATGGGGCTCTGCCCGTGCTCGTCACCGCCATGGGGGCCTTGTGTGCAGGCCGCCGCCACCACCACCAGCCAGAGCAGCTTGAGCCCCTCCTCGTCGGGCACAAGAGCTGCAGTAGCGACTACCTCGTCAGACAGGGGAGGCCGCTGGTGTCCAAGATCCCGGCATGGCTAACGCATGGGCTGGCCCATTCGCCGCCGCCTCCGCCACCATGGGGCCGGCAAGGAAGCGGCAGCGGCGTTACCCAGCGGCTTCTTCGGCGGCCCGCGACACTGGCGCCGGCGCCGTTGCTCAAAGGCGAGGCGGGCGAGCAACAGCGTTTGCCGTAGCGGCTTCTTCCGGCAGCGTCACGGCAGCCGTGGCCGTCGGCTGTTGCTTTCGGTATGGGCCAAGGGCGATAGCGGCATTGACCGCACGGCTTCTTCGGCCTGGGCCGCGGCCTGGCCGCCGGCGCCGTTGCTCGGGGCGGATTACGTAGCTTCTTAGGGACCAGATTGCTTTTTTTTAAAACATATAGGGACCCAGTTGCTTTTTTCAAAAAACTTACAAGGGTTATTCTGGAAAAATGAGGAAGAGACACTGACATGTGGACCCCACATGTCAGCTAACGGTCAAACAATCAGTTCTCTTACATGCGGGCCCCAACTGTCATAATCATGATCAATTGTAAAGCAGCGGATGATTTGGGTTTTTTGAAACAGCCGACCCTTGAGTTGATAGTTATCAGCGGAAAAAAAATCCGGTAATTTTTTGGAACCCTAGTCTGTAAAGTAGTAGTTTTATGCTATTTACTCGGAGGCATGGGTGTTCCTCCGGCCGCCATGGGCGGAATGTCTTCCGGTGTGCCTCTCACATCTTCCTATGAAGATGCCGTTGAAGATCTTGCCAACACCGTCCGAGCTTCACGTGATGCGGTGCGCGACAATGATGATAAGGAGGAGGAAGAATCATCTTCGGAGCAAGAATCGTCTTCGAAAGATGAGGACGAAGACGAGGACGAGGCTTGATGTGTTTTTCATTTGTGTCATGAACTTGGTTTGCATTTTGAACTTGGTTGGATGAACTTGTGTGCATAATTTTGAACTTGTGGGCATGAACTTTTATCATCAACTTGTTTGTGTGAAATTTATATGCCATGTTCATTGCATTTTGAATGTTTGAAATTCATTTTGTGTTCAAAATACAACATATAGCATCTTGGCGAGTTCCGTCTTTGCATTTGTCTTGTATTGCATTTTAAGCGGCTATTGGAACCCAATTGCCGATCGCGCCAAACCAGGCGATGGGCGCACGGCAAAGTTGTTTTTAGCGCACGGCGTGCTGGGCTGCTGTTGGAGATGCTCTTAGAGAGTATCAATATAGACCATTCCGCGCAAGGACGAACTTTAGACCTCAAAGGCCAAGTGCTTTTATTCAATTATTAATTTATGGAAATTGCATCACTGGAACGCTTCAACAGGAACTACATACTTTCGGAGAATTCAAACACGGGAGGCACGAAGGGAAAGCAGGAACGTCACATGCATTATTTCGCCTCAAATCAAAGTCTTGGGAAAAGCTTCCACGGAAACTGTGGCACGCGTCTGGGTTTATTCCTCGACGATACGACGCATCTCAACTTCCTCGTTCATTTAGCCTGCAGCGACGAGACGAGTAAATTAAACCAGTGCATATTTCAGAAATTCAGCAAATGTGCACGTTCGGCGGACACCAAAAGATCAAACATCGATGAGTACCTCAGCTTTCTGCTCGTCGTCATACTTGGGGCGGACTTTGAACTCCACGTTGTTGAGGACCTTGTTCATGAGAATGTCCGCGGAGTCGATACCTGCAATGCAAAGGAAGCAGCAGCACGCAGTTAGCAAAGGGAAACCACATAAGTACATCTCAGATCGCGTGGCCGGAAGAAGATAAGAGACCTGCAAGATAAGCTCCGTGGACGTAGCCGTTGTAGTGCTCGCTGGTGTGCTCCCCGGTGAAGTAGACCCGCCCGCCAACCGGCGCCTGCATGCGACGAGCAGAATCAATCAGAGCCGGGGCCGGCGCCATGAATTCTGTGATGCTTAAGTTTCACCATCGGCGCACTGTGTACGCCTGCGTGGCGGTGGCCTACGTACCCGGAGCTGGTCGTACTCGTAGCGGTTGACGCCGACGGGCCAGTTGGAGTAGGAGCCCTTGAAGAAGCGGTTGGACCACCAGCGCGGCACGTAGATATCGGTGGCGTCGGGGACGTCCCGGTCGGGGAACATGTTCCGCAGCACGCCCACGGCCTCCGCCATCGTCACGTTGTCGGGCTGCTGCTCGATCCGCCGCGACTCCACGTCCGTCACCGTCACCATCAGCACGTTGGCTCCCGGGTACTCCTGCTCGAACGACTGCAGAACAAAACGAGTACTTTTTCTTAACATCTGGGGTAGGTATCGATTTTTCCGTACTTCTGCACGTAATGATCTTCCTTGTGTTATCTGCTACGCTACTGGCGAGCTCGCTCACCTGCCACATCCCGTAGTAGCCTCTCCTGGAGCTGGCGTAGACGAAGAACTGCTTCCCGGGGCCCGTCGGCCAGAATTTCCTGGGGAACTTGAGGAAGATCTTGGTGTACACGCCCATGTCGAATCGGTAGATGGCAAGGATCTTCCATGCCTAGGTTGTTTATATAACGCACACACGAAAATTAATTAATTATACTGTTGCAGAGTGACGTTGGATGTGAACTTAAGAAAATATCAGCCGACGTACTGGCAGCTGAGGCTTGAACTGTATGAGATCGCTTTGCAGGACCCCTATGCTGGCGGACACGATCACGTAGTCTGCGCTGTACGCCGAGTTGTCCTCCGTAGTCACCACCACGCCTCTCTGGTTGTAGGAGATCTCACGCACCACCTGCAATTTTGCGCATGCATGAATGCCCTCCAAAATCACATAAAATGTCCAAATTTGTCCGAAATTATGGATTGTGCCGTTTTCCCTTTTCTTTTCTTTTGAGGATGTGCCGTGTTCTTTCAGTTGTACACTACTACCATGTAACACATGGAAATCGGTTTCTGCGCAGTTCATCAGATTTCACAATTTCTGTATAAATTTTGGACGGAATGAAAGTGACGGGAAAATATCACATGGAATCCAATATTCAAAGAAAACTTTGTGAAAACCACGTTTGAATGTTTCAAAAAAATCTTTTTTAAAAGGGAATGTTAAAAGGCTGATTTTATTGCCTGCAAAATTCCAAGTTGAAATACCTTACGAGATGTGAGCTAAGAAAAAAACAAATTCAGCAATGAATAGTGACATTATTGTTGCACTATTCAATGCTGATTTTGTAAATTCTGTATAGCTCACATCCCGTGATGTGTTTGAACTTGGAATTTCACATGACAATAGAAGATTACCCTTAACATCCCGTGTTTTTTAGATTTTTTAGAAACTTAAAAACATCTCTTCTGCGTGATTTTCACTGACTTTCACCAATAAATTGTTGGTTTCCATGTGATATTCTCCCCGAAAGTGACATGGGAGAATTCAGATAAAAGAAGCATGATCAATAATCACTTTGTGTCCTTTGTAATTCAAATAAAAGTTCTATTTTTGCAATCAAATTTTATAATTCTGCATAAATTTTACTACTCAATGGCATATGGCTTAGTCTACCTAGAAATGATTATTTCTTAGTCAACTGCTTGTTTCCACTAAATCAAAGTTTTTCCTATTCCTTGTGAACTTGCATGAATCATGGATCTGACAGTTCTCATGACTTGGAAATAATATTTTTAACATCATAATTGAGAACTAGTTTTTTCTTAAACGTGACGGCAAAAGATTTGCCCCATATAATTTAGAAATAATTATTTCAACAGACAAGCATAATCATTAGAAGTAGATCAAATAAATGTTTGCTTCTAATTGCTGTAGTGCCTAAACTTTGGTCTGTAGCTAGAACTTTTCTTGCATGCTTATAAGAAAAGATTATAAATATTAAAGATATCGAATTTCCTTTTTTTGAAAAGATACCAATTTATGCAGATATCGAGTTTCCATGTGATATTCTCCCTGAAAGTGACATGGGAGAATTCAGATAAAAGAAGCATGGTCAATAACCACTTTGTGTCCTTTGTAATTCAAATAAAAATTTCTTTTTGCAATCAAAATTTATAATTCTGCATAAATTTTACTACTCAATGGCATATGGCTTAGTCTACCTAGAAATGATTATTTCTTAGTCAACTGCTTGTTTCCACTAAATCAAAGTTTCTCTTATTCCTTGTGAACTTGCATGAATCATGGATCTGACAGTTCTCATGACTTGGAAATAATATTTTTAACATCATAATTGAGAACTAGTTTTTTTAAACGGCGGCAAAAGATTTGCCCCATATAATTTAGAAATAATTATTTCAACAGACAAGCATAATCATTAGATGTAGATCAAATAAATGTTTGCTTCTAATTGCTGTAGTGCCTAAACTTTGGTCTGTAGCTAGAACTTTTCTTGCATGCCTATAAGAAAAGATTATAAATATTAATGATGTCGAATTTCCTTTTTTCGAAAAGATATCAATTTATGCAGATATTGAGTTTCCATGTGATATTCTCCCTGAAAGTGACATGGGAGAATTCAGATAAAAGAAGCATGATCAATAACCACTTTGTGTCCTTTGTAATTCAGATAAAAGTTTTCTTTTTGCAATCAAATTTTATACTTCTGCATGAATTTTACTACTCGGCAGCATATGGCTTAGTCGACCTAGAAATGATTACTTCTTAGTCAACTGCTTGTTTCCACTAAATCAAAGTTTTTCCTATTTCCTTGTGAACTTGCATGAATCCTGGATCCGACAGTTCTCATGACTTGGAAATAATATTTTTAACATCATAATTGAGAACTATTTTTTTAAACGGCGGCAAAAGATTTGCCCCATATAATTTAGAAATAGTTATTCAACAGACAAGCATAACCATTAGATGTGGATCAAATTAATGATTGTTTCTAATTATTGTAGTGCCTAAAGTTTGGTTTGTAGCTAGCACTTTCCTTGCATGCTTATAAAATATTATAAATATTAATGATATCAATTTTCCTTTCTTGCGAAAAGATATCAATTTTCCTTAATAGGTTGGGTGGTTAGTGAAAGAGTTGTATCATATATACCTAAATAGTTGATCCCCACAAACATCAATTCTCTCAACATGCAACTATGCAAATCACCATACCATCATGCATGAAAAAAAAAACGCACTCTTTAATGCAACTATGCCAACTCACCATGCAAACATACATGAGTGCTACTCATATTCAATAAATATTTTTACAACTAGATAATAATCAACAAAATATATGTATATGGTTAATCTAAATAGTACTAATGTTTCATACAACCAAATCTTATTGAAATAATTGCAACCGATTCTCGCAGCAGCGGGGAGGGTATCACCTTTAGTTTCCAAGGGTGATTTATGCTTTCGACAATAAGCGATGTACTGATACCGAGAGAACTGCGGTGACTCCGTTCATCTTTGATGCTCTTCGATTCCAGCGTTGTGTGAATGTTTGTCTGTTGGTTTCTCAAAAAGAGTCTTTTTTACCCAAAACAGCGTCTGAATTTAGTTTCAGCTTTGCAGGGAGATTTCCTTTCATTTTGACACATCCTCTCCTAAAGTTTGAAAAGTTTGGTTATTACACGTTTTGTATTTGTTACTCCCTCTGTGACCTAAAACGTCTTCTTACATTTGTTTACGGAGTGGGTAGTAGTTAAAGTTTGAAAAAAAATTGTTATACACGTTTTTTTTTGTAAAACCATGATTACCTTGTTGAGCTTGACCCTAGGATCTATGATGTTCCCGGACTTGTCGGAACGCAGGTACTGCCCGGCGATGTGATATATGAGGGTCTCGAATCCCCGCTGGTCGGCGACAAAGTTGGCGTCGTCTCCGAAGTCGGCGAAGGTGGCCGTCGGCTCGGTGCCCTGCAAGCTGGTGACGCGCGGCGGCTCGGCGAACTCGTAGTCGTACCTGAAGTAGTCGAGCGCCATGTCCACCGGCGTCGACGGCCCGTTCGGCTGGCTGCAACGCACACATCCATCCATGGATCAGCACGCAAATCATTCATGATTGCCATGCAGATGCAGGCTAGGAGTATATGCGTACTGATTGAACAGGCGTTGCATGGCCAAGATGGAGATGTCGTCGCGGCCGCTGGGATCCATCTCCGCGGCGAGCTTGCCGCCCAGCTCCTCCACCTCGTCGCCGCGGTCCATTCTCTTCTGCACGAACTCCTCGTCGTAGAGGCCGCCGCTGCAGGTTTGTTGATGCAAAGCATAAAATCATAAAACCAAGTTAGACGGTCCGTCGACGAACTGCATGCATGCATGTGAGCTGCAGCTGGTTGATCAGTACGCCGTCCTCCGTTCCATGATTGTTCTGAATTGTGAATTAATGGTTTGGTTCATCTTGTTTGTTACTATTTCGTCCATCATTCTGCGTGCGTGTCGTTTCCACACGGTTTGCACACCTCACGTCGTCACTGTTCCGCCGCAGTTATTAGGTGGTGCCCATCACTGAAAGCTCATGTTTTGGTGTTTTTCCCACGTGCGTTTTATTTTATCAGAGCTCCTGCATAGTCATGCTCACGCCTCCGCACGCGGGTACATGTTTTCGTTCTTACGTGCATGTCCATGCCTGCTGCGTCTGTATATATACCTTTTTTTTTACTCCTTTTATGCATGTCGTTGGTTACCTATTATGT
Source organism: Aegilops bicornis (assembly GCA_021605145.1). Lineage (NCBI taxonomy): Eukaryota > Viridiplantae > Streptophyta > Magnoliopsida > Poales > Poaceae > Aegilops > Aegilops bicornis. The sequence continues at coordinate 639,650,533 of CM038675.1, forward strand.
TTCTTCATCATTCATCTCATGTATGCACGTACGTACGTAGCTTACCTCTCCTTGTAGACGTTGCCGACGACGCCGTCGAAGTCGGAGTAGAAGTTGCGGAGCTTGAGGGATGAGTTGACCATGGGCCAGATGGGGTTGACCTTGTCCCCGTTGAGGCCCTCCACCCAGTTGGCGCCGATCTCCACGTTGAGCCCGCCGAAGTTGTGCTTGTGCATCCGCCCGCCCACGCGGCCCGTCGCCTCCAGGATCAGCAGGTCCCTCACCCCGGCGTCCCACAGCCGCTTCCCCGCCGAGATCCCTGCACGCACGCACACAAACCAGCACGTATGTGTTGATATAAAACGACGACGACGTACGTTCAATGCACGCACTGTATTAGCCAAGGATATATTGCATGCATGCATGGGTGATGTATATACCGGACATGCCGGCGCCAACTATGATGACCCTGGGGCCTCTGCCGGCGGCGACGAGGGAAGCATGCTGTGCGGCTAGCAGCACTAGTGCCGCTATAGCAGTGACCAACGAGAGCTTCATCTCGATCTGTCTCTCTTCTCCCCTCGTTTAGTTTCGTCCAACGATGGACACTACTGTATTAGCACTGCTAAAGCTAGTGAGGCTGCTGCCCTGCTCTCCAGCCCAGCCGGGCAGTGCACTTAAATATACCCACACGAGATGTCTACCATTGTGCCGAAAGAAATACTAGTATCAGAATTGAAGAAAAATCGGAATTTAAGATGCGGGAACCACACACGTTCCCAAGAGTTAATAAGTTGTACCATGGCCACCAAATCCAGTTGTCATGGACGCCTTGGACGGAGACAGGGCCGGTGTGGTGTCAATCGACCTTATCTTATTTGGTTTCCTCGGCGATGGGCCTTTTTTTTTCTTGTGAAAATGAGTGATTTGGCTAGATTAGACAGCTGTGGCAATCTCCAACGCACAATTGTTTTCATTTATTACGTGCTTTTCCTGCGTTGCACAAAATTAAGGGGAACATGCTGGTCATGTGGTTTTGTTCGAACGATAGAAAATGTCGATAAGTAGTAAAAAAGGGATTGTTGGTTGAGACTAAAGTCTGCCTAAAGTTGGCACACCTAGCTTCGACAAGGTTTGGCCAATTTAAGTGGGTCTCTGGTTTAAGACATACCTCATGCAATATGCATTTTGCTACATTAATGATGTAGGGTGTGTTTGGATCTCGACCAAAACCAGCCCTACCAAAAAATTGACAAGCCCGTCAAATTTGGTGGCCGTTTGGACCAGTACCAAAGAATTGGCACGCCCAGCACGCCTGCCATACGCCAGTGTAGTTTTGGCCAACGCACGGGTGAGTTCAGGGCGGCGAAAAGCTTCGCCAAAATTTTGGCATTGTGTCGTGCACTCTCTATCTTGGTGGGTCCCAGGTACCTTCCCCTTTATTTTATTAGTATCTGATGCATGCAAGCTATAATTAACCTGTGGGTCCTCACAACATGCATGTAGCAGGCTACTCCGCATGTGTACTAACCAAATATGAATGGCTGCAATCCAAACGATGGTCACTTGCCAAAAAATTGGTCATGCCCTTCTATTGGTAATGCCAAAAAATTGGTGGGGCAAGATGGGGCACAATCCAAACAGCCCCGTACATCACTTTAGTGTGGCGATACTTGTCTTCAATTTTATTGTACTGATCTTATACAAGTTTGGCGAGATTCATGAGGTAGAGTGTTTTTTTTTGGGCGACGCTAGGCGCCGGTGCGCCAGCGCTAGTTTTGGGCCGGTCCAGCCACAGTCGTTTGATCTGACCTCTATCTATCGTCCGATCTGGCTCTCTCCCCCCTTCTTAACTCGTCATCTATCTCCCACCGAATCTCAGGAAAAAAAACCCCACCTCTGCCCCACACGCCATAGCCTCCCGTGTGCAGCTCCACGAGGGAAAAACGGCCGCCGGCCGCTCGTCCTCCGACGCCCCGCAACCCTCATTGCTCATGAAGAAACTTCCTGCTCTTTGATTTCGTTGCGGCCCGCCGATTGGTTGCAACTCGTGAGATCGGTTGCAACTCCCATTGTTGATGCTCCATTGATGCAACACCACGATGCACCACCGCCGCCACTGCCGTCGGCCTTTCATTGCGGGATTCCATACGGCCACCGATGGCGACATTTTGAATGGATGTAGCAAAATCCTTCGCCGGTGGTAGCAAAATCGACAAGTGTTGCAACAAAAGGTCGCCGCCATCGCGGTTGCGACTCCACCAGACGGATGTAGCTAAATCCTTCGCCCGGTAGCAAAATCCAATGATTGTTGCAAAAAAATCCACCTCACCATTGCAGGTTGCTACCTTGCCGTCGTCGGTAGCAACCTGCCGTTGGAGCTTGCAACCTCACCATCGTAGCCTCGCTGCCGCCGGCAAAGTTCGCCATTGCAGCTTGCAACCTTCTCGCCGTAGCCTCGCCGTTGCAACCTCGCCATCGCAGCCTCACCGTAAATCGCCGTTGAAGCTCCAAAGAGTAGCAAATGACACCTCCGCTAGTAGCAAACTCAAACGGTTGCGGCAAAACAAAAAAACGTTGGCCGCGCGACCAACACCACCATGGTGGATTGTAGCAAAAGTTGTCTCCGGTTCGGCAAAATTCAAACACGATTGCGACAAAAAACAACATCACCATCGTCTCGACCAACACCGCCGTGGTGGATGTAGCAAAAGTTGATCGCGGTTCCGGCAAAAATCAAGCATAGTTCCAAAGAAAATCAACATGGATGCAGCTCGCATTCCCAACTATTCCAGCTTTTTGGCGCGCCGATTGTGGCAAATGGAGACCACCATTCCAAGCGGTGGGTGCCAATTGTAGCACCATGGGAGTTTGAGGGTGCCTCTTCTCCGGTAGCCGACGGGTGTCGGTCGTGACTTTCCAAAGATCTCACATTGAGGTTGCAGGTTTTTCCGGTAAGGCTCGTCTGCATCGCCCGTCCGCTCCACCACGTTGAGACAAGGTTGATCGAAGGAGGGGGTCGCTGATGGTGGCCCACGGCGGTGGCCCTCGGTGAGAGACCGTCGACGAGGAGAACGCCTGAGACCATGTCCGCGGTGCGAGAGATAAAGGTACAGATAAAGAGAGATGGGTGCGTGAGAGAGAGAGAGAGAGAAAAGAACAGAGAAAGAGAGGTGGACGCGTGAGAGAGAGAGGATAGAAGATAAGGTGGGCCCCCACCCTTACGTGTCAGACCTTGAATGATAAGGTGGGCCCCCACCCTTACGTGTCAGACCTTGAATGGCTGAGAGTGCACGTGCGTGGACGCGACCGGACGAGCGTTCGGCCGGCGTGCCAATTGTAAGCGTTTCCCTTTTTTTAGAAAAGGAGGAAGACCCCCGGCCTCTGTATCTGGGCGATGCATGCAGCCACTTTATTAATTATTAATTATTCATGAGGTAGAGTGTGGCATTGTTAATCCTAGAACTAAATAGCCGCTGAATCAAATATGGTGAGAATAATATGGAAGCACTCGGTAAAATTAAAAATGAGTGATGCATTTAGGATGTATATTAGCAACATCGATGTATCTACATCATTCATTTGTTGAAGGTATTGGCTTGATATATCCCCTGCATATTCGGCAATAGATTATATGTGTGTGAATCTAAGAATGTAGAAGGCTGCTGGGAGGGACGCGGAGTATCTCAGCTTGAGCTCAAATATGCTCGGATGAACAGTAAATGAACTTTGACAAATTTTCTAAGTGCTTGAAAATTTTCATCATGAGATCACATTCGTGGAAGGCGTGAGCAAATCGATGCTCCGAAAATGCTACTTTCAAAAGCATTTTGTAGCACTGTTTTTTTTACCACGCCTTCCACAAATGATCTCGTGATGAAAATTTGCAAACAGTTAGTACATTTGTCAAAGTTTTCCAAAAAAATAATCAGTTTTTCTTTTTGGAAAAAAACCTTTTTTATTTTACTTGTTGAACGTGACATATTTATATTGCTATTCGTATCTTCTCTAGCCTTGTATAGTTGACTCCTAAAGATATGATAGGATTAATTTTCTTATCATGCAAGACATCCTGTGTATATATTGTAATCGTCTCCATGAAATACAATGAGTTGCACCGCATATCCTTTCTACATGGTATCAGTTTTACCGCGATCTCCTCTCGCTTCCACACCCCGCAGCCGCCGCGCCCTCCTGTAGCCGCCGCTGCCGCTGCCGCCAACTCCAAACCCTAACGCCGCCGCCGCCGCTACCTCTCCCGTAGCCGCCGCCGCCGCCTCCTTCCATCCCAAAACCCTACGCCGCCACTGCTCCTTCTTCCTACAGCCACCGCTGTTCTCTCCTCCCCAAAACCCTAGTGCCGTCACCGCCGTCCTTCTACAGCCGCCGCCGCACTTTTCCTGTGTCACCACCCAAACCCACTGCTCCTCTCCTCCTCCCGTAGCCCCGTCGCCCCTTCCCATCACCCGACGCCACCATGTCCCGCTCCAAGGCCGACCCATCCGACGCCGGTTCCTTTGCCGGTGTCATGCTCACCTCCGACCGCCTCAACGAGCTTCACATCAAAGACCACGTACCCGTCGTCCTCGACCTCGACTCACCATCATACAACGTGTGGCGCACGTACTTCGCGTTGTTGTTCCGCTCTTACCGTCTCATCAAGCATGTTGAGGGGAGCGTCGACTTCCGCGACATGAAGGACGACGACGAGTGGCTAGCCGTGGACGCGTGCATCGTCAAGTGGCTCTTCCTCACCATCTCCGGCAGCCTCTTCAACATGGTGAACGCCCGCGACCCGTTGGTGTACGCTATGTGGACGCGGTTGTGTGACATCTTCCTCGACAATCAACTTCAACGCCGCGTCTTCCTTCAAGGGGAGTTCTTCACTATGCAGCAAAACAATCTTTCGATCGATGAGTATTACACGCGGCTGAAGGTTCTCGCCGATGAGCTGCGCGACGTCGGCATGACCATCGACGACTCCGTCCTCCTCACCAACCTCCTTCGCGGCCTCCACCCCGACCTTGGCCAGTCCGCTGCCAACCTCTCCCTCATCACGCCGACGTACGCGAAGGCAACCACTTACCTTCGCATGGAGGAGAAGTGCCTCCGTCACTCCGCCCGGCAGGCGACCCACGCCGCTCTCCACGTCGGCCTCGCCGCTGGCCACGGTGCTCGTCCAGCACCGCCAGCGCCGCACGCGCCTGCTCCCACCCCGCCACCCGCGCCCACGCCCTCTGGTGGTCGCAAGCAGAAGGGCCGCAGGGTCGGGGCCGCAACGCCAACCCGGCGCAGCGCCCACCCACGACCAACGCGGCTGCTCCCCCTCCACCGTCGTTCTCGGGATACAATCCATGGACGGGCGTTGTGCATGCTCACTCCATGCCCGTCCCCCTCCCCCCTGCTCCGGGCATCCTCGGGCCCCGGCCGACCTCCCATCAGGCGCTTCTGACCGCACCGACGCCTGCAGCATACGGCAACGCCGCGGGCTACGGTGGCCCCTCGGCCTACGGCAGTCCTCCGGGCTACGGCGCCTATGGTGGCGCCCCTCCGGTCTATGACCCGGCGCTCCTCTCTACTCTTCATGTTGCACCCTCGCCGAGCACCTACAACGGAGGCGGCGATTGGTACATGGACACCGGCGCCGCTGCTCACATGGCCTCCAACCAAGGTATCCTCTCCCATGCCTCCCCCTATCCCTTCAACTCTCGCATCGTGGTTGGTGATGGATCCTCTCTTCCCATCACTCATCACGGTTCGTCCTCCCTTCCGTTTCCCTCTTCATCTTTAACTCTCAATAATGTGCTTGTTTCACCTGTTGGGGAACATAGTAATTTCAAAAAAAAATCCTACGCACACGCAAGATCATGGTGATGCATAGCAACGAGAGGGGAGAGTGTTGTCTACGTACCCTCGTAGACCGTAAGCGGAAGCGTTTAACAACGTGGTTGATGTAGTCGTACACCTTCACGATCCGTATCGATCAAGTACCGAACATACGGCACCTCCGCATTCAGCACACGTTCAGCTCGATGACGTCCTCGCCTTCTTGATCCAGCAAGATGGCGAAGTAGTAGATGAGCTCCGGCAGCACGACGACGTGGTGACGGTGTTGGTGAAGAACAATCTCCGCAGGGCTTCGCCTAAGCACTAAGAAATCTATGACGGAGGATAAACTAGAGGGGACGGGGTTGCCGGCACACGGCTTGGTGTTTCTTGATGTGTCTCTGGTGCTAGCCCGGCCCCTCTATTTATATGTTGATCCTTGGGGTCAAAACTTGGAGTAAAAGCCTCCACAAAGCCGGTTTCACCCGAAAGGCAAGAGTCCTTCTCGGACTCCAGGGCCAGACGCCAGGGTTCCCGGCGTCTCGACCCAGACGCCAGGGACCCTGGCGTCTGGCCCTTGGATTCCGTAAAACTTCCTTTTGCGCTTTTGCTACCTCTTGAGCACTGCGTTGGATTTCCCGAAGAGGAGAGGATGATGCAGCAAATTAGCGTAAGTATTTCCCTCAGTTTTTTAGAACCAAGGTATCAATCCAGTAGGAGGCCACGCACAAGTCCCTCAAACCTCCACAAAACGATAGCTACTCGCAACCAACGCGATTAGGGGTTGTCAATCCCTTCACGGTCACTTACGAGAGTGAGATCTTGATAGAGATGATAGATAATATTTTTTGTATTTTTGGTATATAGATGCAAAGGAAAAAGTAAAAGCAAAGTAAAAGCAAAACAAGTATTAAAGTGATGGAGATTGATATGATGAGAATAGACCCGGGGGCCATAGGTTTCACTAGTGGCTTCTCTCAAGAGCATAAGTATTCTACGGTGGGTGAACAAATTCTTGTTGAGCAATTGATGAATTGAGCATAGTTATGAGTATATCTAGGTATGATCATGTATATAGGCATCACGTCCGTGACAAGTAGACCAAACGATTCTACATCTACTACTATTACTCCACTCATCGACCGCTATCCAAAGATGCATCTAGAGTATTAAGTTAAAAACAGAGTAACGCCTTAAGCAAGATGACATGATGTAGAGGAATAAATTCATGCAATATGATAAATACCCCATCTTGTTATCCTCGATGGCAACAATACAATACGTGTCTTGCAACCCTTTACATCCTTTGGGTAAGGACACCGCAAGATTGAACCCAAAGTTATGCACTTCTCCCATTGCAAGAACTACCAATCTAGTTGGCCAAACCAAACGGATAATTCAAAGAGACTTGCAAAGATAACTCAATCATACATAAAAGAATTCAGAGAAGATTCAAATATTATTCATAGATAAGCTGGATCATAAACCCACAATTCATCGGTCTCAACAAACACACCGCAAAAAGAAGATTACATCGAATAGATCTCCACGAGAGAGGGAGAACATTGTATTGGGATCCAAAGAGAGAAGAAGCCATCTAGCTACTAGCTATGGACCCAAAGGTCTGAAGTAAACTACTCACACTTCATCGAGAGGCTATGGTGATGATGTAAAGCCCTCCGTGGTGGATGCCCCTCCGTGAACTCGGAACAGGCCCCAAGATGGGATTTCATGGATACGAGGAAGTTGTAGCGGTGGAATTAGGTTTTTGGCTCCTGTTACGATCATTTGAAGTGCGTAGGTATATATAGGAGGAAGGAGTACGTCGGTGGAGCAACAGGGGGCCCACGAGGCAGGGGGCGCGCCCTAGGGGGGGCGCCCCCACCCTCGTGACCGCCTCTTTCATTCCTTGGAGTAGGGTCCAAGTCCCCTGGATCACGTTCGGTGAGAAAATCACGTTTCCGAAGGTTTCATTCCGTTTGGACTCCGTTTGATATTCCGTTTCTTGAAACAGAAATAGGTAAAAACAGCAATTACATCTTTGGGCCTCCGGTTAATAGGTTAGTCCCAAAAATAATATAAAAGTGGAAAATAAAGCCCAATATAGTCCAAAACAGTAGATAAAGTAGCATGGAGCAACCAAAAATTATAGATACGTTGGAGACGTATCAGGCATCCCCAAGCTTAATTCCTGCTCGTCCTCGAGTAGGTAAATGATAAAAAGAGAATTTTGATGCGGAGTGATACTTTGGCATAATTTCAATGTAAATCTTCTTAATTGTGGTATGAATATTCAGATCCGAAAGATTCAAGACAAAAGTTCATATTGATATAAAAATAATAATACTTCAAGCATACTAATCAAAGTAATCATGTCTTCTAAAAATAGCATGGCAAAAGAAAGTTCATCCCTACAAAATCATATAGTTAGGCTATGCTTCATTTTCGTCACACAAAGATGTTCCCAACTTCTATACCCCGATGACAAGCCAAGCAATTGTTTCATACTTAAATAATCTCAAACTTTTTCAACCTTCACGCAATACAGAGGCGTGAGCCATGGATATAGCACTATGGGTGGGATAGAATATGATGATGGGGATTGTGTGGAGAAGACAAAAAGGAGAAAGTCTCACATTGACGAGGATAATCAGCAGACTACGGAGATGCCCATCAATTGATGTCAACATGAGGAGTAGGGATTGTCATGCAACGGATGCACTAGAGCTATGAATGCTCAACAAAAGAAAACTAGTGGGTGTGCATCCAACTTTCTTGCTCATGAAGACCTAGGGCATTTGAGGAAGCCCATCGTAGGAATATACAAGCCAAGTTCTATAATGAAAAATTCCCACTAGTATAAAAGGACAACTTATGAGACTCACTATATGAAAAACATGGTGCTACTTTGAAGCACAAGATATGAGACTCACTACATGAAGAACATAGTGCTACTTTGAAGCACAAGTGTGAAAAAAAGAGATAGTAGCATTGCCCTTTTTATTTATTTTCTTCTTTTTTTTGGGCCTTTCTTTTTTTTGGCCTTTCTCTATTATTTTTTTATTGGGCAATGCTCTAATAATGATGATCATCACACTTCTATTGATTACAACATAAGGATTACAAAACTAGAACAAGATATGACTCTATATGAATGCCTCCGTCGATTGTCTTTGGGATGGTGCAATGAATCAAGAGTGACATGTATGAAAAATAATGCATGGTGGCTTTGCCACAAATGCGATGTCAACTACATGATCATGCAATGGCAATATGACAAAAGTAAAGTATGTCATGATGATGATGTATGGAACGGTGGAAAGTTGCATGGCAATATATCTCGGAATGGCTATGGAAATGCCATAATAGGTAGGTATGGTGGCTGTTTTGAGGAAGATATAAGGAGGTTTATGTGTGATAGAGCGTATCATATCACGGGGTTTGGATGCACCGGCGAAGTTTGCACCAACTCTCAAGGTGACAAAGGGCAATGCACGGTACCGAAGAGGTTAGCAAAGGCGGAAAGGTAAAAGTGCATATAATCCATGGACTCAACATTAGTCAAAAGAACTCATATACTTATTGCAACTATTTAGAAGTCATCAAAAATCAAGTACTACGCGCATGCTCCTAGGGGGATAGATTGGTAGGAAAAGACCATCGCTCGTCCCCGACCGCCACTCATAAGGATGCACAAGCCAGGTACACTTCATGTTTCAAATTTGTTACACAACTTTAACCATACGTGCATGCTACGGGATTTGCTAACTTCAACACAAGCATTTCTCAAATTCACAACTACTCAACTAGCACGACTATGATATTATCACCTCCGTATCTCAAAACAATTATCAAGCATCAAACTTATCTTAGTATTCAACGCACTCAAAAGAAAGTTTCACATATCTTGAATACCAAGTATATTAATATTAAGAAAATTACCATGCTATTAACGACTCTCAAAATAATCTAAGTGAAGCATGAGAGATCAATAGTTTATTTAAAACAAATCCACCACCATGCTATAAAAGATCTAAGTGAAGTACTAGAGCAAAAATTATCACGCTCAAAAGGTATAAGTGAAGCACTATGAGCAAAACTATCAAGCTCAAAAGATATAAGTGAAGCACATAGAGTAGTTCTAGCAAATTCCAATTCATGTATGGCTCGCTCAAAAGGTGTGTACAGCAAGGATGATTGTGGTAAACTAACAAGCAAAGACACAAATAATACAAGACGCTCCAAGCAAAACATTTATCATGTGGTGAATAAAAATATAGCTCCAAGTAAATCACCGATGGAAGTAGACGAAAGGCATCCCCAAGGTTTGACTTTTTGGTGTCCTTAGATTATCTTGGAGGTGCCATGGGCATCCCCAAGCTTAGGCTCTTTCCACTCCTTGTTCCATAATCTATCAAAAGAATTTACCCAAAACTTGAAAACTTCACAATACAAAACTCAATAGAAATCTCGTGAGCTCCGTTAGAGAAAGAAAACAAAAGACTACTTTAAGGTACTGTAATGAACTCATTCTTTATTTATATTGGTGTTAAAACTACTGTATTCCAACTTCTCTATGGATTATAAACTATTTTACTAGCCATAGATTCATCAAAATAAGCAAACAACACACGCAAAACAGAATCTGTCAAAAACAGAACAGTCTGTAGTAATCTGTAACTAACGCAAACTTCTGGAACTCCAAAAATTCTACCAAAATTATAAAAACTAGAAAATTTGTTTATTGATCAGAATCAATTCGAATCAGTATTTTATCACGTTTTGGTGATTTTTTAATAATTCGGGCACTGAGCGCAAAGTTTCTGGAAATTACGGCAAGATCAAATAACTCTCATCCAAGAAGATCCAATAGGTCTAGCTTGGCACAAACACTAATTAAAACATAAGAACACATCTAAACAGAGGCTATATAGATTATTTATTCCTAAACAGAAGCAAAAACAAAAAAAACTAAAAATAAAATTGGGTTGCCTCCCAACAAGCGCTATCGTTTAACGCCCCTAGCTAGGCATAAAAGCAAGGATAGATCTAGGGATTGCCATCTTTGGTAGGCAATCCATAAGTGGCTCTCATGATAGATTCATATGGTAATTTTATTTTATTTCTATAAAAGTGTTCCATGCCCTTCTTTAATGGAAATTGAAATATAATATTCCCTTCCTTCATATCAATAATTGCACCAATCGTTCTAAGGAAAGATCTACCAAGAATAATAGGACATGAAGGATTGCAATCTATATCAAGAACGATAAAATCTACGGGCATATAATTCCTATTTGCAACAATAAGAACATCATTAATTCTTCCCATAGGCTTTTTAATAGTGGAATCCGCAAGATGCAAGTTTAGAGAGCAATCATCAAAGTCACGGAAATCTAGCAAATCACACAAAGTTTTGGGAATAGTGAGACACTAGCACCCAAATCACACAAAGCATGAAACTCATAATCTTTGATTTTAATTTTAATGGTAGGTTCCCACTCATCATAGAGCTTTCTAGGGATAGAGACTCTCAACTCAAGTTTTTCTTCATAAGATTGCATCAAGGCATCAACAATGTGTTCGGTAAAGGCCATATTTTGACTATAAGCATGAGGAGAATTTAGCACAAATTGCAACAAGGAAATACAATCAATTAAAGAGCAATTTTCATAATTAAATTCCTTGAGATCCAATATAGTGGGTTTAGCAACATCTAGGTTTTTACTTCTTTCAATCCCACTTTTATCAATTTCATCATCAAGATCTAAAAACTCTGAATTCTTAGAACGCCTTCTAGGTAAAGGAAGATCATATTCAGTTTCATCAAGATTCATATTGCAAAACAAAGATTTAATGGGGGACAAATCAATAACTTTTAGATCTTCATCTTGATTTTCATAGGAATTGGAAGAACACGCTTTAATAAAGGCATCTTTGGAAGCACGCATCCTAGCGGTTCTTTCTTTGCACTCATCAATGGAAATTCTCATAGCTTCGAGAGACTCATTGATATCATGCTTAGGAGGAATAGATCTAAGCTTTAAAGAATCAACCTCAAGAGAAATTCTATCAACGTTCCTAGCCAAATCGTCAACTTTAAGCAATTTCTCTTCAAGCAAAGCATTAAAATTCTTTTGTGAATTCATAAACTCTTTAACACTACTCTCAAATTCAGAGGGCATCTTATTAAAATTTCCATAAGAGTTGTTGTAGGAATTTTCATAATTATTAGAAGGATTACTAGGATAAGGCCCAGGGTTAAAATTCCCTCTATACGCGTTGTTACCAAAATTATTGCTACCAACAAAATTCACATCTATAGATTCATTATTATTCTCAATTAAAGTAGACAAAGGCATATCATTAGGATCAGAAGAAACACTCTTAGTAGCAAATAATTTCATAAGTTCATCCATCTTTCCACTCAAAACATTGATTTCTTCTATCGCATGCACTTTTTATTAGTAGATCTTTCGGTATGCCATTGAGAATAATTAACCATAATATTATCTAGGAGTTTAGTAGCATCTCCTAAAGTGATTTCCATAAAAGTGCCTCCATGGCCGAATCTAGAAGATTTCTAGAAGCAAAATTCAATCCGGCATAAAATTTTTGTATAATCATCCACAAGTTCAAACCATGACTAGGACAATTACGTATCATTAATTTCATTCTCTCCCAAGATTGTGCAACATGTTCATGATCAAGTTGCTTAAAATTCATAATATCGTTCCTAAGAGAGATAATCTTAGCGGGAGGAAAATACTTAGAGATAAAAGCATCTTTGCACTTGTTCCGAGAATCAATACTATTTTTAGTCAAAGTTGAAAACCACGCTTTATACGATCTCTAAGCGAAAAGGAAATAGCTTCAATTTAACGACATCATTATCGACATCTTTTTCTTTTGCATATCACATAAATCGTGAAGCTATTCGGATGAGTGGCGGCATCTTCACTAGGAAGGCGGTGAATTGATCTTTCATAACAAGATTCAATAAAGCAGTATTGATTTCACAAGATTCAGTATTGGCAAGAGGAGCAATCGGAGTGCTAAGGAAATCATTATTATTGGTATTGGTGAAGTCACACAACTTGGTAGCATCTTGAGCCATCGCGACAAGCAATCCGATACACGAGCAAACAAGCGGGCGAGGAAAAAGGCAACGGGAAAAAGAGGAGGAGATTGGGAAAGACAGGGCGAATAAAACGGCAAGGGTGAAGTGGGGGAGAGGAAAACGAGAGGCAAATGGTAAATAATGTAATGCGAGAGATAGGGATTGTGATGGGTACTTCGTATGTTGACTTTTGCGTAGACTCCCCGGCAACGCCGCCCGAAATTCTTCTTGCTACCTCTTGAGCACTGCGTTGGATTTCCCCGAAGAGGAGAGGATGATGCAGCAAAGTAGCGTAAGTATTTCACTCAGTTTTTGAGAACCAAGGTATCAATCCAGTAGGAGGCCACGCACAAGTTTCTCGTACCTGCATAAAACGATAGCTACTCGCAACCAACGCGATTAGGGTTTGTCAATCCCTTCACGGTCACTTACGAGAGTGAGATCTTGATAGAGATGATAGATAATATTTTTTGTATTTTTGGTATATAGATGCAAAGCAAAAAGTAAAAGCAAAGTAAAAACAAAACAAGTATTAAAGTGATGGAGATTGATATGATGAGAATAGACCCGGGGGCCATAGGTTTCACTAGTGGCTTCTCTCAAGAGCATAAGTATTCTACGGTGGGTGAACAAATTACTGTTGAGCAATTGACAAAATTGAGCATAGTTATGAGTATATCTAGGTATGATCATGTATATAGGCATCACGTCCGTGACAAGTAGACCGAAACGATTATGCATCTACTACTATTACTCCACTCATCGACCGCTATCTAGCATGCATCTAGAGTATTAAGTTAAAAACAGAGTAATGCCTTAAGCAAGATGACATGATGTAGAGGAATAAATTCATGCAATATGATAAATACCCCATCTTGTTATCCTCGATGGCAACAATACAATACGTGTCTTGCAACCCTTTACATCCTTTGGGTAAGGACACCGCAAGATTGAACCCAAAGCTATGCACTTCTCCCATTGCAAGAACTACCAATCTAGTTGGCCAAACCAAGCGGATAATTGAAGAGACTTGCAAAGATAACTCAATCATACATAAAAGAATTCAGAGAAGATTCAAATATTATTCATAGATAAGCTGGACCATAAACCCACAATTCATCGTTCTCAACAAACACACCGCAAAAAGAAGATTACATCGAATAGATCTCCACGAGAGAGGGGGAGAACATTGTATTGGGATCCAAAAAGAGAGAAGAAGCCATCTATCTACTAGCTATGGACCCGAAGGTCTGAAGTAAACTACTCACACTTCATTGGAGAGGCTATGGTGATGATGTAAAAGCCCTCCATGGTGGATGCCCCCCTCGTGAACTCCTAACAGGCCCCAAGATGGGATTTCGTGGATACTGAGGAAGTTGCGGCGGTGGAATTAGGTTTTGGCTCTGTTACGATCGTTTGAGAATGCGTAGATATATATAGGAGGAAGGAGTACGTCGGTGGAGCGACAGGGGGCCCACGAGGCAAGGGGCGCGCCCTAGGGGGGCACGCCCCCACCCTCGTGACCGCCTCTTTTGTTCCTTGGAGTAGGGTCCAAGTCCCCTGGATCACGTTCGGTGAGAAAATCACGTTTCCGATGGTTTCATTCCGTTTGGACTCTGTTTGATATTCTGTTTCTTCGAACCACTGAAATAGGCAAAAAAACAGCAATTCTGGGTTGGGCCTACGGTTAATAGGTTAGTCCCAAAAATAATATAAAAGTGGAAAATAAAGCCCAATATAGTCCAAAACAGTAGATAAAGTAGCATGGAGCAATCAAAAATTGTAGATACGTTGGAGACGTATCAACTTTCCAAAAACCTTGTGGGCTTTCCCCTTTGGCCCAAATAAAGTGTTCTCGTACCCAAACATTTCGGGAAACATCCGGAACCCCTTCCGGTGAATTCCGGAACCCTTCCGGTGACCAAACACTATTATCCCATATATCAAACTTTATCTCCGGACCATTCCGGAGTTCCTTGTCATGTCCGTGATCTCATCTGGAGCTCCGAACTACATTCGGTCACCAACATACATAACTCATATAATATTATATCGTCAACGAACATTAAGCATGCGGACCCTACAGGTTCGAGAACTATGTAGAAATGATCGAGACACATCCCTGGTCAATAACCAATAGCGGAACCTGGATGCCCATATTGGCTCCTACATATTCTACGAAGATCTATATCGGTCGAACCGCATAACAACATAAGTTGTTCCCTTTGTCATCGGTATGTTACTTGCCCGAGATTCGATAATCGGTATCCTCATACCTAGCTCAATCTTGTTACCAGCAATTCTCTTTACTCATTCTGTAATGCATCATCCCGCAACTAACTCATTAGTCACATTGCTTGCAAGGCTTATAGTGATGTGCATTACCGAGAGGGCCCAGAGATACCTCTCCGACAATCGGAGAGACAAATCCTAATCTCGATCTATGCCAACTCAACAAACACCATCGGAGACACTGTAGAGCACCTTTATAATCACCCGATTCGTTGTGATGTTTGGTAGCACACAAAGTGTTCCTCCGGTATTCGGAGTTGCATAATCTCATAGTCATAGGAACATGTATAAGTCATGAAGAAAGCAATAGCAATATACTAAATGATCAAATGCTAAGCTAACGGAATGGGTCAAGTCAATCACATCATTCTCCTAATGATGTGAGCCCGTTAATCAAATGACAACTCATGTCTATGCCTAGGAAACTCAATCATCTTTGATTAACGAGCTAGTCAAGTAGAGGCATACTAGTGACACTATGTTTGTCTATGTATTTGCACATGTATTATGTTTCCGGTTAATACAATTCTAGCATGAATAATAAACATTTATCATGATATGAGGAAATAAATAATAACTTTATTATTGCCTCTAGGGCATATGTCCTTCAGTCTTCCACACACTAGAGTCAATAATCTAGATTACACAGAATGATTCTAACACCCATGGAGTCTTGGTCTTGATCATGTTTTGCTCGTGGAAGAGGCTTAGTCAACGAATGCGCAACATTCAGATCCGTATGTATCTTGCAAATCTCTATGTCTCCCACCTGGACTTGATCCCGGATGGAATTGAAGAGTCTCTTGATGTGCTTGGTCCTCTTGTGAAATCTGGATTCCTTTGCCAAGGCAATTGCACCACTATTAGCACAAAAGATTTTCATTGGACCCGATGCACTAGGTATTACACCTAGATTGGATACCAACTCATTCATCCAGACTCCTTGATTTGCTGCTTCCGAAGCAGTTATGTACTCCGCTTCACACGTAGATCCCACCACGACGCTTTGTTTAGAACTGCACCAACTGACAGCTCTACCGTTCAATATAAACATGTATCCGGTTTGTGATGTAGAATAAATGCGGATACGTGTCAAAGCTTGCATCGGCGTAACCATTCTGACGAGCTCTTTGTCACCTCCATAAATGAGAAACATATCCTTAGTCCTCTTTAGGTACTTCAGGATGTTTTTCACCGTTGTCCAGTGATCCACTACTGGATTACTTTGGTACCTCTCTGCTAAACTAATAGCAAGGCACACGTCAGGTGTGGTACACGGCATTGCATACATGATAGAGCCTATGGCTGAAGCATAGGGAACACTTTTCATTTTCTCTCTATCTTCTGCAGTGGTCGGGCATTGAGTCTGACTCAACTTCACACCTTGTAACATGTGCAAGAACCCTTTCTTTGCTTGATCCATTTTGAACTTTTTCAAAACTTTGTCAAGGTATGTGCTTTGTGAAAGTCCAATTAAGCGTCTTGATCTATCTCTATAGATCTTGATGCCCAATATGTAAGCAGCTTCACCGAGGTCATTCATTGAAAAACTCTTATTCAAGTATCCTTTTATGCTATCCAGAAATTCTATATCACTTCCAATCAGCAATATGTCATCCACACATAACATTAGAAATGCTACAGAGTTCCCACTCACTTTCTTGTAAATACAGGCTTCTCCAAAAGTCTGTATAAAACCATATGCTTTGATCACACTATTAAAACGTTTATTCCAACTCCGAGAGGCTTGCACGATCCATAAATGGATCGCTGGAGCTTGCACACTTTGTTAGCTCCTTTTGGATTGACAAAACCTTGAGTTCCATCATATACAACTCTTCTTCCGAAATCCATTCAGAATGCAGTCTTTACATCCATTTGCCAAATTTCATAATCATAAAATGTGGCAATTGCTAACATGATTCGGACGGACTTAAGCATCACTACGGGTGAGAAAGTCTCATCGTAGTCAACCCCTTGAACTTGTCGAAAACCTTTCGCAACAAGTCGAGCTTTGTAGACAGTAACATTACCGTCAGCGTCAGTCTTCTTCTTGAAGATCCATTTATTCTCTATGGCTTGCCGATCATCGGGCAAGTCAACTAAAGTCCACACTTTATTCTCATACATGGATCCCGTATCAGATTTCATGGGCTCAAGCCATTTTGCGGAATTTAGGCTCACCATCGCTTCTTCATAGTTTGTAGGTTCGCCTTAGTTAAGTAACATGACCTCCAGAATAGGATTATTGTACCACTCTGGTGCGGATCTTACTCTGGTTGACCTACGAGGTTCGGTAGTAACTTGATCTGAAGTTTCATGATCAATATCATTAGATTCCTCACTGATTGGTGTAGGTGTCATAGGAACCGGTTTCTGTGATGAACTACTTTCCATTAAGGGAGCAGTGCGATTACCTCATCAAGTTCTACTTTCCTTCACGAGGAGTCCTGGATTAGGGGTGTCCGGATAGCGGACTATAGCCTTTGGCGGACTCACGGACTTTGAAGATACAAGATTGAAGACTTACGTCCCGTGTCCGGATGGAACTTTCCTTGGCGTGGAAGGAAAGCTTGGCGTCTGAGATATGTAGATCTCCTACCTTTGTAACCGACTCTGTGCAACCCTAACCCTATTCGGTGTCTATATAAACCGGAGACTTTTAGTCCGTAGGACGAACAACAATCATACCATAGGCTAGCTTCTAGGGTTTAGCCTCTCTGATCTCGTGGTAGATCTACTCTTGTACTACCCATATCATCAATATTAATCAAGCAGGAGTAGGTTTTTACCTCCATCGAGAGGGCCCGAACACAGGTAAAAACATTGTGTCCCTTGTCTCCTGTTACCATCCACCTAGGCATACAGTTCGGGACCCCCTACCCGAGATCCGCGGTTTTGACACCGACATTGGTGCTTTCATTGAGAGTTCCTCCGTATGTCGTCATCTTTAGGCCCGATGGCTCCTCCGATCATCAATAATGATGCGCTCGAGGTGAGACTTTTCTCCCAGACAGATCTTCGTATTGGCGGCTTGGAACTGCGGGCCAATTAAGCAGCCATCTGGAGTAGATTGAAAGCTTCGCCCGCCATCGTCGATTTGGAAGTTTGAACTACGGTAGCGTCGCGGAGATTTGATCTTGACGGATTCGAGCCACAACCAAAGCGCCGCCTTTATCACGAGGGCATGATCTAGCTCTGCCGCGAGCGGTGTCACGGAGGTCACCGATGTCCGCTCCGACCTTTAGCTCGAGCAGCTGCGCCGATCGAGGACGGGTGGCTGGACACCGCCTCGGGGGCTGCGATCTCTAGGGCGATTGAGCCGTACACCTACCCCGTCCTTTGCGAAGCTTGTGACTCCAAGGTGCCGGACCCCTCTCCGGACTCCGAGCCTTCCGCGCCCCCGCTAATCGAATCCGATTGGCGCCGATCATGGAATTCAACGCCACGGACATCTTTCAAAGACTTTTCGCCCTTTGGCAACATCACGAATTCAATAAAGTCTCTCTCCTTATCGGAGAGCCACGGCGAATTATGGTCAGGAAGGTTGGGATGCGGACGACGAAGAAATTCAAAGCCCACCCACCACCCACTTCGTAGCCAGTGTCGATGATTTAACCGACATGCTCGACTTCGACTCCGAAGACATCGATGGTATGGACGACGATGTAGGGGAGGAGCAAGAACCAGCGCCTATAGGGCACTGGAGAACCACCTGATCTCATGATGTATACATGGTGGACACACCTAAAGGAAGCGACAACGAGTTACAACGGGACGCTACGAAGGATCGCTCCATCGGAAAGCAGTCAAAACGGCGACGTAAGTGCCGCTCAAAGTCCCGCCTCGACAAAGACAACAGCCATACAGACCCAGCTATAGAGCAGGGTGAACCGGTGGGCTACGAACATGCTATCGAGCAACCGTCAAACAGGACAATCTGGATAAACAACCCATCCCGGCGAAGATAACAGTCCGGACGATCTCATGCCGGACAAGTTGCTGGAAGCGAAGAACCTCCACAAAAGGCTCGCCGCCACAAAGACGTAGCCTGAAAAAGCGAAGCGGAAGCTCAAAACAGCGAAAGATGCACTCGAATCAGATGGAGCAAAGTACTCAACACCACAGACAAATATGGCGGCGATCGCCGAACAAAGAGCTACCCAAAGCGAAAACTACTGCCCGAATTTGATGAGGAGGCCGAGAGCCCCACAATCAAAAAACAAGGAGGCCACCGGTCGGATGGGCGACCCCATGGCAAGCAGAAGGCGTGACGGCGCCGCACACAAGCCGGCACGCGATCCGCACAAGGATTCGCATCAAAAAGATGGCCCAGTTAGATCTATCTACGGGCCAAGAAAGCAAGCTCTAGTAAGCAAGGCAACACATCAAGTATCCGAACATCACGATACACCTAAATATAGGGGTGCCGCACACCCCCTATATTTCACCGATGAGGTGCTGGATCATGAATTTCTAGCGGGATTCAATCCCGTAAACATAGAGGCATACGACGAACAACAGACCCTGGAGTCTGGATTGAGGATTACATCCTCGATATACACATCGCTAGAGGAGATGATCTCCACGCCATAAAATACTTACACCTCAAGCTCAAAGGGCCAGCCCGGCATTGGCTTAAAAGCCTTCCCGAAAACACCATTGGAAGTTGGGAGGAGCTCGAGGATGCTTTTCGGGCAAATTTTCAAGGGACCTATGTCCTGTTGGGGAACGCAGTAATTTCAAAAATTTTCCTACGATCACGCAAGACCATGGTGATGGCATAGCAACGAGAGGGGAGAGTGTCCGTCCACGTACCCTCGTAGACCGTAAGCGGAAGCGTTATAACAACGCGGTTGATGTAGTCGTGCGTCTTCACGATCCGACCGATCCAAGTACCGAACGTCACGGCACCTCCGAGTTACGCACACGTTCATTTCGATGGCGATCCCGGACTCCGATCCGGCAAAGTGTCGGGGATGAGTTCCGTCGACCGCGATGGCGTGGTGGCGATGTTGATGCTCCACCGACGCGGGGCTTCGCCTAAGCTCATGACGATATGACTTCTCCGGCGCAGGGCTTCGCCTAAGCTCTCTGACGATATGACCCGAAGTGGAATATGGTGGAAGGGCACCGCACACGGCTAAGGAAAGATCCGTAGATCAACTTGTGTCTTGGGGTGCTCCCTGCCCCCGTATATAAAGGAGCCAAGGGGGAGGTGGCCGGCCCAAGGGGGGAGGCGCACCAAGGAGTCCTACTCCCTCCGGGAGTAGGACTCCCCTCAATCCTAGTTGGATTAGGATTCCTGAGGGGAAGAGAGAGAGGGGGCGGCCCACCTTTCCTAGTCCTAATAGGACTAGGGGAAGGGGGGCCTTGACTACCTAGGGCTGGCCCTCTCTCCTTTCCACTAAGGCCCACTATGGCCCATGTAGTTCCCGGGGGGTTCGGTAACCTCCCGTACTCGATAAATTCGATTTCACTCGGAACCCTTCCGATGTCCAAATGTAGGCTTCCAATATATCAATCTTTATGTCTCGACCATTTCGAGACTCCTCGTCATGTCACGTGATCACATCCGGGACTCGAACAACCTTGATTGCATCAATACTTATAAACTCATTATGAACTGTCATCGAAGCGTTAAGCGTGCGGACCCTACGGGTTCGAGAACTATGTAGACATGACCTAGAACCATTCTCGGTCAATAACCAATAGCGGAACCTGGATGCCCATATTGGTTCCTACATATTCTCTGAAGATCTTTATCGGTCAAACCGCTTTAGCGACATACGTTGTTCCCTTTGTCATCGGTATGTTACTTACCCGAGATTCGATCGTCGGTATCCAATACCTAGTTCAATCTAGATTCCGGTAAGTCTCTTTACTCGTTCCGTAATACATCATCTCACAACTAACTCATTAGTTGTAATGCTTGCAAGGCTTAAGTGATGTGCATTACCGAGAAGGCACTGGAGATACCTCTCCAGAAGCGGTCGGAGTGACAAAACCTCATCTCGAAATACGCCAACCCAACAAGTACCTTTGGAGACACCGGTAGTACTCCTTTATAATCACCCAGTGACGTTGTGACGTTTGGTAGCACCCACCGTGTTCCTCCGGTAAATGGGAGTTGCATAATCTCATAGTTCTGAGGAACATGTATGGGTCATGAAGAAAGCATTAACATACTAAGCGATCAAGTGTTAAGCTAACGGAATGGGTCATGTCAATCAGATCATTCTACTAATGATGTGACCTTGTTAATCAAATAACAACTCCTTGTTCATGGTTAGGAAACATAACCATCTTTGATTAACAAGCTAGTCAAATAGAGGCATACTAGTGACATCTTGTTTGTCTATATATTCACACATGTATTATGTTTCCGGTTAATACAATTCTAGCATGAATAATAAACATTTATCATGATATAAGGAAATAAATAATAACTTTATTATTGCCTCTAGGGCATATTTCCTTGATCTCCCACTTGCACTAGAGTCAATAATCTAGATTACAAAGTAATGATCCTAACACCCATGGAGTCTTGGTGCTGATCATGTTTTGCTCGTGGAAGAGGCTTAGTCAGCAGATGCGCAACATTCAAATCCGTATGTATTTTGCAAATCTCTATGTCTCCCACTTGGACTTGGTCCCGAATGGAATTGAAGCGTCTCTTGATGTGCTTGGTCCTCTTGTGAAATCTGGATTCCTTTGCCAAGGCAATTGCACGATATTGTCACGGAAGATCTTCATCGGTCCCGATGCACTAGGTATAACACCTAGATCGGAAATGAACTCTTTCATCCAGACTCCTTCATTTGCCGCTTCGAAGCAGCTATGTACTCCGCTTCACATGTAGATCCCGCCACGACGCTTTGTTTAGAATCGCACCAACCGACAGCTCCACCGTTTAATAAAAACACGTATCCGGTTTGCGATTTAGAATCGTCCGGATCGATGTCAAAGCTTGCGTCGGCGTAACCATTTACGACTAGCTCTTTGTCACCTCCATATACGAGAAACATATCCTTAGTCCTTTTCGGTATTTCGGGATGTTCTTGACCGCTGTCCGATGATCCATTCTGGATTACTTTGGTACCTTCCTGCCAAGCTTATAGCTAAGCATACGTCAGTCTGGTACATGACATTGCATACATGATAGAGCCTATGGCTGAAGCATAGGGAACATCTTTCATTTTCTCTCTATCTTCTGCTGTGGTGGGGCATTGAGTCTTACTCAATCTTATACCTTGCAACACAGGCAAAAACCTTTCTTTGCACGATCCATTTTGAACTTTTTCAAAATTTTATCAAGGTATGTGCTTTGTGAAAGTCCAATTAAGCGTCTTGATCTATCTCTATAGATCTTGATGCCTAATATGTAAGCAGCTTCACCGAGGTCTTTCATTGAAAAACTTTTATTCAAGTATCCTTTTATGCCATCCAGAAATTCTATATCATTTCCAATTAATAATATGTCGTCCACATATAATATCGAGAAATGCTACTGAGCTCCCACTCACTTTCTTGTAAATCTGAGGCTTCTCCAAAAGTCTGTATAAACCCATATGCTTTGATCACACTATCAAAGCGTTTATTCCAACTCCGAGAGGCTTGCACGGACCATAAATTGATCGTTGGAGCTTGCACACTTTGTTAGCACCTTTTGGATCGACAAAACCTTCTGGTTGCATCATATACAACTCTTCTTCTAGAAATCCATTCAAGAATGCAGTTTTACATCCATTTGCCAAATTTCATAATCATAAAATGCGGCAATTGCTAACATGATTGAGACAGACTTAAGCATCGCTACGGGTGAGAAAGTCTCATCGTAGTCAACCCCTTGAACTTGTCGAAAACCTTTCGCAACAAGTCGAGCTTTGTATCTGATTACATTACCATCGGCGTCTGTCTTCTTCTTAAAGATCCATTTATTTTCAATGGCTTGCCGATCATCGGGCAAGTCAACCAAAGTCCATACTTTGTTCTCATACATGGATCCCATCTCAGATTTCATGGCTTCCGACCATTTTGCGAATCTGGGCTCACCATCGCTTCTTCATAGTTTGTAGGTTCGCCATGGTCAAGTAACATGACTTCCGAATAGGATTACCGTACCACTGCAGTGCGTATTTTACTCTGGTTGACCTACGAGGTTCAGTAGTAACTTGATCTGAAACTTCATGATCATCATCATTAGTTTCCTCACTAATTGGTGTAGTTGTCACAGGAACCGTTTCTTGTGATGAACTACTTTCCAATAAGGGAGCAGATACAGTTATCTCATCAAGTTCTACTTTCCTCCCACTCACTTCTTTCGAGAGAAACTCTTTCTCTAGAAAGGATCCAAATTTAGCAACGAAAATCTTGCCTTCAGATCTGTGATAGAAGGTGTACCCATGATCTCCTTTGGGTATCCTATGAAGACACATTTTTCCGATTTGGGTTCGAGCTTATCCGGTTGAAGTTTCTTTACATAAGCATCGCAGCCCCAAACTTTAAGAAACGACAACTTTGGTTTCTTGCCAAACCACAGTTCATAAGGCGTCGTCTCAACGGATTTTGACGGTATCCTATTTAACGTGAATGCGGCCGTCTCTAAAGCATAACCCCAAAAGCGATAGCGGTAAATCGAAATAGACATCATAGATCGCACCATATCCGATGAAAGTACGATTCTGACGTTCGGACACACCGTTTCTCCGTGGTGTTAAATTGGCGTGAGTTGAAAACTATTCCTCATTGTTTCAAATGTAAACCAAACTCGTAACTCAAATATTCTCCTCCACGATCAGATCGTAGAAATTTTATTTTCTTGTTACGATGATTTTCTACTTCATTCTGAAATTCTTTGAACTTTTCAAATGTTTCAGATTTGTGTTTCATTAAGTAGATATACCCATATCTGCTCAAATCATCTGTGAAGGTGAGAAAATAACGATACACTTGGCGTGCCTCAACATTCATTGGACCACAAACATCGGTATGTATGATTTCCAATAAATCATTGCTCGCTCCAAAGTTCCGAGAAGCGGCGTTTTGTCATCTTGCCCATGAGGCACGGTTACATAAGTACCAAGTGATTCATAATCAAGTGATTCGAAGCCCATCAAGATGGAGTTTCTTCATGCGTTTTACACCGATATGACCTAAACGGCAGTGCCACAAATAAGTTGCACTATCATTATCAACTCTGCATCTTTTGGTTTCAACATTATGAATATGTGTATCACTACTGTCGAGATTAAACAAGAATAGACCATTTCTTCAAGGGTGCATGACCATAAAAGATATTATTCATATAAATAGAACAACCATTATTCTCTGATTTAAATGAATAACCGTCTCGCATTAAACAAGATCCAGATATAATGTTCATGCTCAACGGCGGCACCAAATAACAATTATTTAGGTCTAAAACTAATCCCGAAGGTAGATGTAGAGGTAGCGTGCCGACCGCGATCACATTGACTTTGGAACCATTTCCCACGCGCATCGTCGCCTCGTCCTTTGCCGGTGCTCGTCTATTCCGTAGTCCCCTGCTTCGAGTTGCAAATATTAGCAATGTAACCGATTATCAAATACCGAGGTGCTACTACGAGCTCTAGTAAGGTACACATCAATGACATGTATATCATATATACCTTTGTTCACCTTGCCATCCTTTTTATCCGCCAAATACTTGGGGCAGTTCCGCTTCCAAAGGTCCGGTGCTTGCGGTAAAAACACTCAGTTTCAGGCTTAGGTCCAGACTTGGGTTTCTTCTCATGATCGGCAACTTTCTTGCTGTTCTTTTGAAGTTTCCCTTCTTCTTCCCTTTGCCCTTTTCTTGAAATCGGTGGTCTTGTTGACCATCAACACTTGATGCTCTTTCTTGATTTCTACCTCCATGACTTTTAGCATCGCGAAGAGCTCGAGAATTGTCTTAGTCATCCCTTGCATATTATAGTTCATCACGAAGCTCTTGTAGCTTGGTGGCGATGATTGGAGAATTACATCAATGACACTATCATCCGGAAGATTAACTCCCAGCTGAATTAAGTGATTGTTATACCCGGACATTTTGAGTATTTGCTCACCGATGTAACTATTCTCCTCCATCTTGCAGCTATAGAACTTATTGGAGACTTCATATCTCTCAATCCGGGCATTTGCTTGAAATATTAACTTCAACTCCTGGAACATCTCATATGCTCCATGACGTTCAAAACGTCGTTGAAGACCCGGTTCTAAGCCGTAAAGCATGGCACCTTGAACTATAGAGTAGTCATCGGCTACCTTTGCGGGCGTTCATAACTTCTCGGCTCAAGATCTCAGCGAGCCTGTCACCCAGCGGTGCTTCCGGGCGTAATTTTTACGTGCAGCAATGAGGATAATCCTCAAGTTCTGGACCCGATCCGTGTAATTGCTACCATCATCTTTCAACTTTGCTTTCTCAAGGAACGCATTAAAATTCAACGGAACAACAAAGACGAGCCATCTATCTACAGGTAAACATAGACAAGCAAAATACTATCGGTACTAAGTTCATGATAAATTTAAGTTCAATTAATCATATTAAAAACTCCCACTTAGGCAGACATCTCTCTAGTCATCTAAGTGATCACGTGATCCATATCAACTAAACCGTGTCCGATCATCACGTGAGGCGGAGTAGTTTCAACGGTGAACATCACTATGTTGATCATATCTACTATATGATTCACGTTCGACCTTTCGGTCTCCGTGTTCCGAGGCCATATACATTATATGCCGTGCTCGTCAAGTTTAACTTGAGTATTCCGGCGTGTGCAAGCTGTTTTGCACCCGTTGTAGATGGACGTAGAACTTATCACACCCGATCATCACGTGGTGTCCGGGTACTACGAACTTTGGCAACGGTGCATACTCGAGAGAACACTTCTTGATAATTTTTAGTGAGAGATCATCTTATAATGCTACCGTCAATCAAAGCAAGATAAGATGCATAAAGGATAAACATCACATGCAATCAATATAAGTGATATGATATGGTCATCATTATCTTGTGCTTGTGATCTCCATCATTGAAGCACCGTCATGATCACCATCGTCACCGGCGCGACACCTTGATCTCTATCGTAGCATCGTTGTCGTCTCGCCAATCTTATGCTTCCACGACTATCACTACCGCTTAGTAATAAAGTAAAGCATTACATCACGATTGCATTGCATACAATAAAGCGACAACCATATGGCTCTCGCCGATTGCCGATAACTTCGGTTACAAAACATGATCATCTCATACAATAAAATATAGCATCACGTCTTGACCATATCACATCACAACATGCCCTGCAAAAACAAGTTAGGCGTCCTCTACTTTGTTGTTGCAAGTTTTACGTGGCTGCTACGGTGAGCAAGAACCGTTCTTACCTACGCATCAAAACCACAGCGATAGTTTGTCAAATAGACTCCGTTTAACCTTCTCAAGGACCGGGCGTAGCCTTTTCAGTTCAACTAAAGTTGGAGAGACAGGTCTTCCGCAAGCCATCTATGTGCAAAGCACGTCGAGGGAACCGGTCTCGCGTAAGCGTCTGGCGTAAGGTTGGTCCGGATCGTCTCGTCCAACAATACCGCTGAACCAAAGTATGACATCTTTGGTAGGCAGTATGACTTGTATCGTCCACAACTCACTTGTGTTCTACTCGTGCATATGACATCTACGCATAAAACCAGGCTCGGATGCCACTTTGTTGGGGAACGCAGTAATTTCAAAAAATTTCCTACGATCACGCAAGACCATGGTGATGGCATAGCAACGAGAGGAGAGTGTCCGTCCACGTACCCTCGTGAGACCGTGGCGGAAGCGTTATAACAACGCGGTTGATGTAGTAAATGCGTCTTCACGATCCGACCGATCCAAGTACCGAACGTCACGGCACCTCCGAGTTACGCACACGTTCATTTCGATGACGATCCCGGACTCCGATCCGGCAAAGTGTCGGGGATGAGTTCCGTCAAGACGATGGCGTGGTGGCGATGTTGATGCTCCACCGACGCAGGGCTTCGCCTAAGCTCATGACGATATGACTTCTCCGTGAGCAGGCTTCGCCTAAGCTCTCTGACGATATGACCAAGTGGAATATGGTGGAAGGGGCACCAGACACGGCTAAGGAAAGATCCGTAGATCAACTTGTGTCTTGGGGTGCTCCCTGCCCCGTATATAAAGGAGCCAAGGGGAGGTGGCCGGCCCAAGGGGGGCGCGCAAGGAGTCCTACTCCTCGGGAGTAGGACTCCCCCTCAATCCTAGTTGGATTAGGATTCCGGAGGAAGAGAGAGAGAGAGGGGCGGCCCACCTTTCCTAGTCCTAATAGGACTAGGGGAAGAAGCGCGGCTACCTTGGGCTGGCCTCTCTCCTTTCCACTAAGGCCCACTATGGCCCATGTAGTTCGGGGGTTCGGTAACCTCCGGTACTCCGATAAATTCCGATTTCACTCGGAACCCTTCCGATGTCCAAATGTAGGCTTCCAATATATCAATCTTTATGTCTCGACCATTTCGAGACTCCTCGTCATGTCCGTGATCACATCCGGGACTCGAACAACCTTCGGTGCATCAATACTTATAAACTCATTATGAACTGTCATCGAAGCGTTAAGCGTGCGGACCCTACGGGTTCGAGAACTATGTAGACATGACCTAGAACCATTCTCGGTCAATAACCAATAGCGGAACCTGGATGCCCATATTGGTTCCTACATATTCTCTGAAGATCTTTATCGGTCAAACCGCTGTGACATACGTTGTTCCCTTTGTCATCGGTATGTTACTTACCCGAGATTCGATCGTCGGTATCCAATACCTAGTTCAATCTCGTTACCGTAAGTCTCTTTACTCGTTCCGTAATACATCATCTCACAACTAACTCATTAGTTGTAATGCTTGCAAGGCTTAAGTGATGTGCATTACCGAGAAGGCACGGAGATACCTCTCCGACGATCGGAGTGACAAAACCTAATCTCGAAATACGCCAACCCAACAAGTACCTTTGGAGACACCTGTAGTACTCCTTTATAATCACCCAGTTACGTTGTGACGTTTGGTAGCACCCAAAGTGTTCCTCCGGTAAATGGGAGTTGCATAATCTCATAGTTACAGGAACATGTATGGGTCATGAAGAAAGCATTAACATACTAAGCGATCAAGTGTTAAGCTAACGGAATGGGTCATGTCAATCAGATCATTCTACTAATGATGTGACCTTGTTAATCAAATAACAACTCCTTGTTCATGGTTAGGAAACATAACCATCTTTGATTAACAAGCTAGTCAAGTAGAGGCATACTAGTGACATCTTGTTTGTCTATATATTCACACATGTATTATGTTTCCGGTTAATACAATTCTAGCATGAATAATAAACATTTATCATGATATAAGGAAATAAATAATAACTTTATTATTGCCTCTAGGGCATATTTCCTTCATGTCCGACCTCCGGATGCCGACGATTTAAGTCACATAGCTCAACAACCCGGAGAGTCAGCCTGGAAATTTTGGAACAGATTCCTTACTAAAAAGAACCAAATAGTCGATTGTCCGGACGCCGAAGCCTTAGCAGCTTTCAAACACAACGTCCGAGACGAATGGCTCGCCAGACACCTCGGCCAAGAAAAGCCAAGAACAATGGCCGCATTAACAAGCCTCATGACCCGCTTTTGCGCAGGAGAGGATAGCTGGCTAGCAAGATGCAGCACCTATGACCCAAGTACATCCGAAGTCAGGGATGGAAGCGGAAACCACGACGCAGCAAGGACCAGCGTCGTACCAAGGGAAACAGCTCAAGAAACGGCGATCAACGCGGATTCAAAAGCTCTCGGCAGAATCATAAAAGCTGCCCTTAAGGATAACAGGACGAGCTATCTAACTTAAACAAAATCTTGGACAAGATATGCCAAATCCACATTACTCCCGAAGCACGCAAACCACACCCACAGAGATTGTTGGGTCTTCAAGCGATCCGGCAAACTCAACGCCGAACACAAGGGCTCGACACACCAAGCGAGGAAGATGACGAACCCCAAAAGCAGAGCACCGAAAAAAGAATTTCCCACAAGAAATCAAAACAGTGAACTCACTTGGTGACAAAGGGAAAAATAGAGCGGCGCCCATAGAGTGCAGCGCCAGACGGCCTATCCCGAAGGAGTCCTGCCTTTGGTTGTTAAAACCAATCACCTTCGACCATCGGGATTACTCTAGAAGTATACGGAACGCAGGTTGGACTGCCTTGATATTAGATCCGATAATTGGCGGACTCCAATTTTCACAAGTCCTAATGGACGGCGGCAGTGATCTAAACCTGCTATATTAGGACACAATCCGCAATATGGGGATAGACCCAACCGAATTCCGCCATAGCAACACTTCCTTTCAAGGGGTAATGCCAGGCCCATATGCCCATTGTACGTGCTCTCTACTGCTAGAAGTTGTGTTCGGCTCACCCGACAACTTCCACCACGAAAAGTTAACCTTCCACCTCGCCCCATTTACAAGTAGCTATCAAGCACTATTGGGATGTGAAGCTTTCGCCCGTTTTAACGCAATACCGCATTATGCATATCTTACACTTAAAATGCCCGGTCCACGCGGCATCATCTCATTAAAGGGAAACATCAAGGGTTCCTCGAGTCCGGAAAATTGTGCGGATGCCTTGACAGCCCCACAATAAACCGGCTTCACCAATATAAGCACTTAGACAGGTCATCCACTGGACGAGTCCGGCGTAAACATACAAGGGCTCGCTAGACGCATACCCCCGTACAAGGGGCTCCGCGCATCCACAACAAGAGACAATAAAGCTCAATTTTGTTCATTCTTTGAATTGTACTTTGTTTATTTAGTATAACGTACATTTTCGCACGATCTTTTTCAACTAAGTTCCTCTCTTTTACAGATGAACACAGTGCTACACCCGTCCGAGGATACGGCTACTTGAGACACGGTAGCAGACGTGCAGAAGGGACCCGTTGCAAGGATTCTTTTCAGATTAAGACCCTGCATAAACCTTTTTCACTCTCTCTTGTTGATACACATCCCCTGGTTTCTTGCTATAACCGAGGAGGAGGCTGGCGTTTTAGCATAGGCCACGTCAGAATTTCGCACGTACCTGGACACCAGGGGCTTTTTACCAAGGGCGATTGTTCGACCCGTTTTCATAAAGACCGAATACCTTAGGGAGTGTTCGGCGTCTCGAGTTAGGCCTTATATGCATCAGCACCGAATCATGTCTTTGGTCAAATGTTGGGTTTGCCCGGCTCATGTGTTTTGCTGCCTTATGTTCCGCTCTATCGGCTAATGCGGCACCAGGAGAACTACTGCGATTGTGCCCCGGTTCGGCCAGGTGAGCACCTCAGTAGAGAAAGCCGAAAACTGACTGTCATGATATAGCGTGAGACTGGTCAACCACTCGATGACCAGCTGGAATCTTTAGAATTCCTCCGCATTGACGAAGGGCCGTTTCCCGGCCAAGCACATACGTGTCCCGAATTCGGGTGAGCGCGGTGCCCCTAGGGGCTATATAGTAGCCCCACTGTCGAACTCCTATGGCTAAGTGAAAGTGATAAAGCATTATAGTCCGGTTGCCTAGTTTGCTGCGCTATCACCTCCTTTGTAGGACCAAGACGTTGGATCAAGTGTGAAAATGTGTTTTACGCAAACACCCCGCATTATATGCGTGAAATTTGAAACCAAAGACTGCCATCTTCGGGTTATATACACATATACATTAACGGCCGCCTGGGAGGTATTTTTAATTCTTGAAGGCCCAAGTATAAAAAGCTTTTATATTCCATAGAAACATTGTTTCACAATAATACATGTTATTCGAACATAATATCCTTCGAAACCTTTGTGTCTCTATTAAGCGAAGCGCCTGCAGAACTTCACGAAAATAGTGCTCGGCGTGTACTCGGCTTCCGTCCGAATCTTGGGATGCAACATCGGTGGCCTTCATCTCCGCCCAGTATGTCTTGACACGGGCAAGAGCCATCCGCGCACCCTCTATGCATGTTGACCACCTCATTGCCTTGATATGCGGCACCGCACCAAGGAACTGCTGCACCAAGCCAAAATAACTCTTCGGCTCGGGCCTTTTGGCCACAAATGAGTCACGACATTCTTCATGGCAAGTCCGGACAACCTAGTCAGCTCTGCCCATTCGGCCAAACGATCGGTTAATGGAAGTGGACGCTCCGGACTACGGAACTGCGACCAAAAAAGCTCTTCCATCTCATGATCTTTTTGATCTCCGAAGTGTTTGGCCGCATCCGCGGCCCTCGCCGCCAAGTCCAGATAAGCATCCTCACTACTCCACAGTCGGTCCAACTGAGCATATTTAGGATCCGTGAACTTCCTCCGCAGCAGAAAAGGCTTTCGAGCCATGATATCTCTGGCCTGACGTAGCTCCTCCTTCATAGCTCTCATCGCAGAGCGAGCATCCTTGGCCTCGGTGGTGGCCTTCTTCAGGTCCTCTTGCTCCGCTCGACCTTCTTTTTCAAGAAGCTCACAGCGGTCGGTAGCATTCTTCAAATTCACGGCCATTTCGGCCATTTCCTTTTTGCTTCGGCAGTGAGCAGCTTGTTCGGCTTTTAGCTCTTTGGCCGCCTTTAAGGCAGCCGCGTCACTTTTTCTGGCCTGCTCCTTGGCTCGGGCAAGCTCCGCCCGAAGATTCTCCATGGCAGGGGCACCATCTACATCAAGCATACATGTTGTAAGGCACGGGCATCAAGCTCCCTTACTAGGTGTCCGCCGAGAAACTGCATACCTTGTGACTCGTCCAGCCGCTTATTGACAAGCGCGATGTCGGCATCCGCCCCATCAAGTTGCCGCTTTAGTTCGGCAAATTCATCAGTCCGACTAGCCACCGGACGATCCGCCACCTACATAGGAAGGGCGACATATTATAGTTGGGATTATGATCCTCGGCACGCCGTCATTTTTGACAACGCACCGAGTCTCCGGGGCTACTATCTACACAGGGCGCATCTTATATATGCGGAACCATCAAAAGGTACATCATTGCACGTACCTCAAAACCCGTCAGTAAACTCCTGGCGACCTCGTACAACCCACTTTCCGCGAACGAAATCTTTTCAATCACCGTACCCATCAATGCACGGTGATCCTCGGAGATAGACACTCGCCCGAGCAGACCCTTCAACTCCTCCGACCGTGCACGGGAGGTGCGGACTCGTCTGATGGCCTTTTTCGAAGGCCGGACACGGAGGGCTCTGGGGGCCCTACGACCGCCCTCCACCCCTGCCAGATTCGTGGAAACCCTCCGCGACGACACCTCAGGATCGTCCGCCTCGCTAGGCGGTACGGCAGGGGGAGCGTTCCGCTCTCCATCATCTCCGGACGAAGATCCCCCGAAGACGAGCTCTGCTGAGAAGGGCTGAGATCCGAACTACAAGGTAAAATTTCGGTCATCTTTAGAGATAAAACAGGGATGTCTCTTATTTTAGAAAAAACTCCCTCTCTACTTACGGCTCATTGGAGGGCTGATCTCCTTGGGGAAATAATGCGGCGGGGCATCTTCCGTGTGAGGACCCTCTGGCGAGGATTTCTTCCAGCGCTTTGAGGCCTTGGTCTCCTGGGATCTCGAGGCGGTCCTCTTCTCCCCTTGGATGGAGGGATTCTCGATCCCTCCTTGCTTGATAACCTCCTTCGCAGAGACAGTAGCTTCCTTGTTCCCCCCTTCGCCTTCTTCTAAAGGCGCAGCCTCCAGCATCTTGGTTAACACGGGATCCAGCGTGGTCTCAGAGAGGGGAGCCGGACACCTGATCAGTTTTGCTTTCGCTATTCACTCTTGTTTAGGGGACAGCTCTTTTAAGGGCAAGTTTATGATAAATATACAGATAGCGTGTCCGGGTACGGGACTACTTACTTGAGCATCCGGGCGATTGCAGCTCAGACATGCGTCCTCAGTCAAGTCCGGACACATTGCTTGTGATCTGAAGAACAGTTTGTACATCTCCACGAGCGACGTTTGCAGGGCAGGATGCGACGAATCAGCATGACTTGCGCTACTACGACCAGATTGATCTCTCTCTCTCTAGGAGGTCTCGAATACGGCCCTGCAACAAGGGCACGTCCTTGGACGGCCCCAGTCAAAGCCCTTTATTGACCCATGGCCTTGACCAGCGGTGGAGGACCCGAGTGAAAGGCAGGTGGTGCCACCCATTTGGTGCCCCTGGGAGCTGTGATATAAAACCACTCTTGTTGACATAGGCTGAGCTCCTCTTGAAAAGAGCCCTCGGGCCATGGAGCGTCAACATTCTTGCTTATAACAGCCTCTCCGCACTCTGTCTGTTGCCCCCTGATCATCTTCGGCTCCACCTTGAAGGTCTTGAGCCATAATCCGAAGTGAGGGGTAATGCGGAGGAAGGCTTCACACATGACGATGAACGATGAGATGTGGAGGATGGACTCCGGATCCAAGTCGTGAAATTCCAGCCCGTAATAAAACATGAGCCCCCTCACGAAGGGGTCCGTCGGGAAACTTAGCCCCCGAAGGAAGTGAGACGCGAACACCACGCTTTCACTGGGCTTGGGAGTGGGAATAACCTTCCCTTGAGCAGGCAGCCTATGCGAGATTTTGCCGGTTAGATACCTGGCGTCTCTTAGCTTTAGGACGTCTTCTTCCGTGACGGAGGAAGGCATCCATCGGCCTTGGAGGTCGGAGCCGGACATCATCGAAGGTCCGAAGCGCCTGAATCTGGAGCTTTGGGTGTTGGAAGTCGAAGCGAGGGGCGGATTCGATGGAGGTTGAGAAAAAGGAGCGGGGCCTTGGTCTCTTTATAAAGAGGTTGAATACCGTGAGCCCTCCCGTGACCGTTCGGGACTCGCCTTTGATAGAGGAGGCATGCCAACGGGCACGATTGGGTTACCCACGCCGTATTGATGAGAATCACGGAATAAGGGGACACGATCTACGCTTTGACAAGGCGTGCCAAAGGAAACCGCCTCGCTAAACGCTACCGAGGTTGGACAAGTAAAACGATTTGAATAAAGGCTTGGGTGTGGTGTGATGTCACGCTGCGGAATACGTCAGTAGATTGAACTTGTGTAAATATTATTCTCTCTACGGTGGTATGTGGAACTTATTTTGCAGAGCCGGACACTATCCTTGTGTTCAAAATCTTCTATGAAGTATTCGAGGAGGAACCCGCCTTGCAATGCCGAAGACAATATGCGGCCGGACTCGTCGTCATTGAAGCCTGGTTCAGGGGAGCTCTTGAGAGAGTCTGAATTAGGGGTGTCCGGATAGCGGACTATAGCCTTTGGCGGACTCACGGACTTTGAAGATACAAGATTGAAGACTTCGTCCCATGTCCGTATGGAACTTTCCTTGGCGTGGAAGGCAAGCTTGGCGTCTGGATATGTAGATCTCCTACCATTGTAACCGACTCTGTGTAACCCTAACCCTATTTGGTGTCTATATAAACCGGAGGGTTTTAGTCCGTGGGGACGAACAACAATCATACCATAGGCTAGCTTCTAGGGTTTAGCCTCTCGATCTCATGGTAGATCTACTCTTGTACTACCCATATCATCAATATTAATCAAGCGGAGTAGGGTTTTACCTCCATCGAGAGGGTCCGAACACAGGTAAAAACATCGTGTCCCTTGTCTCCTGTTACCATCCGCCTAGACGCACAGTTCGGGACCCCCTACCCGAGATCCGCCGGTTTTGACACCGACACTCCCACTCACTTCTTTTGAGAGAAACTCCTTCTCTATAAAGGATCCAAATTTAGCAACAAAAGTCTTGCCTTCAGATTTGTGATGGAAGGTGTATCCAACAGTCTCCTTTGGGTATCCTATGAAGACACATTTCTCCGATTTGGGTTCGAGCTTATATGGTTGAAGCTTTTTCACATAAGCATCGCAACCCCAAACTTTAAGAAACGACAACTTTGGTTTCTTGCCAAACCATAGTTCATAAGGCGTCGTCTCAACAGATTTAGATGGTGCCCTATTTAACGTGAATGCAGCCGTCTCTAAAGCATAACCCCAAGATGATAGCGGTAAATCAGTAAGAGACATCATAGATCGCACCATATCTAGTAAAGTACGATTACGATGTTCGGACACACCATTACGCTGTGGTGTTCCGGGTGGCGTGAGTTGCGAAATTATTCCGCATTGTTTCAAATGAAGACCAAACTCGTAACTCAAATATTCTCCTCCACGATCAGATCGTAGAAACTTTATTTTCTTGTTAGGATGATTTTCTACTTCACTCTGAAATTCTTTGAACTTTTCAAATGTTTCAGACTTATGTTTCATTAAGTAGATATATACCCATATCTGCTCAAATCATCTGTGAAGGTGTGAAAATAACGATACCCGCCACAAGCCTCAACATTCATTGGATCACATACATCAGTATGTATGATTTCCAACAAATCTTTTGCTCGCTACATATTTCCGGAGAACGACATTTTAGTCATCTTGCCCAGAGGCATGGTTCACAAGTACCAAGTGATTCATAATCAAGTGATTCCAAAAGTCCAACGGAATGGAGTTTGTTCATGCGCTTTACACCAATATGATCTTAACGGCAGTGCCACAAATAAGTTGCACTATCATTATCAACTCTGCATCTTTTGGCTTCAATATTATGAATATGTGTATCACTACTATCGAGATTTAATATAAATAGACCACTCCTCAAGGGTGCATGACCATAAAAGATATTACTCATATAAATAGAACAACCATTATTCTCTGATTTAAATGAATAACCGTCTCGCATCAAACAAGATCCAGATATAATGTTAATGCTCAACGCTGGCACCAAATAACAATTATTCAGGTCTAATACTAATCCTGAAGGTAGATGTAGAGGTAGCGTGCCTACCGCGATCACATCGACTTTGGAACCATTTCCCACGCGCATCGTCACCTCGTCCTTTGCCAATCTTCGCTTAATCCGTAGCCTCTGTTTCGAGTTGTAAATATTAGCAACAGAACCAGTATCAAATACCCAAGTGCTACTGTGAGCATTAGTAAGGTACACATCAATAACATGTATATCACATATACCTTTGTTCACCTTCCCATCCTTCTTATCCGCCAAATACTTGGGGCGGTTCCGCTTCCAGTGACCAGTTTGCTTGCAGTAGAAGCACTTTCGATCTCGGGCTTAGGTCCAGACTTGGGTTTCTTCTCCTGAACAGCAACTTGTTTGCCGTTCTTCTTGAAGTTCCCCTTCTTCTTCCCTTTGCCCTTTTTCTTAAAACTGGTGGTCTTGTTGACCATCAACACTTGATGCTCCTTCTTGATTTCTACCTCCGCAGCCTTTAGCATTGCGAAGAGCTCGGGAATCGTCTTATCCATCCCTTGCATGTTATAGTTCATCACAAAGCTCTTGTAGCTTGGTGGCAGTGATTGAAGAATTCTGTCAATAACACTGTCATCTGGAAGATTAACTCCCAGTTGAATTAAGTGATTGTTATACCCAGACATTCTGAGTATATGCTCACTGAAAGAACTATTCTCCTCCATCTTGCAACTGTAGAACTTATTGGAGACTTCATATCTCTCAATCCGGAAATTTTCTTGAAATATTAACTTCAACTCCTGGAACATCTCATATGCTCCATGACGTTCAAAACATCGTTGAAGTCCCGGTTCTAAGCCGTAAAGCATGGCACACTTGAACTATCGAGTAGTCATCGACTTTGCTTTCTGCCAGACGTTCATAACATCTGGTGTTGCTCCTGCAGCAGGTTTGGCACCTAGCGGTACTTCCAGGACGTAATTCTTGTGTGCAGCAATGAGGATAATCCTCAAGTTACGGACCCAGTCCGTGTAATTTCTACCATCATCTTTCAACTTTGCTTTCTCAAGGAACGCATTAAAATTCAACGGAACAACAGCACAGACCATCTATCTACAACAAATAGACATGCAAAATACTATCAGGTACTAAGTTCATGATAAATTAAAGTTCAGTTAATCAAATTATTAAAGAACTCCCACTTAGATAGACATCCCTCTGATCATCTAAGTGATCACGTGATCCATATTAACTAAATCATGTCCGATCATCACGTGAGATGGAGTAGTTTTCAATAGTGAACATCACTATGTAGATCATATATACTATATGATCCACGCTCGACCTTTCGGTCTTAGTGTTCCGAGGCCATATCTGCATATGCTAGGCTCGTCAAGTTTAACCTGAGTATTCCGCGTGTGCAAAACTGTCTTGCACCCATTGTATTTGAACGTAGAGCTTATCACACCCGATCATCACGTGGTGTCTCAGCATGAAAAACTTCCGCAACGGTACATACTCAGGAGAACACTTATACCTTGAAATTTAGTGAGAGATCATCTTATAATGCTACCGTCGATCTAAGCAAAATAAGATGCATAAAAGATAAAGATCACATGCAATCAATATAAGTGATATGATATGGCCATCATCATCTTGTGCTTGTGATCTCCATCTCTGAAGTACCATCATGATCACCATCGTCACCGGCGCGACACCTTGATCTCCATCGTAGCATCGTTGTCGTCTCGCCAATTATTGCTTCTACGACTATCGCTACCGCTTAGTGATAAAGTAAAGCATTACAGTCTTGATTGCATTGCATACAATAAAGCGACAACCATATGGCTCTCGCCGGTTGCCAATAACTCGGTTACAAAACATGATCATCTCATACAATAAAATATAGCATCATGTCTTGACCATATCACATCACAACATGCCCTGCAAAAACAAGTTAGACGTTCTCTACTTTGTTGTTGCAAGTTTACGTGGCTGCTACGGGCTGAGCAAGAACCGTTCTTACCTACGCATCAAAACCACAACGATAGTTCGTCAAGTTAGTGTTGTTTTAACCTTCCCAAGGACTGGGCGTAGCCACACTCGGTTCAACTAAAGTTGGAGAAACTGACACCCGCCAGCCAACTGTGTGCAAAGCACGTCGGTAGAACCAGTCTTGCGTAAGCGTACGCGTAACGTCGGTCCGGGCCGCTTCATCCAACAATACCGCCGAACCAAACTATGACATGCTGGTAAGCAGTATGACTTGTATCACCCACAACTCACTTGTGTTCTACTCGTGCATATAACATCTATGCATAAACCTGGCTTGGATGCTACTGTTGGGGAACGTAGTAATTTCAAAAAAATTCCAACGCACACGCAAGATCATGGTGATGCATAGAAACGAGAGGGGAGAGTGTTGTCTATGTACCCTCGTAGACCGTAAGCGGAAGCATTTTACAACGTGGTTGATGTAGGCGTACACTTTCACGATCCGTCCCGATCAAGTACCGAACGTACGGCACCTCCGCGTTAAGCACACGTTCAGCTCGATGACGTCCTCGCCTTCTTGATCCAGCAAGAGGGGTGTAGTAGTAGATGAGCTTCGGCAGCACGAAGGCGTGGTGACGGTGTTGGTGAAGAACAATCTCCGTAGAGCTTTGCCTAAGCACTACGAAAACTATGACGGAGGATAAACTAGTGGGGACGGGGTTGCCGGCACACGGCTTGGTGTTTCTTGATGTGTCTCTGGTGCTAGCCCTGCCCCTCTATTTGTATGTTGAGCCTTGGGGTCGAAACTTGGAGTAAAAGCCTCCACAAAGTCGGTTTCACCCGAAAGGCAAGAGTCCTTTTTGGACTCGAGGACGAACGCCGGGTTCTGGCGTCGGACCCAGACGCCGAGGACCTGGCGTCTCGCCTGACTCATAAAACTTCCTTTTGCGCTTTCCAAAAACCTTGTGGGCTTTCCCCTTTGGCCCAAATAAAGTGTTCTCGTACCCAAACATTTCGGGAAACATCCGGAACCCCTTCCGGTGAATTCCGGAACCCTTCCGGAGACCAAACACTATTATCCCATATATCAAACTTTATCTCCGGACCATTCTGGAGTTCCTCGTCATGTCCGTGATCTCATCCGGAACTCTGAACTACATTCAGTCACCAACATACATAACTCATATAATACTATATCGTCAATGAACGTTAAGCGTGCGAACCCTATGGGTTCGAGAACTATGTATACATGACCGAGACACCTCTCTGGTCAATAACCAATAGCGGAACCTGAATGCCCATATTGGCTCCTACATATTCTACGAAGATCTTTATCGGTCGAACCGCATAACAACATACGTTGTTCCCTTTGTCATCGGTATGTTACTTTCCCGAGATTCGACCGTCAGTATCCTCATACCTACCTCAATCTTGTTACCGGCAAGTCTCTTTACTCGTTCCGTAATGCATCATCCCGCAACTAACTCATTAGTCACATTGCTTGCAAGGCTTATAGTGATGTGCATTACCGAGAGGGCCAGAGATACCTCTCCGACAATCAGAGTGACAAATCCTAATCTCGATCTATGCCAACTCAACAAACACCATCGGAGACACCTGTAGAGCACCTTTATAATCACCCAGTTATGTTGTGACGTTTGGTAGCACACAAAGTGTTCCTCCGGTATACGGGAGTTGCATAATCTCATAGTCATAGGAACATGTATAAGTCGTGAAGAAATCAATAACAATATACTAAACGATCAAATGCTAAGCTAACGGAATGGGTCAAGTAAATCACATCATTCTCCTAATGATGTGATCCCATTAATCAAATGACAACGCATGTCTATGGCTAGGAAACTCAACCATCTTTGATTAACGAGCTAGTCAAGTAGAGGCATACTAGTGACACTATATTTGTCTATGTATTCACACATGTATTATGTTTCCGGTTAATACAATTCTAGCATGAATAATAAACATTTATCATGATATGAGGAAATAAATAATAACTTTATTATTGCCTCTAGGGAATATTTTTTTCATCACCATCTTTAAGCAAAAACCTATGCTCTGTTCGTACTCTTACTCGTGAAAATATTGTCACTGTTGAGTTTGACGCTCTTGGTTTCTCTGTTTAGGATGCTCGCTCCCGGAGGGTTCTGCACCGAAGTGATTCCCCGACGATCTCTACCCATGTGGTCCTATGACGAGTGGTGGTCCGGTTGCTCTTCATGCCGACGTCTCACTTTAGCACGCTCGACTTGGTCATCCGGGCGCTGAGGCTCTTCACAAAATTTTGAGCACCTTTTCCTTTTCATGTAATAAATCGCAGCTCACACATGTCATGCTTGCCGCATCAGAAAACACGTTCGCTTGTCGTTTCCTTCATCTACATCAATAGCTACTATTCCTTTTGATGTTATCCATTCTGATGTTTGGACATCTCCAGTGCCTAGCAATTCGGGCTTATCATATTATCTTGTGATTTTAGATGATTTTTCTCACTTCACTTGGACTTTTCCGCTACGCCGTATATCCGACGTCGCCTCCACGCTCCACTCCTTTTACGCCTACGTCCACACGCACTTTCATCGCACCATTTCTCACCTTCAAACGGATAACGGAAAAGAATGTGATAACCTCGCCATTCGTCACCTTCTATCCACTCATGGCACTATTTTTCGCCTCACATGTCCATACACCTCCCAACAAAACGGTCGTGCCGAACGTGTCCTCCGCACCCTCAATGAGAGTGTTCGTGCGTTGCTCTTTCATGCACACATGCCCGCCCGATTCTGGCCAGATGCTCTTGCTACTGCCACGCTTCTCCTCAACATCCGGCCTTGCAAACCTCGATGGAGCTACACACCTCATCATCTCTTGTTCGGCTCTCCTCCATCTTACGACGATCTTCACGTCTTTGGTTGTTTATGTTACCCCAACATTACCGCCTTCGCTCCACACAAACTTGCACCTCGGTCTCTTGCTTGTGTGTTCCTAGGCTATCAACCCAACACCAAAGGCTTTCGTTGCTACGATCCCGTCTCTCGTCGAGTGTTTGTCTCGCGGCATGTTTACTTTGAGGAGGTTGTATTCCCTTTTGAGCAGGTTAATTCGGCAGTGGTGACACCTTTGGAGACCGCCTCCCG
Source organism: Aegilops bicornis (assembly GCA_021605145.1). Taxonomy (NCBI): domain Eukaryota; kingdom Viridiplantae; phylum Streptophyta; class Magnoliopsida; order Poales; family Poaceae; genus Aegilops; species Aegilops bicornis. The sequence goes on from CM038675.1 coordinate 639,691,712, forward strand.
ACGGTCGCGTTGCGGCCTTGCGCTCCCGCCGCCGAGACCGCCTGCCGCTTCGGCGGCCCGTCCAGGTCTCTCGCTGGCTACGGCACACCCGGTCTCGCCTCCATCGACTCAGGAGGAGACGGCCTCGTCTCCGCTGGCTTCAGCACCAGCCCATGCAGGACCGTCGGTGTCCTCATCGCCGGCTCGACCCACGGCCATCTCTTCGGCCACGGCGCAGCTCCCGGCTGCGTCTCCGGCGCCGTCTATGCCGGCTGCTGCCTCGCCGGCCGGCTGGTCGTGCCGCCCGCGGTCTCACCCGCGGGCCCGGCTTCGCCACTGCGGCCTCGACCGCGGCTTCGTCGCCACCACCTTCCGCGGTCTCACCCGCGGCCTCTCGTCGCCCGCAGATCTCACCCGCAACCGTCGCCGCCGCCCTCTGTGGCTGCTGCCTCGTCGCCCGCAGACCCCTCTGTGGCCTCACCTTTGACGTCATCTGCACCAGCAGCTGTGATCGTCGCTCCGCCTCGACGACGGCCTCGTCTCCCACACCTTCGCCACCTCGTCACTCTATGGTGACGCGTTCTAAGGACGGGATTCATTAGCCGAACCCCCACTACCACAACCTCAGCGCCACGGTCATCTCTCCGATACCGCGCTCGGTGCACTCTGCATTGAGTGACCCACACTGGCTTGCGGCCATGCATGCTGAGTATGATGCTCTCGTTATAGCAGGACACGGGCGTTGGTTCCTCACCCCCCGGCGCCAACATCATCACCGATAAATGGGTATTTCGGCATAAACTTCTACCGGATGGCTCTCTGGACAGGTACAAGGCTCGTTGGGTGGTTCGCGGATTTGCACAACGTGCCAGCATTGACTTCTCGAAGACATTCTCCCTGGTTGTTAAACCCGCCACGATTTGTGTCATTCTTCAGCTCGCCGCTTCTCGACACTGTCCAGTTCATCAGCTTGACATCAACAACGCTTTTCTCTACGGTCATCTTCAGGAGCGTGTTCTTTGTCGTGACCCGGCTGGTTTTGTCGGTCCCACTCGGCCCGATGATGTCTGCCTGCTCTCACGGTCTCTCTACGGTCTGAAGCAGGCGCCTCGTGCGTGGTATCAACACATTGCAGCATTTCTCACTGCTCTTGGTTTTCGCAACACCACCTTAGACACGTCGCTATTTGTGCTTCATCGAGCTGATCATGTCGCCATGCTTCTTCTATATGTTGATGATATCGTCATCACCGCCTCTCGTGCGGACTTACTTCGTGACATCATCAGCCGTCTTGGTTCTGAGTTTCGGCTTAAGGACTTGGGCGCCCTGCACTTCTTCCTCGGCATCAATGTGCGACGTGACTCTACCGGATTCTTTCTTCATCAAGGACAGTATGCTCTTGATCTATTGGATTGTGCTGGCATGACCGACTGCAAACCTGCTGCTACTCCTGCTGAGGCCAAGCCAAAGCTATCTGCCACTCCTGGACAACCTGCCACTGACGCTGCTCTCTACCGCAGTATTGTTGGTGCTCTCCAGTATCTCACGCTCACCAGACCAAACATTCGGTTTGCCATACAGCAGGTTTGCTTGCACATGCACTCGCCTCGTGATGTTCACTGGTCTTTGGTCAAGCGCATTCTCCGGTACATTCGCGGCACACCGACCTTCGGTCTTCGTCTTCGAGCCTCCGCCTCCACCGAGCTGTTTGCTTACACTGATGCGGATTGGGCTGGTTGTTCTGACACTCGACGATCTACGTCAGGATATTGTGTCTTCTTCGGCGACTCTCTCATCTCATGGTCCTCTAAGCGGCTGCCCACCGTCTCCCGCTCGAGTGCTGAGGCCGAGTACCGTGCCGTTGCCAACATTGTTGCCGAGACATGTTGGCTACGTCAACTACTTGGCGAACTTCGGGTCTCGATCCCGAAAGCTACGGTGGTTTTCTGTGATAATGTTTCGGCCACCTATCTCGCGGCCAATCCGGTGCAGCATAAGCGCACCAAGCACATTGAACTTGATGTTCATTTCGTCCGCGAGAAGGTTCAGTTGGGTTAGCTTCGTGTTCTTCATGTACCAACCACCCAACAGTTTGCCGACATTATGACCAAAGGGCTTCCAACCGCTGCATTCCGGGAGTTCCGTTCCGGTCTTTGCATCGCCCGGCCTTGCAACCCATTGCGAAGTGTTGAACGTGACATATTTGTATTGCTATTCCTATCTTCTCTAGCCTTGTATAGTTGACTCCTAGAGATATGGTAGGATTAGTTTCCTTGTCATGCAAGACATCCTGTGTATATATTGTAACCGTCTCCATGGAATACAATGAGTTGCACCGCATATCCTTTCTACATTAATGTTCATCTACATTACTGTTCATCCAAGCTCATTTGAGCTGGAGCTTAGAAGAGTACTGTCGTGCTGGGAGACTCTCTTCCTGCATCTCAACAATCACAACCCATGTCAAGATGATCAAGGTGATACAGTATCTACTCCAAGATATACGCATGAAGGCATATGTTTTGAACCCAAGTTCTCGGTACTCCTCCTTTCCCATCCTCCCTTTCCCATGACAGTGCATGTGTTGGGATTCAGATTGCATGTTACCATCTCTTGAGATGTATATTGCATGTATATTTCTTGTACCACAAGTCTACCTCCTTCCTTGTATAGTTGAGGTCAAGACTCCCTTTGTACCTATATATATATACGTGCATATGCACCCGATGAATATATCATGAGTTGCACCAATTCTCTACATGGTATCAGCCTAACTCGGTCCCCCTCGCGCGCCGCAACCCTAGCTCTCGCGCGATCTCTTCCGCCGCCGGTCTCGCTGCTGCCGCGTCTTTCCTCGCTCGTGCCACCAGACCGCCGCCGCACCTCGCGATCTCTCTCGCCGCTGCCTCGCTTCCGCTTCCCAGCTACGCCTCGTCTTCCTGCTGCTGCACGCCGCGACACCTAACCCTAGCCAGCCACTACTTCCCCAAAAAAACCTAACCTTCCGCCGCCATGTCGCACTCGACCCGCTCTGCCCGCAGCAACCCCTTCGCGTCCTCCTCCGAGGCCGGTTCCCTCCCCGACTCGGCCTACATCCGCGACGTCCCAATCTTCGATCGCGTTCCGATCAAACTATCCCACACGGAGGCCAACTTCTATGCATGGAAAACCTACTTCAACCTCCTCTTCCGAGAGTACAACCTCCGTGACCACATCGACGGCACCACCGACTTCCTCGCCATGCGTCGCGACGAGGACTGGATGGCGGTTGACGCCACCATCATCCGGTGGCTCTTCCTCACCGTGTCCAAGGACATCTTCCACACTGTTGTTCGCGACGGTGATGATGCCTACACGGTGTGGACGAAGATCATCGGCCTCTTCACCGACAACAAGCTCCAACGGATGCGTCTTCTTGCAGCAGGGAGTTTTTGGTTGCCACCAAAACGACTCCTCCATCGACGCCTACTGCATGCGCCTCAAGACTCTCTCCGACGAGCTCAACGACGTCGGCTTCAAGGTTGGGGACGAGCTCCTCCTCTCCACCCTCACCGCCGGCCTCAACGAAGATCTCGGTAACGCCGCATCCAATCTTACTCTTATGGCTAACCCTACTTATGAACGGGCGGTGGCCTATCTACGCCTTGAGGAGCGTCGCTTGAAGAACCTGCGGGCTCGTGCGGTTCACACCGCCTTCGCCGCTGGCTATTCCCATGGCGGGTCTACATCAACCCCTCCCGTCGGGGGTCATGGTGCCCCGCTGCCTCCGCAGCCCCGCCCGCCGGTGCCTCCAGCCCCCGCTGGTGCGGCTGGCTACGACGCCCCTTACGGCGCCTCCTACGGCGCTCCCCCGCCTCGTCCTCCCACGTCGGCACCCCCGCCTCCCCAACTGCAGCAGAACCAGGGTGACCGGCGCGACCGTGGTGGGCGACGTGGTCGTGGCAACCGCTCCAACAACGGCAGCGGTCAGCCGCGCAACGGTGGTCAGCCACAGCAGCTCCCCTCACCACCTTGGAGTACCGGCCACAATCCCTGGACCGGGGTTGTGCATGCTTACACGATGCCGGTTCCCCGTGCTCCTCTCCTGGGTCTTCTCGGGCCTCGACCAGCGACGCACCAGGCCTTCTACGCTGCTCCTCAGCTCGGCGCTGCTCCACCACCGCCTCCCCCCTACCCTGCATCGTTCGGCTATGGCGCGCCGAACCCTAGTGGGGGGGTGACGGGGTTCGCTGGCTACCCCACTCCGCCGGTCTCCTACGACCCGGCCCTGCTCTCGGTGCTGCAGTACACGCCTCAGCCCGGCTCCTACACCGGCGGTGGCGACTGGTTTATGGACACCGGTGCATCATCTCATATGGCAGCCTACCCGGGTAACCTCTCCTCCGCATCTCCCGTTCACACTTCTTCCCGTATCATCGTCGGTAATGGCGCTGGTCTCCCCATTACTCATGTTGGTTCTACTCATTTTCCTTCTATGTCTAGGCCATTATCTCTTAATAATGTGCTAGTATCTCCTCAACTTATTCAGAATTTAGTCTCTGTTCGTAATCTTTCCCGTGATAATTACGTGCTGTCGAATTTTGAAGTTGGTTTCTCTGTTAAGGGCCTTTCGTGCCGGATGGTTCTTCACCGATGTAACGATCCTGGCGACATGTACCTGTCCGATCTTCATCATCTTCACATCCGGACCCCTTGCTCTTTCATGGCGTTGATCTTTGTACGCCTTCGGCCATCCTAGCTCCACCGCGCCGTCAAATAGTCAAGGATTTTTCTTTTTCATGTAATAAAGCGGATGCTCACTCTTGTCAAGCATGCCGCATGGGCAAACATATTAGACTCCCGTTTAGTTCTTCTTCGACATTTGCATCTTATCCTTTTGAATTAATTCATAGCGATGTATGGACGTCACCTATCACAAGTAATTCTGGTTTTCTATATTACCTTGTTCTTCTTGATGACTACTCTCACTTTGTGTGGACTTTTCCGCTTCGTAGGAAATCTGATGTTCCCGCTACTCTCCTCGCTTTTTATTCCTATGTGTCTACACAATTTGGTCGTCCCACACATGCTCTTCAAACTGACAACGGGAAGGAATTCGACAACATCACCATCCGCACGCTTCTCTCCAACCACGGCACCATTTTCCGGTTAACATGTCCATACACCTCCCAACAGAATGGCCGGGCAGAACGCGTTCTTCGCACTCTTAACGATTGTGTCCGCACTCTTTTGTTCCATGCCTACATGCCACCCCGGTTTTGGCCGGATGCCCTTGCCACCGCCACACTTCTTGTTAATCTTCGACCTTGTTGTGTCCGTTGGAATTATACACCTCATCAACTTCTCTTCGGCTCTCCTCCCTCCTATGATGGTCTCAGGATTTTTGGTTGCCTCTGTTATCCTAGTGTCGCTGCTACCGCCCCTCATAAACTTGCTCCTCGCTCCTTGCCTTGTGTCTTTCTTGGTTACCCGGCTAACACCAAAGGCTACCGATGTTATGATCCGGTGTCTCACCGTGTCATCACCTCTCGGCATGTTTACTTCGACGAGCATTGTTTTGCTTTGCGAGGGGCAGTTGATGGCGCCACTGCAGGAGATGATCTGCCTTGCGCTCCTCTCGTCGTCGCGCTTCTGCTGGCCTGCACCGCCCGGCCTTGCCCGGCTCCCTACTTTGGCGCGCCCGGGCACGCCGGCTTCTTCGATGGCCTCGTCGGCCACGCCGGCTTCTTCGCCGGGCTCCCCGGCCACGCCGGCCTCTTCGTCGGGCTCGCCAGGCACCCCGGCATCTTCACCAACTACGCCGGCCTCGCCGGCTGTCTCGCCGGGATCGCCGTCCGCTTCTTCACCAGCACCCTCCCCGAGGCAGACGCCCGGCGCGCCATCCTCTGGCGCCGCGCCTGGGTCGCCCTCGGCTCCTGCAGCCCGGGCATCTCCTGACCAGCGGCCCAACTACCCGTGCACGCATGGGCGTTCATCGGCCGAGTCTTCGTTACCCCGCCGACGAGTATGCCTATCCCGTCTCCACGGTGTCGCTGTCGCCTCTTCCGACCTCCGCTCGTATGGCTCTTCGTGATCCACTTTGGTACGCAGCGATGAAGGAGGAATTTGAGGCCTTACAGCGCAACGCAACTTGGCAGCTTGTTCCCCGTCCCCGGCACGCCAACATCATTACCGGGAAGTGGATGTTCAAGCACAAGTTTCACCCCGATGGCACACTCGACGGCTATAAAGCTCGTTGGGTGGTACGAGGCTTCCGGCAGCGTGCTGGTATTGATTTCACGGATACATTCGCACCGGTTGTCAAGCCCGGGACGATTCGCACTGTCCTTCAGCTCGCTGTTTCTCGCGCCTGGCCGGTGCATCAGATGGATGTCTCCAACACATTCCTCCATGGACATCTCGAGGAACAGGTGTATTGTCAAGAAATGATGTGATTCGCCGACGACACTCATCCGGAGCATGTTTGCTGCTTTCCCGCTCCTTATCACGGGCTCAAGCGGGCTCCCGTGCTTGGTACCAAATAAGATCGCGGCATTCCTTTTCGGCTTGGTTTCCGTTCTACGCTCACGATGCTTCGCTGTTCATCTACCGACGCGGTGATGCTACCGCCTACCTGCTGCTCTATGTCGACGATATCATCATGATCGCTTGCTCTAGTGCTCTTCTTCGACAGCTGACCGATCGTCTTCGCGCTGAGTTTGCCATTAAGGACTTGGGTCCTCTACACTACTTCCTCGGCATCGAGGTTGTTCGTCGTCCGGATGGCTTCTTTCTTCATCAGCGGAAGTATGCTCATGAGCTTCTTGATCGTGCTGGGATGCTTAATTGCAAACCCGCGTCTACACCTGTCGACACGAAGGCCAAGCTCTCTGCAACAGATGGCTCTCCTGCCCCGGATGCTCCTGTTTACCGGTCTATTGTGGGCGCTCTTCAGTATCTTACGCTGACACGACCGGAGCTTCAGTATGCTGTTCAATAGGTTTGCTTACACATGCATGCGCCTCGTGATGCTCACTGGACCGCTGTCAAACGGGTTCTCCGTTACATCCGCGGCACCATGGATCTCGGCTTGACTCTTCATGCCTCTACTGCTATGGATATCACTGCTTATTACGATCTTGTGGCTGCCCCGACACGCGACGTTCCACCTCGGGGTACTGTGTTTATCTTGGACCGTCCTTGATCTCTTGGTCGTCTAAACGGCAACCCACTGTTTCTCGCTCCAGTGCTGAGGCTGAGTATCGAGCGGTGGCTAATGTTGTGGCTGAGTGCTCCTGGCTCCGTCAACTTCTTCATGAGCTCTCTTGTCCCATCGACAAGGCCACGATTGTCTACTGTGACAACGTTTCCGCGGTTTACCTCTCCGCTAACCCGGTTCATCATCGTCGCACCAAGCATATTGAGCTGGATATTCATTTTGTTCGGGAACAGGTAGCTCTTGGTCATATTCGAGTTCTTCACGTACCTACTTCCCAACAATTTGCGGACATCATGACAAAGGGGTTGCCTACGGCCCCTTTTGAGGAGTTTCGATCCAGCCTTTGCATCGGCCGTAGCGACGCTTCGACTGCGGGGGGTGTTGAGATGTATATTGCATGTATATTTCTTGTACCACAAGTCTACCTCCTTCCTTGTATAGTTGAGGTCTAGACCGAAAAATGCCAATGGTGGCCGCGCTGCAGGCAGGCCGGAATCTCGGCCGCTGCATGTGCATGGGGATGCGTGCTGGCGTTGTATATGTCATGTATTTGATTTGTTTTTGGCTCGTATTGAACTCGTCTGACCCCACGCACATGCAAAAGGCAGCTAGGCTCCTGCTCGTCTGACATGTACGCACAACGGCCGCAGGCTGAAGACCAGTACACACCCTTGTGCATGCATGTCGTGGAGGATTTTTGGCCAACGGAGCTCACTGGTTGCTCAAGTATGGACGTGGACCATTTTCGCCCAGGGAAGACACAAGTTTGTTCACCATAGCCCACCTTCCACTGATTACTTTTATTCTGTTTCATGCTAACACTACTGTCTGTCGGGATTAGCAAGTGCTACAATGCTTTTTGCTCTAAAACGCATCATGACTAACTTGGCACTTGGGTTCTATCTGTTCTGCACGAAATAGCTTAGCGTCATGTTTAGTGCTAAACTGCTAATGGTTTATGCGATAGAACAAACAGATTATTCTCAATTAATCACGCCGGAGCGCCCCGTTCATGCCTTTTTTTAGGGGAAAATCATGCCACGTTCATGCCTAATAATGATTTATGTTGATGTTTCATTTGCTAAGAAAATGTGTACTGACAATCTGACATACTACAGCGTCGTCATTGGCACACCAACTGATTCATGGCAGGCTGCATAACTTAGCTTAATTAAGCCGGTTAGAGGCCAAACAATGATTTAAACCGCATCAGTGTGGACGTAAAGTGAAACAGCGCCAGGGCCGGTGTGAACAGCTTTGCGCAAGCCGGTGCACTTTAAGCCGTGTTGTCATGTCACCTCACCTGCTCACCACAGTTTGATCAGCATTGCATAGGGCGTTGCACTTTTCAGTGCGGTCAAGTTCACTAGCACGTAGCTGCAACAGCTGTCACTAGGCGGGGGCACCACTCAAACTTCTGTCCAAGTACACGAACCAATTTCTTAATCGAACGACCAATCCAACCAAGAATGGACGGTCACAGTTGGGAAAAGCAATTAACAATAGTTTGCCAGACGAAGATGATTAAAACACTCCGTTACAGAAACCATTAGACTACTGGGCCATCTCCCTTTTCGACATTTTTTTTTTATGAAATCCCTTCTCGACATCTTGCAGTTTCTTCCTGTTAAGCTAACACACAACATGTGTTGGTTTTGACTAATACACGCTTCAAGTTCTACGCACAGAACTAGCAACCATGCATAATTGTAATACCCATCACCCACCTTAACAATTTGACATGGTTCACAAATGGTACAAATCCATTACAATAATTACAAACATATACCCGAGTCGAATGGATTGCTGACAGGGAACAACAGCCAAAGAAACAGAGCTTGCGCAGCTTCAACCAGGGATTTTGCTGATTTGGCCACAAGGCAACATTACAAGATCACAACAGTAGGAACACCACCGTCTCCGGGGCCGTAGGTGCGGCGTCGCCACACGCCTTCACCATGTTGTGCTGCTGGCATCTTTGGAAGCGGAGGAATGCGGTGGTGTTCCGGCAGGAATCCCCCTCACTCACCGCTACGCTGAAGGCTTGCCGCGATGACGCCGTCCTCTGGCGTAGCCGGTTCCCTCCTGACGAACGTAGCCACATTGACGTATGGCTCGGTGTCCTGCATCTGTAAAAGTGTGTATGTATGTGTAGTGTAGGGGAACTGTTCCCCGTCCCCGCCCTCCTGCTGCTGTATTGTGCTGCCTACTCACACTCGATAGGTGTTTTTCCAATCCTTACCCCAGCAAATAAATTTCAGTTAGGTTAAGAATTCAGGGGAAAAAACTATTCTATAGTACTAACACAAAACCAGTAAATTACAGTCAGATTCGTAATTCTGGCCTAAAAAATGTACACTATAATAATAACATCAAGTCATATTTAATTACTTAAGAGATGATTGTCTTTAAACGTTTCGATCCGCTGCTTCAGTATATAGCAGTTAAAGAACATAATGCACCACTCCCAACAAATTTCAGTTAACTAACTAACGGGTGAATACAGAAAAAAACGAAATCTATCAAGTAATGTAGACTAACAAATACGCATGACCACGAGTGCATCACTGATTGCAGAAAATCAATATCCGGAAAAGGTTAAGAAATCAGGCCCAAAAAATTCTACTACACTGATAACACACAACCAAAAAAATTCAGTAAGGTTCAGAATTCAGGCCCAAAAAAGGTATACTATACTAATAAGAAACAACCAGGAAATCTCAGTTAGCTTCGCAGTTCGAGGCATAAAAGAGGCTCTGTTTTGCAAATTGGGATGCTTCTGGTTTGAACAAGAAACGTCTTTGACTAAAAACCATGGCCGTCTAGCATTATCCCAAAAATTAAACCGTGTCCTATGCTGGATGAGAGAATTTTTAATCCCCAACTACCTCCTTGTCCAGCCGCATGAACACGCATCCAACAGAAAAGGGTTTGACACAGCAAAATGACAACCTAAAAAACAATCAGTTTGCATCTAAGAAATCCTTGATTGAATTGTATGGTAATTAAATCAAACCAGGACAATCACCGCAGATTGGTGATACTGCACCCAGCTTGTTCAGATTTTTACTACAAATATGGTAATACTAAATCAAGATTATGCGTGCAATCAAAATCAGTTGTACTCTGAAAGAGATCCCCATATGAATCAAAAAGCACGCTACTACTGATTCACACCAACCTAAAACTCATTTGAATCCCATTTTTTCAAGCGAATCCAATCTGGCCATGTACTGAATACCACTTCGGTCATGTTCCGAGAATACTAAATACTGAATCAAATCTCAAGTGACCCGACCCACATTTGGTCATGTCCCAAAAAAGGCATATGACCTGACAACCCCATTAGCACTGAAACTAAAACCAATAAGTCCAATTAGCACAACCATCCCACCCCACCCCCCCACCCCCCCAACAAATTACTGCAAACTAAACCATGTGTGGTGAAATATTCAGCTTCAGATTATATATACTATAACGAATCCAATTAGCACTGCCATCTCACCAACTATGCAACCAGAATTCACTGAAAACTAAAACCATGTGTAGTGCAACATTCAGCTTCAGATCACATATACTCTGACAATCTTTACACCCATAATTAACTCAAAACTAAAACCATGTGTACTGAAAGATTCAGCTTCAGATCACCTTATATGGTAACTAGCGAAAGCAAAGTACCCCCCATAGCTAAAAATGCAACTTGCTAAAACAAGTGTAAATACCATAGAAGATGCGATATTCCCACACTGTTTTCTCACTAACCTTCGTGTCCAGCCACTTGTGACTTCAGAGTGCACCTCATATCAGGATGCATTTCCACATGGCTGTTCTTTGCCGTCTGCGCCAACCCCGGCAATGGCGGCACTCATAGAATCTTGGGACTCGAGTGGTAGGACGGAACCACTGCAGCCCGCCGGCCCGGCAACGCCCCTGGCGAATCAAATCTATACCTAATGAGCCAAAAAGAAGTCCAAATCCAGGACGACGACTTGGCACAGAAGTGAAGATGGAAGAAGAACAGCTGAGAAGATTACTCATACCCCTTGAGCTCGACACCATCCGTCGACATCTCACCGGAGCAGATCCGTCGCCGCCCTTCGCTTGTGGGGAATAGAAGGGGATGGGGAGCGAAAGGTGTCTCGTGGCTCTGTTCTACTCCACACGGTAAGCTCGGGCTGTATGTGGATCCTCTGACCTGTGCTGTTTCGAACGATAAATCATGGGCCAAACTTTCTGGTGCAGCTGACATATATAATTTCTCTAGGCCCGCAAACAGGTGCGGGGGTGTGCCGAACAGAATACGCCTAGGCGTTGCATAGCCGTAACACGGACCGTATTTCAGCTAGTAGGCCTGACGCAGTCCTGAGATGAACTGGCCCATTCCAAATCCCCAAACGCAAACCCACGGGCAGGATAACGGCCTACCTGTAGCGCGGCCACCAAAAGCCCGCACCTAGGTCTAGACTCTCTGCGCAGCACCGGAATTATTCCGAAACTTATGCGTTTTTTCCCCTAGGCGTTCTAGGGTTCCACCTCTCCTCCGGCGGCGAAGCCCGGAGTCTACGACAAATCCGCCCCGGTGACCGGATTCCTTCGGCTAGCGGCGGCGCAACTTCACCTAGTCGGATCACGATCTGCATGGCTGATCTGCCATCGAAGATGGTGTCGAGCGAGGTTTAGGGAAGGAAGGAGTAGTGTTGGAGCAGGAGAGAGGAGTAGATGGAGTCTGGATCGGAGAATCAAGTAGGACGACGGAGTCTGGGGGAGATCTTTGCGAGGGAGCAAGGTGCAACACTGAGGTAAAGGCGAGGATGTTGATCTGGATGAGGAGGACCATTGGGAACCCTATGGCCCGGGAGGCGGATCTAGAGGATCAATTTGCAGGTATGCAACTTCATGGGGAGGAGGAAGGCGACTGGATCTCTCCGGGAAGTGGATGATCTGATCGGGAGTCCGTTGGTTAGGGCTCTTCGGGTGCATACTACAAAGCCATTCAGCCATGCAGCCCTCCTGCGTCGGATGAGGAACGCACAGGCATCTGCGGCGGGTGACCTTCAATGTTAGGGCCCTAATCTCTTCCTAGTGCAATGCCCTTTGCTGGGTATTGGAAGAGAATAATGGAGGGGGTCCGTGGATCTTTCATAACTCATTTTTGTTATCATACAAGAGTACGATGGGTTCACTAATGTGTATGCGAGTATAAGTTGAATAAGATACCGGTGTGGTAGCGGATTAAGGGTCTGCGGATGGCTTAACGACAAAGAAAGAATTAGCGGCGAAGGTGGGGAGCCACCATTCACCGTCATTGTCAATGAAGGAAAAATCAATCCAGCTGACACTTTGAGGGTTAGGGTGTATGTTGATGTGGATAAACCTTTGGTTCGATTTGTACCAATAACACTTAAGGGGAGCAAAAAGTATCCAGTGTTCTATGAAAAGCTGCCTGTCTTTTGTAACTTCTGTGGCTTGTTGGGGCATTCGGCGAAAGAGTGTGGGGATGGGATTCACGACCACAACGTGCGAATGGGGAGTGGCTGCTATGGAACAATGATGCAACGAGGTATGAGGAGGTTGGGAGAGGTGGTATGGATGAAGGAGGAAGAGGAGGTAGGACTGGCGGGAGAGGTATGAGGGGAGGTAGGCAAGGCGGAAGGGAGCAGGAGCTAATCTTGTTAACCCCAATGCTTATCGGCACATGCGAGGACAATGACAGGACTGCTAGAAAGCGTCTTGTCTCGCAGGATGGCACAGTCAATGTGCGTGGTAAGGAAATACCACACTTATCTGGGAAAGTGGCAGATGTTGTATTACTTCTGGAAGGTGGGGCGGCGAGTGGCAGTGGGGGGGCGTCGGTCTCCACACCAGAAAAAGTCCAGGTGGTGAAGAGGAGAAGGCAGGAGGGAGAATGTAGGCGAGGAGATGGACATAACGATTGATGGCCTCCGCGAGGAGGACCGCCGAGGCCAATGAGGACCCTTTGTAGGAACTGCCGCGGGATTGGCGATCCATGACGGTTCGAGCTCCATGATCTCGTGGAGGCGTGTCTTGGACGGTGCTCTGATGTGGAGACACAAATTGCAAAGTATCGGGTGGAAGGCTTGGCGGGTAGTTTAGGATTTTCTAGTACTTTTGGGGTTGGAAGTAGTGGGCGTAGTGGAGGTTTATGCTTGTATTGGAAGGATTGTGTTGAAGTTGAAATAAAAAGTTTTTCGCAGTATCATATAGACTCGGTTGTGAAGGAATCGGGGAAAGATCCATGGCGGCTTACATGTTTTTATGGTGCAGCAAACAGAAGTTTACGCTACAAGACACAGGACACAATGAAGTTCCTGCGTGGAGAAAACACCTTGCCATGGGCATGTATTGGTGACTTTAACGAGATACTCGGGCCGGAAGAGCGGTTGGGGCCAAACGAACGCGATAGTGCTCAAATTGCGTGCTTGAGGAGGCGGTAGATGTGTGTGAACTAGCAGACATTGGCTATAAGGGGCTGGATTGGACGTTTGAGAAGAGGATAGCAGGAGGCGAGTTCTGTAGGGTTCGATTGGATCGGGCCCTTGCAACCCCAAGTTGGTCAGCAATGTTTTCCGTTTGCTTCTCTGGAACACCTGACGGCGGCCAAGTCTGATCACAGCCCTATCCTTCTTCTTAATGAATTGGAGGCAAGTAACTTGAGAGTAGCTCTGAAAAAACCTTTTCATTATGAGTGCATGTGGGAACAGGAAGAAAGCGTTCATTGTTGTTGAACAAGCATGGCGGAGGGACCAACCAGCTACAACGATGAGTCGGCTAGCCTCAAACCGACAAGCGTTGCATGTTCATTTGAAGCATTGGGGCGGACAACTTTTGGTCTGTTCGCCTCCAATCGAGGGAGGCTGCATAAGCAGATTGGCTGAATTACGATCTGATCCCTGCGTGTAGGACCAAGTGCGAGAAGAAAGGAAGGTGCAGGATCGTCTCATTGAGCTATTATCTGAGAGAGGAGATCATGATGAGGCAAAGATCGCGTATTCGCTGGCCGGGCAGAGGGGGATAGCAACACACAATATTTTCGAGAAGAAGGCAAGTGCACGCAGGGTGAAGAACACCATAACTCAGTTGCAAAGGCTAGATGGTTCAGTTTGCAATGACCCGGAAGAGTTAGCCACTATGGCTACTAATTTTTATGAGAATCTGTACTCATCGGAAGGAACCATTGGGATGGAGGAGGTTTTATCACGCATACCACCTAGAGTTGATGCTCATATGAATGCCCTTCTCAATGCACCTTACACGAATGAGGAGGTGAAAATTGCTCTGTTTCAAATGTTCCCAACTAAAGCTCCGGGTCCGGATGGGTTTCCGGCACACTTTTTTCAGAGGCATTGGGAGTTGTGTGGAGAGGAAGTGACAGGTATGATTATCAGGGTGCTTTCGGTGGAGATGACTCTTTGGAGGATATAAATCAAGCGTTCATCGTTCTTATTCCCAAGATAGCAAGTCCAAAAATCCTAGGACAGTTTGGCCTATAAGCCTATGTAATGTGATTTACAAAATCGCATCTAAGATCTTAGCAAACAGGTTGAAAAGTATTCTCCCGAGGTTATTTACGAGGAAGCGATCGGCTTTTGTTCTGGTCGCTAATCACAGATAATTTCATAGCGCCTATGAATGTTTGCATTACATGAAAACAAAGAGAGTTAGGGGCAACAAGTTACATGCACTCAAGTTGGATATGATGAAGGCGTATGATAGATTAGAGTGGGCTTATCTGAAGGAAGTTATGCTTAAATTGGGGATCAGTCCAAGGTTCACCGAGACGGTAATGAGGTGCGTGTCGTCGGTGTCATTTTCAGTTCTTTTCAATGGTGGCGGTCTGAGACTTTCGGTCCATCAAGAGGATTACGTCGGGGAGATCCAATCTCCCCTACTTGTTTTATTGGCGGTTGAAGGTCTATCTTGTTTGCTTAAAGCACATGATGGTGGGGTTCAGGTATCTCGGTTGCACCCAATGCACTGATGTTAATCATTCTTTGTTATTGACGATAGCCTTCTATTTTTGAAGCAACAAGTGTTGATGCTGCCAAGATAAGAGATCTTTTGAACACGTATTGTCTGCTTGGTCAATGCATAAATACAGACAAATCATCCATATACTTGACAAGAAGGTCTCGGATCCACAACGACCGGAGATTAAAAATATCTTGGATGTGCATAACGAGGCATTGTCTGAAAAATACCTTGGCTTGCCTTGATGTGGGGAGGGAGAAAGAGGATGCTTCAGATATCTAAAAGATAGAATATGGAAGCATATTCAGGGATGGATGGAGAAGTGTTTGTCAATTTGGAGGGAAAGAGGTGTTGATCAAGTCGGTTGCTCGATCGATACCTACTTATTCCATGGCCTGTTTTAAATTACCTAGAGGTTTATGTGAGCACATAAACGGGCTACTACGTAAATTTTGGTGGGGCAGCAAGGGAGGCCAGAGACGACCGGCATGGGTGTCGTGGAGAACAATGTGCAAACCCAAGTTCATGGGAGGCATGGGGTTTGGGATATTGAACTTTTTAATCTGGCATTACTAGCCAGGCAAGTTTGGAGATTGCTTCAGGAGCCGGATACTCTTAGTGCTAGAGTATTGAAAGCGAAATACTACCCCCAGGTGGATATCATGAATGCAACTATGGGTGCTCACCCGTCACAGGTTTGGCGATCATTGATTGAAGGAAGAGATGTTCTTGCTCGGGTCTCATCGGGAGGATCGATGCAGGAGCGAAACGAGTATTTGGCATGATAATTGGCTGCATGGCGACTACAAGTTGAGGCCAATCTGCTCTGTTACGGTGAATCCGCCACAACGTGTCTCGGAGTTAATTGACCTGTTTTGCGTCGTGGAACAAACAGGCGATAAATGAGCACTTCATTGCTCGGACGTTGATGTTATCTTGAACATACCATTGAGCTCGAGAGTGCGGCCGGATTTACGGGCATGGCATTATGATCGAAGGGGTATATTCTCGATGCAGTCGGCCTCTGAGAATGATAAACGGGATAAAATTTGAGAGAGGACTGGCTGGAGCATAGGCGGGGCACTCAAATCGAGGAGCAGGAAAGGAAATCATGGTCGCGCCTCTGGAAAGTGTCTATTCCGTCTAAAGTCAAGGTTTTTGTATGGAGATTATCGCATATGTCTCTTCCTGTTTGGGTCAACCCGACATGAAAGGAATATGGCGACCACCGGCATGCTCCATATGCAATCTTGTCTGAGACTCATGGCGGCACTCTTTCTTGAGTGCCGCATGGCAAGATGCTTGTCTGGGCTTTGGGGAATGAGCGATTATCGAGCATATATTGTCTAACCGAGATGATAACGCCAGATCGTGGCTCTTTTGGTTATTTGATACTATGAATCGGCATGATCTAGCGAGAGTGCTAGTTACAATGTGGGCTATCTGGTGGGCGAGAAGAAGGGCAATACATGATGATGAATACGAGTCCTCTATCTACTATGTGTTTCATCAATCGTTACTTGGAAGACCTAGATATTGCTACTACTAGGAGGGTGGCGCCCAATGGAAAACCTCCTCATGGCGTGTTCGTCGATGGATTCCTCCGGTGAAGATGCGGTGAAGATTAATGTTGATGGTGCAATCTCGGATCGGGAATGGTGGGGGCAGCGGCTGCCATATGAGAGACAAGCACGGCAACTATTTGGGGGCATCGTGATCACTTTTGATGGTTTAGTGGATGCGGCAAGTCTTGAAGCCCAAGCGTGCGTGAGGCAACCGCAGCAAGGGATCTTCATATCTCACATGCGGTGATAGCATCCGATTGCATGCGGTGGTGGTGACATCAATGGAAGATCGTTTTCATCATATGCACTAGTCATAGATGAGGTTAAAGAATCAATGAATGACTTTGTTAAAGTTAGTTTTCGTTATGAGTGTAGGGAAGCAAACTTGGAAGCTCATGCCATTGCTAGGCGGCTTGACTTCCCCTCAGTCGCCGTTTGTGGCTAGGGATTCTGCCAGACATCGCTTGTATTGCTTCGGCTTTGAACGTTGAATAAAATCCCTAGTTCACCTAAAAAAAAAAGGTCTAGACTCTCTTTGTACCTATATATATATACGTGCATATGCACCCGATGAATATATCGTGAGTTGCACCAATTCTCTACACCATCCAGATCCAGCGAGCTCTTGGCTGACAGGGGGCCCCAGATCTTATCGCCTAGCTCAAGATACAGGGTCATGGTGGCTTTGGGTGCCATGGTGGTCGGCGTTGTGTCTGGCCTTGGCATGAGCGCGGCTGGTGTGTGTCGCCTAGGTTATACTGGTGGCCTTGGGAGGAAGGACAGCTGGGTTAAGTGTTATCGGCTGTATCCCGGGGGTCGTCGACGGTGGTGATGTCTTATTGGGCCTGCAGTGCACGTAACAAGTCTAACAAGTACGTACTCCTTAACAAGTTAGTCCGGCTTGCTAAACTCGTTATCACCCCTCAAAAATGCTAAACTCGTCATTTTTATCTACTAAGCTCAAGTGAGTTTTACCGACCCATTGTGGTTCCCGCCTTTTTTCACCACTCCAGACAGGCGACACCAGATTAATTGGGTTGGCCGTCCGGGCCTGCTTTCTGGCAGGCGCTTGGCGCGGAGTGCAGGGTACCAGCGATAGTTAATGTTGATCGGCGTCTCTGTGCTCGCAATGAAGTTTTTCTTTTGTTGTTTGCTCGCAATGAAGTATTCCTTCTATCCACAATCATAACAGTGTACTTTTTTTTTCCGAAAAGAATTCGGGTCTATCATAAAAATTCACCAGAATAAAGAATGTCAAACATAATAAAAATTACATCAAGGTCTCTGGCCATCGGACAATCACTGTCAACACGAGCCGTTGACAATACCATTATCGCTGATCCCTTATCGGAACCACTTGACCTTGTGGATGACAGCCGAGAAATCTCCGTGCATATGCCCCTAGAGTTTATAATAGTGTACATTGAATATTTTTAAGTCAATTTTCACAAACTTTCACCAAATTTATTTAGAAATATCTATAATTACACTACTTTTTTAGGGGAAAATATAATTACACTATTGAACCAGATGATAATATATTCTATGATAAATCTGATAATTTTGATTTGGTATTCCAGATGCTGATAAAAACTTCTATAAACTTGTTCAAAGTTTATAAGAATTTTTTAAGAAAATCTAGTACGCACTGTATTTTGGGACCGAGGGAGTAATGAGAAGATGAAAGTAATGAATAGAAGAAGTAATATAAGAGCAACTCTAGCATAATCGTCATATCGGCCCAATCACCATTGGATAGATGGGCCGGAACCCGCCCCTTTGCGGAACACTTTTACGCGTTATTTTCGATCTGTGTCCGCCCACAGCTTTCTGTAGTTGTGGCCTTAGCTGACTTGGGCACTATTACCTTCCGTTGTACCTTCGGGGCGGTGGAGCTCGAGCAATGGGAGGAATTGCTCGAGTGTATTTCCCTCCACTCCCCCTCCCTTGAGCCCGATTCGCTGTCTTGGCATCTCGAGCCAAGCGGTAGATTCTCGTCTAGATCCCTATATACCAAAGCGATTGTTTCCACCCGGCCCGGTGGAACTATCGGTGCTTTGGGAATCAAACTCCCTTAAAATCCGCATATTTCTCTGGCAATGGGTGCAGGGCCGCCTCCTTGAACACGGAGGTGCGAAAATGTAATGGCCTGAGGATGGCCTCTGCCCCATTTGTTTGGTACTGGGAAGGCTGCAACCACATCTTCTTCCGGTGCCTGCAGTGATTCCTCTGGAGCTGCTTCCGGGAGGTGGTTGGTGGCAATTGGTGCCACGACAACCTCCCGGACTTGTTTGGGAGGTCCTTAGGCTCCCCGGCGCTAGTCGCGCCTCCACTTGGGTGGCTATGGGTACCCTGGAGTGGATTCTCTGGTGTACCCGCAATAAACTAGTCATCGAACGCGTGATTCCGTGCCGTGTGATTGATGCAATCTATAAAATGTGCGGCTTCTTACAGCTCTGGAGACCGCTTAGCAAGCGGTGCAACCGAGACGTCATCGACATCATCATTGGGGGTCTTCGTTCCTCGGCGTCGGCTTTTGCTCCATCACCGCCACCACCTCCCGAGCCGGATTAGCTTTGTTTGGGGCTTGTCTTGCTGTGCCCCCATCGTGACTTTATGACTTGATTGTACTTTGTACTGTTGTGTTGGGTGCTTGGTTCGTTGCTTTATAATATAAAGCGGGAGGAAACTTTTTTTCTAAAATCACCATAACAACTGTCCCTGCATTGATTTGGCCGAAAAGCCGGTCTAGTAGATTTGCTATCCCGCGGTCCATCATCATATTTTTGGAGGGCACTCCAAAAGTCACCCTGGGCCTCTATATTTGGAGGTTGGGGAGGCAATATAGCGCTTCCTCCGTCTATCAAATTTTTTGTGTCATGGACATTTCAAGATGTGACCCCTTCCGCCGCCACCCATATCTCGTGTCGACATTGTTTGTTACCACCTTCTCCCCGGACCACCACGATTTGGCACGACTCACCCCTGTTGAACCGTCACCGAACCTACCACATGTCGGTGCAGCCCCATGCCTGCTTCTCGCCATGCAACCGACCACCGCCATGGCCGCGCCGCGGGAGGTCGGTGCGGGCATCTTCTGTTGTCGGTCCACCCTTCCATGGCTTCCCGAGGAGGGTAGCGTCACTCGCTGACCATCTATCATCTCTAACTCAATCTACCGCGTTGTCAGTGCATCATACTGGCCCTGCGGTGCATCTAGCAGGCCTAACCGAGTTACTACGATGCAACGGTGGCAAGCCAATACACAAATTAAACTTTTTTTCTCGAATATGCATAGCACATGCGTATCATTTTATAAAGAGAGGAAAAGGGCATAGAGAACCCTCCACCGGTGTGGCAATTATAAATTACTCCCTCCGTTCCTAAATATAAGTCTTTTTAGAGATTTCACTATGGACTACATACGGAGCAAAATGAGTGAATCTACACTTTAAAGTATGTCTATATACAGCTGTATGTAGTCCGTAGTAGAATCTCTAAAAAGACTTATATTTTGAAACGGAGGGAGTACATGCTACACCTCTAGTCGACTCCACGCTCACACTCCAACTTGTACAGACGACTATACTCACGCCTATTTCACATACTCAACCTACCAAAGAAGCCCTCTGCACTGCCCTTCATGAGCCCTGCATTCCACGATGCACGTCCTTCCTGCTCCACACGACGCATGGCCTTGGCAATCTCCGGGGTAGCACCATCAAAGAGTGCATTCAGCTCCCAAAGACCAAGCAAGATGATTGCCCGAGTGGTCATGATGCTCAGACCCTGCTTCGCTCTACTTTGGCACCAGCCGGATACACAAATTAAATTAACTGCGCATAACCCAAATAAAAATAATTTCTCTAATAGTATTGAATACGAAGCAGGGTGGATGGGGCGCCGCTTTGCATCCCTGCAAGCTACAGTGCTCCTGAACAAGTTAGTCCGGCTTGCTAAACTCGTTATCTCGCTAGCTCGAACGTCTGTTCGGCCTGCAGAGCGGACGTCCTTGTGTGCTAGTGCAGTATTAGCGTTTTTCTTTTTTCTTTTTCTGAGTGAGTTTTAGAAAGAAAGGAAAGAAAAAAGAGATCGGGAGAAAGTGGCGTGTCCCTCTCGCTGTCCGCAAGGTATTAAACTCGCAGTGGCATGCAGGGGTACCAGCTTATAGGCATAGAAATCATCAACGTGAATGTGTGTTAATCTGATGGATGAGAAGCGCCGAACTATCCAAATCCGAGATGATGATCTATCCGCCACGTTTAAGATGAGGCGCCAAGCTGAAAGGTTGTGTTTCACCGGACGCCACATTTCCGGGGCCGAGAGAAAGACCGTTTCGTCCGTTGGCTTCTGCTCCGTGGATGTGACTGTGAGCTCACATCGGTGTGAACTCAACAGACTGGAAATTGATGAAACATATCGCGTACATTTTTCAATACTAGAATTGTAGGCTTGGCTCTTCGATATAGGAAGGGCCGCTCCCCAGCCACCCAGCATATTTCGGAGATAAAAAAAAATCATTCTGACCAACCGTTGGTTTTCAACCAAAGCGACCAAAGCGTCGGTCTCTTTCTTCGACCTCTGGACACTGCTCCTTGATTTTTCCTTTCTTTTCGTGGCCATCCATCGAACCGTCCCCCGGTGATACCCCCGTCCAACCTAATTCTGCCTTCGGTTGATGGGCGCAAATTAACCGAAGGAAAAGTTATGCCTACACCCAAGTACCCATGACGAATAGTAAAATCATAACAAATAGCAAAAACAAAAAAAATCAGAAACTTCAGAACAAATGTTTTAGGCGCTTACAAAGTTTGATGCTCAAATAACATCATATGACCCCGCAAAAAAAAACATCATATGAGCTCCGTAGAAACTAAATACAAAGTCTGCTCAAACAGTGCATATAGTAAAAATTATATATAGTTGAAAACTGGCGGTGACTTGAGAAAATCCCAATAGGACGCATTCGAGCAATTGTGATGATGTATCGTTCAACATCTGAACTCCTTAGAAATGGAAAGTTAGGGTTCCTCCCAGTGGTGGGGCTACCTTCAGAGGGAGAAAGTTGTGGAAAGGCAATCAGTTTCATGTATAATTTGCCTCTAATTTTTATGTGAAAATTATGCTAACAATCATACAAATTGGAGATATTAAAAAAAACTTAAGGCATCGTTAAAACCAGTGCAACAAAGGTACTTCTAGTATACGCATATGGATGCAGATTTCCAAAAAAAAACAGAACAATTAGGTAGAATGTACCATAGGTAGAAGACATAGAAGACAAAACTTATGGAGTAATCTACATTTGGATGACCCACACAGATGTCGCAAAATCACTCTAAAAATAGTGTCCCCTTGACTCCTTATATTGGACTGTGCTCTGTCCATTTTGAATATGCATGGATATGGATATATATCCGATCCATGAGTGGCGCCAACGAATTCGGGATAGGCGGTAAAAATAGCTGGTGTGGCCGTTACGTGGCTTTAAATAGAGCAATGCATGGATAAAGCACCCCCTTTTTGATCTCCCTCCCCGCTTTGTTACTGCCCACCACTACAACCCGTAGAGTAATTTAACTTAGGCTGATACAAGGATCCACAATTTACTGCACATTAGTCTTCCATTTCGGCAAAGGTAAAACTAACCAAACTCACATCTTTCCTTTGTTGAGATTGAGATTTTTTGGGGGGGTTGTGTAAGAGGTTTCTGGCTAGACGATGGCAGTAATTTTGTTAACATTCTATGGTACAATATTCGTTGTTTCACTGGTTCTTGGTTCTGATCAAACGTTTGGTGCAATGGAAACGGCGGATCAGGTAGAGGGATCGATCCAGGCAGGCCAAGACGCCGGCGTCGTCGCTCGGTCGATGGGGGCAGCATGGAGGAGCAGCTGCAGATGCCGGCGGCGGCGAATAAGATCACGGTGCCGTTGAAGAAGCACCACCCCAACCTCCACATGGCCCACGCCGGCGCGGGCAAGGGCGGCGGGGAGGCGCCGGCGGTGATGGTGACCGCGCCCAAGGCGTCGTCGCAGGCGCCGAAGCACGCGCACCTGCTGGCGAGCCCCCGGGCGTGCCTCTGCTCGCCGACGACGCACGCCGGGTCGTTCCGGTGCAGGCTCCACCGCGGCGGCGCCGGCCTCCACGAGATGGGCAAGAAGACCAGCCCCGGCGCGTGACGCGCGCGCCCACCCGTCCGCACGTTCTTGTTTTCTGTTTTGCTGGATGGGTGGTGTGCAGTGCATGGAAAGGGAAAAGTGTTTTTTTTTCTCTCCTTCCTTTTGGATCCTCTATTTGCGTCGACGGGGAACTTCATCTTGTTTTCTGCAGTTGACGATTACGAATGTTGATCGATTCTGTACCTGACGGAAACTGGCCACCTGTATATTAACAAAGTGTACATAACTGCCGGTTCAGAAACGCGGAATTGCACAGTTCTAGGAGTAGATCAAAAGTTTCAGAATATTATTATACATAACTGCCGGTAATATTAGTTAATGAAAAAAGATTAAGTGTTGACAGTGGGATTTGAACCCACGCCCTTTCGGACCAGAGCCTTAATCTGGCGCCTTAGACCAACTCGGCCATATCAACTTGGTGGCAAAAATCCTCCTGCAGAGATCACAAACGCTTTCTACCATCATCCTTCCTAACTAATACACCCTTTCTAACACATTTTCTGAACATGTCTCTCAATTTCATTCTAATTTGAAATCCCACTAGGTATTGGCTAATTAAAGTATTGGGACTAAGCATCAAGTGAAACCAACATGGCGCACAGCACCTGATAACTTGGCCACCTAGCTCTGTGTAGTCTGATCATAGGATGATAACGAACGAAACAGACAGAGGTGACACTCTATAAAACCAGAGCATAGCAAAGAAAGTGGCAACCAACAACATGCTACAGAGCAGGCACACTATATTCAGATTTCGGAGCCACATAGTTGTGGATTATATCACTAGTACGTAATACTGGTCTTTAGGTAACAGGTAACAGGATAAATAACACTGGTCTTTTCAGTACTGCACTAAAATGTACTCAAGGTAGATGAAAGCTGAAACATACATGTACGCTAATGGTAGTTGAAAACTTGAAATGTGCCCTATCTCAAGAAAATGCATACGAAGAAAAGGATCGTCAATGGTAAGGTCCAGTGCTTTCTGCAAGTTCCAAGCACCGTCCACTTTAGGCGACACCAGCAACACTTTAGAGGCCCATGCTCGAAACTGAGGACACCCGGATCTGTCTATCATCTCATTCACCTCAACCGCTGAAGTAAACTTTTCATCGAGCGGCACAAGCAGCAAAGACTCAAGCTCCTGCGCATCCCTGGCAATGAACTTGAGGAATTCAAATTCTTTTTGATTCCCTCTGAACTTGTGGAAAACGATCCTCTCGACGCGTGATTTCCAGCATTTAACTGCACTGACCTCCTCCCAGAACTTGGCATGGTGCTCCCAAGTGGGTTGATAGGCAATTGAGGATCGAGCATGAAGGGCAGACTGCATATTCATACCAGTGTGGTGAACAGTTCAGTTACATATATAGATCATGCTGCTATACAGTATATATAGCATTGCGAAATGACTGACTGCCTAAAGGAATTGGGCGATATATACCTCAATGTGCAGCGTTGAGATGTTGGGAAAGCATCTGAGGAAGCTGGCTAGCATCTTGACCTCACTGAAGATACGGAAATTCACTTTCAAGGCCAATATCCTGACGCCTGGAACCACAGCGCATCTGCTCGTCATTGTGTCAGGCTGAAATGCGGCGCACCACGAAAAGATAGATATCACACTCAGTTAAATGTTCGATAATCATCGAGAAAATCATGATGGACGGATCGACGTGTATCGAATAATTTCATAGGTTGAGAGGGAGATTGAGAGGTAGCCATACCCCGATGACATTGTCACCGATCTGCAGCTTGTGAACTCTTGGCTCCAGGTACCCGAGCACTCGCAAGCTGGGTGCACAAGCAATCTTGATCCTCACACGATCGCACCCAGCAATAGAAGGCTCCAAAAGGATGAGGCGCCCCAAGAGTGGCGCGTCCATCACGGCGAACTTCTCCATGGCCTCGAATTTCTCCATGGTGGACAGCCCAACGAGCACACACCGGAGGCTTTGGCTGCGGAGATGGACGCGCTTGGGCGAATTGCGGGCCAGCGTAAGGGTTTGCAGGACGGGGCTAGCAGCGAGCAAGTAATCCAGGTCATGTTCGGTCATGCTGATACTTATCATGTCGAGCTTCCGGAGGTGGGGAAGAAAGACGTCGGCGCTGCGGGAGAGGGCGACGGGGAACTTCCACCAGGACAGTGAGAGGCGCTGGAGCGAGGAGCGAGGAGCAGCGGAGGATGTCGGCGGGGAGGTGCGGGTAGACGTGCTTGTTAAAGAGGGCGAGCTCCTGGGTGCCCTTGGCGGCGAGGAGGCGCGGCCAGTGGGCGAGCTCGCGGTTCAGGGAGGCGGGCCTGCAGTCGGTGAGGAGGACGGCGCGGAAGGGGCCCGGGTGGTCGGCGAGGACTCGGACAACGGAGGCGGCGCGCGTGGGCTCGGGGAGGTGGGCGTCGTCGAGGATGAGAGGGGTGGAGCGCCATAGGTGGCGCCAGC
Organism: Aegilops bicornis; assembly: GCA_021605145.1. Lineage (NCBI taxonomy): Eukaryota > Viridiplantae > Streptophyta > Magnoliopsida > Poales > Poaceae > Aegilops > Aegilops bicornis. The sequence continues at coordinate 639,717,066 of CM038675.1, forward strand.
GGGAGGCGAGGACGGCGGTGCGGGCGGCGTCTGTGACGGGGAGGCGGGAGATGATCTGGCGGAGGAGGTCGTCGTGGAGGTCGCTGATGCGGCCCTCGCCGTCGTACCCCGCGGTGGAGAGGAGGGTGGCGGCGCCGTCGCCCATGGTGGCAACTGGCGAGGGTTTCGGTTTGGTTTCGGCCGGAGCGGAGGAGCGAGCCGGAAATGGGTTCCTACCGGCCCACCAAGCGGCCCCTGCCCACTAACCAGGAATAAGCTCGTTTTTAGGAATTTTATATTGTCTAAAAAAAGGAATTTTATATAGGACTAGCAAGATGCCCGTGCGTTGCACGGAACATCAAGATTTTGTGAGAGAAAATGATGAATGAGGAAAGGACTTATCTGCAAATGTGGAGAGGAGTGCAGGTAAATTGTCATAGTTTTCTTCCTATCCGTTAAATATAGATTGGACGGTTTATATTGCAGGATGGCAGGCACACCATCATCACCAACTCTGCTTTTTATAAGATTAGAAAATTCAACACATGATATGATTTTCTTTAAGGGTGTGGCTAGGTCTCAGTCGACAAGTCTCAGTTAAGTGATATAGTATGTAAGAAGAAGAAAAAAACTAAAAAAAAATTGCATGAGTCTTCATGCAAAAATCAAAGGGAGATAGTAGGAAAAAGATTAGATTTGTAGAGAGATGTTTTGCCAATACAATAATCATTGTATTGATGGGGTGCTGGTGCACGTATATATAAGTACAGGGTAGACCTCAACCTCAACTATACACAACTAGGAGATGGACCACAATACGAAATACATGCAACGCATATATATACTCAACACCCCCCGCAGTCGAAGCGTCGTCGGATACACACAGACTGAACCGAAACTCCTCGAAGACGGGAGTAGGCAATCCCTTAGTCATCACATCAGCAAACTGTTGCGACGTCGGAACATGGAGAACCCGAACACGGTCAAGGGTAACACCTTTCGCGCCTGAAGTGAATATCGAGCTCAATATGCTTCGTACGTCGATGGTGCACCGGGTTGGCGGAGAGGTAGACCGCACTGACGTTATCGCAGTAGACAAGAGTGGCCTTGTGAACATCACAAAGCAACTCCTGGAGTGGCTGACGGATCCAAGAGCACTCGGCCACAGGGTTAGCCACGGCTCGATAATCTGCCTCGGTGCTGGAGCGGGAGACCGTGGGTTGCCGCTTCGATGACCAAGAGATCAACGAGGGCCCAAGGTAGACGCAATAGCCGGACGTGGAGCATCGAGTGTCGGGGCAGCCGGCCCAGTCGGCATACGAGTAGGCAACGAGGTTGGTGGAGGTGGAGGCCATCAGAGTGAGTCCCAAGGACATGGTGCCGCGTATGTAACGGAGAATACGCTTCACCAAGGTCCAATGAGAGTCACACGGAGCGGGCATATGGAGGCACACCTGTTGGACGACGTACTGCAGGTCGGGTCGAGTTAGCGTCAGGTACTGTAAAGCACCAACAATGGAACGATAGAACGTTGCATCGGACGCGGGAGAACGTACTTCTGCTGATGCAGAAAGAAGCCATCAGCCCGACGGACCACCTCGATGCCGAGGAAGTAGTGCAGAGGCCCCAAGTCCTTGAGGGCGAACTCATCACGAAGACGAGCTGTCAGCCGAAGGAGATCGGGGGTGGACTCCGTGAGGATGATGTCGTTGACGTAGAGCAGCAGATATGCAGTGTCAGCTCCCTGATGTTACACATAGAGTGAGGCATCGGAGCGAGTGGACTGAAAGCCCAGAGACTGCAGGAAGGCTGCGATACGCTGGTACCAAGCCCGGGGTGCCTGCTTCAACCCGTAAAGAGAACGGGAGAGCAAGCACACGAAGTCCGGATGCGCGGCGTCGACAAAACCAGTGGGCTGCTCACAGAACACCTGCTCGGCAAGATGGTCGTGCAAGAAGGCGTTGGAGACATCCAACTGGTGCATGGGCCAGGCTCGCGAGACCGCCAACTGGAGCACGGTGCGGATCATGCCCGGTTCGACAACCGGAGCGAAGGTGTGATGTCTACTACACAACCTTCTTCTTGTAGACGTTGTTGGGCCTCCAAGTGCAGAGGTTTGTAGGACAGTAGCAAATTTCCCTCAAGTGGGAGGCGTAGGATGAAGATGGTCTCTCTCAAACAACCCTGCAACCAATTAACAAAGAGTCTCTTGTGTCTCCAACACACCCAATACAATGGCAAATTATATAGGTGCACTAGTCCAGCGAAGAGATGGTGATACAAGTGCAATATGGATGGTAGATATAGGTTTTTGTCATCTGAAAATATAAAAACAGCAAGGTAAGTTATGATAAAAGTGAGCACAAACGGTATTGCAATGCTTCGAAACAAGGCCTAGGGTTCATACTTTCACTAGTGCAAGTTCTCTCAACAATAATAACATAATTGGATCGTATAACTATCCCTCAACGTGCAACAAAGAGTCACTTCAAAGTCACTAATAGCGGAGAACAAACGAAGAGATCACTGTAGGGTACGAAACCACCTCAAAGTTATCCTTTCTGATCGATTTATTCAAGAGTCCGTAGTAAAATAACACGAAGCTGTTCTTTCCATTCGATCTATCCTAGAGTTCATACTAGAATAACACCTTAAGACACAAATCAACCAAAACCCTAATGTCACCTCAAGTATCCGTGGGTATGATTATACGATATGCATCACACAATCTCAGATTCATCTATTCAACCAACACAAAGAACTTCAAAGAGTGCCCCAAAGTTTCTACCGAAGAGTCAAGACGAAAACGTGTGCCAACCCCTATGCATAAGTTCACAAGGTCATTGAACCCGTAAGTTGATCACCAAAACATACATCAAGTAGATCACGTGAATATCCCATTGTCACAACAAATAAGCACATGCAAGACATGCATAAAGTGTTCTCAAATCCTTAAAGACTCAATCCGATAAGATAACTTCAAAGGGAAAACTCAAATCCATTATAAGAGAATAGAGGGGGAGAAACATCATAAGATCCAACTGTAATAGCAAAGTTCGCGATACATCAAGATCGTGCCAAATCAAGAACACGAGAGAGAGAGAGAGAGAGAGAGAGATCAAACACATAGCTACTGGTACATACCCTCAGCCCCGAGGGTGAACTACTCCCTCCTCGTCATGGAGAGCGCCGGGATGATGAAGATGGCCACGGTGAGGATCCCCCCTCGTGAGGTGCCGAACGGGCTCCCGAGAGGTTTTGGTGGCTACAGAGGCTTGGCGGCGGAACTCCCGATCTATCTTCTGCTCGGAAGTTTTACGATACACGTAGGTATATATGGGTGCAAAGAGTGCGTGGGTGGAGCCGGGGCCCCACGAGGAAGGGCGCGCCCTAGGGGCGCGCCCCCACCCTCGTGGTCAGCTCCCGTATCTTCTGACGTAGAGTCCAAGTCTATCCGGTGGCTTTCCTTCCAAAAATAACTTCTCCAATTGATTTCGTTCCGTTTCGACTCCATCTGATATTCCTTTTCCTCGAAACACTGAAATAGGCATAAAATAGCAAATCTGGGCTGGGCCTCCGGTTAATAGGTTAGTCCCAAAAATAATATAAAAGTGGATAATAAAGCCCAATATTTCCCAAAATAGTAGATAATATAGCATGGAGCAAACAAAAATTATAGATACGTTGGAGACGTATCAAGCATCCCCAAGCTTAATTCCTGCTCGTCCTCGAGTAGGTAAATGATAAAAAAGATAATTTTTGATGTGGAATGCTAGTTGTCATAATTTCAATGTAATTCTTCTTAATTGTGGTATGAATATTCAGATCCGAAAGATTCAAGACAAAAGTTCATATTGACATAAAAATAATAATACTTCAAGCATACTAATAAAGCAATCATGTCTTCTCAAAATAACATGGCCAAAGAAAGTTATCCCTACAAAATCATATAGTCTGCTATGCTCTATCTTCACCACACAAAGTATTTAAATCATGCACAACCCCGATGACAAGCCAAGCAATTGTTTCATACTTTTGACATTCTCAAAACTTTTTCAATCTTCACGCAATACATGAGCGTGAGCCATGGACATAGCACTATAGGTGGAATAGAATGGTGGTTGTGGAGATGACAAAAAGGAGAAGATGGTCTCACATAAACTAGGCGTATCAACGGGCTATGGAGATGCCCATCAATAGATATCAATGTGAGTGAGTAGGGATTGCCATGCAACAGATGCACTAGAGCTATAAGTATATGAAAGCTCAACAAAAGAAATTAAGTGGGTGTGCATCCAACTCGCTTGCTCATGAAGACCTAGGGCATTTTGAGGAAGCCCATCATTGGAATATACAAGCCAAGTTCTATAATGAAAGATTGCCACTAGTATATGAAAGTGATATCATAGGAGACTCTCTATCATGAAGATCCTGGTGCTACGTTGAAGCACAAGTGTGGTAAAAGGATAGTAACATTGCCCCTTCTCTCTTTTTCCATCATTTTTTTATTATTTTATTTTTTTATTTGGGCCTTTTCTCTTTTTTTATGGCCTCTTTTTTTTATTATTATTTTTCGTCTGGAGTCTCATCCCGACTTGTGGGGGAATCATGGTCTCCATCATCCTTTCCTCGGTGGGACAATGCTCTAAAAAATGATGATCATCACACTTTTATTTTCTTACAACTCAAAAATTACAACTCGATACTTAGAACAAAATATGACTCTATATGAATGCCTCCGTGATGTAATCGGGATATGCAATGAATCAAGAGTGACATGTATGAAAGAATTATGAACGGTGGCTTTGCCACAAATACGATGTCAACTACATGATCATGCAAAGCAATATGACAATGATGGAGCATGTCATAATAAACGGAACGGTGGTAAGTTGCATGGCAATATAACTCGGAATGGCCATGGAAATGCCATAATAGGTAGGTATGGTGGCTGTTTTGAGGAAGGTATATGGTGGGTGTATGATACCGGCGAAAAGTGCGGGGTATTAGAGAGGCTAGCAATGGTGGAAGGAGGAAGAGTGTGTATAATCCATGGACTCAACATTAGTCATAAAGAACTCATATAATTATTGCAAAAATCTACAAGTTATCAAAGCAAAGTATTACACGCATGCTCCTAGGGGGATAGATTGGTAGGAAAAGACCATCGCTCGTCCCCGACCGCCACTCATAAGGAAGACAATTAATAAATAAATCATGCTCCGACTTCATCACATAACGGTTCACCATACGTGCATGCTACGGGAATCACAAACTTTTAACACAAGTATTTCTCAAATCCACAACTACTCAACTAGCATGACTCTAATATCACCATCTTCATATCTCAAAACAATTATCAAGCATCAAACTTTTCTTAGTATTTAACACAATCATAAGAATTCTTACAAATCTTGTATGCTTAGCATATTAGGATTATTTAAGCAAATTACCATGCTATTTACGACTCTCAAAATAATATAAGTGAAGCATGAGTGTTCATCTATTTTTTCAAAATAAAACCACCACCGTGCTCTAAAAGATATAAGTGAAGCACTAGAGCAAACGACAAACTACTCCAACAAGATATATGTGAAGATCAAATAGTAGTTAAATAATTGTGCAACTATGTGAAGACTCTCCCATTTAAGAATTTCAGATCTTGGTATTTTATTCAAACAGCAAGCAAAACAAAATAAAATAACATTGCAAGGATAGCACAACTCATGTGAAGAAGCAAAAACTTAGGCTCAACCGATACTAACCGATAGTTGTTGAAGAAAAAAGGTGGAATGCCTACCGGGGCATCCCAAGCTTAGATGCTTGAGACTTCTTGAAATATTATCTTGGGGTGCCTTGGGCATCCCCAAGCTTGAACTTTTGTGTCTCCTTAATTCCTCTCAAATCATGGTTTTCCTTTTTATCAAAAGCTTCATTCACAACAAACTCAACAAGAACTCGTGAGATAGGTTAGTATAAACCAATGCAAAACCTTATCATTTTCTACTGTAACAAATCACTAACATTATTATTCAACATTGCATACTACATGCCTCTGCATATTTAATACTCATATCCTCAAATAGAATCATTAAACAAGCAAACAAATGCAAACAACGCAAACATAACAGCAATCTGCCAAAACAGTACAGTCTGTAAAGAATGCAAGAGTATCAATACTTAACTCCAAAAATTATGAACTAAAATTCCCACTGTAATAAATTTATCATAGCTCAATATGAAAAAATATTCAACATTATACCACTCTCTGACTTTTCAGGGAATTTTTGCAACAGCGGTGAACTTTCTGTTTTCAAACAGCAAAATAAGCATGGCAAAGGCTATCCTTGACCTTTTTTATTGAAACTAAAGATGTAAAACATTATTCGAAATAACAGAAAGCAAATACTAACAAGAGAAAATGACACTCCAAGCAAAACACATATCATGTGGTGAATAAAAATATAGCTCCAAGTAAAGTTACCGATGAACGAAGACGAAAGAGGAGATGCCTTCCGGGGGCATCCCCAAGTTTAGGCTCTTGGTTGTCCTTGAATATTTCCTTGGGGTGCCTTGGGAATCCCCAAGCTTAGGCTCTTACCACTCCTTATTCCATAGTCCATCGAATCTTTACCCAAAACTTGAAAACTTCACAACACAAAACTTACCAGAAAACTCGTGAGCTCCGTTAGCGAAAGAAAAGAAAACACCACTTCAAGGTACTGTAATGAACTCATTATTTATTTATATTGATGTTAAACCTACTGTATTCCAACTTCTCTATGGTTTATAAACTATTTTACCAGCCATAGATTCATCAAAATAAGCAAACAACACATAGAAAACAGAATCTGTCAAAAACAGAACAGTGTGTAGTAATCTGTAACTAACGCAAACTTCTGGAACTCCAAAAATTCTAGAATAAATTGGTGGACCTGAGGAATTTGTCTAGTAATCATCTGCAAAAAGAATCAACTAAGTAGCACTCTCCAGTAAAAAGTTGAAGCTAATCTCGTGAGTGCTAAAGTTTCTGTTTTTTACAGCATGATCATAAAGACTTCACCCAAGTCTTCCCAAAGGTTCTACTTGGCACAAACACTAATTAAAACATAAAACCACATCTAAACAGAAGCTAGATGGATTATTTATTCCTAACAGAACGAAAAATCAAGAAACTAAAATAAAATTGGGTTGCCTCCCAACAAGCGCTAACGTTTAACGCCCCTAGCTAGGCATGATGATTTCAATGATGCTCACATAAAAGATAAGAATTGAAACATAAAGAGAGCATCATGTAGAATATGACTAGCACATTTAAGTCTAACCCACTTCCTATGCATAGGTATTTTGTGAGCAAACAACTTATGGGAACAATAATCAACTAGCATAGGAGGGTAAAACAAGCATAGCTTCAAGATTTTCAACACATAGAGAGGAAACTTGACATTATTGCAATTCCGACAAGCATATATTCCTCCCTCATAATAATTTTCAGTAGCATCATGAATGAATTCAACAATATAACTAGCACCTAAAGCATTCTTTTCATGATCTACAAGCATAAAAAATTTACTACTCTCCACATAAGCAAAATTCTTCTCATTCGGAATAGTGGGAGTATCATAAGAGACTTGAACACTAAAAATTGTTTCCACATTAAAAGAGTAATGTTCAGAAAAAGGGTAATCATAATCATGACAATATTTGTAAATATAATCATCACTACTTTTTATAGCATAAGTTTCATCACAATAATCATCATAAGTAGCAACTTCGTTCTCATCATAATCGATTGAAACCTCTCCCAAGATAGTGGAATCACTAAATAAAGTTGACACTCTTCCAAATCCACTTTCATATTCATCACAATAAGATTCAACATCCTCCAAAATAGTGGGATCACTACTTCCTAAAGTTGACACTCTTCCGAACAAACTTTCATCAATATAATCATCATACGTAGGAGGCATGCTATCATCATAACAACTTTGCATATCAAAACTTGGGATGCTAAAAATATCATCTTCACTAAACGTAGCATCCCCAAGCTTGGGACAAACATTAATTTCAGAAAATATATTCTTAAATATGTCATTCTCATCAAACATAGCTTCCCCAAGCTTGGGCCTTTTCATATCATAAGCATAATCACTCTCATCATTAAAAATATGGATAGCACCAATAGTAAAGCAATTATCATCATCATAATGAGTAGTAGGAGCAACATCATTTGGGAGGGATACCTTTTTACCTTTGTTGCTCCTTCTTTTCTTTTTCTTCTTCACATTATGTGTAGGTTCAACCTTCCTCTTTGAGCTCCTTATTGATGAGATTGGTTGAATAGAAAGCTCCTCCTCGTTACACGATTCATCATAAGAAATAATAGGAGGATATTGGGAAGCCTCTTCCCTTTCATTAGTATTCTCATCATATTCCATTTGCTTTCTTTTCTTTAGGTAATTGGCAATATAAGGATTTTCAATGCAATTCTCCGTAGAAAACATATAAATCTTTTCTAGATCAATATCAAGGAATTTCTTTTGGGCAAATTCTGGAAGGTCCTTGAGTAAACGTTTCGATTCTTCATAACCCAAAAGCAAACTAAGTTCATTGTAATGTGCAAGGGAAATCAAATCATCACAATTTTTGGACACGATTTGATCATGAAACAATTTGCATAGGAGATGTAGATGACCACCTTCATTGCAAAGTTCACAGAAATGCAATGAAGGAAATTTAAATTTTCAGCACTCACATTTAGCCTTTCTTGCAACCATTTAGTTTCTAAATGCTTATGCCTCTTGCAATATATATCTTCTCTATTTGGTGTGTTCATGCAAACATGCACTCCACAAAAGTTGACATGCTCATAAGATATATTTTCATCATGACTAGAGCAATCATCATTAGTACTATGGATATTCAAGGAGTTTATACTAACAACATTGCAATTATGCTCATCATTCAAAGATGTAGTACCAAGCATTTTAAAGCATTCTTCTTCTAGCACTTGAGCACAATTTTCCTTTCCATCAAACTCACGAAAGATATTAAAAAGACGAAGCGTATGAGACAAACTTAACTCCATTTTTTTAGTTTTCTTTTATAGACTAAACTAGTGATAAAACAAGAAACAAAAAGATTCGATTGCAAGATCTAAAGATATACCTTCAAGCACTCACCTCCCGACAGCGGTGCTTAAAAGAGCTTGATGTCTACTACGCAACCTTCTCCTTGTAGACGTTGTTGGGCCTGCAAGTGCACAGGTTTGTATGACAGTAGCAAATTTCCCTCAAGTGGATGACCTAAGGTTTATCAATCCGTAGGAGGCATAGGATGAAGATGGTCTCTCTCTCAAACAACCCTGCAACCAAATAACAAAGAGTCTCTTGTGTCCCCAACACACCCAATACAATGGCAAATTGTATAGATGCACTAGTTCGGCGAAGAGATGGTAATACAAGTGCAATATGGATGGTAGATATAGGTTTTTGTAATATGAAAATATAAAAACAGCAAGGTAACTAATGATAAAAGTGAGCGTAAACGGTATTGCAATGATAGGAAACAAGGCCTAGGGTTCATACTTATACTAGTGCAAGTTCTCTCAACAATAATAACATAGATAGATCATATAACAATCCCTCAACATGCAACAAAGAGTCACTCCAAAGCCACTAATAGCGGAGAACAAATATAGAGATTATGGTAGGGTACGAAACCACCTCAAAGTTATTCTTTTGGATCAATCTATTAAAGAGTTCGTACTAGAATAACACCTTAAGACACAAATCAATCAAAACCCTAATGTCACCTAGATACTCCATTGTCACCTCAAGTATCCGTGGGCATGATTATACGATATGCATCACACAATCTCAGATTCATCCAACCAACACAAAGTACGTCAAAGAGTGCCCCAAAGCTACTACCAGAGAGTCAAGAACGTGTGCCAACCCCTATGCATAGGTTCATGGGTGGAACCCGCAAGTTGGTCACCAAAACATACATCAAGTGGCACATGATATCCCATTGTCACCACAGATAAGCACGACAAGACATACATCAAGTGTTCTCATAAAAGACTCAATCCGATAAGATAACTTCAAAAGGGAAACTCAATTCATCACAAGAGAGTAGAGAGGGAGAAACATCATAAGATCCAACTACAATAGCAAAGCTCGGGATACATCAAGATCGTGCCATAGAGGGAACACGAGAGAGAATGCGCGCGAGAGAGAGAGATCAAACACATAGCTATTGGTACATACCCTCAGCCCCGAGGGTGAACTACTCCCTCCTCGTCATGGAGAGCGCCGGGATGATGAAGATGGCCACCGTGAGGGATCCCTCCTACCGGGTGCCGAACGGGCTCCCAGAGGTTTTGGTGGCTACAGAGGCTTGTGGCGGCGGAACTCCCGATCTATCTTCTGCTCTGGAAGTTTTACGACACGTAGGTATATATGGGTGCAAGGCACGTCGGTGGAGCCGGGGCCCCACGAGGCGGGGCGCCCTAGGGGTGGGCGCGCCCACCCTCGTGGCCAGCTCCCGTATCTTCTCGACGAGAGTCCAAGTCTATCCGGTGGCTTTCCTTCCAAAAATAACTTCTCCAGCTTGATTTCGTTCCGCTTCGACTCCGTCGATATTCCTTTTCCTAGAAACACCGAAATAGGCATAAAACAAAGAACTGGCCGGGCCTCCAGTTAATAGGTTAGTCCCAAAAATAATATAAAAGTGGATAATAAAGCCCAATATTGCCCAAAATAGTAGATAATATAGCATGGAGCAATCAAAAATTATAGATACGTTGGAGACGTATCAGCACCGACCGGGGTGGTGGGCGGTATGGCCGCCGCAGCGTCGGGGTGGGGTGCCCAATCCGGCTCAACCTCGTGGGAGGGAGTCGGGGACCTGGGGGGCCGGTCGGACTCGACCTCGGGGGAGGGAGTCGAAAAACCAGGCGGCGGCAGAAGGCGCCGTGCTGGAGGGGCCTCCGGGGGTTGCCGCCGCGCATCGCTCCAAGAAGGGGGCGCAGAGGTCGGCTCTAGAGGGACCGAAGCCTGAGAAACCTGAGAAAAAGAAAACACCGTTTCGACAAAATACACGTGCCTCGAGGTGTACACACGATGAGTGATAGGATCATAGCACCGGTAACCTTTGGTGTTAGGGGGATAGCCAAGGAAGATGCATGGGACGGATCGTGGTGCGAGTTTATGTGGGGTGGTGGACACGGTGCTAGGGTAGCAAAGACACCCAAAGATGCGAAGACTGTCATAGGACGGTGGTGCACCGAAGAGAAGGTGGTGAGGAGTGTAGTTCCAACGAGGACGACATGGACGGATGTTAATGAGAAGGGTAGCAGTGGCAAGAGCATCCGGCCAAAACCAGGCGGGCACGTTAGAGTGAAAGAGTAACGTGCGGACGCAGTCATTAAGAGTGCGGAGGATGCGCTCGGCGCGGCCGTTCTGCTATTAGGTGTATGGACAAGTTAAACAGAAGATGGTGTCGTGAGAGGCGAGAAGGGTGCGAAGAGCAACGTTATCAAACTCTTTACCGTTGTCAGTTTGGAGTGCAAGAATGGGGCGACCGAACTGTGTGGTGACATAGAAGAAAAAGGACGTGAGTGTGGCTAAGGCATCGGATTTGCGACGCAAAATTAGAATAATCATCTAAGATCACCAAATAGTATAGATAGCCCGTGTTGCTTGCAACCGGAGACGTCCAAACATCACTGTGAAGTAATTGGAACGAAAAAGTAGAAACAGTTGTAGATGCACTAAAGGGAAGACGAGCGTGCTTGCCTAAGCGACAAGCCTCACAAGAATGCTCGTCGAGCTTATTACATGAGAAAGAAAAACTCCTAAGAATTTGACGTAAAACGGTGGGGTTGGGGTGGCCCAAGCGAGCATGCCAAAGGTCGACGCCGGCGGCAAGGGCGATGGGTGTGGAGGTGGAGGCACCGGCGTGCACGGGGTAGAGCTCATCGGGATTGTCACATCGGTGAAGGACCATCCGAGTACGGGCGTCTTTCACAGAAAAACCAACACCGTCAAATTCAACAATAAGTGGGTTCTCACGAGTAAGACAACGAATGGAAACTAGGTTCGTGACTAATTCAGGTGAAACAAGAACTTTAGACATAGTGATGGGTGTGGAAGTGGAGGGAAAACTAGTGCTACCGATATGAGTAATGGGTAAGGAGGAGCCGTTGCCAACGGTGATACGAGTGGGTGTGCGAACGGGAGTGGAGGAGGTTAGGTTACCGGGATGAGCTGTCATGTGCGCAGTGGCACCTGAGTCCATGTACTAGTTGCCTCCACCGCTAGAGCTACTCGGCGAGGCGCGGAGTGCAGGGCGGCGAGGAGGGTGGTGTCCCATGGCACAGGTACCGGCGGCGGTGGGAGGCCCCCGTAGGGCAGCGTCGGGGCGGGCGGGCCATAACCACCGAGAGGCGGCGGCACAAGGGGGGTGCCGTAGCCGGCGCCAGTCGGCTGGTAAGGCGCGCCGACGAACGCCTGGTGGCCCGAGGGGAGAGCCTGCGGGGCGGCACCCGTCCACGGGTTCTGCCCGGCGGCCCACGGCGAAGGGGGCTGCAGGTAGCACGGTGCCCCCCACCCCCGGCGCCCTGGGCCGGCTGCTGCTGCAGGCGACGGCTGCCACCGCCACGCCGGTTGCGTCGGTCCCCTCCTTCTTGCGGCTTCTGGGGAGGCGCGGGGGGCGCAGGTGGCAGCAACGGGTAATACCCGGCGGGTGCGGGAGGACGCGGCTGGGTCAGCGCGGCCGGTGGAGGGGGGCCACCGCAGGTGGTGAAGTAGCCTAGAGAATCCATGAAAGGCGGCGAGGTGGAAGACAACGGCGGTGGGAGCTGCGACGGCTGCGGCAGGGAAGGCAGCAGCGGTGGCGGGAAGAGGAAGGGGGCGGCGGCGGCATGTGGGAGGGTGCAGCGGCGGCTCGACCTAGTAGGGGGCGGCGTGGCAGGAGGCGCGCGGCGGCATGTGGGAGGTGTGCGGCGGCTCGACCTAGTAGGGGCAGCGTGGCAGGAGGCGGCGGCAAGAAGTCAAGACGGTGCGGGCGGGGTGCGGCGGCGATGGGGAGCGGCGAAGGGCGCGCGAGGAGGCGGCGGTGGCTGGCCCTAGGTCGAGGCGGGTTGAGCGAAGCGACGCTGGCAGCACGGGCGGCGGGCGGCGTTAGAGGAGGACGCGACGGCGGCGGGGTTGCGGCGGCGGTGGGGAGTGGCGGCGGCAGCGCGCGAGGAGGCGCGACGGCAGCGGCGGCGGCTGGCCCTAGGTCAGGACCTTCAAGATGATACCATGTAGAGAGATGTTTTGCCAATACAATAATCGTTGTATTGATGGGGTGCTAGTGCACATATATATAAGTACAGGGTAGGCCTCAACCTCAACTATACACAACTAGAAGGTGGGCGACAATATGAAATACATGCAACGCAAATATATACTCAATAAGATTCAACCGACTTATTTTCCTCTCGCTAAGCCGCGTCGCTCGCGCAACACGTGTCCTGTGGACCCGTGCGTAACCGCTTCCACCCCTCGTCCTTATCCATCCACGAGACTACATCTTATCCTCTCAGCTCTAGCTCTCTCTCTCTCTCCCTCTCCCTCTCTCCGCTTCTTCTTCCTAGACGCAGCCAAACCTCTCCTCTCTTCCACCCACTCCTCCGGCGAGCTCAGCCACTCCTCTTCTGGCTGAGCAGCCGCTGCTGTTGCATCCTTGCGCTGCTGTTGCATCCTCGCCATGGCCGCAGCCGCTACTGTTTTGACGGGGCATCTCCCTCTCCGGTTGCAATGTTGTCCTCTCTCTCACCCACTCCTTCGGCAAGCTCAGCCACTCCTTCTCCGGCGAAGCAGCCGCTTCTTGAAAGCACAAGTGCTCCCTAGGTGATTTTGGTAATTAATGTCAACATATCTCTTGTTGGACTAATACTTCTACCTAGTATGTTTCAGATAAGTTCAACAGTGGAGTGGCATGGACAAGAGGATGTAGAACCCCTTCAAGATGCTATGGACAAAGGATTGGCTCAAGATCAAAGTTCAATACTCTACACTTTCTATTTTAGTGATCCAAGATCACATTGAGTCCATAGGAAAGCCAATACTATTAAAAGGGGATGAGGTGTTGCTTAATGGCTTGCTTGCTCAAAGTGCTTAGTGATATGCTCCAAAGCCCTCAACCACTTTCTCATATCCACATATGTCCCAAACCAAAAGTCAAACTCGGCCCCACCAATTTGGTCTATCCGGAGCCACCGAGTTCTTTTGACATAGCCACTGCCAAAACCCTAATCAATTCAGTCTCATCGATGGAATCTCGGTCTCACCGAGATGGGCTTGCAAACTCTCTGTTGCCTATTGCAATAATTTCGGTCTCATCGAGACATGCAATCGGTCCCATCGAGTTTGCTTGGCCAACTCTCTATTTCGCTTATTACTCAAACCGCTCCTACCGAGTTTGTGTAATCGGTCAAACCGAGATGAGGTTTTACCTTAACCCTAGCACATCGGTCCCACCGAGTTGATCATATCGGTCCCACCGAAATGCCTAACGGTCACATTCTGAACTAAATTGGTCCGACCGAGTTATCTGATTCGGTCCCATCGAGTTTGGTAAATTGTGTGTAACGATTAGATTTTGTGTGGAGGCTATATATACCCCTCCACCCTCTCTTCATTCGTGGAGAAAGCCATCAGAACATGCCTACACTTCAAGCATTGATTTTCTGAGAGAGAACCACCTACTCATGTGTTGAGACAAAGATATTCCATTCCAACCACATAAATCTTGATCTCTAGCCTTCCCCAAGTTGCTTTCCACTCAAATCATCTTTCCACCAAATCCAAATATGAGAGAGAGAGTTGAGTGTTGGGGAGACTATCATTTGAAGCACAAGAGCAAGGAGTTCATCGTCAACACACCATCTATTACCTTTTGGAGAGTGGTGTCTCCTAGATTGGTTAGGTGTCACTTGGGAGCCTCCGTCAAGATTGTGGAGTTGAACCAAGGAGTTTGTAATGGCAAGGTTATCTCTTACTTCGTGAAGATCTACCCTAGTGAGGCAAGTCCTTCGTGGGCGATGGCCATGGTGGGATAGACAAGGTTGCTTCTTCGTGGACCCTTCATGGGTGGAGCCCTCCATGGACTCGTGCAGCCGTTACCCTTCGTGGGTTGAAGTCTCCAGCAACGTGGATGTACAATAGCACCACTTATCGGAACCACGGATAAAAAATCTCCGAGTCTCCAATTGCGTTTGCACACTCCAATCCCTTCCCTTTCCATTCTTGCAATTTGCATGCTTTACTTTCCGCTGCTCATATACTCTTGTCATGCTTGCTTGATATGTATCGTGAATGTTTAAACTTGTGCTAAAACTCCACCTCAACTTGAAGAAATTAAAAACTGCCACATTTCTTGCTAAGAGTCTATTCACCCCCTCTAGACACTGCTACCTCTTGAGCATTGCATTGGATTTCCCCGAAGAGGAGAGGATGATGCAGCAAAGTAGCGTAAGTATTTCCCTCAGTTTTTGAGAACCAAGGTATCAATCTAGTAGGAGGCCACGCACAAGTCCCTCGTACCTGCACAAAACGATAGCTACTCGCAACCAACACGATTAGGGGTTGTCAATCCCTTCACGGTCACTTACGAGGGTGAGATCTGATAGAGATGATAAATAATATTTTTGGTATTATTGATATAGAGATGCAAAGTGAAAAGTAAAAAAGCAAAGTAAAAACAAAGCAAGTATTAAAGTGATGGAGATTGATATGATGAAAATAGACCCGGGGGCCATAGGTTTCACTAGTGGCTTCTCTCAAGAGCATAAGTATTCTACGGTAGGTGTACAAATTACTGTTGAGCAATTGATAGAATTGAGCATAGTTATGAGTATATCTAGGTATGATCATGTATATAGGCATCACATCCGAGACAAGTAAACCGAAATGATTCTGCATCTACTACTATTACTCCATTCATCGACCGCTATCCAGCATGCATCTAGAGTATTAAGTTAAAAACAGAGTAACGCCTTAAGCAAGATGACATGATGTAGAGGGATAAATTCATGCAATATGATAAAAACCCATCTTGTTATCCTCGATGGCAACAATACAATACGTGCCTTGCAACCCTTTACACATCGGGTAAGGACACCGCAAGATCGAACCCAAAGCTAAGCATTTCTCCCATTGCAAGAACTACCAATCTAGTTGGCCAAACCAAACGGATAATTCAAGAGACTTGCAAAGATAACTCAATCATACATAAAAGAATTCAGAGAAGATTCAAATATTATTCATAGATAAGCTGGATCATAAACCCACAATTCATCGGTCCCAACAAACACACCGCAAAAAGAAGATTACATCGAATAGATCTCCACAAGAGAGGGGGAGAACAACCATCTAGCTACTAACTATGGACCCGAAGGTTTGAGGTAAACTACTCACACTTCATCGGAGGGGCTATGATGATGTAGAAGCCCTCCGTGATGATGGCCCTCTCCATGGAGCTCCTAACAGCCCCAAGATGGGATCTCGTGGATACGTAAAGTTGCGGCGGTGGAATTAGGTTTTTGGCTCCGTATTTGATCTGTCGGGGTACATAGGTATATATAGGAGGAAGGAGTACGCTTGGAGCAACAGGGGCCCACGAGGTAGGGGCGCGCCAGGGGGCGCCCACCCTCTTGACCGCCTCTTTTGTTCCTTGGAGTAGGGTCCAAGTCTCTGGATCACGCTCGGTGAGAAAATCACGCCCCGAAGGTTTCATTCCGCTTGGACTCCGTTTGATATTTTGTTTCTTCAAACACCAAATAGGCAAAAACAACAATTACAGGCTGGGCCTCCTGTTAATAGGTTAGTCCCAAAAATAATATAAAAGTGGAAAGTAAAGCCCAATATAGTCCAAAATAGTAGATAAAGTAGCATGGAGCAATCAAAAATTATAGATACGTTGGAGACGTATAAGGCTTCCCCAAGCTTAATTCCTGCTCGTCCTCGAGTAGGTAAATGATAAAAAAGATAATTTTTGATGTGGAATGCTAGTTGTCATAATTTCAATGTAATTCTTCTTAATTGTGGTATGAATATTCAGATCCGAAAGATTCAAGACAAAAGTTCATATTGACATAAAAATAATAATACTTCAAGCATACTAATAAAGCAATCATGTCTTCTCAAAATAACATGGCCAAAGAAAGTTATCCCTACAAAATCATATAGTCTGGCTATGCTCTATCTTCACCACACAAAGTATTTAAATCATGCACAACCCCGATGACAAGCCAAGCAATTGTTTCATACTTTAACATTTTCAAAACTTTTTCAACCTTCACGCAATACATGAGCGTGAGCCATGGATATAGCACTATATGTGGAATAGAATGGTAGTTGTGGAAAAGACAAAAGGAGGGAAGATAGTCTCACATCAACTAGGCGTATGAACGGGCTATGGAGATGCCCATCAATAGATATCAATGTGAGTGAGTAGGGATTGCCATGCAACGGATGCACTAGAGCTATAAGTATATGAAAGCTCAACAAAAGAAACTAAGTGGGTGTGCATCCAACTCTCTTGCTCATGAAGACCTAGGGCATTTGAGGAATCCCATCATTGGAATATACAAGCCAAGTTCTATAATGAAAAATTCCCACTAGTATATGAAAGTGACAAAATGAGAGACTCTCTATCATGAAGATCTTGGTGCTACTTTGAAGCACAAGTGTGGTAAAAGGATAGTAGCATTGTCCCTTCTCTCTTTTTCTCTCATATTTTGGGCCTTTTTTTGGCCTCTTTTTTTCATTTTTTTCGTCCGGAGTCTCATCCCGACTTGTGGGGGAATCATGGTCTCCATCATCCTTCCCTCACTTGGGACAATGCTCTAATAATGATGATCATCACACTTTTATTTTTCTTATAACTCAACAATTACAACTCGATTCTTAGAACAAAGTATGACTCTATATGAATGCCTCCCATGTGTACCGGGATATGCAATGAAACAAGAGTGACATGTATGAAAGAATTATGAACGGTGGCTTTGCCACAAATACGATGTCAACTACATGATCATGCTAGCAATATGACAATCACTACTAGGAAAAGGGCTATAGATGGGATGGGCACTGATGGCGCACCTGTCAGGTGGTGCGCCACTACTATATACTAATGGCGCACCGTTTGGCGATGCGCCATTAGTGTGGAAGACACTAATGGCGCACCAGACACACGGTGCGCCACTAGTAATAATTTTTTTTCCATTTTTCCATACATACTAATGGCGCATCCTGGCGAAGTGCGCCATTACTAGTTCTAACTAGTAATGGCGCACCAGATAGAGTGTGCGCCATTAGTATATATATATATTTTTTACTTTTTTGCAAAACTATTACTAATGGCGCACCTGCAGTTGGTGTGCCATTAGTAACCTGGGACCCCAACAAGATATTTTGGACAGCCACACCTACCCACTCACTTTCCCCACTTCATTCCCTCCACCTCCTTCTCCAAGCTTTCGGCTGCCTCCTCCTCCTCACCTCATTTGCACCATAGATTCATCAAAATTAAGTGGTGAAATTACCTTTTTTGGTAGGTAAGTAAGGGGAAAGCTATCTTCATGTTGTAGATCTACTTTTTCTCTCCCTAGCTCGCTCCAACAACGTGCACATGCACTTTTTGTGGCCTAGCTAGATCTATGTATGTTTGTGATGTTGCATATGTTTGTGGTGTTGCATATATGTTTGTGTTTGCAGGTACCGGTATTTGAAATGCGATAGTTGCCAATATTTTGCGGAATGTTGATTCATTTCGCTTGCGAGAATTTTGGCACTATGCATTCTTTTGGTCCTATTTTTAGGGAAGGTCATGCCAAATTTTTTCTTGGTTCTAAAATATCGCTTTTGCTCTACCTCGCAGCGATCATGGTCCGCATAATGACCGAAGGCATCGTGGAATAGGTTTTTGAGCTCTGCGAAGGCCGAGATGCTTCAAAAGAACGAGACGGAGATAAGATGTTCGTGGTCGAAGATGCAAGTCAAGAGCCTTATTGCGGACCCGGATTCGGGCAGGTGCGGGACCACCGCTTCTGCGTGGTTTCATGGATGGCTATCGGTGGCAAGGTGATGAAGATGACTATGAAGTCGTCCATGGGGGCTGGGCAAGAAATGTGGAAGGGCAACAAGACAACCACCGCGGCGAGGGCGGGCGAGAAGACGAAGAATCTCCAGGACATGATCACGACGGTGATGCTATACACAGTCATCATATAGAAGATTCGTACATGATGATGAGGAAGATCAAGACGAAGGGCATGATCATGAAGATGAAGATGTCGGAGCAGACGACGATGGAGGCCGGGTGCAGGACCCTCATATTCAAGAGCTGCTTCTCAAGCAGACGGATAACGCAAGAGCTGCCGCCCGAGAGATGCATGTCGACTTCGAGGGTCGACTCGCCGACTTTGAAAGAGCAAACCTAGTCGCGCTACAACACATAGACGTGGTCGATCCTTGGGTGGTAGAGCACAAAACCTTTATTGAGAAGACGTACAATGACCGAGGCCAACAGAGGACGGACGGAGATATAATCAAAGAGCACAACTCATGTTTCACGCGTTGGTTCAAGCAGAAGCTTCGCTGCACTTTACATGAGGATTCTTCCGCGGAAGAACAACTCATATTCGCCTTGTCACAGGGCGCCGAGCACAACCTGATGGCCTATGAGGCGTACGATATCAACGGCTACACATTTTACACCGAGAACAAGGACATGAAGAGCGATGGTTATCAGAACTCCGAGGTAACGATGGAATCCTACACCGGTAACGACAAGGACAGATACTACGGAAGGATCGAGGAAATCTGGGAGCTGAGCTACCGGAGAGAAGGTCCCGATGTTCCGTGTCGATGGGCCAAGAGCGCCCTAAAAGAAGACCGGTATTTCACCACCATGGTTATACCCGGCCAAATCCAAGACCGCGAGCGCAAACGTCACCGCTAAAAAATGAGCCATGGGTACTGGCTTCCCAAATGGACCAATGCTTCTTCATTACCAATTCGGCCAAAGCCCACCGTGGTTGTCGGAGAAGAGGCAAAAGGAAGATCATCGGAATGGATGGAGTAGCCAATGAGCAAGACTTCGACAAGCACGACGACCAAGATCGAACATGACGCATTTACGATGAAGTAGCAAAGACACACCACAAGAAGAAGCAGGACCACCCTACCTAAAGGACGTCTGCTCCACGTAAGAACTCCATTTGCGAAAAAGAAGGGCAAGAAGATTGTGAATAGATAGCTAGCTAAGATCGATTGTATTTAAATCGTAGTCTTCATTTCTGCACTTTTGATATCATGAATATTTTAAATTTCATGGGCACTTTTTGAATTCATGAATATTTTTTCAAATTTGTTGATATTTTTTCATATTCAATATGAAAAATTATTGAATATCCATGAGGACACTCGATCTCGATCCCTCCTCTCGATAGCTACCCCTCGCCAGATCCCTCACCGCCGAGCACCTCACAAGACCTCCCGCCTCCACCGCCGACGACGACCCCCGCACCTCCCCCGCCTCCACCGCCACGACACCCCGCACCCTCCCCAACTTTATGATTATATTTTTAAATAACAAATTTGATGATATTTTCAAATAAGAAATTTGATGATATTTTCAAAAAACAAATTTGATGATATTTTCAATTAAAAAAATTGATGATATTTTCAAAAAAAGTTGATGATATTTGATGATATCTTCGTTTCTAGTCCTCATGAAAATAACAAATTTGATAAAAAAACAAATTATTAGATGCAACAAGAAATAATGAAAAAAAGTTACTAATGGCGCACCCTAGGTGGGTGCGCCATTGTTATCCAAAAAAAAGTTACTAATGGCGCACCACAGGAGGGTGCGCCATTGCTATCAGAAAAAAAACTACTAATGGCGCACCAGAGGGTGGTGCGCCATTGCTATAGTGTCTAGCTGGATCCCCCTTCGCGATCCCCCTTCCTCTCCTCGCCAGATCCCTCTCCTCGATCCACCGCTACCGCTCCTTCCCTCGTCCCTCCCTCCACCGCGCCACCGCTGCCCCGACCCACTGCGCCGCAGCCGCCCACGCGCCCCCGCCGCCTCCCTCTCCCCTTCCTCCCCCTCGAGCCCGCGACCTCTCCGCCACCACCAAATCTCTCTCGTCGGAGCTGCCCCTTGACAGTGGCTAGCCTCGTCGGACGCGCTCCTCGACGGCGGCGCGAGCCTCCCCGCGCGGCTACTGCTCATCGACAACGGTTAGTCTCTGTCCCTCCCTCCCTCTCTCCCCCGCTCATCCCCATGCCCCCACGGGGCGGCGACCTAGGGTTAGGAGCAGGAGCTCGCCGACGCCGCCCCGTTGTGCCGCGCTGCTTCTGCGCCGCTTTTCCCACGCTCGTCTTGCGCGACGCCGCCCCACGTGCGTTGCCCACCGCCAAATCACGCGGCTGCTGCTTCTTGTTGTCACTTTTATGTTTCTTGTTGTCAGTTTGATGTTTTTCAACAGATAATAATAGGATCGCCGCTAGTAATTTCCTTCATAAAAGTCCTAAATTACTCCATCAGTCATGTGACAGAAAAATGGACTTCTCCTTGTCACTTACATCCTACATCATACATGTGCAAAGACTAGTACCAAACTAATGTACAACCAAATTGTCACAGAAGCGATCCTCTCCCCGACAAGTATGAGTAGCTCAATCTTGCCATCTCACTCTCAATTCTTGATTTCTAGCACATAGTAGCAGCAAGTTTCATCTTCATGGAGTCGCGGTGCTGGCGATGAACTTGTGGCACATTGTGGTACCCTGAAAGCACATGACTTGTGGCACATTGTGGTACCCTGAAAGCACATGAATCAGACATTCGCGAACCCTAGTAGCATCTTCAGACATTCAAGAATCGAATTTGGGTTGTTCTTCGTCATGCAGTTCATATCTCCCCGGATCGCTGCCAAGGGCCTACACTCGCTGGATCTGTCGTGGAACAAGATCGCCAACGCCTAGGGGCTTTGAATCGACGAAGCTGCGTGCTCAACCTCAGCTACAACCGAATTTCGTGCATCAGCCACGGTAAGTCGCAGATGGTTCTGCTGGTGTGGTAATTGATTTACTTGTTTGGTTTGGTAGCTGGAGCACTGTATCAGTGGTGCTAAACTGCTCTTGTTATCGGACTAGTTGGTGCGTTATGAGCCACCGTGTTGTGCTATGGCCTGCCTAAGAATTGGTTAAGTAGTAAGTTGTTTAGGCTTGGCCATTTCCACTCATTGTAGATAGATAGAGTTACACTTTTGTTACATTGTGTTATCTTTACGTAGAGTAGTAATGCTCCACTTCCACATATTTTTAGTTAGTTATCTTCCAAAGAGTATTTCAAATTGAAGCCCCGAGCATGTTCTGTCATGAAAATAGAGTTTTGTCTCTCATGTTCTGAATTTCCTCTTTTCACAAATTTTGCTTCACAATAGTATCTCTCAAGGGTCGTTGTTGATCATCTTTCAAGTTTATCTTTGTACTAGCATTTGAGCTCTTTCCATCATCTACCGTCATGTGGAACTCTTTTTACAGCTTAAAATGACCATGATTTATCGTGTCCAGTAGTTGGGTTTTTAAGTCTGTTTACAGCTCTAGTACACTTCTCTTACACTTACCGAGGACTTGTATTTCGCTTTTTAGGTCGGGCGTAAATTTGGTAGTCTCTGAGTTTTGTTAATCCTATGATCCGTCACTCTGTCGCCTTTGTAATTTGCACCTATATTATGTAACACTACTTGATGATGTTAAACTGTAACTCCCTTTCCTTAGAACTGTAATTACTGTAGCAACAAATCCATTTTCATCTATATGTATAGCACACACAAAGAAATGACTATTCTGTGTTTTTTGTGTGTGTTTTTACAATCCTCTAGTAACTGAGCTACTGTTGTGTTGTTGTTCCTATATCTGTAATTGTTTCAAATAAGACACTACCATGACTTAATGTTTACAATAGCTGTTTTCTTTGTATCCAATAGTCAGCGTATATTTTTCTTCAGAGGTAACTGGTCAAATGTTTGGTGTGTATGTCTGAACTTGAATGTTGCAATGTTGTTTTATTCAGAGGCTACTGTCAAAAACTTGAGCTATTGCCTTGCAAAGATGATGACCATCTTGCTAGTTTGCTGGGTTTTGTCTCCGACCATTGTGTCTTGATGAATTTGCAGGTACCCCGAGAGGTCCTTGAGTTTGTCGGAATGTCGACTAACTTCCGTTCCGGCAAATTCGGGTATTCCATATGTCCTATTTTCAGCAAAGGTCATGCTGAAATTTTCCGTGAATTTTAGCATGGCTTTGCTAAAAATAGGACATATGGGGTACTTATGACTAATGCATGGGCCGGTATCTTAGTACTTAGTTAAGTAGGATCAACTGCCCCGCCATTCTTGCTGCATTAAACCATAGGTGGGAATAGAGCCTAGTGATTAGGCCCAACTTAGAATTCTCCTTAGCATCGATAAACCCTAGATGATAAACTCAACATAGGTGGCAATAGAGCCAAGTGATTAGTGCCAAGTGATTAGGCCCAACCTAGGGTGCCTCGGCATTGATAAACCCTAAATGATGAAAACTTAACTTGGCTGCCCCGGATGCCTCGGTGTCGATGAGAACCTAAATGATGTACGCTTAGGCTTTTAGGGTGCCTCGGCGTTGACAAACCCTAAATGGTAAAAGCTTAGCTTTTAGGATGCCTCGGTGTAGTCGACAAACCCTAAATGATGAGACCATGATCTTGTTCCTTGACAATAACCAACTTTTTGACCAAACTGTTTTCCTATTTAGAGCGTAAACATGGCCAACAACGATGAGGCCGACGGTTCGGACGGCAAGCAATTCTCGGGAGCTGTCCCAGGAGATGGAGGAACAACCTCACCGCTATGAGGACGCCATGGAAGACACCGATCCTCGACTACACAACCCCTAGTGGCGTGGGGATGACACCACCGATGGTGCCGCCGAGGATGCCACCATCGATGATGGCGGCGCACACGATGGCAGCCAACCGAAGAAGCAAAGGAAGGACCGGCGCTCAATGCGCCTCCGCACCCTCAAGGAGGAATTTACTCAAGTGGACTCGAACGGGCATCCAACGGAGCCCAAACATATAGTCAAGGGGTACTCGCTTCAGCTCGGGTGCATTCTCCGGAGCACCGTCTCGATCAACACCGAGAACCTTAGGCATAAGGACCGAGGGAATTTGCGCAACCTCCTCTTCACGAAGCTGCACGAACGATACAAGTTCCCGCCAATTTGAAAACACAAGCCTCTCAGGGAATAAAGTGAACAGTGCCACCCTCACGAGGATGAGCACGGCCCTGTCTACTTGGGGAAGCGCGGTGAAGAGAGTGATTGATAAAGGTGATAGTTATGAGAAGATCAAGGCGAAAAATCCTTCGACCGGTGAAGATGACTACAAGGAGTTCAAGATCAAGTGCGAGAGCGCAACCTCCGAATCAAGCTGGGGGAAAGAAATGCGGAGTTGAACTTAGGGGAACACAAACTCGGTCCCGGGCGGTTACAGAGTGGCGGAGCCTATATGGGACAAGGAGGACGCGAGCGTGCCGAGCAAGGCCTACCGCCCGCTTCGAGAAATACAGCGGTGACAAGCGCATCAGGAACTTTGTCGTGGCCGGTACAAGGAGGACCCGATAACAAAGGAGCTTACCACGGATCCGAAGACCGTGGCGCTTGAGCTTGTTCTCGTAAGGAATACACCCCGCGTAATTAGCTCCATATGGTTGCACTCTAATTAATCCCCAATATTTCTAAATGGTTCACGCTCCTTCCGCAGGACACCGAAAGCAGAGCGCTGGGTCGCCTCGTAGTTCCCCTTCGACACCCCTTTAAATAGGGCGTTGAACGTAATGAAAAACAAGGATAAGCTCGAAGTTTATCGTCACCGGTCGTGGTGGCCGACAAAAGGCTTGTCCACAAAATGGTCGTCATACTATACCGCGGTGGGCGAAAGGAGAAAAAGACCAGCTCGGAAAGCCGCCGCGAGGTTGAAGCACTCAAGGCACAAGTGGCGCGGATTCCGGAGCTTGTCCATGAGCAAGTGAAACAACAATCGGGAACGAAGCTCAACGCCATGGTGCCTACGTTGATTCATGGCCGACGACGTGGATTGTGGGCGCCAATGTGGACCTCCGGTTCCCGGCTTCACGGCCAAGAACTTCAAGACAACAAGACAAAGCGGCGCCATTGGTGTCTCCGGCGGAGCCATTGGTGTCTCCGGCGGAGGCGGTATTCATGTCTCCGCGCCGCACGGCATTGAGCTTAATGCACCCGGTGTACGCCGCCGACACCTCGCCAAAGAAGCGCCCCCTCCGTCGGTTATCGCCCGCCGTTGGCGGTGCCTCGACATTAGCCGAGCTCGATGGCATCACGGTAACTAAGCTTCTCGGCCGATGACTTCATCTCCTTGTTTTGATCGGGCATCCTCGATGCCCTACATGTTTTCGCAGGGCGCCGCCAACGTTCCTTGCACTCTTCGCACTTCGTGGGCGGCGAGTTGGTCGATGTCGCCAAGGGCAGAATCGTTCAACCGGGCAACCCCATGTTCCACGGTAATCCGATGCCACCCACAGTGTATAGGGTTGAAGTGGTTCGGGTGCTGCCAGGCTGCACGAGCTGTTACCTCCGATTAGACCCGCTGGGGCCGACGAAGAAGATGAGATGACCCTCAGCGCCTGCGTAAACTAGCACCTGCTTTGGCCGAAGAGCCAGATTCATTTGGGGGCGGGGGACACCACCCCACAAACAAGACCGCCAGTCGTGCCGGCGCCAAGCCATGGCAAGAACGCCGCAACGCTACCGGACCTGCCGGACATCCCTATGGCACAGGATCCGGACGACGACGACAACGACGACGGTACATTTACCAAAGTCGATAAGTACTTTGCCGAACATGGGTACGCTGACGAGTTCCGCGGGCCTCTTTCGCAAGAACCCAACCAAGACGACCGCGATCTAACTGGTACGGCGGAGAAATCCAATTGCAATAGGCGTCATCTAGCTGCTCGCTTCGTGGAGACGCCCAGCCTCCGCCTTTCACCGAGCCTCGAGATAGCCGAGGTGCGAAATATTATCAGCCCCAACACGCTCAAGAAGGCGGTCTGTGAGCGTAACTCGGTCCCATTACAGGAGATCTAGAATAAGGGACGGAAACGAAAGACTAACAAGGGCGCCGGTGCGAGCCAGCCGGCACCTAGTTCGATCCGTGCTCAGGACGGGCCACCTTCACCTAAGGATATTTCGAGGAGGGTGCATGTGGCGGGTAGGGCGATGCTACCGCCAAATATGCTCAATGCTACAACCGATGCTATGCGGAGTCTGCACGACAGTGTTCTTTCTTTGGAGAAGCGGCGTCTCAGAGAGAATGATGTGGCATACCCGGTTTTCGTGGCCAAGGTGCCAGAGGGCAAGGGCTTTGTGGATGGTGACATCGGGGGGTACGATCGTCCTGTGGTTTGATGACTTCTTTGCTATGTTTAACCTTCATCCGCTGCACTACACCTTCGTTCGGCTGTTTTCGCTGAGTATGGAGATGCGGATCATTAGAGACAAGACCGGACATCGTGATAGTCGACCTCTTCTACATGCGTGCCAAGCACTTGAGCAAATACTGGGGACGCCAAGTTGCGAAGTTCACACCTCGAAGGCGCCATTCGCAAACCCGTATAAGGATAACTTCCTTGTGGCTTACTTTCCCGAGTAAGTCATCCCTTAACCGCCTGTAACATATGATTTCTTAGATTTTGATCATTCTTTTTTTCTAACATTCCGTGTTCTCAGGCAAAGTGACACACATTGCACACTCATCCTCTTAAGCCCGAAATATTCCATGGCCACGTATTTCGACCCGAACCGTAACTCCAAGATAGACTACACAAATGTCAAGAAAGTTCTTGATGATGTTCTCCTCGGCTACGCCAAATCTGGAGGCACCTTCACCAGGGCAGTTCGTAAGTACGGCAAACACACCTTCTCACACAATACGAAGTTCTGCTGCGTCAAGCAGCCGCTTTGGATCGGAAGGATGCCTACTACGCCCTCCATCACATGCGGCGATCGTAAGGGACCATCATCACCTTCGCTACCAGATAATCTCAAAGATTGGGCCGCGAGCTTGTCGGCAATCCAGACGCGGACCTCGACAAGAATGCTTTCAGATCCAATCGGAGTTTGCGGACATCATCCATCAAGATGTCCTTCATACCTCGGGGCAGTTCTTCCTCAGATATCAACCGTCCAACAGTGAGATAGATGGAACGCTACAAATGCAGGGTGACAACGACCGCGATTTCATGACCATCACGACAGACGGCGGCTTCATCCACGCTCGTGTCCGATGAGTCGAGTCGAAAGTAGTGATGTGTAGTTCAAACATTGATTCGCTCATGTTGTAATTAAACTTTAATGAATTTGTATGTCTCTTTGGTTTGGACAATCGTTCAACTTAGATGTAATCGATGCTATTTATTAGTAGGACCATGAATCGTGCTATTAATGTCTTGCTTTTCTTCCGATCCTTTTGTTGCATACTTACATATTGCTTATGTATTGTTTGTTGTTTGGCTTGTGCATAGAGATGCCATCGTATGTCGTGGTACAAGGATAAGGTTCCTGAGTTCACGACGACCGGGAGGAGTGTCGGAGACAGGTTCACCGCTTCAGCGGTAACAGATTACAAAGGGTACACCACTAGGGCGGAGGCGAATCTAGATACGCCCGCTATCTAGCGGAGAGAGGAGGGAGCGTTGGAGGAACCGGATGAAGACCAGTTTGATCGCGATGATGCTCATCGTGATGACCGCAACTCTCTTCTATGTGATGGTAGTTTAGATGATCGATATCGACTTGTAATGTTAAGACAAACTCGATACTCGCGCTCTTGAGACTTGTAATGTTTTATCTTTGTTTGGTCTTTTGAATTCGGAGACTAATATGATGAATTGTATTCGGAGACTAATCTTCTATTGTATTCGATGAATCTGCTGTTGCTGTGTGCTGCTGTCTATATTTTGTCCAATAATATATTTTGTAACCTGTGCAAAAATCAGAAAAGTAAAAAAAAAATTCATACTAATGGCGCATCACCTCAAGGTGCGCCATTAGTATGCCAAAGGATACTAATGGCGCATCACCACAGAGTGCGCCATTAGTATGACAAAGCACATGGTTACGTATGGCCCCCCGGGAGGCATACTAATGGCGCATGGTGTTACATAGGCAGTGCGCCATTAGTATACCAGATAATAATGGCGCACCAGTGATGCGCCATTAGTAAAAAATACTAGTGGCGTGGTACTAATGGCGCACCGGTAGTGCGCCATTAGTAGGCAAAACCGGTGCGCCATTAGTAGGCCTTTTCCTAGTAGTGAATGATGGAGCGTGTCATAATAAACGGAACGGTGGAAAGTTGCATGGCAATATATCTCGGAATGGCTATGGAAATGCCATGATAGGTAGGTATGGTGGCTGTTTTGAGGAAGATATATGGTGGGTGTCTGATACCGGCGAAAAGTGTGTGGTATTAGATAGGCTAGCAATGGTGGAAGGATGGGAAAAAGTGCGTATAATCCATGGACTCAACATTAGTCATAAAGAACTCATATACTTATTGCAAAAATCTAGAAGTTATCAAAGCAAAGTATTACACGCATGCTCCTAGGGGATAGATTGGTAGAAAAAGACCATCGTCATTCCCCGACCACCACTCATAAGGAAGACAATCAATAAATAAATCATGCTCCGAGTTCATCACATAACGGTTCACCATAATGCATGCTACGGGAATCACAAACTTCAACAAAAGTATTCTTTAAATTCACAACTACTCAACTAGCATGACTCTAATATCACCACCTTCATATCTCAAAACAATTATCAAGCATCAAACTTTTTTTAGTATTCAACGTACTCAAAAGAAAGTTTCACATATCTTGAATACCAAATATATTAATATTTAAGAAAATTACCATGCTATTAACGACTCTCAAAATAATCTAAGTGAAGCATGAGAGATCAATAGTTTCTTTAAAACAGATATACCACCATGCTCTAAAAGATCTAAGTGAAGCACTAGAGCAAAAATTATCACGCTCAAAAGATATAAGTGAAGCACTATGAGCAAAACTATCAAGCTCAAAAGATATAAGTGAAGCACATAGAGTATTCTATCAAATTCCAATTTATGTATGGCTCTCTCAAAAGGTGTGTACAGCAAGAATGATTGTGGTAAACTAACAAACAAAGATGCAAACAATACAAGACGCTCCAAGCAAAACACATATCATGTGGTGAATAAAAATATAGCTCCAAGTAAATTACCGATGGAAGTAGACGAAAGAGGGGATGCCTTCCGGGGCATCCCCAAGCGACTTTTTGGTGTCCTTGGATTATCTTGGGGGTGCCATGGGCATACCCAAGCTTAGGCTCTTGCCACTCCTTGTTCCATAATCCATCAAAAGAATTCACCCAAAACTTGAAAACTTCACAACACAAAACTCAATAGAAATCTCGTGAGTCTGCTAGAGAAAGAAAACAAAAGACTAATTTAAGGTACTGTAATTAACTCATTCTTTATTTATATTGGTGTTAAACCTACTGTATTCCAACTTCTCTATGGATTATAAAATAATTTACTAGCCATAGATTCATCAAAATAAGCAAACAACACACGAAAAACAGAATCTGTCAAAAACAGAACAGTCTGTAGTAATCTGTAACTAACGCAAACTTCTGGACCTCCAAAAAATCTACCAAAATTGGAAGACCTAGAAAATTTGTTTATTGATCAGAAGCAATTGGAATCAGTATTTTATCATGTTCTGGTGAGTTTTGATAATTCGGGCACTGAGCGCAAAGTTTCTGGAAATTACAGCAAGATCAAATAACTATCATCCAAGAAGATCTAAAAGGTCTAACTTGGCACAAACACTAATTAAAACATAAAACCACATCTAACCAGAGCTAGATTGATTATTTATTCCTAAACATAAGCAAAAGCAAAAAAACTAAAAATAAAATTGGGTTGCCTCCCAACAAGCGCTATCGTTTAAAGCCCCTAGCCAGGCATAAAAGCAAGGATAGATTTAAGTATTGCCATCTTTGGTAGGCAATCCATAAGTGGCTCTCATGATAGATTCATATGGTAATTTTATTTTCTTTCTGGGAAAGTGTTCCATGCCCTTTTTTAATGGAAATTGAAATCTAATATTCCCTTCCTTCATATCAACAATCGCACCAATCGTTCTAAGGAAAGGTCTACCAAGAATAATAGGGCAAGAAGGATTGCAATCTATATCAAGAACGATAAAATCTACGCGCACATAATTCCTATTTGCAACAATAAGAACATCATTAATTCTTCCCATAGGCTTTTTAATAGTGGAATCTGCAAGATGCAAGTTTAGAGAGCAATCATCAAAGTCACGGAAATCTAGCAAATCACACAAAGTTTTGGGGATAGTAGAGACACTAGCACCCAAATCACACAAGGCATGAAACTCATAATTTTTAATTTTAATCTTAATAGTAGGTTCCAACTCATCATAGAGTTTTCTAGGGATAGAAACTTTCAACTCAAGTTTTTCTTCATAAGATTGCGTCAAGGCATCAACAATGTGTTCGGTAAAAGCTTTGTTTTGACTATAAGCATGAGGAGAATTTAGCACGGAATGCAACAAGGAAATACAATCAATTAAAGAACAATTTTCATAATTAAATTCCTTGAGATCCAAAATAGTGGGTTTAACAACATCTAGGTTTTTATTTCTTTCAATCCCACACTTATCAATTTCATCATCAAGATCTAAAAACTCCGAATTCTTAGAACGCCTTCTAGGTAAAGGAAGATCATATTCAGTTTCATCAAGATACATATTGAAAAACAAAGATTTAATGGGGGACAAATAAATAACTTTTAGATCTTCATCTTGATTTTCATAGGAATTGGAAGAACACACTTTAATAAAGGCATCTTTGGAAGCACGCATCCTAGCGGTTCTTTATTTGCACTCATCAATGGAAATTCTCATAGCTTTGAGAGATTCATTGATATCATGCTTAGGAGGAATAGATCTAAGCTTTAAAGAATCAATTTCAAGAGAAATTCTATCAACGTTTCTAGCAAAATCATCAACTTTAAGCAATTTCTTCTCAAGCAAAGCATTAAAATTCTTTTGTGAATTCATAAACTCTTTAAAACTATTCTCAAATTCAGAGGGCATCTTATTAAAAATTCCATAAGAGTTGTTGTAGGAATTTCCATAATTATTAGAAGGATTGCTAGGATAAGGCCTAGGATTAAAATTCCCTCTATATGCGTTGTTACCAAAATTATTCCTACCAACAAAAATCACATCCATAGATTCATTATTATTCTCAATCAAAGTAGACAAAGGCATATCATTAGGATCAGAAGAAACACTCTTAGTAGCAAATAATTTCATAAGTTCATCCATCTTTCCACTCGAAACATTGATCTCTTCTATCGCATGCACTTTTTTTATTAGAAGATCTTTCGGTATGCCATTGAGAATAATTAACCATAATATTATCTAGGAGTTTAGTAGCATCTCCTAAAGTGATTTCCATAAAAGTGCCTCCCGGCCGAATCTAAAAGATTTCTAGAAGCAAAATTCAATCCGCATAAATTTTTGTATAATCATCCACAAATTCAAACCATGAGTAGGACAATTACGTATCATTAATTTCATTCTCTCCCAATCTTGTGCAACATGTTCATGATCAAGTTGCTTAAAATTCATAATATCGTTCCTAAGAGAGATGATCTTAGCGGGAGGAAAATACTTAGAGATAAAAGCATCTTTGCACTTGTTCCAAGAATCAATACTATTTTTAGGCAAAGACGAAAACCACGCTTTTAGCACGATCTCTAAGCGAAAAAGGAAATAGCTTCAACTTAACGACATCATTATCGACATCTTTTTCTTTTGCATATCACATAAATCAATGAAGCTATTCAGATGAGTAGCGGCATCTTCACTAGGAAGGCCGTAATTGATCTTTCATAACAAGATTCAACAAAGCAATATTGATTTCACAAGATTCAGTATTGGAAAGAGGAGCAATCGGAGTGCTAAGGAAATCATTATTATTGGTATTGGTGAAGTCACACAATTTGGTAGTATCTTGAGCCATCACGACAGACAAGCAAACTAACACACGAAAGCAAACAAAAGGCAAGCGAGAAAAGGCGAACGGAAAAGAGAGGAGGAGATTGGGAAAGAGAGGGCGAATAAAGCGGCAAGGGTGAAGTGGGAGAGAGGAAAACGAGAGGCAAATGACAAATAATGTAATGCGAGAGATAGGGATTGTGATGGGTACTTGGTATGTTGACTTTTACAGACTCTGACAACGGCGCCAGAAATTCTTCTTGCCACCTCTTGAGCACTGCGTTGGATTTCAAGAGGAGAGAATGATGCAGCAAAGTAGCATAAGTATTTCCCTCAGCTTTTGAGAACCAAGGTATCAATCCAAGAGGGTGGCCACGCACAAGTCCCTCAGACTGCACAAACCGATAGCTACTCGCAACCAACGCGATTAGGGGTTGTCAATCCCTTCACGGTCACTTACGAGGGTGAGATCAGATAGAGATGATAAATAATATTTTTGGTATTTTTGATATAGAGATGCAAAGTGAAAAGTAAAAAGCAAAGTAAAAACAAAGCAAGTATTAAAGTGATGGAGATTGATATGATGAAAATAGACCCGGGGCCATAGGTTTCACTAGTGGCTTCTCTCAAGAGCATAAGTATTCTACTGGGTGAACAAATTACTGTTGAGCAATTGATAGAATTGAGCATAGTTATGAGTATATCTAGGTATGATCATGTATGTAGGCATCACGCTCGAGACAAGTAAACCAAACGATTCTCGCATCTACTACTATTACTCCACTCATCGACCGCTATCCAAAGATGCATCTAGAGTATTAAGTAAAAAACAGAGTAACGCCTTAAGCAAGATGACATGATGTAGAGGGTTAAATTCATGCAATATGATAAAAAACCCATCTTGTTATCCTCGATGGCAACAATACAATACGTGCCTTGCAACCCTTTCAGTCACTGGGCAAGGACATCGCAAGATCGAACCCAAAACTAAGCACTTCTCCCATTGCAAGAACTACCAATCTAGTTGGCCAAACCAAACGGATAATTCAAAGAGACTTGCAAAGATAACTCAATCATACATAAAAGAATTCAGAGAAGATTCAAATATTATTCATAGATAAGCTGGATCATCGGTCCCAACAAACACACTGCAAAAAGAAGATTACATCGAATAGATCTCCACAAGAGAGGGGGAGAACATTGTATTGAGATCCAAAAAGAGAGAAGAAGCCATCTAGCTACTAACTATGGACCCGAAGGTCTGAGGTAAACTACTCACACTTCATCGGAGGGGCTATGATGATGTAGAAGCCCTCCGTGATGACGGCCCTCTCGTGGAGCCTGCAACAGGCCCCAAGATGGGATCTCGTGGATACGTAAAGTTGCGGTGGTGGAATTAGGTTTTGGCTCCGTATTTGATCTGTCGGGGGTAATGAGGTATATATAGGAGGAAGGAGTACGTCGGTGGAGCAACAAGGCCCACGAGGTAGGGGGCGCTACCGATGAAGTCATGTACCTAGGGTAGGGTCATAGACCTGCCCAAAGGTACCCTCCCCAAGGACACTCATGAAAGAAGCGACCTTCCAGTCGACTGGTAGGTTTCCACTGACAGCATTCAAAGACACTCAACTATGAAGACCCACTCGACCACCAGGAGTCCAAGAGCCACTCGGTGCCCAAACAAATCTGTAGTTAAATAGTCTTTATGGTCATAATGATACTTTATGTAAGGCATGCTACCAAGAACGCCTAGCCTTAACGTACCTTAAACCCTCCGCTACGTGGGCTCGCTGGGGTCTGGCGCACTCTATATAAGCCACCCTCCACGGTAGAAGGGTTCGCACCTGTAACACATACGCATACAATCCAAATGACCGCCTCGGCCCGAGACGTAGGGCTGTTACTTCTTCCGAGAAGGGCCTGAACTCGTAAATCCCTTGCGTATACAACTGCTCCATAGCTAGGACCTTGCCTCTCCATTCCTACCCCTCATTCTACTGTCAGACTTAGAACCACGACAGTTGGCGCCCACCGTGGGGCCGGTGTTCTAGCGATTTGTTGGAGAAGTTGGGATTCTTTCGATCTCCTACATCATGGTTTCGTGTGGAATTACGGTCGAGGGCCGCGAGATCCGTCTCGGTGCGCTCACGTTCATCGCCGACGACTCCGCTTGGCTTCAGGAGGCTCCACTAGACGTGGACGCGCTCCTCGTCCGCGAGGCGACGCACTTTCACGCGTGCGTCCGTGGCGTCCTCCTGCGGCAACCGTCGACCCAGTATGGGTCGGCTCCTGTGTCGTCCTCGCCTCCAGTTTCCCGTCGGAGCAAGCGTTCTGGTCGGTCGAGGCTTCAGCGGTGGGTGAGGCATGCGGTGGCCCGCCAGTCGGCCACCCCCAAGTCGGGGCGATCGACCGATTTAATCTCTTTACTACTGCTCGACCGTTCGCAGAGACTGCGTCCGAATGCGATAGCGATGACCCGGGCGGCAGAGGTTCTGATGGTTGATGGACCACGCAGTCCCCCCGGATTCACCCGTACCAACGGAGGTGACAGTGGAGCCGATCCGGAGCAAGCCCACGAAGAGTACCTGCCCGAGCCCCTCACTTCGCTTCAGAGGGAGGAGCTTCGCCGTCGGAACATGGATGCGCTTCACACCCCTATCGTTGGAGAAACCCCCGAGGCTCGTGCCTTGGAGGATGCGCGCTATTAACCTGGCCGAGCGACTCGACCGGAGAACCTTCAGCCGAGTACTCGAGGCCTAGCGACCAAGGGTTCCAGAATCGATCGACGCCGCCTCTTCCACCACCAACTCAGGTATATCAAACTCCGATCCAGAATTTAGCACCGCCACCCGTATAGCGAGTCAATTCAGCCTTCCCAAATGGAGGCGGGTAGAGGTTTGCTACAAATCGAGATCTGCTCCGGGCAGCAGGAGACCAAAACTCGGTCGTATCTCGACAAGGAACAGGATTCACGGCCGATCCGTCGCTGCGAATTCAGTCGATCGGCCCATAGTCCGAGATCGCTTCGAGGCGTGAGGAACGTGGAGGCCGGGCGTGATGATCAAGACAAGAGTCATGAGCAATATGAGCACCGATTCGATCACAATGATCGACGCCGGTGCCCACTCCTCCCCAAGGGTGGATCATACGCTCCTCGGCAGCAGGATGACAGACGCCAAAGACATGTTGGGCGAAGAGTTCCAATCGACCCTGTGGAACTGTGCTTTGATGCGAGATCTATTATCGTTCAAGGTTTGGTCGACAAGAACAGAGCTCACCGAGACGGCCATGACAGAGATGTTCCCTCCAGCAGCAGAGTTCATGTCTCAGGGCCAGAGTGTTTCAGCAGAGCCATCAGAGCCGCGGTGATTCCTCCCAACTTCAGGTTGGCGACTGGAGTCAGTAAGTTCACTGGTGAATCCAAGCCTGACACTTGGCTTGAAGATTACCGAGTGGCTGTTCAGATCGGCGGCGACAACGATGAGGTAGCCATGAAGCATTTGCCTCTTATGTTGGAGGGCTCAGCCAGAGCATGGTTGAACTGCTTAGCACCCATCAAGATTTACACTTGGGAAGATCTTGCCCGAGTGTTTGTCAGACATTTGAAGGGACTTGCAAGCGACCAGGGTTGACGGAGTTGCAGTCATGTGTATGTAAGTCGAGTGAAACTTTGAGAGATTATATCCAGAGGTGGATCACTTTGCACCACACGCTTGAGAATGTATCCGATCACCAGCAAATTGCGGCCTTCAAAGAAGGTGTCAAAAACAGAGAGTTGAGTTTGAAATTCGATCGAACCGGAGATATGACCCTGAGTCGGATGATGGAGATTGCCACCAAGTATGCAAATGGTGAAGAAGAGGATCGGCTCTGGAGTGGTAAATACAAATCGGTCGCTAATGAGGCCGCCAGAGGAAATTCCAGTCGGAGGCAGAAGCGTAAAGCCGAGCCAGCTGCTCCCGGAGAGGCCTTGGCTGTGACCCCTGGTAAGTTCAAGGGGAAACCCAAGGGTCCTTGGAACCCCAAGAAGGTGAAAGATCAGGATGGAAATGACGTGTTGGATTTTCCATGTCACATTCCCACGAAGAAAGATGAAGAGGGTAAACTCATTTACCCAAAACACACCACTCGACAGTGTCGACTCTTGATTCAACAGCTCCAAGGGAAACATCCCAAGGATAAGGATAAGGAGACAGACAAAGTTGAGGACAAAGATGACAGTGATGATGGATATCCCCAGGTCAATTCCACCCTGATGATTTTTGCTGATGTCGAAAGCAAAAGTCGATTGAAGTTTATCAATCGGGAAGTGAACATGGTCGCTCCGGCGACACCCAGCTATCTGAAATGGTCCTGCACCCCATCACATTCGACCAGTCCGATCACCCGACGCACATTGCCACCCCTGTGGAGGCAAGTTGCCAGGAGTCGACCCAGTCGTCGAAGGCACTCGACTGACCAAAGTTCTGATGGATGGTGGTAGTGGCTTGAACATATTGTACGCAGAGACGTTGAAAGGGATGGGCATTCCGATGTCCAGACTCAGCGCCAGTAGCATGAGCTTCCACGGAGTCATTCCTGGAAAGAAGGCTGAGTCACTCGACCAAATTGCTCTTGATGTAGTTTTTGGTGATTCGAAGCATTTACGGAAAGAAAAGTTGACCTTTGAGGTCGTGGATTTCAGAGCGCTTATCACGCTTATTCGGGAAGGCCAAAGATATGCACGCTTTCATGGCCCGACCATGTTATGTGTATCTTAAATCAAGATGCCTGGTCCCAAGGGCGTGATCACCGTTACGGGCAATCGGAAGAAGTCGGAAGAGTGCTTCCGTAAGGGCTCTAAGATCGCCGATGCTCGGGCTGGCGTGGTAGAGCTACAAGAGTATCGTAAAACTGCAGATCCGAGTGATTTGTTGCGAGCTAAGAAGCCCGCCACGAGTCAAGATTCGGTCGTCCGGAGAGACAAAATAGGTTCACATTCACCCGATCGATTCCAATGCCGCTCCGACCAACATCTCAATAACACTCGACTCAAAATAGGAAGAAGCGCCGTCCGGTTCCTTCCGTGAGAATCGGGACATCTTTGCATGGAAGTCACGACATGCCGGTGTTCCTGTGGGGCTGAGCACCGCCTACGAGTCGACCCAAAGGTTAATCCGGTTAAAGAATATCTTCGATGGTCCGCCGTCCATAAGAGAAAGGCCATTGGTGAAGAGGTGGCTCGTCTCTTAGCGGCAGAGTTCATCCGAGACATCTACCACTCCGAGTGGCTCGCCAATGTCGTCATGGTCCCCAAGAAGGACAAGTCATTTCGCATGTGCATCGATTTCAAGCATATCAATCGGGCCTGCCCGAAAGATGATTTCCCTCTTCCTCGCATTGACCAAATAGTCGACTCAACTGCGGGGTGTGAGAGGTTGTCTTTTTAGACGCCTATATTCGGGTACCATCAGATCCGTCAGTATGGACCCGATGAGATCAAAACAGCGTTCATCACTCCATTCGGTGCTTCGTTATGTCACCATGCCATTCGGGCCTCAAGAATGCCGGAGCCACATTCATGAGGATGATTCAGAAGTGTTTGCTCACTCAAATCAGTCGGAATGTGGAAGCATACATGGATGATATAGTGGTCAAATCACGAAAAGGTTCCGACCTATTGACTGACCTTGCTGAAACGTTTGCCAATCTCAGGAGGTATGATATCAAGCTTAACCCATCAAAGTGCGCATTTGAAGTTCCTGGTGGAAAGTTACTCAGTTTTCTTGTTTCTGAGCGAGGAATTGATGCTAACTCCGAAAAGGTTGGCACTATACTCCGAATGAAGCGCTCATGCTGCGTAACGATGTCCGTAAGCTTATCGGATGCTTGGCCGCTTTAAGTCGATTCATCTCTCGCCTCGATGAAAAGGCATTGCCTCTTTACCGACCGATGAAGAAGTCGACAAGTTCGAGTGGACTCGAAGTCGATGTAGCGTTTGCAGAGCTAAAAGCTCGCTTTCCACCCAACCGGTGCTTGCTGCTCCTATCGCTGAAAGAGCCTTTGTTGCTTTACATTGCAGCCAATCGGACAAGTCGTCAAGACTGCATTTACTACGGTCGAGCGGGAAGAAGGAAAAGCCTTCAAAGTTCAACGCCCAGTTTATTATCTTTCTGAAGTGTTGACCCCATCAAAGCAGAAATATCATCACTATCAGAAGCTTGTTTATGGGATTTATATGACCACAAAGAAGGTTGCTCATTATTTCTCTGGTCATTCCATTACAGTCGTCAGCGACGCCCCATTGTCGGAAATTCTTCATAACAGAGATGCAACTGGTCGAGTGGCTAAATGGGCGATTGAACTCCTTCCCCTTGATATCAAATTTGAGGCAAAGAAAGCTATCAAGTCCCAAGCAATAGCAGACTTCCTTCGAGTGGATCGAACAATGACTTCCGACTCAAGTTCACTCGAGTAATCGGACTATGTTTTTCGATGGTTCCAAGATGTTGAACGGTTGCAGTGCGGGGTTGTATTGGTTTCCCGAGGAGATAAGCTCAAATATGCTCTCCAGATTCACTTTGATTCTTCCAACAACGGGCGTAATATGAAGCACTCCTGTATGGGTTGCGTATGGCCATTTCACTTTCGGCGTCCGTCGCCTTATGGTCTACTGATGACTCGGATCTGGTTGTTAATCAAGTGATGAAGTAGTGGGATGTCGAAGCCCGGCTATGACAAAGTTATCGTAATGCGTGAGAAAGTTGGAGAAGAAATTCGAGGGGTTAGAGCTTCATCATATACCCGATCGAAAAATCAAGTCATGGATGATTTGGCCAAGATAGGGTCCAAGAGGGAAGCCATTCCCAGAATGTATTTTTGGAGCACATTCATGCACCATCAATGCAGGAGGATCCTTTCACGAAGAAGCCCCGCAGCAAAAGAGTGCCAATGATCCGATCAAGTTGAGGTCCCAAATTGTGGTCGACCTGATTATGGAAGTTGTGGTCATCACTCCCGACCGACAAAGGCTGCACATCGCATATATCCTAAGGAAAGAGCTCCCAGAGAATGAAGAAGAGGCTCGATAGATCGTCCATCGATCCAAGGCCTTTACAAAGTGATCAAGGGACAGTTGTACAGAGAAAGCGCGATCGAGTCGCCGTAAGTGTATCACACCGTAAGAAGGTCGATAATTCTTGAAGATATCCACTGGGGACCTGTGGCCATCATGCGTCCCTTCTCGGACCATTGTGGCTAAAGCATACCGAAAGGGATTTTATCGGCCGAAAGCAAATGAAATGGCAAAAGAAATAGTCGACAAGTGTGAAGGGTGTCAGTTCTATTCCAACATGTCACACAAGCCCGCCTCAGCTTTGAAGACCATTCCACTCGTCTGGCCCTTCGCTGTTTGGGGTTTAGACATGATTGGACCGCTAAGAACTGGCAGAAGCGGCTTCACTCATTTGCTAGTAGTAGTCGACAAGTTCACCAAGTGGATCAAAGCCAAGCCCATCAAGAACCTTGATGCATGCACTGCTATCAGTTTCATCTGAGAGTTGATATTCCGATATGGAGTTCCGAATAGCATCATCACCGACAATGGGTCAAACTTCGATAATGACAAGTTCAAAGCCTTCTGCGCCTCGTGGCAAGGTGTCGACTATGCTTCAGCTTGCTCATCCTCGCCGAATGGACAAGTCGAGCGTGCAAACGGCCTCATTCTCAAAGGGTCAAACCACGGCCGACAAGCGTGATCTCAAGCACGCAGCAGTGCTTGGGTCGACGAACTTCCATCAGTTCTCACGGGGATTGAGGACCACTCTGATCGGTCGATCGGGAGAACTCCATTCTTCCCGGTCTATGGAGTCAAGCAGTTCACGCCGAAAGTGACCTACTTCACAATGCGCCTGAGTCGAACTATACTCTGAAGAAGAAGCGGAGCAAGCCCGACGAGATGCAGTCAATCTCTTGGAAGAGGAGAGGGAGATGGCCCTGATCCGCTCGACTATTTATCAGCAAGACTTGCATCGATTCCATGCCAGAAATGTGAAGAGTCGAGCCTTCCAAGAGGGAGATTTGGTCCTCGAGTGGATCAACAGAAACCACACAAGCTCGCTCCCACTTGGGAAGGTCCCTTCATCGTCACAAGAGTTCTCCACAATGGAGCATATCATCTCTACAACGTTGATCGCCAGATCGACGAGCCTCGAGCTTGGAATGCGGAGCTGCTCCGCCCCTTTTATACTTAAATACTCACTCGGTTGAGATGTAATAAAAGTACTTTTGTAGTCTGTTTATCTAAGACAAGAATGTTATAATTTGCCCCAGTGGTTGTTATTACTTTTTTGTTATAATTTCCCCCAGTGGGTGGCTTAGCTGCGAATCCGGTTTGCCTAAGTTTGTAAAAAAAATCCTTTCCGAGTGGCGAGCCAGTCTCCCACTCGGGGGCTTAGCTGCGAATCCGCTTCGCCTAAGTATTCAAAATCCTACCGAGTGGTGAGCCAGCCTCCCACTCGGGGGCTTAGCTGCAGTCCAAGTACTCGCCTAAGTATTCAAAATCCTACCGAGTGGTGAGCCAGCCTCCCACTCGGAGGCTTAGCTGCAGTCCAAGTACTCGCCTAAGTATTCAAAATCCCACCGAGTGGTGAGCCAGCCTCCCACTCGGAGGCTTAGCTGCAGTCCAAGTACTCGCCTAAGTATTCAAAATCCTATCGAGTGGTGAACCAGCCTCCCACTCGGAGGCTTAGCTGCAGTCCAAGTACTCGCCTAAGTATTCAAAATCCTACCGAGTGGTGAGCCAGCCTCCCACTCGGAGGCTTAGCTGCAGTCCAAGTACTCGCCTAAGTATTCAAAATCCTACCGAGTGGTGAGCCAACCTCCCACTCGGGGACTGAGCTGCAGCTCAGTGCTCGCCTAAGTAATAGAAATCCTACCGATTGGAGAGCAAACATCCCACTCGGGGGCTTAGCTGCAGCCCAGTGCTCACCTAAGTATTAAAAATCCTACCGAGTGGAGAGCAAACCTCCCACTCGGGGGCTTAGCTACAGCCCAGTGCTCGCCTAAGTATTAAAAATCCCACCGAGTGGAGAGCAAACCTCCCACTCGGGGGCTTAGCTGCAGCTCAGTGCTCGCCTAAGTATTAAGAATCCTTCCGAGTGGAGAGCAAACCTCCCACTCGGGGGCTTAGCTGCAGACCAGTGCTCGCCTAAGTATTAAAAATCCCACCGAGTGGAGAGCAAACCTCCCACTCGGGGGCTTAGCTGCACTGTGCTCGCCTAAGTATTAAAAATCCTTCCGAGTGGAGAGCAAACCTCCCACTCGGGGGCTTAGCTGCAGCACAGTGCTCGCCTAAGTATCAAAAATCCTACCGAGTGGAGAGCAAACCTCCCACTCGGGGGCTTAGCTGCAGCCCAGTGCTCGCCTAAGTGATAAAAATCCTGCCGGGTGGAGAGCACACCTCCCGCTTGGAGGCTTAGCTGCAATCCGCAAGGACGACGAGGTGCAGGTCGACTACTACCTTCTCCTTCGGAGATTCGCCACAAGTACAACGTGCGGTCCATCCCAATCCGCAAGGACGACGAGGTGCAAGTCGACTGCCACCTTCTCCTTCGGAGCTTCGCCACAAGTACAACGTGCGGTCCATCCCAATCCGCAGGAATGACGAGGTCAGTCGCAGACTGTGCTCCATCTCTACTTGCAAGATAGATCAAGTACAAGTCGACTGCAATAATGAAATATATTCCGAATGAAGAGAAAAATTCTCTCGAAGGCAAATAAAACATGTTCAAGGATAGATCAAGTTCGGATAAACGTCCTACGGATCCAAAAGAGCTCAGGCATTAAGCCTGTTAAAGTTTGTCGATTCTGTAAACCACTCGGCATTCCGAGGCAAATTTAAGGTGGGACTTAGAAGTTTTTACTCCTCCGGTGGAGGACCGGAAGGTGCAACAACCGGTCGAGGTCGATTCCAATCGGCAATACGGTAGCAGCAGCGTTGAAGGTCTCCATGAAAGATCGGAAGTCGTATTTTACGGTGTTGGCAACCTTGAGGGACGCCACTTGTCCTCTTGCACTTCCTTGCAAAGTGGACACGAACCAGAGACAGAGCGACATCAAGACCACACCGGCAGAGGACTTTTTCCATTCTTGCACTCGACTTGGAATCTCATTCAATGAGTCATTATGATTCAAGGTCGCTCAAGCTGCCCGATTCGCCAGAGGGTCGAGTCGACCCGCGACACCGCAGCTTTCAGTCGAGCAAGATAATCCGCCACGCTAGCAACGCGAGACTCCAGTCGGAGCACATTCATAGCAGCTTCGTCCTTCACAGGAGAGTTGATGGGGTCCAGGCTGGTTTCCACTCGACTGGCTTCTTCTTCAAAGTTTTGACAGACTCAAAAACACAGCTCAGACTCAAAATAACAATCATGCGAGGAGCAGGTGATAGCAAGACAGTCGGGTGAAAGAGATTACCTTCAAGCATGAGAAACAGCTTCTTGGCGAGCCCTCCAAGATAAATCTCCAGGTCATTTCGCTTCCCCGCCAGTTGGCCAGCCTTGTCAGACAGAGCAATCTTGTCGTTCTTCACCGACTAACTTCCTTGTTGGTCAGCGTCAAGAGCGGCCTTCAAATTTTGGCATTTTCATCTTCAAGTTTGTCGACCGAGGCAAGTTTCTCTTCACGAGCTTTGTTTTCTCCAAAGCCGCCTCTCAGGCCTCTGCAAGGTCAAGGTCCTTCTTCTTCGTAGTCTCTTCCAGCTTTATTTGCAAAGCAACAATGAGAACAGAGTTGAAGAATGAACAGAAAAAAAGACAAATCAAAGTTCTCACCAGCCATACCTTTTGCTTCATCCTTCGCCTTCTACAAATTCTCCTGAGCAAGCTTCAAGTCGAGGTTGAGCTGGATCTGTTTGTTCTCTAAATCAGTATAGCGAGCCACAAGCTCGCA
Source organism: Aegilops bicornis (assembly GCA_021605145.1). Classification (NCBI taxonomy): domain Eukaryota; kingdom Viridiplantae; phylum Streptophyta; class Magnoliopsida; order Poales; family Poaceae; genus Aegilops; species Aegilops bicornis. Next base: position 639,760,195 of record CM038675.1, read on the forward strand.
AGATTTCTACACAGAGTCAATCAACAAAAGACTTCAAAGACAGGTCACTTCCGAGTGACTAAGGAAGAATCGTAGCATTTCTAAGACTACAGTCGAATCAAAACATTCGACAGTAGTCTCGGGGACTACACCCAGCGGGTGCACTCAGCGTGCCCCCACTGGTTTTACCAATTTGGTTCGACCAGTCGACCAAAAGAGGCAAAAAGGTTATGATTCCAAAACCTTGGCTAATTGTCAGCGGTCAGCCGTAATAAAAAAAATAGTTCTTTAGACTATAGTCGACTGCACGCAGTCCACCATAGTCTCGGGGACTACACCCAGTGGGTGCACTCAGCATGCCCCCACCGGTTTTACGGTTCCATTCGACTTGGTCCGACCAGGTCGAGTGAAGAAGTTCACGGTATAAAGACTATAGTCGATCGCACGCGATCCACCATAGTCTCGGGGACTACACCTGGGTGCACTCAGTGCCCCCACAAAAACTCAATCGACACACTCACCCAGTGGGTGTACAGATATGGAAATATTCAGAAAGAAGCGCTTGTGTAGCATATCCTAACAGAGCAAGCAACGATCGACTTACTTGGACATTGCTCGGAGGGATGAACTAGCATCATAGGCCACCGGCTGGCCTCTCGGACCGCCTTCACTTGCTCCATCATGATCCTCGTCATGGCGTATAGCCTCCTTAGCAGCACTCACTTGGTCTTCCGGGACGTGGTGTATAGCAAAGAGGGATGGTGGATCAGCAGTCGACGAAGAGGGTCGGGCACTCGCCAGCGGTACAACAAAAGACACAGAAGCCCGAGCCGGGTTGCCTCCCTCGGAAACCAGCGTCTCAGGTATCGTCACAACTGGAGCAGCCTTGCCAGCAGGCACCCTCCTGTTCTTCCTCTTCCTCAATGGCGCTTCCTCGTCATCATCGGGGAGATCAATGACATGAGGCGGAACTACAAGAAAGATTCAAAAATAAACATGGAAATCCAATCGACTAAAAGCGAAACTACAGAGATCATACCAAGGTCGGAGGTGGCGGCATCTTCCATTTCCTAATCTTCGTGCTTGGCTGAGGTCTCGGAGGTAGCAAAGACTACTGATTTCAAGAATCGGCCGATCGGTCATCAAGTCGACCAAAAGTACACTCATGTTGAATAGAGGAATACAAGATTCTCACTGGTTACCCGGAGATGGTGGGAATGACCATCCGCATTTTGGGCAGGGCCTTCGCCGGTTTTGACGACGTTGCTCGAGGTTGCTTCGCCGCTTTCTCGGCCGGGCGCAGGGAAGTTGTCCGAGGTCGCTTGCCGATCGCCTGTGGGGCGCAACAGCTTTACCGCTACCGCCGGGTCATGCGTCAACTTGGACCTTCCTTCCGAGCGGGGAGGATCGACGTCTTCCTCCTCTTCCTCCTCCTCCCCCTCTTCATTAGAGCTGTCGTCCCCCTCATCCTCCTCGCCGTTGGACTCCCATTCCTCCTGGCTTTCACCTCCGCTTCCTTCTTCTTCTTCGACTGGGTCCTGCGCCTGCTACGCCGAGTACATCTCAGTGGTGACCTAGAAGACAACAAAACAAGGCAAAAGTCAGTCGACGAATTGGCATCTAAACCGAATGAATGCAGTCGAATCACAGTCGGAGATAGGTGGTTATACCTTGTCCACGTCATAAGTCTGGTCGAGTGGTGGAATCCTCCTAGCTCCGCGAGGGTTATCTTTGTTTCCTGTGATGGCAGTCATCCACTTCTCCAGCGTGGCGTCATCAACCTCCTCTGGATGGACCCGAGTGGTTTCATCCATACCAGAGTACATCCACATCGGATGGTCTCGGTATTGGAGTGGCTGAATACGCCGTCGGAGGAAAATTTCCAGAAGATCCATGCCGGTCACCCCGTCGCGAATGAGCTGGACTACGTTGCTCCATCAACAATTTTACTTGGGCCTTCTCCTCCGGTAGCACTTTCAAGGAAGATGGTTTGTTCACTCGACTCATGGAGAAAGGAGGGAGTCCCGATCGCCCGGGCGTCGCTCGGTCTTGGCAAGAGAACTGTGTCGATCGCCACCCTCTAACCGAGTCAGGAGAGTCATAGCCGGAAAGGCGCTCTTCCCCCTCATCTGGACCCCGAGTCCCCCGCATATCTGGATTACTTGGGTCCTCTCGTCATTCGGGTTCGTTTTCTTCACCGTCTGAGAGCGACAAGTGAATATATGCTTGAAGAGGCCCCAGTGCGACCGACAGCCCAAGAACTTTTCGCATAACGACACAAAAGCGGCAAGATAGACAATGGAGTTGGGAGTGAAATGATGGAGTTGCGCTCCAAAAAAGTTCAGAAACCCCCGAAAGAAAGGATTCGGCGACAGAGAAAATCCCCGATCTACGTGAGTGGCTAGGAGGACGCACTCACCCTCTTCCGGCTGCGGCTGCCACTCCGATCCCGGGAGCCTCGCCGACCCATGGAAGATCAGTCCCTCGTTGGCCAGATCGTTGAGGTCCTTCTTGGTGATGGTCGAGCGGATCCAATCTCCTTGGACCCAACCTTGTGGCAGCTTGGACCGCGAAGAAGATCCGCCCCGACTGGGCGCTCTCCCCTTCGCCTTCGCCGCAGCCTTCTTCACCCGCTTCAAGGCTGCGGTCTTCTCCTTCACCATGGTCGCCGGTGAAGCAGGTACTGAGCTGCGGCGCTGAGCAGGCTAAGGACGCAGCAGGAAGATTTGGAGGCGGAGGGAGGGGAAGATTGAGATCACACTGTTCAAAATACCCCGTCCGATGCTTTATATGGGGCTGCTTCCGAGTGGCTGACGGGTAGGCCCAGGCAATCCTGGCCAAATCTCAAGAATAGCGCGTGCACGCCGATACGCGGGCGAAAAAGGCGGCAAGAAGATCGAGGCGTCATCGTCTTATCCCATCCGAAAGTGCCGCGTTTTCTCCACTTCATGCGCTTCCCAAAATTCAGATCTCACAAATCGCTAACCGCAGAGCAACTCGTCAGACAACAGATTTCCTCCGATCCGTCAGCCGAAATCCTCAAGTTCACAAAGTTCACTCGACAAATGTGAAGAATGGATCAAGGCGACTGAAAGAGAAGTTGACGCCATCACTAAAAGGTCATTGATCCAGAGTAAGACACACTCGCAACACGAAGAACAGGTCGAAAAGATCATCAACTCCTTCCTCACTCAAACCTCGATCCATTCGGGGGCTAATGATGAAGTCATGTACCTAGGGTAGGGTCATAGACCTGCCCAAAGGTACCCTCTCCAAGGACACTCGCGAAAGAAGCGACCTTCCAGTCGACCTGGTAGGTTTCCACTCGACAGATTCAAAGACACTCGACTATGAAGACCCACTCGACCACCAGGAGTCCAAGAGCCACTCGGTGCCCAAACGGTCTGTAGTTAAATAGTCTTTATGGTCATAATGATACTTTATGTAAGGCGTTACCAGTAACGCCTAGCCTTAACGTACCTTAAACCCTCCGCTACGTGGGCTGGGAGTCTGGCGCACTCTATATAAGCCACCCTCCACAGTAGAAGGGTTCGCACCCTGTAACACATACGCATACAATCCAATCGACCGCCTGGGGCTCAGGGCGAGGGCTGTTACTTCCTCCGAGAAGGGCCCGAACTCAGAAATCCTTTATGATACAACTACTCCATAGCTAGGACCTTGCCTCTCCATTCCTACCCCTCATTCTACTGTCAGACTTAGAACCACGACACCCCCCACCCTCGTGACCACCTCTTTTGTTCCTTGGAGTAGGGTCCAAGTCTCCTGGATCACGTTCGGTGAGAAAATCACGTTCCTGAAGGTTTCATTCCGTTTGGACTCCGTTTGATATTCTGTTTCTTCAAACACCGAAATAGGCAAAAAACAACAATTTCGGGCTGGGCCTCCGGTTAATAGGTTAGTCCCAAAAATAATATAAAAGTGGAAAATAAAGCCCAATATAGTCCAAAACAGTAGATAAAGTAGCATGGAGCAATCAAAAATTATAGATACGTTGGAGACGTATCAGACACCTCTTCTCGATCCTTTCAATTGGTATCAGAGCATTGGTCTCCATTGCTTTGGTTTAATCACCATTGGAGGATGATGGATGAGTCTACATTGGGGAGTCTTGGACATAGAGTGCCTATACTTGATGGAGAGTTCTTTCATGAGTGGAAATATGAGATGCTAGAGATTTTCAATGAATATCATTTGAGCAAGTACATTACAACCCCTTGCGCTCGCATTGTTGACCCCTTGCATCCTACCCTTGATGAGTCTATTGACATGATTCGCAATTTAGAACTATAGATCTTATCACCAAAGGATTACCTAGAAACTTGATTGCTAACTTGCCTGCTCTTGATTGTGCCTACACCATATGGAGATTTCTTGAGGAAAGATTTCCAAACTATTCCTTGCAAAATCTAGATGAAATTCTTCATAAGTTAATTGCTTTGAATAAAATGAGTACTAGTGATCCTAAATTTGATGATTGTCTATTTGAGCTTCGTGACCTCATGCGTGCCAAAGGAGTTGTTGGAATCATTAGCAATATCATCTCCGAAGCCATTAGATTTCATAAAGATGACTATTGTGATGATCATTTATCTAATGAATCACTCTCTCTAGGAATTTATCCATCATATGATGATGTTGAACATGGATACTATGATGAGGACGATGATAGTGACTTTGATCTCGATGAGTCTATGAGACACCTTGGTCTTATGGCTAATCTTCGCAGCTACATGGCTGGAGGAAAGGAATGGGTCCTTGATAGTGGATGTACCGATCACATGACCGGAGACAAGGATATGTTTCGTGAGCTTGCTGAAAACGACAACCCTCGAAAGTATGTCACCTTTGGTCATAACTCAAAGGATAAGGTGGTTGGCCTTGGTAAGGTGGACATCTCACATGATAGCTCCATACAAAATGTCATGCTCGTTGAATCTCTTGGCTATAATTTACTTTCCGTATCTAGACTTGCTGACTTTGGCTTCAATGTCATGTTTACTGAAGTAGATTGCCAAGTGTTTCATAGAGATAATCATAAAATGGTCTTTACCTAGATAATGAGAGGTGATCTATATATTGTTGATTTCACTAAAAAGGCTCAACCTAGAACTTGCTTAATTGCTAAATCCTCTAAAGACTGGTTATGGCATAGAAGGTTAGGTCATGTGGGCATGTGAAATCTTGATAAGCTTATTAAAGGTGATCATATCCTTGGAGTAAAAGATGTTATATTTGACAAGGACAGACTTTGTAGTGCTTGTCAAGGTGAAAACAAGTTGGAGGAAGCCACCCCGTGAAGAACATCATGACCACGAGAAGACCGCTCGAGCTACTTCATATGGATCTCTTTGGTCCCAATGCCTACAAAAGTCTCGGTGGAAACTCATTTGGTCTAGTTATATTTGATGATTTTTCAAGATTTACGTGGGTGTTCTTTCTTGATGATAAATGGCAGGTCCAAAAGATCTTCAAAAACTTCACTAGGAAGGCCCAAAATCAATTTTAAGTGAAGATCAAGAAGGTTCGCAGCGACAACCGAACGGGGTTCAAGAACGCAAACGTGGATACCTTTCTTTACGAAGAAAGGATTTCACACGAGTTCTCGGCCACGTACACGCCTCAACAAAATGGAGTTGTTGAGAGGAAGAACCGGACTCTTATTGAGATGGCAAGAACGATGCTTGATGAGTACAAGACTCCCAAACACTTTTGGGCGAAAGCGGTTGAGACAGCTTGTCATGCAACACATCGCTTGTATCTTCACAAGCTACTCGGGAAGATGGCATACGAGCTCCTCACCAGTAACAAACCCCAAGTTGGATACTTTCGAGTATTCGGCTCAAAGTGCTACATTCTTGATAAGCATCGTCGTTCTAAATTTGCTCCCAAATCTCAGGAAGGTTTCCTACTTGGTTATGGCTCAAACTCTCACACTTACCGTGTCTACAACAATTTCACCCGAAAGGTTGAAGAGACGGTAGATGTGAAGTTTGATGAATCTAACGGCTCGCAGGTAGAGAAATTGCCAATTGATGTAGGAGACAAAGACCCTTTGGAAGCAATCCAAGACTTGTCTATTGGCAAGATCCGTCCAACGGAGGTGAAGGAGAGTACCTCATCCGTCCAAGTGGAAGCTTCTACCTCAGGACAAGGTGAACCAAGAACTGATACGGAAGCATCCACAAGTGGGACACACCAAGACAAAGAAAACGAGGAAGTACACCAAGATGAACCTCATCAACCTCCTTCTCCACCACGACAAGAGAACGACAATGTCAACAATGAATAAGGCCAAGAAGAAGAACAAGATGATGAAGAAGATGTTCCACCCCGACCAAAACAAAAGCTCTCACGAGTTCGAGCAAGAGTTGCCAGAGACCATCTCGTCGAGCAAATCTACAATGATATCCAAACCGGGAGAATCACTCGCTCTAAATCTCGTTTGGCTAATTTTTGTGAACATTATTCATTCATCTCTAGCATTGAACCTATGAAGGTTGAAGAAGCATTGGAAGATCCGGATTGGATAAATGCCATGCATGAAGAGCTACACAACTTTGAGAGAAACCAAGTGTGGACATTGGTCGAGAAGCCCGACAACAACCACAACATCATCAGTACCAAATGGGTGTTTCGCAACAAGAAAGATGAAGATGGACAAGTAGTTCGCAACAAAGCACATCTCATCGCCCAAGGCTACACTCAAGTCGAAGGTATGGACTATGATGAGACATATGCCCCCGTTGCTAGACTTGAGTCCATCCGCATCTTACTTGCCTATGCAAATCACCATGATATTACCTTGTACCAAATGGACATTAAAAGTGCTTTTCTAAATGGTGAAATTGAGAAGGAAGTTTATGTTAAACAACCTCCGGCTTTGTTAATCCTAAGAAACCCAATCATGTTTACAAACTTCACAAAGCTCTTTATGGTCTTAAACAAGCTCCTAGAGCGTGGTATAAATGCTTGACCAAGTTCCTTATTGAAAAAGGCTTCGAAATTGGAAAAAAAATTCTACTCTTTTTACTAAAAGGGTTAATGGTGAATTATTTGTGTGCCAAATTTATGTTGATGATATAATATTTGGTTCGACTAACCCTCATTTTAGTGAGAAGTTTGGAAAGCTAATGTCGGAGAAGTTTGAGATGTCTATGATGAGTGAACTCAAATTCTTTCTTGGTTTGCAAATCAAGCAAACTAAGGAAGGTGCCTTTGTCTCTCAAACAAAGTACACCAAGGACTTATTCAAGAAGTTCAATATGCAAGAATGCAAAGGTATGAATACACCCATGCCTACTAGTGGACATCTTGATTTGACCAAAGATGGTGAACCGGTTGATCAAAAAGTTTAGCGCTCTATGATTGGTTCATTGTTATATATATGTGCCTCCCGTCCCGATATTATGCTAAGTGTGTGCATGTGTGCACGATATCAAGCGGCCCCTAAAGAATGTCATCTTAAGGCTGTGAAAAGGATAGTGAGATACTTAATACATACACCAAATTTTGGCATTTGGTATCCTAAGAGGTCTTCTTTTGATCTTGTTGGCTACTCCGATTCGGACTATGCCGGAGACAAGGTTGATAGAAAGTCCACTTCGGGTACTTGTCAATTTCTTGGTAGATCTCTTGTGTCTTGATACTCCGAGAAACAAAACTCGGTATCCTTATCCACCGCCGAAGCGGAATACATTGTCACCTTGGTTCATGTTGTGCTCAATTACTTTGGATGACCCAAACTCTTAAAGATTATGGGATATATGTGAAACATGTTCCATTGCTTTGTGACAATGAAAGTGCTATTAAGATTTCTCACAATCCCGTGCAACATTCTCAAACTAAGCATATTGAAGTTCGTCATCATTTCATTTGAGATCACATTGCTAAAGGTGATATTGATCTTAAGCATGTTCGTACCGATAAGCAATTGGCGGATATATTCACCAAACCGCTTGATGAGAAAGTATTCTGCCGGTTGAGAGGTGAATTGAACATCATTGATGCTTCAAACTTGGAGTAGGAACTCCATGTGGATACATGCAAGGCATGAGCCTTTGACTAATCCTTGATATTTCTCTTATGATGATAATCATATGTCTTGGATATATTTGCACCCTTGCATGCTATCTAACCCTTGTAGGTACTTGGATGAGTCTAATTCCATGGATTGCAACTCACTCATGTCTTGAGAAATCTCTACATCACCAAGTCTCTACAATACGGTGGTTGAAGTCAAGGAAGCATAAAACCATTCAAACATATCCTTTGACAAATTCTATATCAAGTTTCATGTTTGTCATTTTGGATACACAAGTGCTCTTCCTTGCAAAACTAACCCATGTAGGTATATGAACTCCAATTACAAGTGGTGCTCCCAACTCTTGATGAGCTACATCAACCTTGAGCAACCCACACAAGTTCAACTACATGATCAAGATCAACACCACCACCCAAGGTATGTTATTCCATCTTAGAGAAGCTTTACCCCAAGTCATGGGTCAAAGCAACTCAACAAGATGAGAATACATCAAGATACTTAAACGAAAAATGGTAACCCCATTTTGAGCTTAAACGATGAGTATGACCTATGATCAAGTGCCCTTACTTGACTCCTAAGTCAATATACTCTAACATAGGTGACTTTGTTGCCGACCAATTCTAGAAGAAGTTCTCTAGTGTTTTTCTGTGCTCTTGCATTTGTCTCATGCATATTTGTTTCCCCTTTCAAAAAAACTTCATCCAGATCTCTTTTCTTTCTGTTTTTTCTGCATTCCCTGCATCCAATTCATTGCAAATCCTTTAGTTAATTCCCTGCAAATCTTTGTGAGATCTTATTTGCCTAGTGAGCTGAGATGACAAGTGTTTTGTCTCTGTAATAAACTCAGACACACCGATTTGTCTCTTTCGGTCAAACCGAATCTCCTCGGTGCCACCGAAGACAACAACTTGGTGTGACCGATTCCAAATGCTGAGGAGACACTTTGTCATTTGCATCCTGCATATTTGTTCCAGCTCCACTCGATGGTTCTTATCCTCTATCAGCACCTTATTTTTCCCTGCTGCCTTGCTATATGACTCAAGGACCAAACCTATTTTGACTCACACTCCAGAAGACCCCTTCTTGGAAATTGGTGTCAAAGGGGGAGAGAGAACTCACATAAAAGCTTAATCATATCAAACGGGAGAAAGAGAGATAATCACTTCAAAGAGAGACCCCAGATGCTTGGTATTCAAAGAGGAGAGAAGTCACGTGTCTTTAGAGGGGAAAGACATGTTCATGTTTGTTTGTTTGTTTGTTTGTTTGCATTTGCTCTGATTTTCTGTTCCCTATCTTCTCCCAGTATCCCATATAAGATTCAGGGGGAGCAAGACATCTAAGGGAAGGAAATCTTCAAATTCTTACCTTTTGGGGACATGTCTACACTCAAGTAGAGTACCTAGTACTCAGTCTCTACATGTCATCCCAATCTTGGTACTCTTGTGGTTTGCAGTTCTTGTTCTGTTTAGTAGATGTATCTATGTTATCTAACCTTGTTTACTCAGGTTCATCTCTTCCTAAGCCAGCTCAAGACCACAAGGTAAGTATATGCATCACACTCATGTGCATGAGGATCTCTTGCTGATGTACATATTGTTTGCAAGAAGGACTCATGAGCATGAAGGTACATTTCCTATATTCACACCATTGGCTCTGATGCATATAGCCAAGATACATGTAACTCATTGCTTGCTCTGTCATGTTTATGCACTCACATGCTCTTATGTTCCATATTTACATGAATGCATACATGTAGGGGAGCCTATGCATGTTACATGTCCTTCCAAAGCTTTACCTGCCTTTCTCTATATATTTATCTAAAGCTTTGATGTATGTTGTCATCAATTGCCAAAAAGGGGGAGATTGAAAGCACAAGTGCTCCCTGGGTGATTTTGGTAATTAATGTCAACATATCTCTTGTTGGACTAATACTTCTACCTAGTATGTTTCAGATAAGTTCAACAGTGGAGTGGCATGGACAAGAGGATGTGGAACCCCTTCAAGATGCCAAGGACAAAGGATTGGCTCAAGCTCAAAGCTCAGGACTCTACACTTTCTATTTTAGTGATCCAAGATCACATTGAGTCCATAGGAAAGCCAATACTATTAAAAGGGGATGAGGTGTTGCTTAATGGCTTGCTTGCTCAAAGTGCTTAGTGATGTGCTCCAAAGCCCTCAACCACTTTCTCATATCCACATATGTCCCAAACCAAAAGTCAAACTCGGCCCCACCGATTTGATCTATTCAGTGCCACCGAGTTCTTTTGACATAGCCACTACCAAAACCCTAATCAATTCGGTCTCACCGATGGGATCTCGGTCTCACCGAGATGGGCTTGCAAACTCTCTGTTGCCTATTGCCAATAATTTCGGTCTCACCAAGATATGCAATCGGTCCCACCGAGTTTGCTTGGCCAACTCTCTGTTTTGCTTATTACTCAAATCAGTCTTACCGAGTTTGTGTAATTGGTCAAACCGAGATGAGGTTTTACCCTAACCCTAGCACATCAGTCCCACCGAGTTGATCATATCGGTCCCACTGAAATGCCTAACGGTCACATTCGAAACTAAATCGGTCCGACCGAGTTTTCTGATTCGGTCCCACCGAGTTTGGTAAATTGTGTGTAATGGTTAGATTTTGTGTGGAGGCTATATATACCCCTCCACCCTCTCTTCATTCGTGAAGAAAGCCATCAGAACATGCCTACACTTCAAGCATTGATTTTCTGAGAGAGAACCACCTACTCATGTGTTGAGACCAAGATATTCCATTCCAACCACATAAATCTTGATCTCTAGCCTTCCCCAAGTTGCTTCCCACTCAAATCATCTTTCCACCAAATCCAAATATGAGAGAGAGAGTTGAGTGTTGGGGATACTATCATTTGAAGCACAAGAGCAAGGAGTTCATCATCAACACACCATCTATTACCTTTTGGAGAGTGGTGTCTCCTAGATTGGTTAGGTGTCACTTGGGAGCCTTCACAAGATTGTGGAGTTGAACCAAGGAGTTTGTACGGGCAAGGAGATCGCCTACTTCATGAAGATCTACCCTAGTGAGGCAAGTCCTTCGTGGGCGATGGCCATGGTGGGATAGACAAGGTTGCTTCTGAAGGAAATATGCCCTACAGGCAATAATAAAGTTATTATTTATTTCCTTATACCATGATAAATGTTAATTATTCATGCTAGAATTGTATTAACCAGAAACATAATACATGTGTGAATACATAGACAAACATAGTGTCACTAGTATGCCTCTACTTGACTAGCTCGTTTATCAAAGATGGTTATGTTTCCTAGCCATGGACAAAAGAGTTGTTATTTGATTAACGGGATCACATCATTAGGAGAATGATGTGATTGACTTGACCCATTCCGTTAGCTTAGCACTTGATCGTTTAGTATGTTGCTATTGCTTTCTTCATGACTTATACATGTTCCTTGACTATGAGATTATGCAACTCCTGCCATCGGAGGAACACTTTGTGTGCTACCAAATGTCACAACGTAACTGGGTGATTATAAAGGAGCTCTACAGGTGTCTCTGAAGGTACATGTTGGGTTGGCGTATTTCGAGATTAGGATTTGTCACTCCGATTGTCGGAGAGGTATCTCTGGGCCCACTCGGTAATGCACATCACTATAAACCTTGCAAGCATTGCAACTAATTAGTTAGTTGCGGGATGATGTATTATGGAACAAGTAAAGAGACTTGCCGGTAACGAGATTGAACTACGTATTGAGATACCGACGATCGAATCTCGGGCAAGTAACATACCGATGACAAAGGGAACAACGTATGTTGTTATGCGGTTTGATCGATAAAGATCTTCGTAGAATATGTGGGAGCCAATATGAGCATCTAGGTTCCGCTATTGGTTATTGACCGGAGACATGTCTCGGTCATGTCTAATTGTTCTCGAACCCGTAGGGTCCGCACGCTTAAGGTTTCGGCGATGCTTATATTATGAGTTTATGCGTTTTGATGTACCGAAGGAGTTCGGAGTCCCGGATGAGATCGGGGACATGACGAGGAGTCTCGAAATGGTCGAGACGTAAAGATCGATATATTGGACGACTATATTCGGACTTCGTAAAGGTTCCGAGTGATTCGGGTATTTTTCGGAGTACCGGAGATTTACGGGAATTCGCCGGGAGTATATGGGCCTTATTGGGCCATACGGGAATAGAGGAGAGAGGCCGAAAGGAAGGAGGCGCGCAGCCCCCCTCTGGTCTGAATTGGACAAGGGGTGCAGCCCCCTTTTCCTTCCTCCTCTCCCCCTCTTTCCTTCTCTCCTACTCCAACAAGGAAGGGGGGGAGTCCTACTCCCGGTGGGAGGAGGACTCCTCTTGGCGCGCCCTCCGGCCTACCGCCCCTCCCCTTGCTCCTTTATATACGGGGGCAGGGGGGCACCTCTAGGCACAACAACAATTGATCCCTTGGATCTCTTAGCCGTGTGCGGTGCCCCCCTCCACCATAGTCCACCTCGATAATACTGTAGCGGTGCTTAGGCGAAGCCTTGCGACGGTAGAACATCAAGATCGTCACCACGCCGTCGTGCTGACGGAACTCTTCCCCGACACTTTGCTGGATCGGAGTCCGGGGATCGTTATCGAGCTGAACCTGTGCTAGAACTTGGAGGTGTCGTAGTTTCTGTGCTTGATCGGTCGGGCCGTGAAGACGTACGACTACATCAACCGTGTTGTTATAACGCTTCCGCTATCGGTCTACGAGGGTACGTGGACAACACTCTCCCCTCTCGTTGCTATGCATCACCATGATCTTGCGTGTGTAGGATTTTTTGAAATTACTACGTTCTAACAAAGTGGCATCGAGCCTGGTTTTATGCGTAGATGTCATATGCACGAGTAGAACACAAGTGAGTTGTGGGCGATATAAGTCATACCGCTTACCGGCATGTCATACTTTGGTTCGGGCGGTATTGTTGGATGAAGCGGCCCGGACCGACATTACGCCAGACGCTTACGCTGAGACTGGTTCTACCGACGTGCTTTGCATTACGTGTGGTGACGGGTGTCAGTTTCTCCAACTTTAGTTGAACCGAGTGTGGCTATGCCCGGTCCTTGCGAAGGTTAAAACAACACTAACTTGACGAATTATCGTTGTGGTTTTGATGCGTAGGTAAGAACGGTTCTTGCTAAGCCCGTAGCAGCCACGTAAAACTTGCAACAACAAAGTAGAGGACGTCTAACTTGTTTTTGCAGGGCATGTTGTGATGTGATATGGTCAAGACATGATGCTCAATTTTATTGTATGAGATGATCATGTTTTGTAACAGAGTTATCGGCAACTGGCAGGAGCCATATGGTTGTCGCTTTATTGTATGCAATGCAATCACCCTGTAATGCTTTACTTTATCACTAAGCGGTAGCGATAGTCGTAGAAGCATAAGATTGGCGAGACGACAACGATGCTACGATGGAGATCAAGGTGTCACCGGTGACGATGGTGATCATGACGGTGCTTCGAAGATGGAGATCACAAGCACAAGATGATGATGGCCATATCATATCACTTATATTGATTGCATGTGATGTTTATCTTTTATGCATCTTATCTTGCTTTAATTGACGGTAGCATTATAAGATGATCCCTCACTAAATTATCATAGTAAAAGTATTCTCCCTGAGTATGCACCGTTGCGAAAGTTCTTCGTCGAGACACCACGTGATGATCGGGTGTGATAGGCTCTACGTTCAAATACAACGGGTGCAAAAACAGTTGCACACGCTGAATACTCAGGTTAAACTTGACGAGCCTAGCATATAACAGATATGGCCTCGGAACACGGAGACCGAAAGGTCGAGCGTGAATCATATAGTAGATATGATCAACATATTGATGTTCACCGTTGAAACTACTCCATCTCACGTGATGATCGGACATGGTGTAGTTGATATGGATCACGTAATCACTTAGAGGATTAGAGGGATGTCTATCTAAGTAGGAGTTCTTTAGTAATATGATTAATTGAACTTAAATTTATCATGAACTTAGTCCTGGTAGTATTTTGCAAATTATGTTGTAGATCAATAGCTCGCGTTGTTGCTTTGATATGTTTATTTTGATATGTTCCTAGAGAAAAATTATGTTGAAAAATGTTAGTAGCAATGATGCGGATTGGATCCGTGATCTGAGGTTTATCCTCATTGCTGCATAGAAGAATTATGTCCTTGATGCACCGCTAGGTGACAGACCTATTGCAGGAGCAGATGCAGACGTTATGAACGTTTGGCTAGATCAATATGTTGACTACTTGATAGTTTAGTGCACCATTCTTAACGGCTTAGAATCGGGACTTCAAAGACGTTTTGAACGTCATGGACCATATGAGATGTTCCAGGAATTGAAGTTAATATTTCAAGCAAATACCCGAGTTGAGAGATATGAAGTCTCCAACAAGTTCTATAGCTAAAAGATGGAGGAGAATCGCTCAACTAGTGAGCATGTGCTCAGATTGTCTGGGTACTTCAATCGCTTGAATCAAGTGGGAGTTAATCTTCCAGATAAGATAGTGATTGACAGAATTCTCTAGTCACCATCACCAAGTTAGTAGAACTTCGTGATGAACTATAATATGCAAGGGATGACGAAAGTAATTCCCAAGCTCTTCGTGATGCTGAAATCGACAAAGGTAGAAATCAAGAAAAACATCAAGTGTTGATAGTTAACAAGACCACTAGTTTCAAGAAAAAGGGCAAAGGGAAGAAGAAGGGAAACTTCAAGAAGAACAGCAAGCAAGTTGCTGCTCAGGAGAAGAAACCCAAGTCTGGACCTAAGCCTAAAACTGAGTGCTTCTACTGCAAAGCGGACTGGTCACTTTGGAAGCGGAATCTGCCCCAAGTATTTGGCGGATAAGAAGGATGGCAAGGTGAACAAAGGTATATGTGATCTACATGTTATTGATGTATACCTTACTAATGCTCGCAGTAGCACTGGTATTTGATCTCGGTTCTGCTGCTAATATTTGCAACTCAAACAGTGGACTACGGATTGCGAAGATTGGCTAAGGACGAGGTGACGATGCACGTGGGAAATGGTTCCAAAGTCGATGTGACCGCCGTCGGCACGCTACCTCTACATCTACCTTCGGGGTTAGTTTTAGACCTAAATAATTGTTATTTGGTGCCACCGTTGAGCATGAACATTATATCTGGATCTTGTTTGATGCGAGACGGTTATTCATTTAAATCAGAGAATAATGGTTGTTCTATTTATATGAGTAATATCTTTTATGGTCATGCACCCTTGAAGAGTGGTCTATTTTTATTGAATCTCGATAGTAGTGATACACATATTCATAATGATGAAGCCAAAAGATGCAGAGTTGATAATGATAGTGCAACTTATTTGTGGCACTGCCGTTTAGGTCATATCGGTGTAAAATGCATGAAAGAAACTCCATACTGATGGACTTTTGGAACCACTTGATTATGAATCATTTGGTACTTGCGAACCGTGCCTCATGGGCAAGATGACTAAAACACCATTCTCCGGTACTATGGAAAGAGCAACTGATTTATTGGAGATCATACATACAGATGTATGTGGTCCGATGAATGTTGAGGCTCGTGGCGGATATCGTTATTTTCTCACCTTCACAGATGATTTGAGCAGATATGGGTATATCTACTTAATGAAGCATAAGTCTAAAACATTTGAAAAGTTCAAAGAATTTTAGAGTGAAGTTGAAAATCATCGTAAAAAGAAAATAAAGTTTCTATGATCTGATCGTGGAGGAGAATATTTGAGTTACGAGTTTGGTCTACATTTGAAACAATGCGGAATAGTTTCGCACCTAACGCCACCCGGAACACCACAGCGTAATGGTGTGTCCGAACGTCGTAATCGTACTTTACTAGATATGGTGCGATCTATGATGTCTCTTACAGATTTACCGCTATCATTTTGGGGTTATGCTTTAGAGACGGCCGCATTCACGTTAAATAGGGCACCATCAAAATCCGTTGAGACGACGCCTTATGAACTGTGGTTTGGCAAGAAACCAAAGTTGTCGTTTCTGAAAGTTTGGGGCTGCGAAGCTTATGTGAAAAAGCTTCAACTTGATAAGCTCGAATCCAAATCGGAGAAGTGTGTCTTCATAGGATACCCAAAGGAGACTGTTGGGTACACCTTCTATCACAGATCCGAAGGCAAGACGTTTGTCGCTAAATTCGGGAACTTTCTGGAGAAGGAGTTTCTCTCGAAAGAAGTGAGTAGGAGAAAAGTAGAGCTTGATAAGGTAATCTGTACCTTCTCCCGAATTGGAAACTAGTTCATCACTGAAATCAGTTCCAGTGATGCCTACACCAATTAGTGAGGAAGCTAATGATGATAATCATGAAACTTCAGATCAAGTTACTACCGAACCTCGAGGGTCAACCAGAGTAAGATCCGCACTGTGAGTGGTACGGTAATCCTATTCGGAAGTCATGTTACTAGACCATGATAAACCTACGAACTATGAGGAAGCGATGATGAGCCCAGATTCCGCGAAATGGCTTGAGGCCATGAAATCTGAGATGGGATCCATGTATGAGAACAAAGTGTGGACTTTGGTGGAGTTGCCCGATGATTGGCAAGCCATATTGTATAAATGGATCTTCAAGAGGAAGACATATGTTGATAGTAGTGTTACTATCTATAAAGCTCGACTTGTCGCAAAAAGGTTTTCGACTAGTTCAGGGTGTTGACTACAATGAGATTTTCTCAACTGTAGCGATGCTTAAGTCTGTTTGAATCATGTTAGCAATTGCCACGTTTTATGAATTCTGGCAAATGGATGTCAAAAATGCATTCTTTAATGGTTTTCTTAAAGAAGAGTTGTATATGATGCAACCAGAAGGTTTTGTCAATCCTAAAGGTGCTAACAAAATGTGCAAGCTCCAAATGATCCATCTATGGACTGGTGCAAGCATCTCAGAGTTGGAATATACGCTTTGATAAGTTGATCAAATCATATAGTTTTATACAGACTTGCCGTAAAGCCTGTATTTACAATAAAGTGAGTGGGAGCACTACCGCCTTTCTGATAAATATATGTGAGTAACATATTGTTGATCAAAAATGATGTAGAATTTTTCTGGAAGCATAAAGGAGTATTTGAAAGGAGTTCTTTAAAAGAAAGACCTCAGTAAAGCTACTTACATATTGAGCATCAAGATCTATTGAGATAGATCAAGAAGCTTGATAAGTTTTTTCAATAAGTACATACCTTGTCAAGATTTTGAAATACTTCAAAATGGAACAGTCACAGAAAGAGTTTTTGCATGTGTTGCAAAGGTGTGAAATTGAGTAAGACTCAAATCCCAACCACGGCAGAAAATAGAAAAGAGAATGAAAGTCATTCCCTATGCCTCAGTCATAGGTTCTATAAAGTATGCTATGCTATGTACGGACCTATTGTATACCTTTCTCTGAATTTGGCAAGGGAGTACAATAGTGATCTAGGAGTAGATCACCGGACATTGGTCAAGAATATCCTTAGTGAGGACTAAGGAAATATTTCTCGATTATGGAGATGATAAAAGAGCCCGTCATAAAGAGTTACATCGGTGCAAGTTTTCACACCGATCCAGATGACTCTAAGTCTCAATCTGGATACATATTGAAAGTGGGAGAAATTAGCTAGAGTAGCTCCGTGCAGAGCATTGTAGACATAGAATATTTTGCAAAATACATACGGCTCTGAATGTGACAGACCCGTTGATTAAGCTTCTCTCATGAGCAAAACATGATCACACCTTAGTACTCTTTGGGTGTTAATCACATAGCGATGTGAACTAGATTATTGACTCTAGTAAACCCTTTGGGTGTTGGTCACATGACGATGTGAACTATGGGTGTTAATCATATACAGATATGAATATTGGTGGAGATGTGAACTAGATTATTGACTCTAGTACAAGTGGGAGACTGAAGAAAATATGCCCTAGAGGCAATAATAAAGTTATTATTTATTTCCTTATATCATGATAATGTTGGGGAACGTAGCAGAAATTCAAAATTTTCCTACGTGTCACCAAGATCTATCTATGGAGAAACTAGCAACGAGGGAAGGAGAGTGCATCTACATACCCTTGTAGATCGCTAAGCGGAAGCGTTCAAGTGAACGGGGTTGATGGAGTCGTACTCGTCGTGATTCAAATCACCGGAGATCCTAGTGCCGAACGGACGGCACCTCCGCGTTCAACACACGTACGGCCCGGTGACGTCTCCCATGCCTTGATCCAGCAAGGAGAGAGGGAGAGGTTGAGGAAGACTCCATCCAGCAGCAACAAAACGGCGTGGTGGTGGTGGAGGAGCGTGGCAATCCTGCAGGGCTTCGCCAAGCACCAAGGGAGAGGAGGAGGAGGAGAGGCAGGGCTGCACCAAGAGGAGAGGTTCTCATGTCTGTTGGGCAGCCCAAAACCTCAAGTATATATAGGGGAAAGGGGGACTGCGCCCCCTTTAGGGTTTCCCACCCCAAGGGGTGCGGCCAGCCCTAGATGGGACTTGGGGGGCGGCCAAGAGGGGGAGGAGTGCCTCCCAAGTCAAGTGGAGGCCCTCCCCCTTAGGGTTTCCCCCCTCCCATGCGCATGGGCCTTGGGGGGGCTGGTGCCCCTGGCCCATTAAGGCTAGGGCGCCCCCCTACAGCCCATGCCATCAGTACGGACGTGGTGGAACAATTTCCGGACCTCCGGACCCCTCCGGAATCCTCCGGAACCTTCCGAAGCTTCCGTACAATACCGAAAAACCCGAACTTTTTCCTAACCCAACAACAACTTTCCATATATAAATCTTTACCTCCGGACCATTCGGAACTCCTCGTGACGTCCGGGATCTCATCCGGACTCAACAACATTCGGTAACCACATACAAACTTCCTTTATAACCCTAGCGCCATCGAACCTTAAGTGTGTAGACCCTACGGGTTCGGGAGACATGTAGACATGACCGAGACGTTCTCCGGTCAATAACCAACAGCGGATCTGGATACCCATGTTGGCTCCCACATGTTCCACGATGATCTCATCGGATGAACCACGATGTCAAGGACTCAATCGATCCCGTATACAATTCCCTTTGTCTAGCGGTATTGTACTTGCCCGAGATTCGATCGTCGGTATCCTATACCTTGTTCAATCTCGTTACCGGCAAGTCTCTTTACTCGTTCCGTAACACATCATCCCGTGATCAACCCCTTGGTCACATTGTGCACATTATGATGATGTCCTACCGAGTGGGCCCAGAGATACCTCTCCGTTACACAGAGTGACAAATCCCAGTCTCGATTCGTGCCAACCCAATGACACTTTCGGAGATACATAGTGCACCTTTATAGCCACCCGATTACGTTAGACGCTTTGGTACACCCAAAGCATTCCTACGGTATCCGGAGTTGCACAATCTCATGGTCTAAGGAAATGATACTTGACATTAGAAAAGCTTTAGCATACGAACTACGATCTTTGTGCTAGGCTTAGGATTGGGTCTTGTCCATCACATCATTCTACTAATGATGTGATCCCGTTATAAATGACATCCAATGTCCATGGTTAGGAAACCGTAACCATCTATTGATCAACAAGCTAGCCAATAGAGGCTTGCTAGGGACATGGTGTTGTCTATGTATCCACACATGTATTTGAGTTTCCTATCAATACAATTATAGCATGGATAATAAACGATTATCATGAACAAGGAAATATAATAATAACTAATTTATTATTGCCTCTAGGGCATATTTCCAACAGTCTCCCACTTGCACTAGAGTCAATAATCTAGTTCACATCGTCATGTGATTAATGATCGATAGGTCACATCGCCATGTGACCAACACCCAAAGAGTTTACTAGTGTCTACGTAAACTAGTTCACATCATCATGTGATTTAGACTCAATGAGTTACGAGGTTTGATCATGTTGTGCTTGTGAGAGAGGTTTTAGTCAACGGGTCTGAACCTTTCAGATCCGTGTGTGCTTTGCAATTCTCTATGTCATATTGTAAATGTTGCTTCCACGCTCCACTTGGATCTATTCCAAATGGTTGCTCCACTATACGTATCCGGTTTGCTACTCAGAGTCACTCGGATAGGTGTTAAAGCTTGCATCGACGTAACCCTATACGCTAGAACTCTTTATCACCTCCATAATCGAGAAACATGTCCTTATTTACTCCAAGGACAATTTTGATCATTGTCCAATGATCCATTCCTGGATCATTCTTGTACCCTCGAGTGACTCATGGCAAGGCACACTTCCTATGCGGTACACAAAGATAGCATACTATAGAGCCTATGTACGAAGCATAGGGGACGACCTTCGTCCTTTCTCTCTTTTCTGCCGTGGTCGAGCTTTTAACTCTTAATTCCATACCTTACAACTCAGGCAAGAACTCCTTCTTTGACTGATCCATCTCGAACACTTTCAAGATTATGTCAAGGTATGTGCTCATTTGAAAGTACCATTAAGCGGTTTTGATCTATCCCTATAGATCTTGATGCTCAATGTTCAAGTAGCTTAATACAGGTTTTCACTTGAAAAACACTTTTCAAATAACCCTATATGCTTTCCAGAATTCTACATCATTTCTGATCAACAATATGTCAACAACATATACTCATCAAAAATTCTATAGTGCTCCCACTCACTTCTTTGGAAATACAAGTTTCTCATAAACTTTGTATAAACCCAAAATCTTTGATCATCACATCAAAGCGCACATTCCAACTCCGAGATGCTTACTCCAGTCCTTAGAAGGATCATTGGTGCTAGCATACCTTTTAGCATCCTTAGGATCGACAAAACTTTCTGATTGCATCACATACAACCTTTCCTTACGAAAACTGGTAAGGATACTCATTTTGACGTCCATCCGCCAGATTTCATAAATGCAGCTTGTGCTAACATGATTCCGACGGACTTAAGCATCGCTACGGATGAGAAAATCTCATCGTAGTCAACTCCTTGAACTTGTGAAAAACTCTTCGCCACAAGTCGAGCTTCATAGACGGTGACATTACCGTCCACGCCCGTCTTCTTCTTAAAGATCCATTCATCTCAATGGCTTGCCGATCATCGGGCAAGTCCACCAAAGTCCATGCTTTGTTCTGATACATGGATCCTATCTCGGATTTCATGGCTTCTAAACATTTGTCGGAATTTGGTCCCACCATTGCTTCTCCATAGCTCGCAGGTTCATTGTTGTCTAGCAACATGACCTTCAATACAGGATTGCATCACTCAAGTAGTACGCATCCTTGTCACCCTACGAGGTACGTCGGTGACTTGATCCAAACTTCATGATCAAGATTATCAAGCTTCTACTTCAATTGGTGTATGTGCCACGGAATAACTTCACGTGCCCTGCTACACACTAGTTGAAGTGACGGTTCAATAACCTCATCAAGTCTCCACCATCCTCCCACTCAACTTTTCGAGACAAACTTTTCCTCGAGAAAGGACCCGATTCAAGAAACAATCCCAATTGCTTTCGGATCTGAATTAGGAGGTATACCCAACCGCTTTTGGGTGTCCTATGAAGATGCATTTTATTCGCTTTGGGTTCGAGCTTATCAACCTGAAACTTTTTCATATAAGCGTCATAGCCCCAAACCTTTAAGAAATGACAGTTTAGGTTTCTCTAAACCATAGTTCATACGGTGTCATCTCAACGGAATTACGTGGTGCCCTATTTAAAGTGAATGTGGTTGTCTCTAATGCCTAACCCATGAACGATAGTGGTAATTCGATAAGAGACATCAAGGTACGCACCATATCCAATAGGGTGCAACTATGATGTTCGGACACACCATCACACTATGGTGTTCCAAAGTGTATTAATTGTGAAACAATTTGCACAATGTCTTAATTGTGTGCCAAAACTCAGTAACTTCAGATATTCATCTCTATGATCATATCATAGATATTCTATCCTCTTGTCACGAAGATCTTAAACTTCTCTCTCAAATTACTTGAACCATTCAATAATTCAGACTTGTGTTTCATCAAGTAAATATACTCAATATCTACTCGAATCATCTCGTGAAATAAGAACTTAACGATATTCATCAAGATGCCTCAAAGACTCATTGGACTGCACACATCAAAATGTGTTACTTCCAACAAGTTGCTATCTTGTTCCATCTTCTCAAACCGAGGCTTTTAGGTCATCTTGCCCATGTGGTATGATTTGCATGTCTCAAGTGATTCAAAATCAAGTGAGTCCAAACGATCCATCCGCATGGAGTTTCTTCATGCGTATACACCAATAGACATGGTTCGCATGTCTCAAACTTTTCAAAACGTAGTGAGTCCAAAGATCCATCAACATGGAGCTTCTTCATGCTTTTATGACTTACATGGCAAAGTGCCACAATTAAGTTGTACTATCATTACTATCTTATATCTTTTGGCATGAAAATGTGTATCACTACAATCGAGATTCAATAAACCATTCTTTTAGGTGCAAGACCATTGAAGGTATTATTCAAATAAATAGAGTAACCATTATTCTCCTTAAATGAATAATCAGTATTGCGATAGACATAATCCAATCATGTCTATGCTCAACGCAAACACCAAATAATGCTTATTTAGGTTTAACATCAATCTCGATGGTAGAGGGAGCGCATGCGATGCTTGATCACATCAACCTTGGAAACACTTCCAACATATATCGTCACTCACCTTTAGCTAGTCTCCGTTTATTCCGTAGCTTTTATTTCAATTACTAACACTTAGCAACCGAACCGGTATCTAATACCAAGTTGCTACTAGGAGTGCTAGTAAAGTACACATTAACATAATGCATATCCAATATACTTCTATCGACCTTGCCAGCCTTCTCAACTACCAAGTATCTAGGGTAATTCTGCTCCGTTGGTTGTTCCCCTTATTACGTAAGCACTTAGTCTCGGGTTTGGGTTCAACCTTGGGTTTCTTCAATCGAGCAAAGAATCGATTTGCCGTTTCACGAAGTGTCCTTCTTGCCCTTGCCCTTCTTGAAACTAGTGGTTTCATCAACCATCAACAATTGATGCTCCTTCTTGATTTCTACTTTCGCGATGTCAAACAACGCGAATACCTCAAGGATCATCATCTCTATCCTTGATATGTTATAGTTCATCACGAAGCTCTAGCAGCTTGGTGGAAATGACTTTGGAGAAACATCACTATCTCATCTGGAAGATCAACTCCCACTCGGTTCAAGTGATTGTTGCACTTGGACAATCGAGCACAAGCTCAACGATTGAGCTTTTCTCCATTAGTTTGCGAGGCTAAGACAATCGTCGGAGGTCTTATACCTCTTGACGTGGGCACGAGCACGAAATCCCAATTTCAGCCTTCAAACATCTCATATGTTCCGCGACGTTTCAAAAACGTCTTCGTGCCTCAACTCTAAACCGCTTAACCGAACTATCACGTAGTTATCAAAGCGTGTATGTCCGATGTTCGTAACATCCACAAACGACGTTTGGGGTTCAGCACAATCGAGCGGTGCATTAAGGACATAAGCTTTCTACGTCCGCATAATCGCCATGTCAACTTTCAACTATATTTTCTCTAGGAACATATCTAAACATTGGAACTAAAGCGCCGAGCTCACGACATAATTTGCAAAGATCTTTTGACTATGTTCAGGATAATTAAGTTCATCTTATGAACTCCCACTCGAATAGACATCCCTCTGGTCATCTAAGTGATTACATGATCCGAGTCAACTAGGTCGTGGTCCGACCATCACGTGAGACGGACTAGTCATCATCGGTGAACATCTTCATGTTGATCGTATCTACTATACGACTCATGCTCGACCTTTCGGTCTCCGTGTTCCGAGGCCATGTCTGCACATGCTAGGCTCGTCAAGTTAACCCCAAGCGTTTTTGCTGTGTAAATATGTCTTACACCCGTTGTATGTGAACGTAAGAATCCATCACACCCGATCATCACGTGGTGCTTAGAAGCGACGAACTGTAGCAACGGTGCACAAATGGGGAGAACACTTCTTGAAATTTGTGTAAGGGATCATCTTATTTACTACCGTCGCTTTCTAAGTAAACAAGATGCATAAACATAATAAACATCACATGCAATTATATAGTAGTGACATGATATGGCCAATATCATATAGCTCCATTGATCTCCATCTTCGGGGCTCCATGATCATCATCATCACCGGCATGACACCATGATCTCCATCATCATGATCTCCATCATCGTGTTTTCATGAAGTTGTCTCGCCAACTATTACTTCTACTACTATGGCTACCGGTTAGCAATAAAGTAAAGTAATTACATGGCGTTGTTTAATGACACGCAGGTCATACAATAAATAAAGACAACTCCTATATTCTCGCCGGTTGTCATACTCATCGACATGCAAGTCGTGAATCCTATTACAAGAACATGATCAATCTCATACATCACATATCATTCATCACATTCTTCTTGGCCATATCACATCACATAGCATACCCTGCAAAAACAAGTTTGACGTCCTCTAATTGTTGTTTGCATGTTTTACGTGGCTGCTATGGGTTTCTAGCAAGAACGTTTCTTACCCACGCAAAACCACAACGTGATATGCCAATTGCTATTTACCCTTCATAAGGACCCTTTTCATCGAATCCGTTCCGACTAAAGTGGAGAGATCGGCACCCGCTAGCCACCTTATGCACCAAGTGCATGTCGATCGGTGGAACCCGCCTCACGTAAATGCGTGTAAGGTCGGTCCGGCCGCTTCATCCCACAATACCGTCGAAACAAGATTGGACTAGTAACGGTAAGCATATTGAACAAAATCAACGCCCACAACTACTTTGTGTTCTACTGCGTGCAAAGAATCTACGCAATAGACCTAGCTCATGATGCCTTTGTTGGGGAACGAAAGAAATTCAAAATTTTCCTCACGTGTCACCAAGATCTATCTATGGAGAAACTAGCAACGAGGGAAGGAGAGTGCATCTACATACCCTTGTAGATCGCTAAGCGGAAGCGTTCAAGTGAACGGGGTTGATGGAGTCGTGCTGCCGTGATTCAAATCACCAGAGATCCTAGTGTCGAACGGACGGCACCTCCGCGCTCAACACACTACGGCCCGGTGGCGTCTCCCATGCCTTGATCCAAAGCAAGGAGAGAGGGAGAGGTTGAGGAAGACTCCATCCAGCAGCAACACAAC
Source organism: Aegilops bicornis (assembly GCA_021605145.1). Taxonomy (NCBI): domain Eukaryota; kingdom Viridiplantae; phylum Streptophyta; class Magnoliopsida; order Poales; family Poaceae; genus Aegilops; species Aegilops bicornis. The sequence continues at coordinate 639,785,424 of CM038675.1, forward strand.
GGCGTGGTGGTGGTGGAGGAGCGTGGCATCCCAAGCAGGCTTCGCCAAGCACCAAGGGAGAGGAGGAGGAGGAGAGGTGGCTGCACCAAGAGGAGAGGTTCTCATGTGCATTGGGCAGCCCAAAACCTCAAGTATATATAGGGAAAGGGGGCTGCGCCCCTTTAGGGTTTCCCACCCCAAGGGGTGCGGCCAGCCCTAGATGGGACTTGGGGGCGGCCAAGAGGGGAGGAGTGCCTCCCAAGTCAAGTGGAGGCCCTCCCTTAGGGTTTCCCCTCCCATGCGCATGGGCCTTGGGGGCTGGTGCCCTGGCCCATTAAGGCTAGGGCGCCCCCTACAGCCCATGCTACTCAGACGGACGTGGTGGAACAATTTCGAACCTCCGGACCCCTCCGGAATCCTCCGGAACCTTCTGGAAGCTTCCCGGTACAATACCGAAAAAACCCGAACTTTTTTGGGAACCCGAACAACAACTTTCCATATATAAATCTTTACCTCCGGACCATTCCGGAACTCCTCGTGACGTCCGGGATCTCATCCGGGACCCCGAACAACATTCAGTAACCACATACAAACTTCCTTTATAACCCTAGCGTCATCGAACCTTATGTGTAGACCCTACGGGTTCGGGAGACATGTAGACATGACCGAGACGTTCTCCCGTCAATAACCAACAGCTGGATCTGGATACCCATGTTGGCTCCTACATGTTCCACGATGATCTCATCGGATGAACCACGATGTCAAGGACTCAATCGATCCCGTATACAATTCCCTTTGTCTAGCGGTATTGTACTTGCCCGAGATTCGATCGTCTGTATCCTATACCTTGTTCAATCTCGTTACCGGCAAGTCTCTTTACTCGTTCCGTAACACATCATCCCGTGATCAACCCCTTGGTCACATTGTGCACATTATGATGATGTCCTACCGAGTGGGCCCAGAGATACCTCTCCGTTTACACCGAGTGACAAATCCCAGTCTCGATTCGTGCCAACCCAATGACACTTTCGAGATACCAGAGTGCACCTTTATAGCCACCCGATTACGTTGTGACGCTTTGGTACACCCAAAGCATTCCTACGGTATCCGGAGTTGCACAATCTCATGGTCTAAGGAAATGATACTTGACATTAGAAAAGCTTTAGCATACTGAACTACGATCTTTGTGCTAGGCTTAGGATTGGGTCTTGTCCATCACATCATTCTACTAATGATGTGATCCCGTTATCAATGACATCCAATGTCCATGGTTAGAAACCGTAACCATCTATTGATCAACAAGCTAGCCAATAGAGGCTTGCTAGGGACATGGTGTTGTCTATGTATCCACACATGTATTTGAGTTTCCTATCAATACAATTATAGCATGGATAATAAACGATTATCATGAACAAGGAAATATAATAATAACTAATTTATTATTGCCTCTAGGGCATATTTCCAACAGTCTCCCACTTGCACTAGAGTCAATAATCTAGTTCACATCGTCATGTGATTAATGATCGATAGGTCACATCGCCATGTGACCAACACCCAAAGAGTTTACTAGTGTCTCAGAACTAGTTCACATCATCATGTGATTTAGACTCAATGAGTTACGAGGTTTGATCATGTTTTGCTTGTGAGAGGTTTTAGTCAACGGGTTTTAGTCAACGGTGCGAACCTTTCAGATCCGTGTGTGCTTTGCAATTCTCTATGTCATATTGTAAATGTTGCTTCCACGCTCCACTTGGATCTATTCCAAATGGTTGCTCCACTATACGTATCCGGTTTGCTACTCAGAGTCACTTTCGGATAGGTGTTAAAGCTTGCATCGACGTAACCCTTTACGCCGAACTCTTTATCACCTCCATAATCGAGAAACATGTCCTTATTTACTCCAAGGACAATTTTGATCGCTGTCCAATGATCCATTCTCGGATCATTCTTGTACCCTCGACCGACTCATGGCAAGGCACACTTCCTAAGCGGTACACAAAGATAGCATACTATAGAGCCTATGTACGAAGCATAGGGGACGACCTTCGTCCTTTCTCTCTTTCTGCCGTGGTCGAGCTTTTAACTCTTAATTCCATACCTTACAACTCGTGCAAGAACTCCTTCTTCGATCGATCCATCTCGAACACTTTCAAGATTATGTCAAGGTATGTGCTCATTTGAAAGTACCATTAAGCGGTTTTGATCTATCCCTATAGATCTTGATGCTCAATGTTCAAGTAGCTTAATACAGGTTTTCACTTGAAAAACACTTTTCAAATAACCCTATATGCTTTCCAGAAATTCTACATCATTTCGATCAACAATATGTCAACAACATATACTCATCAAAATTCTATAGTGCTCCCACTCACTTCTTTGGAAATACAAGTTTCTCATAAACTTTGTATAAACCCAAAATCTTTGATCATCACATCAAAGCGCACATTCCAACTCCGAGATGCTTACTCCGGTCCTTAGAAGGATCGCTGGTGCTAGCATACCTTTTAGCATCCTTAGGATCGACAAAACTTTCGATTGCATCACATACAACCTTTCCTTACTTAAAACCGGTAAGGATACTCATTTTGACATCCATCCGCCAGATTTCATAAATGCAGCTTGTGCTAACATGATTCCGACGGACTTAAGCATCGCTACGGATGAGAAAATCTCATCGTAGTCAACTCCTTGAACTTGTGAAAACTCTCCGCCACAAGTCGAGCTTCATAGACGGTGACATTACCGTCCACGTCCGTCTTCTTCTTAAAGATCCATTCCTCTCAATGGCTTGCCGATCATTGGGCAAGTCCACCAAAGTCCATGCTTTGTTCTGATACATGGATCCTATCTCGGATTTCATGGCTTCTAACCATTTGTCGGAATTTGGGCCCACCATTGCTTCTCCATAGCTCGCAGGTTCATTGTTGTCTAGCAACATGACCTTCAAGACAGGATTGCGTACCACTCTGAAGTAGTACGCATCCTTGTCACCCTACGAGGTACGTCAGTGACTTGATCCGAAACTTCATGATCAAGATATCATAAGCTTCTACTTCAATTGGTGTATGTGCCACGGAATAACTTCACGTGCCTCGCTACACACTAGTTGAAGTGACGGTTCAATAACCTCATCAAGTCTCCACCATCCTCCCACTCAACTTTTCGAGACAAACTTTTCCTCGAGAAAGGACCCGATTCAAGAAACAATCCCAATTGCTTTCGGATCTGAATTAGGAGGTATACCCAACCGTTTTGGGTGTCCTATGAAGATGCATTTTATTCGCTTTGGGTTCGAGCTTATCAACCTGAAACTTTTTCATATAAGCGTCATAGCCCCAAACCTTTAAGAAATGACAGTTTAGGTTTCTCTAAACCATAGTTCATACGATGTCATCTCAACGGAATTACGTGGTGCCCTATTTAAAGTGAATGTGGTTGTCTCTAATGCCTAACCCATGAACGATAGTGGTAATTCGATAAGAGACATCAAGGTACGCACCATATCCAATAGGGTGCAACTATGATGTTCGGACACACCATCACACTATGGTGTTCCAGGCGGTATTAATTGTGAAACAATTTGCACAATGTCTTAATTGTGTGCCAAAACTCGTAACTCAGATATTCATCTCTATGATCATATCATAGATATTCTATCCTCTTGTCACGAAGATCTTAAACTTCTCTCTCAAATTACTTGAACCATTCAATAATTCAGACTTGTGTTTCATCAAGTAAATATACTCAATATCTACTCGAATCATCTGTGAAATAAGAACTTAACGATATTCACTGCATGCCTCAGCACTCATTGGACTGCACACATCAAAATGTGTTACTTCCAACAAGTTGCTATCTTGTTCCATCTTACTGAAACCGAGCCTTTTCAGTCATCTTGCCCATGTGGTATGATTTGCATGTCTCAAGTGATTCAAAATCAAGTGAGTCCAAACGATCCATCTGCATGGAGTTTCTTCATGCGTATACACCAATAGACGTGGTTCGCATGTCTCAAACTTTTCAAAACGAGTGAGTCCAAAGATCCATCAACATGGAGCTTCTTCATGCTTTTATGACTTACATGGCGATGCCACAAGTAAGTGGTACTATCATTACTATCTTATATCTTTTGGCATGAAAATGTGTATCACTACAATCGAGATTCAATAAACCATTCTTTTAGGTGCAAGACCATTGAAGGTATTATTCAAATAAATAGAGTAACCATTATTCTCCTTAAATGAATAATCAGATTATTGCGATAGACATAATCCAATCATGTCTATGCTCAACGCATAAACACCAAATAACAGTTATTTAGGTTTAACATCAATCTCGATGGTAGAGGGAGCGTGCGATGCTTGATCACATCAACCTTGGAAACACTTCCAACATATATCGTCGACTCACCTTTAGCTAGTCTCCGCTTATTCCGTAGCTTTTATTTGAATTACTAACACTTAGCAACCGAACGGTATCTAATACCTGGTGCTACTAGGAGTGCTAGTAAAGTACACATTAACATAATGCATATCCAATATACTTCTATCGACCTTGCCACCTTCTCATCTACCAAGTATCTAGGGTAATTCTGCTCGTTGGTTGTTCCCCTTATTACGAAGCACTTAGTCTCGGGTTTGGGTTCAACCTTGGGTTTCTTCAATCGAGCAAAGAATCGATTTGCCGCTTTCACGAAGTGTCCCTTCTTGCCCTTGCCCTTCTTGAAACTAGTGGTTTCATCAACCATCAACAATTGATGCTCCTTCTTGATTTCTACTTTCGCGATGTCAAACAACGCGAATACCTCAAGGATCATCATCTCTATCCTTGATATGTTATAGTTCATCACGAAGCTCTAGCAGCTTGGTGGAAATGACTTTGGAGAAACATCACTATCTCATCTGGAAGATCAACTACTACTCGGTTCAAGTGATTGTTGCACTTCGGACAATCGAGCACAAGCTCAACGATTGAGCTTTTCTCCATTAGTTTGCGAGCTAAGACAATCGTCGGAGGTCTTATACCTCTTGACGTGGGCACGAGCCTGAAATCCCAATTTCAGCCTTGAAACATCTCATATGTTCATGACGTTTGAAAAACGTCTTCGGTGCCTCAACTCTAAACCGTTTAACCGAACTATCACGTAGTTATCAAACGCGTATGTCCGATGTTCGTAACATCCACAAACGACGTTTGGGGTTCTGCACACCGAGCGGTGCATTAAGGACATAAGCTTTCTTGTCCGCATAATCGCTCTTGTCAACTTTCAACTATATTTTCTCTAGGAACATATCTAAACAGTGGAACTAAAGCGCGAGCTCACGACATAATTTGCAAAGATCTTTTGACTATGTTCAGGATAATTAAGTTCATCTTATGAACTCCCACTCGAATAGACATCCCTCCGGTCATCTAAGTGATTACATGATCCGAGTCAACTAGGGTCGTGTCCGACCATCACGTGAGACGGACTAGTCATCATCGGTGAACATCTTCATGTTGATCGTATCTACTATCGACTCATGCTCGACCTTTCGGTCTCCGTGTTCCAAGGCCATGTACGCACATGCTAGGCTCGTCAAGTTAACCCCAAGCGCTTTTTGCTGTGTAAATCATCTTACACCCGTTGTATGTGAACGTAAGAATCCATCACACCCGATCATCACGTGGTGCTTAGAAGTTTACGAAGCTGTAGCAACGGTGCACAGTCGGGAGAACACTTATTGAAATTTGTGTAAGGGATCATCTTATTTACTACCGTCGTTTCTAAGTAAACAAGATGCATAAACATAATAAACATCACATGCAATTATATAGTAGTGACATGATATGGCCAATATCATATAGCTCCATTGATCTCCATCTTCGGGGCTCCATGATCATCATCATCACCGGCATGACACCATGATCTCCATCATCATGATCTCCATCATCGTGTTTTCATGAAGTTGTCTCGCCAACTATTACTTCTACTACTATGGCTACCGGGTTAGCAATAAAGTAAAAGTAATTACATGGCGTTGTTTAATGACACGCAGGTCATACAATAAATAAAGACAACTCCTATGGCTCCTGCCGGTTGTCATACTCATCGACATGCAAGTCGTGAATCCTATTACAAGAACATGATCAATCTCATACATCACATATCATTCATCACATTCTTCTTGGCCATATCACATCACATAGCATACCCTCGCAAAAACAAGTTTGACGTCCTCTAATTGTTGTTTGCATGTTTTACGTGGCTGCTATGGGTTTCTAGCAAGAACGCTTTCTTACCTACGCAAAACCACAACGTGATATGCCAATTGCTATTTACCCTTCATAAGGACCCTTTTCATCGAATCCGTTCGACTAAAGTGGGAGGCGGCACCGCTAGCCACCTTATGCACCAAGTGCATGTCACCGGTGGAACACATCTCACGTAAGAGTACGTGTAAGGTCGGTCCGGGCCGCTTCATCCCACAATACCGTCGAAACAAGATTGGACTAGTAACGGTAAGCATATTGAACAAAATCAACGCCCACAACTACTTTGTGTTCTACTCGTGCAAAGAATCTACATAATAGACCTAGCTCATGATGCCCTTTGTTGGGGAACGTAGCGTAAATTCAAAATTTTCCCACGTGTCACCAAGATCTATCTATGGAGAAACTAGCAACGAGGGAAGGAGAGTGCATCTACATACCCTTGTAGATCGCTAAGCGGAAGCGTTCAAGTGAACGGGGTTGATGGAGTCGTACTGCCGTCGTGATTCAAATCACCGGAGATCCTAGTGTCGAGCAGACGGCACCTCCGCGTTCAACACACACACGTGCCCGGTGGCGTCTCCCATGCCTTGATCCAGCAAGGAGAGAGGGAGAGGTTGAGGAAGACTCCATCCAGCAGCAACACAACAGCGTGGTGGTGGTGGTGGAGGAGCGTGGCAATCCCTGAGGCTTCGCCAAGCACCAAGGGAGAGGAGGAGGAGGAGAGGCGGGGCTGCACCAAGAGGAGAGGTTCTCATGTCCATTGGGCAGCCCAAAACCTCAAGTATATATAGGGGAAAGGGGCTGCGCCCCTTTAGGGTTTCCCACCCCAAGGGGTGCGGCCAGCCCTAGATGGGACTTGGGGGCGGTTAAGAGGGGAGGAGTGCCTCCCAAGTCAAGTGGAGGCCCTCCCCTTAGGGTTTCCCTCCCATGCGCATGGGCCTTGGGGGCTGGTGCCCTGGCCCATTAAGGCTAGGGCGCCCCCTACAGCCCATGCTACTGTATCGGACGTGGTGGAACAATTTCCGGACCTCCGGACCCTCCGGAATCCTCCGGAACCTTCTGAAGCTTCCTGCATACAATACCGAAAAACCCGAACTTTTTCCTAACCCGAACAACAACTTTCCATATATAAATCTTTACCTCCGGACCATTCCGGAACTCCTCGTGACGTCCGGGATCTCATCCGGGACTCGAACAACATTCGGTAACCACATACAAACTTCCTTTATAACCCTAGCGCCATCGAACCTTATGTGTAGACCCTACGGGTTCGGAGACATGTAGACATGACCGAGACGTTCTCCGGTCAATAACCAACAGCGGATCTGGATACCCATGTTGGCTCCCACATGTTCCACGATGATCTCATCGGATGAACCACGATGTCAAGGACTCAATCGATCCCGTATACAATTCCCTTTGTCTAGCGGTATTGTACTTGCCCGAGATTCGATCGTCGGTATCCTATAGCTTGTTCAATCTCGCTATCGGCAAGTCTCTTTACTCGTTCCGTAACACATCATCCCGTGATCAACCCCTTGGTCACATTGTGCACATTATGATGATGTCCTACCGAGTGGGCCCAGAGATACCTCTCCGTTTACACCGAGTGACAAATCCCGATCTCGATTCGTGCCAACCCAAGACACTTTCGGAGATACCGTAGTGCACCTTTATAGCCACCCGATTACGTTGTGACGCTTTGGTACACCCAAAGCATTCCTACGGTATCCGGAGTTGCACAATCTCATGGTCTAAGGAAATGATACTTGACATTAGAAAAGCTTTAGCATACGAACTACGATCTTTGTGCTAGGCTTAGGATTGGGTCTTGTCCATCACATCATTCTACTAATGATGTGATCCCGTTATAAATGACATCCAATGTCCATGGTTAGGAAACCGTAACCATCTATTGATCAACAAGCTAGCCAATAGAGGCTTGCTAGGGACATGGTGTTGTCTATGTATCCACACATGTATTTGAGTTTCCTATCAATACAATTATAGCATGGATAATAAACGATTATCATGAACAAGGAAATATAATAATAACTAATTTATTATTGCCTCTAGGGCATATTTCCAACAGTCTCCCACTTGCACTAGAGTCAATAATCTAGTTCACATCGTCATGTGATTAACATCGATAGGTCACATCGCCATGTGACCAACACCCAAAGAGTTTACTAGTGTACGTAGAACTAGTTCACATCATCATGTGATTTAGACTCAATGAGTTCTGAGGTTTGATCATGTTGTGCTTGTGAGAGAGGTTTTAGTCAACGGGTCTGAACCTTTCAGATCCGTGTGTGCTTTGCAATTCTCTATGTCATATTGTAAATGTTGCTTCCACGCTCCACTTGGATCTATTCCAAATGGTTGCTCCACTATACGTATCCGGTTTGCTACTCGAGTCACTTTCGGATAGGTGTTAAAGCTTGCATCGACGTAACCCTTTACGCCGAACTCTTTATCACCTCCATAATCGAGAAACATGTCCTTATTTACTCCAAGGACAATTTTGATCATTGTCCAATGATCCATTCTGGATCATTCTTGTACCTCGACCGACTCATGGCAAGGCACACTTCCTGCGGTACACAAAGATAGCATACTATAGAGCCTATGTACGAAGCATAGGGGACGACCTTCGCCCTTTCTCTCTTTCTGCCGTGGTCGAGCTTTTAACTCTTAATTCCATACCTTACAACTCAGGCAAGAACTCCTTCTTCGATCGATCCATCTCGAACACTTTCAAGATTATGTCAAGGTATGTGCTCATTTGAAAGTACCATTAAGCGGTTTTGATCTATCCCTATAGATCTTGATGCTCAATGTTCAAGTAGCTTAATACAGGTTTTCACTTGAAAAACACTTTTCAAATAACCCTATATGCTTTCCAGAATTCTACATCATTTACGATCAACAATATGTCAACAACATATACTCATCAAAAATTCTATAGTGCTCCCACTCACTTCTTTGGAAATACAAGTTTCTCATAAACTTTGTATAAACCCAAAATCTTTGATCATCACATCAAAGCGCACATTCCAACTCCGAGATGCTTACTCCAGTCCTTAGAAGGATCGCTGGTGCTAGCATACCTTTTAGCATCCTTAGGATCGACAAAACTTTCTCGATTGCATCACATACAACCTTTCCTTACGAAAACCGGTAAGGATACTCATTTTGACATCCATCTCGCCAGATTTCATAAATGCAGCTTGTGCTAACATGATTCCGACGGACTTAAGCATCGCTACGGATGAGAAAATCTCATCGTAGTCAACTCCTTGAACTTGTGAAAAACTCTTCGCCACAAGTCGAGCTTCATAGACGGTGACATTACCGTCCCACGTCCCGTCTTCTTCTTAAAGATCCATTCATCTCAATGGCTTGCCGATCATCGGGCAAGTCCACCAAAGTCCATGCTTTGTTCTGATACATGGATCCTATCTCGGATTTCATGGCTTCTAACCATTTGTCGGAATTTGGGCCCACCATTGCTTCTCCATAGCTCGCAGGTTCATTGTTGTCTAGCAACATGACCTTCAAGATGTGATTATGCATCACTCAAGTAGTACGCATCCTTGTCACCCCACGAGGTACGTCGCTGACTTGATCCAAACTTCATGATCAAGATCATAAGCTTCTACTTCAATTGGTGTATGTGCCACGGAATAACTTCCCGTGCCCTCGCTACACACTAGTTGAAGTGACGGTTCAATAACCTCATCAAGTCTCCACCATCCTCCCACTCAACTTTTCGAGACAAACTTTTCCTCGAGAAAGGACCCGATTCAAGAAACAATCCCAATTGCTTTCGGATCTGAATTAGGAGGTATACCCAACCGTTTTGGGTGTCCTATGAAGATGCATTTTATTCGCTTTGGGTTCGAGCTTATCAACACGAAACTTTTTCATATAAGCGTCATAGCCCCAAACCTTTAAGAAATGACAGCTTAGGTTTCTCTAAACCATAGTTCATACGGTGTCATCTCAACGGAATTACGTGGTGCCCTATTTAAAGTGAATGTGGTTGTCTCTAATGCCTAACCCATGAACGATAGTGGTAATTCGATAAGAGACATCAAGGTACGCACCATATCCAATAGGGTGCAACTATGATGTTCGGACACACCATCACACTATGGTGTTCCAAGTATTAATTGTGAAAAAATTTGCACAATGTCTTAATTGTGTGCCAAAACTCGTAACTCAGATATTCATCTCTATGATCATATCATAGATATTCTATTCTCTTGTCACGAAGATCTTAAACTTCTCTCTCAAATTACTTGAACCATTCAATAATTCAGACTTGTGTTTCATCAAGTAAATATACTCAATATCTACTCGAATCATCTGTGAAATAAGAACTTAACGATATTCATCAGCATGCCTCAAAGACTCATTGACCGCACACATCAAAATATGTTACTTCCAACAAGTTGCTATCTTGTTCCATCTTATCAAACCGAGGCTTTTCGGTCATCTTGCCCATGTGGTATGATTTGCATGTCTCAAGTGATTCAAAATCAAGTGAGTCCAAACGATCCATCTGCATGGAGTTTCTTCATGCGTATACACCAATAGACATGGTTCAGCATGTCTCAAACTTTTCAAAAACGAGTGAGTCCAAAGATCCATCAACATGGAGCTTCTTCATGCTTTTATGACTTACATGGCAAAGGCCACAAGTAAGTGGTACTATCATTACTATCTTATATCTTTTGGCATGAAAATGTGTATCACTACAATCGAGATTCAATAAACCATTCTTTTAGGTGCAAGACCATTGAAGGTATTATTCAAATAAATAGAGTAACCATTATTCTCCTTAAATGAATAATCAGTATTGCGATAGACATAATCCAATCATGTCTATGCTCAACGCATAAACACCAAATAACAATTATTTAGGTTTAACATCAATCTCGATGGTAGAGGGAGCGTATGATGCTTGATCACATCAACCTTGGAAACACTTCCAACATATATCGTCACTCACCTTTAGCTAGTCTCCGCTTATTCCGTAGCTTTTATTTCGAGTTACTAACACTTAGCAACCGAAGGTATCTAATACCCTCGGTGCTACTAGGAGTGCTAGTAAAGTACACATTAACATAATGCATATCCAATATACTTCTATCGACCTTGCCAGCCTTCTCATCTACCAAGTATCTAGGGTAATTACGCTCCAGTGGCTGTTCCCCTTATTACGAAGCACTTAGTCTCGGGTTTGGGTTCAACCTTGGGTTTCTTCCTTTGGAGCAAAGAATCGATTTGCCGTTTCACGAAGTGTCCCTTCTTGCCCTTGCCCTTCTTGAAACTAGTGGTTTCATCAACCATCAACAATTGATGCTCCTTCTTGATTTCTACTTTCGCGATGTCAAACAACGCGAATACCTCAAGGATCATCATCTCTATCCTTGATATGTTATAGTTCATCACGAAGCTCTAGCAGCTTGGTGGAAATGACTTTGGAGAAACATCACTATCTCATCTGGAAGATCAACTCTCACTTGGTTCAAGTGATTGTTGCACTTCAGACAATCTGAGCACAAGCTCAACGATTGAGCTTTTCTCCCTTAGTTTGCAGGCTAAGACAATCGCTTGAGGTCTTATACCTCTTGACGTGGGCACGAGCCCGAAATCCCAATTTCAGCCTTGAAACATCTCATATGTTTCGCGATGTTCAAAAACGTCTTGATTGCCTCAACTCTAAACCGCTTAACGAACTATCACGTAGTTATCAAAACGTGTATGTCCGATGTTCAGAACATCCACAAACGACGTTTGGGGTTCAAAGACACCTGTGGCGGTGCATTAAGGACATAAGCTTTCTCGTCCGCATAATCGCCATCATCAACTTTCAACTATATTTTCTCTAGGAACATATCTAAACAGTGGAACTAAAGCGCGAGCTCACGACATAATTTGCAAAGATCTTTTGACTATGTTCAGGATAATTAAGTTCATCTTATGAACTCCCACTCAGATAGACATCCCTCTGGTCATCTAAGTGATTACATGATCCGAGTCAACTAGGTCGTGTCCGACCATCACGTGAGACGGACTAGTCATCATCGGTGAACATCTTCATGTTGATCGTATCTACTATACGACTCATGCTCGACCTTTCGGTCTCCGTGTTCCGAGGCCATGTCTGCACATGCTAGGCTCGTCAAGTTAACCCCAAGCCGCTTTTTTGTGTAAATATGTCTTACACCCGTTGTATGTGAACGTAAGAATCCATCACACCCGATCATCACGTGGTGCTTAGAAGTTTACTTAACCGTAGCAACGGTGCAATACCGTGGGAGAACACTTCTTGAAATTTGTGTAAGGGATCATCTTATTTACTACCGTCGTTTCTAAGTAAACAAGATGCATAAACATAATAAACATCACATGCAATTATATAGTAGTGACATGATATGGCCAATATCATATAGCTCCATTGATCTCCATCTTCGGGGCTCCATGATCATCATCATCACCGGCATGACACCATGATCTCCATTCATCATGATCTCCATCATCGTGTTTTCATGAAGTTGTCTCGCCAACTATTACTTCTACTACTATGGCTACCGGTTAGCAATAAAGTAAAGTAATTACATGGCGTTGTTTAATGACACGCAGTCATACAATAAATAAAGACAACTCCTATATTCTCGCCGGTTGTCATACTCATCGACATGCAAGTCGTGAATCCTATTACAAGAACATGATCAATCTCATACATCACATATCATTCATCACATTCTTCTTGGCTATATCATATCACTCAGCATACTTCGCTAAAACAAGTTCGACGTCCTCTAATTGTTGTTTGCATGTTTTACGTGGCTGCTATGGGTTTCTAGCAAGAACGCTTTCTTACCTACGCAAAAACCACAACGTGATATGCCAATTGCTATTTACCCTTCATAAGGACCCTTTTCATCGAATCCGTTCCGACTAAAGTGGGAGAGCGGCACCCGCTTAGCCACCTTATGCACCAAGTGCATGTCGATCGGTGGAACCTCGCCTCAATGAAGAGTACGTAAGGTCGGTCCGGCCGCTTCATCCCACAATACCGTCAAACAAGATTGGACTAGTAACGGTAAGCATATTGAACAAAATCAACGCCCACAACTACTTTGTGTTCTACTCGTGCAAAGAATCTACGCAATAGACCTAGCTCATGATGCCTTTGTTGGGGAACGTGGCGAAATTCAAAATTTTCCTACGTGTCACCAAGATCTATCTATGGAGAAACTAGCAACGAGGGAAGGAGAGTGCATCTACATACCCTTGTAGATCGCTAAGCGGAAGCGTTCAAGTGAACGGGGTTGATGGAGTCGTACTGTCCGTGATTCAAATCACCGGAGATCCTAGTGTCGAGCAGACGGCACCTCCGCTCAACACACGTGACGGCCGGTGGCGTCTCCCATGCCTTGATCCAGCAAGGAGAGAGGGAGAGGTTGAGGAAGACTCCATCCAGCAGCAACACAACGGCGTGGTGGTGGTGGAGGAGCGTGGCAATCCCGGCAGGCTTCGCCAAGCACCAAGGGAGAGGAGGAGGAGGAGGCGGGTGGCTGCACCAAGAGGAGAGGTTCTCATGTGCATTGGGCAGCCCAAAACCTCAAGTATATATAGGGGAAAGGGGCTGCGCCCCTTTAGGGTTTCCACCCCAAGGTGCGGCCAGCCCTAGATGGGACTTGGGGCGGCCAAGAGGGGGAGGAGTGCCTCCCAAGTCAAGTGGAGGCCCTCACGCCAGGGTTTCCCCCTCCCATGCGCATGGGCCTTGGGGGCTGGTGCCTGGCCCATTAAGGCTAGGGCGCCCTCACAGCCCATGCTATCAGACGGACGTGGTGGAACAATTTCCGGACCTCAGGACCTTCCGGAATCCTCCGGAACCTTCGAAGCTTCATTGCATAATACCGAAAAAACCCGAACTTTTCCTAACCCGAACAACAACTTTCCATATATAAATCTTTACCTCCGGACCATTCGGAACTCCTCGTGACGTCCGGGATCTCATCCGGACTCAACAACATTCGCAACCACATACAAACTTCCTTTATAACCCTAAGCGTCATCGAACCTTAAGTGTGTAGACCCTACGGGTTCGGGAGACATGTAGACATGGCCAAGGGCGTTCTCCGGTCAATAACCAACAGCGGGATCTGGATACCCATGTTGGCTCCTACATGTTCCATGATGATCTCATCGGATGAACCACGATGTCAAGGACTCAATCGATCTCAGATACAATTCCCTTTGTCTAGCGGTATTGATACTTGCGAGATTCGATCGTCGGTATCCTATACCTTGTTCAATCTAGATTCGGGCAGTCTCTTTACTGCCGTAACACATCATCCCGTGATCAACCCCTTGGTCACATTGTGCACATTATGATGATGTCCTATCGAAAGTGGGCTCAGATACCTCTCCGTTTACCGAGTGACAAATCCAGTCTCGATTAGGCCAACCCAATAGACACTTTCGGAGATACCTGTAGTGCACCTTTATAGCCACCCGATTCGTTGTGACGTTTGGTACACCCAAAGCATTCCTACGGTGTCCGGAGTTGCACAATCTCATGGTCTAAGGAAATGATACTTGACATTAGAAAAGCTTTAGCATACGAACTACGATCTTTGTGCTAGGCTTAGGATTGGGTCTTGTCCATCACATCATTCTACTAATGATGTGATCCCGTTATAAATGACATCCAATGTCCATGGTTAGAAACCGTAACCATCTATTGATCAACAAGCTAGCCAATAGAGGCTTGCTAGGGACATGGTGTTGTCTATGTATCCACACATGTATTTGAGTTTCCTATCAATACAATTATAGCATGGATAATAAACGATTATCATGAACAAGGAAATATAATAATAACTAATTTATTATTGCCTCTAGGGCATATTTCCAACAGATAAATGTTTATTATTCATGCTAGAATTGTATTAACCGAAAACATAATACATGTGTGAATACATAGACAAACATAGTGTCACTAGTATGCCTCTACTTGACTAGCTCGTTTATCAAAGATGGTTATGTTTCCTAGCCATGGACAAATGAGTTGTTATTTGATTAACGGGATCACATCATTAGGAGAATGATGTGATTGACTTGACCCATTCCGTTAGCTTAGCACTTGATCGCTTAGTATGTTGCTATTGCTTTCTTCATGACTTATACATGTTCCTCGACTATGAGATTATGCAACTTCCGTTTACGAAGGAACACTTTGTGTGCTACCAAACGTCACAACGTGAATCGGGTGATTATAAAGGAGCTCTACAGTGTCTCCGAAGGTACATGTTGGGTTGGCGATTTTTGAGATTAGGATTTGTCACTCCGATTGTCGGAGAGGTATGTCCGGGCCCACTCGTAATGCACATCACTATAAACCTTGCAAGCATTGCAACTAATTAGTTAGTCATGGGATGATGTATTACGTAGGCGAGTAAAGAGACTTGCCGATAACTAGATTGAAATAGGTATTGAGATACCGACGATCGAATCTCGCAAGTAACATACCGATGACAAAGGGAACAACGTATGTTGTCATGCGGTTTGACCGATAAAGATCTTCGTAGAATATGTGGGAGCCAATATGAGCATCCGTGTTCCGCTTATTGGTTATTGACCGGAGACATGTCTCGGTCATGTCTACATTGTTCTCGAACCCGTAGGATCCGCACGCTTAAGGTTTCGGCGATGCTTATATTATGAGTTTATGAGTTTTGATGTACCTAGGGAGTTCGGAGTCCGGATGAGATCGGGACATGACGAGGAGTCTCGAAATGGTCGAGACGTAAAGATCGATATATTTGACGACTATATTCGGACTTGGAAAGGTTCAGAGTGATTCGGTATTTTTCAGAGTACCGAGAGTTACGAGAATTCACCGGGAGTATATGGGCCTTATTGGGCCATACAGAATAGAGGAGAGAGGCCGAAGAAAGGAAGGATGCGCAGCCCCTCTCTGGGTCCGAATTGGACAAGGTGTGCAGCCCCCTTTTCCTTCCTCCTCTCCCCTCTTTCCTTCTCTCCTACTCCAACAAGGAAGGGAGAGTCCTACTCCGGTGGGAGGAGGACTCCTCTGGCGCCCTCTGGCCGGCCCCCTCCCCCCTTGCTCCTTTATATACGGGGGCAGGGGGCACCTCTAGGCACAACAACAATTGATCCCTTGGATCTCTTAGCCATGTGCGGTGCCCCCATCCACCATAGTCCACCGCGATAATACTGTAGCGGTGCTTAGGCGAAGCCCTGCGACGGTAGAACATCAAGATCTTCACCACGCCGTCATGCTGACGGAACTCTTCCCCGACACTTTCTTTGGATCGGAGTCCGGGATCGCCATCGCTGAACGTGTGCTAGAACTTCGGAGGTGCCGTAGTTTGATTGCTTGATCGGTCGGGCCGTGAAGACGTACGACTACATCAACCACGTTGTTATAACGCTTCCGCTATCGGTCTACGAGGGTACGTGGACAACACTCTCCCCTCTCATTGCTATGCAGCACCATGATCTTGCGTGTGCGTAGGAATTTTTTTGAAATTACTACGTTCCCCAACAGCTTCTTCGTGGACCCTTCGTGGGTGGAGCCCTCCGTGGACTCGCGCAGCCGTTACCCTTCGTGGGTTGAAGTCTCCATCAACGTGGATGTACGATAGCACCACCTATCGGAACCACGGATAAAATATCTCCGAGTCTCCAATTGCGTTTGCACACTCCAATCCCTTCCCTTTACATTTTTGCAATTTGCATGCTTTACTTTCCGCTACTCATATAATCTTGCCATGCTTGCTTGATATGTATTGTGAATGTTTAAACATGTACTAAAAATCCACCTCAACTTGAAGAAATTAAAAACTGCCACTTTTCTTGCTAAGAGTCTATTCACCCCCTGTAGACACCTCTTCTCGATGGAGGAAGCCAGAGGCCGCGGCGCTTGATGCCGGTGCTGCAATGCAAAGACCTGAAGGAGGAGCGCGGAGGAGGCGGAGTTCGTCGTCATTCTGCAATGCAAAGACCAAGAGGCTGGCCATTGCTACCGAGTGTTGCAATGCAAAGACAACAGGACGCCGGAGATGGGTGCCGCCATCAGATCGCCGCAATGCAGCGGCAAGGGAGGCTTGCCGCCGACGCCGATGCCGCAACGCAAAGACAAGGGGGACGCCGGAGATGGGAGCCCCTCGGCGTGCCGCTGCAACGCAACACACAAGGGAGGCGGCATCGCCGGGCCGCTTGCCGCAACACAACAAGAAGGGGGACGCCGAGAGACGGCACCGCTCGTCGTACTGCTGCAAAACAACATGCATGGGGAGGCGAGGCCGAGCCTATTGCGAGGACGGTAGCAACTGATGGGAGTGTGCTGCGTCATACGGCAGCTTCGTCGGCGTCTATGGTCACCGGAGCGTCGTCGTTTGCTGCAAGTCAGTGGCGAGCGCTCGCCGCGAACACCGCGGGCAAGCAGGGGCGGCGATGCAGTGCCCTGCGCGGGACGCGAAGAGTAGCGAACCAATAGGCCGTGTTTGACTAATCAAACGGCTAGAAGGGTGTATCGTACGGTTAAGAAGGCGGATGATTTTCTCAACTTCTCAACCGGCTGATCCGTAGCACTGGCCGAGATAGTATCAACTGAGACTTCGTTATGTCTCGATTGACTGAGACTTAGCAAAACGTTTCTTTAACCCTTTAGTTTTTTTTCAGGTATCTAAACCCTTTAATTTACAGTAAAGGATTTGTATTGTTATATAGGATTCATATTCTTTACATTTTAAAGGAAAAAAGTTAGCTACGACCTAATGATATTTTTATCTTATTGTTGACATCTATTTTTCTAGATACATTTCATCTCATTTCCTATAACTTTCTTATTCCTATCTTTACGAATGATTAACTGAAGGGTAGTATTGACATTCTACTTAGATACTTAATTCTTGTGTCCAACTTCAAAATTATATCTACTTTGAAACGAAGGGAGTACACTTTTAGCTAGGTTCCATCTCAACTTTAAACACTAGCATGGACTAATTTCTACCTATGGTATATTTAGAAAAAAAATTGGGGGGGGGGGGGGGAGGGGGGAGGGTGGAGGGGGGTGAAAGTGGTGAAAATTTGTGTTGACCCTCCCGTTTCCGTTGTAACCGTATCTCCATCCCTGATTTCATTATAAAGCCGGCCTAAAAGACCCATTGCTATGGAATTTTAGGCCGGTCCAATATCCCTTTGGGTACTACCATCCCATTCTCATTCCAGATACCCTATACCTACAAGTGAGTTATATAGGTGCTACGGGCTTGCCCCCCATCATCCGCTAATCCAGCCCTCCCCTCTGAATTTTGGGGTGTGGACTCCCTCTCTCTCTTATTTCCAATCAAACCTCACCAAACTCAGCATGTAGCTTTTTTTCGAGAGTACGCCTAGGCGTACCATAGCTTTATAGAAGGCAGAATTGAGTTACAAAAAACTACACTCGTCACGAACAACAATCATAGCACAAACACCACACCCAAGCCAATCCAAGGACGGCCAACACCGCAAAGCAAGCTACAAAGCAAAGAGCCTATCCTCATCGACACACAACACCGCGTCTCGACCGAAACCGAACATCTCCGAAGAACACCAACTTCCGCAACACTTCACTTGTCGACGCACCATCCACTCTTATCGCCTAGGAGAAGTGGCATGTGGGTAGCAGGACTCGATCCGGTTCGAGGAAGATGTTGTCTTGGACACATCGGCGACGGGCATACATGGCGCCGCAGAGGATCAAGGAGGACCACGGCGAACAGGAGGAGAAATGACGAGGAGCCGACCATGTCTCCAAACACAATGCTCTCAACAGAGGAACGACGTCGAGGACGCCGCCATTGTGCCGATCCAACCGAATCAAGGCTTTCGCACGAAGACCACCACAACTCCAAGCAAGCGAGGGACATGCCGACGACGGCTCGACGACGCCTCCAAGGAAGGGAATGACATCCACGGGTGCCATCGCCGCCGGCCAACGGAAGTCGTGCAAGATTTTCATCCGCGTGTCGCACCTCACCACACCACCTAGAGTTTGGCAACACCGTCCCAGAAACTTCACACCGCCGCCACCGCAACACTTCACCAAACGTAGCTGCCAAGCCGAGAGCAGACGATCGGACACACGGCAAGGAGCACACCGGCCACCCCATCAACACCTCGCCTGGACAAGGAACCGCAGCCATCCACACCTCGTGAAGGCCCAAAACGCCAACAACAAATGCATCGCCCACTCCAAGGGATGCCTTTGGCGCATTACCGGACCCGCATCTCCACGAAACCAAGCTGCACCACCGGGAGACCACCGTCGCTCATCACACCACACAGAGGTAGCCGGCCGCTCGCTGCTCGCCAAGACTCCATCTTGGCCGAGCCTCACAGCAAATCTTCACCACTCCGCCACGGATTCGCCGTGCTGCTTCCTGACGGCGCCGCAGCCACCCAACCGCGCCAACACCTTGCTGCATACTCATGTCTGGCCCGCCGCACCGCAGGGCCTCCTGTCGAGCTCCAATCGCCGCTCCCCACCTCCGGCCAGCGCAGATCTGGCGGCCAACCCCGCCACAAAGAGAGCGTCGCCGCCACACAAGACCATCATGACGCGTCGGCCAATGACGCCACAGACACCGCCATCTACCAAATACACCGGCCGACGCGCCACAATGAGCACCGCTGCCGATCGAGAAGAAGCCTCACGCCTGCTCCAGGGAGGCGAGGAAGGTCCCGCCGCCACAAAGACCGCGGATTTGCTTGCCGCCGTGGAGGGAGGTGGATAATGCTAGGGTTAGGCGCCCGGTCAGCCGTGCGACATGGGGCTGTGGTCACTCTCGAGCTAGCATGCAGCTTTACTTATGTAGAATTTATCCGTAGGTGTAGCAAACCTCTTCTCATTCTTAGGCAGGAGAGTGCGGTGGTGAAGGTTGCCAACACCTTTTTTCATGACGTGCATTGGTGCCACCATAGGAGGTGGATTGCTGCTATGTTTCCTCATTGAGAAATAAGAGATCGAGGCACTCCCGGGCGCTCTCAGGGTTTAGTGTATTCTGGCCGTCCGATCCGTTTTCTTGATGCGATTCTAGTCGTCGGATCAAGCCTCTGGACGATCTGGGTCGCCTGATCATAACCGAAGCCCTGTAGCAATGAATAGTTACCTCCCATGGTAAATATCTGCTACCACCGCCAGTAAATTCGGTGCCCCGCCGAGGGCATTGTTGGAATTTCACCTACCCCTTGCCACGCGGTTTCCCTTTATTCATTGCTTCGTCCCCAGTCGGATGAGACCTAGGTCACCTCTCTCTCCTTTCACGCCTCTCTCTCTCCCTCACATCTCTACGCGCCGCCGTCGACGTGAGGAGCGCCATCTCCATCCCGCCTTTTTCCTCCTTCGTCCTCCCTTTCTGCAGCCCAAGCTACGACCTCTCCTGTGCGCCTCTGTTTTCCTCCCCGTCGGGACCAGGCAGAGGAGGAGCAGTGCGAGCCACGGAGATGACGAGGTGGTCGAGTTGCCTGTGGCGCCATCGCCGTACCTCACGGCCCAGCTGGAGGTGTGTCGGCCGCAGAGACGGCAGAGGTCTCATCCGCTCGCTCTCTCGCCGCCATAGGAGGAGTGTGCGCAGGGGGAGTGGCGGGTCAAGATCCGAAGACGGCAGGGCGGCGACCAGTCCCGTGAGGCCCGGCGGCGAGCAGAGCTCCTTTTGCTGAGCGCCGAGGGGTCGAAGGGCGCTCCGGATCCGGATCCGGGCGAGGTGGCGGCCATGGACGAGCTCGAGCCCGGGCGTGTGCCTCCTCCTCCCCATGGTCTCGCTGTCGCTCCTCCCCCTTGGGCTCTGTTCGTGGAGAGCAGCGGCCGGCGTGGACAAGGAGGTACACAGCGAGCCGCCGATGATGGGCACGCCGGGATGAACTCTCTGGCAGAAACACGCACCACGCCCATCCACCTCTCCACCACCATGCGCCAGAGGGAGAGCCCAGGCCCCGAGCGTGGGTTCTGATTTTGGGTCAAGTTTGCTTGAAGGTAGCTCCTCTCCTTTTACTCTCTTCTACACAGTACGTGTTTATCATGTGCCCAGTTCAATTTCGGAGTATTAGATTCGTTTAGTGGTGTGCGGGCTTCTGATCTGGAATGGCTCTGCTGTCTGTGGCATGATCCATAGGGGGGAGGACTGTTCATTAGTAATTGACTTACAAGCTGCAATGATTCAGTGTTCAGTGGCTGCAATATTGATTAGCCGAGTAGTCACATAAACACTGAATATTCCAATGGCCTGCAGCCGCATTGGTAGGAGGGTGCCTTATGGGCTATTCATAACCTAGCTTGAATACGGTTTTTGCTCACCATCTGTTCAATTAAGTTGCTGACTAGCTCGTTAGATAGTTCAATGATTTGCACCTTTGATAAGATCTACTTGATTCATGGCAGGTTAGTGCGACGAGCACGTATCCAGAAGTTTCTCTCCAGATAAGACGCTTAGCAATGGCTGTGGGAATAGCTCAGTTGGCTAATCCATGTATACTCTTTGTTTATCATCAAGTTTAGTACTTCTATGGAGTCGAACGGTAATAGCTCAATTGGCTGCATGTGCATCAATTAGAGCTTTCATTACATTATTTTGCATCAATACACTTTGTTGTGTGCAGATTGTGCATCCTCTAACCAGATCAATCTTTATTTGATGCAGTTCTCTGTGATTTGAATGAAAATGATGTCTCAAGATCAATTAGCATGGCCTTGGAGTAAATCGACTGGTATGCAAGTATGACAAGTGGATGACACTTTCAACATTTTTTTCTCCCGTCCACATGTGCTTGTTGGTCCAGTTCTAAAAATTTGCTGCAAGGTTTCTATAATACAGATTAAAGAAGAATCAGGTGACCATTAATTGCTCATCTTAATTTCTCTTTATTATCCATCTTAGTTTCAATCAGGGTAATGCTTCCATCTCTATCCAGATCATGTATATATTTGTTCCCTGACTACCAGTTACTGGAACTTCTGAGAACCCCTCTCCAACCCATGTTTGCAAATAAAAAGCTTGCGGCTTGGGAGCATCTCAGAATTTTTATCTTGAGCTTGCAGTAACTGAGTCTCTATCGGTACCTTTCTTTTCACTCTTTGTTGCCACAATCACACATTTTATCCTTCGTTTGTTCAGATGTCCTGATAAATTATTCCAATGTATTTGTTCCAGCCACAAAATGCAATTGAATATCTCAAAGTAATGGAGCATTTGATCGGAATGAAGAGTTAAGAGTTCTAGGTACCAGATCCACCCTTTAAATTGATTTGTGAATAACACCTCTTTACAATATCACGCTGGAACTTTTGGAGAGCTTGTGTGCTATAATACCCATTTTTTGAAAATTTTAGATATATTAACATTTAGAGGAAACTTCACATATGTTTACATTCTAGGTTGTTTTTCAGATAAAGGAACTGAGTGAGCACTTCCATGTCACCCTGAATGCTAGGTGCTGCTCTTGCATGCCTCTTTTTCTTGTTTGCTTTGTTCCTATTTTGCTGTAGTTATTGTTCACGGAGTTGCCATTATTGCTTCCTTAATTCTGCCTAAAGAAAATTCCATTTGCACGTGCTTAATTTCGTGTTATCATGTTTGCTGAAGCTATATACAAATTGAGCTATGAAATAGCAAAAATTAGATCTAATCCTCACTTGCCATAGTTAGTGTGAATCAATTTATGTTGCACACGTAAGTATTAGACTTCGCCTGCTATATTTTGACATTCTATTCTAAGCATTTGTTTGGAAGAATGTGATGACCGGGATCAAATAGTTTTAAGGTGTTTCTGCTCTACTTTACATTTTACAATAAAACACATGTTAGTCTAATATTTGTTATTTAGTGTTCATTGGAAATTTCTACATTTTATAGCAAACAATTTTTGGTCATTGACGCTCGCCTTCTTCCTCCAGCGGCTCCTGAATGAGGGGTACGAGTGTGTTAGCGAGGTAAAAGGCTGAAGTGACAACACCTCTGGGACTGATCCCCAGTGCACAAAACTTCCATGGTGGTGTGTGCAGTTCCAAGGCCCACTTGAGCTACTCTTGGTCATGTCAGCGGGTGAGGTTTCTCTCTACCTACGCTCTGTTGGCTCTGTTGACAGATATTGATTATCTGTAGATATGAAAGCCTCCTCCTGTGATTTTACTTCCTGTTTGGTTTCTTCACCTAGGTAAATGACTGATTTTATCTATAGCTTCATTTTGGTCCATTCGGTAGTTTATAGCTCTGCCACTGAAGGTAGGTTGTCACACAGGGGCTCATGCTCACATTACTAGGATTAGGGAACCTCGATCATTTTTCCAAAACATGCACTACCCCTCCAGTTTCATGGCATGTCATTTCAGCCATAATTTTGTTGTAGGTTTGCATAGATAAATTAGTAGCACTCGTGGTTTCAAAGCGTGTGTTTCATGGGTATTAGCTTTGTTCAAGAGTCATAACTCTAATTACATTTTCAGCCATAATTCTGATGTATGGAAATAATCAGTGATTCTTTCTTTTTTATCTGGCCATAATTCTAATAGCTTAACTGAGCCATCAATGCGCTCTTCTTCCTCCCCAGCCGCCTCAACCCCACCCCCGCCTCTCGCCTCTCGCGTGCGCCGCCGCCATCGCCTATCCCGTCCTCCCTCGCCGGGACATCGCGTTCCCGCTGTTTCCACCCCCGTCCCAGGCGATTGGGTTTCGAGATATGGGGTTGTTTCACCTAGCGATTTGTTAAATCAGACCGAGCTTACAATTTTGGGGTGTGCCGGTGCGCCCACGTGGCACGCCATCTTGATCCGCCGTTGTTTGGAGAGGAGTGTTATTGAGCAGAATTGTAGATATTCCCTGATAGGATTATACCAGTCTCAAGATAAAGAGTTGGGCCCTTATTAATTGTGCAGAAATCTAAAAAAACTTATTGCTCAATAGTTTCGTACTATCCTATTCAACAAGCTGTACAAAAAATTTCCGGGGGGAAACAAAATTTGACTTTAAGATGCAGATTGAAATCCATCAGGCGCTTTGACTTCTAGGGAGCATTCATGTGTTGCACTGATGCCTATGGTCTGTTAAACATCATGATATTCCTGTCTAATGGAATAAACAGGATAGTATTCTTGAACAAATGCTATACACATACTCGTTGTATGCCTCATTTGCTTCGCCTTTCCTGCTTAATCTCTCACAAGTGACCTCTGCTGCTCATACTTTCGCCTACTTAATGCATGCATAAGTCTATAGTTCTTTGTGTATATAGTGAAATGGGTGTATGACAGGTTCTTTGTTTTCAATTTTGTAGCTTAGGTACTGGGATCTTCTTTGAAGTAATTGAAGCTATCCTAATTGACAAACTAAATTCAGTGGGTTATACTGAGAATCGATACTCTGCTCAGCTGTATTTTTACTGAAACATGGCATGTTGTTTTTGTTACTCGTACCAAGGTTCAGGACCTTGATGAGTTGGCTGATGATCCATGTAGTTTTGACTTACCATGATCTGAATATGTATGTCAGTATACATTATTAAGTAATGGCTAAATGACTGGGATGTGTATGTCATCTTTAATTGAATTTAGATGCTTATTCAATCTGAATTTAAATGTTTTATCACTCGCCAGGTCTTTGCTTGTGATTTCTAGGGCTGTAAACTGTAATTAATCATCTTTATCTGTTGTCTATTATCCTACAGCTGGGCTCATGCACTTGGAATTATTTGCCACCTGATAATTAGTGAAGGTAGTATATCTCTGGATCGTAATTGGAGTGCCAACACTTCTAACAGCTGGGTGAGAAATTAATGCTTAATTATCCTTTATTTAACTTTATGCTAACACATTAGATTATCTGGTGAAGCACATGTTTCATCTTGCATTCCCTACCTGTACAGACTGTAGACGGACAATACATTAGCTCTATAATCTCAGACACTGATTAATTAACTATATTACTAATCAAAGAGTCTGCTGTTTACTGGGAGCTGGTAATACTACTGGCTTACTCTTTGGAACCTTCGGTTGATCTATACATGTGTAGCTAGCTGCTTTTCTCCATGGCGCATTTCGTGTAGATACGTAGAGATGTTGATTAGTAAATGCATGCAAACAATTCTGCATTAGTTTCCCAGCCAGTTGCATCACTGAAATGGCGGTTCTTCTCCATGCGAGTTAAACGGATTGCTTGGGTGAGATTTTGTTAGGATAATCTCAGAGGTTGCTAGCAATCAGTAGAGTTACTCATAGTACTAATACATGTGCAAGTTTTCTTTAATTAATTTTGGTGCTTCTCCTGATTGAAGATGGTCGTGACCAATTTTAGAACTACAAAACCCCATTAAACATTGATGGTATGAATTGGGCTTGGAAAATACTCGATCAAGCAGCTCCTTTGTTCTACATTTTGGTTCAGCCTTACACACTTCACCGGGTATATGAATTTATTTAGATGTATGTAGATACTTAGGCGTACAGGGACCCACTGTATTCCTTTTCTTTTTGTAACCTCACATTGAAATATCTAACTTTTTGTATATTGAATCTTTTCAGAGAATTTCCACGGCACCTAAAAAACAAGAGTTTCAATTGTATAAAGAAATCCATGTGTGACAGAACCTTTACACAAGGTAACATGCGGATCTGCTTTGCTTCACATGTTATCGTCCCCGTGCCTAGGGTTTTTGATTGATGTGCTATTACCGCACGTGTGACGATGGTCGTTTGTGGTGAGGCAGGAGGGCAACAGCGTCGACATGGCAATCGAGTCACTCCTGAATGCGGAGAAGCAGTGTTGCCTGGCTGGCGATGTGGCCAGCACTAGGAAGGACATCGTCAAGCTCTCCTTCAAGGATGGCGCCTGGAAGACGCTTAACTACCAGATCGTTGTCCTCTCTAAGAGGAGGAGGGCCAGCTCAAGTAGGTACAGCTAGCCCGCCACAGCTCGCTCCTCCTCCCCCCTTCTCTATTTTTGTGTTCGGTTGTCTCAAACTTGATATTGTAGATACTATTTAGATAATTCTAAATTTATGTGGTAGAAACATGTTCAGAGAAGGTGCACTCAGATAATTGGCTGGATTAACTCTAGATTTAAGTGGTCCTTTCGAGGTTTTTTCAGTTTAATCATGTAACACCCATGTGCTGGTATGTTTCAGTCCTTGTGAAATGCATCATTTATGTGTATGAAAGCTTTTAGAATATCATAAAAATGTTCAGTTTTAGTGTCCAGTTCAATACCGATCCCCTTCTTGCTTTTGTCGTGACCATGGAAATCAATTATCCTGTGGATTGACTATGCCTTGCTTACCTTGCATTGTGCTCATTTTGCTGATTGGTCGGGGGCTCGATCCGCTGCTGATCCTGACGCGCACACACGCTCACCTGTTTGTCTCCGTGCCCCTGCAGAGAATGGCGTCACCCGAGAGGACGGCAGCGGCGTGCCCGTGTTTGCGGAGTACAACCTCGACAAGCTCCGCGCCTCCACCGACGGCTTCGCAACGGACCACATCGTCTTCGAGCACTGCGAGAAGGAGCCTAATGCCATCTACCATGGACCCTCTTCAGCTCTGGCACCACCGTCGCCATCAAGCTCTTCGACCGCTCCGCCTGGCCTGATGCACGCCAGTTCATGGTTCATGCCCCTTGCTTTGGTTTGTTTTGCTTCGCGGGGGTGGATCGTCACCTCGTATGCACCAGTGTTCTGACTGACCTCTGCCGTGGAGTCTGAACTGAATTTGGCTGTCATTTTTTTGGATGCACAGGAGGAGGCTAGGGCAGTTGGGCTGCTGCGTTCGCTTGTCCAACCTCATCGGATGATGCTACGAGGGTGGCGAGCGGCTTCTCGTTGCTGAGTTCATGACGCGTGATACCTTGGTAGCTGTGATTTGTAGTGTGGTTAGGGTTTGTTAAGTTTACTAGCTCCTTCATTGATGATGGGTCGCTGGTGGTGCTTTTCTGCCGAGAATTAAAAAAACAACTTATTCCATGTTTCATGCGGTTTATGCATCTCTTTCCTATTTCTCTGTTTCAGATAATGGTCATGTTTACACTCGAGTGTGTGATTTGTGGAGGGGAGGTGCAGTATATCTGAATATTCAATTCATGCTTTGATCATGAGTATAGTACATTCAAAATTAGCAAAAGCAATAATGCATAGCAGCAGTGTCAATCTTGTAGCCTATGAAACTGCATGTTTGTTGTTGCGGTATGGAAATTTACCATGCTGCGACAATGGGGGTAAACTCTTATGGTGAGGTTTTTTTGTTTACCTAAAGTCCGGAGAGAAAGGTAGGGTACCTGATTATGCCCTTCCATGTTCTCATTTTTTGTGTGTCTTGAATTTTGTATTTAATCAATGTGAATTGTTCCATAGCAATTGCCCTGTTTTGATTACTGTGATCGTTATTTACTGCTTTTGATGGTCACTACAAATCTCGCCCTTTTTAGGCAGGTGCATCACTTGGTTTGATACATTTTACATCGAAGCTATGTTGCAGATGCACTTTTGCTCTAAATCGACTTGGTTTAGTCGATGACTTGATGTATCAACAGATGTGTTGGGCTCTTTGTTAGCCATGTTTTGCTCAACTTTTTTGAAGGAAATTGCCACATCGAAACCAAAATTTCCTATTGTTGATGGCACCATAAGGCTGTATTACTTTGATCACACTTAGTTTGTACAAAGCTTTCCTTTTGATGGCTTGAAACATGTCACTAAAGGCAGTTGAATGAAGACACTTATTAGTATGCTTAGTAGCTATGACTCGGTAGTTGTCTCTCCTATCCGGCTCTTATTACTCCGTCTCCTATTATAGCGCTTTTGGTACCGAAGTTCATGTTGAGTGGATGTGGTTTTGGTTTCAAACTTCCTGTCGAGTGGCTATGTTTTGTGGTCTTATGAACGCACTAAAATTGATCGTGCCTTATAGTGTGAAGCCGATAATGAGTATCACTATGTCTCGCTTCTATCACAATTGAATGTTTCTTCTTCACTGTATTGTTATCATGTATGAATGTATATGTTGTACCTGGATTACTACTGACTTCGCATTATCCGCTTGATCAAAACATTGTGACCGGCACCCTCGCGCCAAGGCGCGATCCCGATCTAGTACTACAGATCTGGACAAGCTGGGTTGTGTGGGTTCTTTAGGCTGGAAGATTCGGCTCCCCGATGGCTATGGGCAGCCAAAGTAGTTCCCCTCCCCACCCTCTCGAATTTCATTTAACGAACACCTATAAAATAGGATAGTCGCACACACAATATAATAGAGACAACAACATAAACATGAAGGTGGTGTTCTTCTCTAATTATTCAGATCTCATAATAAGAGTCAATGTATATGATCATATAGCCCTACCTCTAAAAATATAATAGATCACTAGGACGTGTTGGAAGAAATGCTAAACTTTTTTTGCTTGGAAAGGAAAATAGGTCTTTTATATGCAAATTCCCTAAAGGAATGAAGCCAAAGCTTCACAGGGATTTTAGGACTTTGAATCCACCGTATTGATTGCGCGAAGACATGGCTGCAAGAGAGCACTTCATATTTCATACATTTGTATTTATATTTAATTATTTATAGGTAGGTGCCACTCTAACTATTACTTCTAGGCCCATGTATTTCGGAATAGAGAGATGGTGCTCTTCGTGTCACAATAGACATGCGCGCTATGGGCCAGCTCAATTTGGGTTCCTACGGCAGCAGGTTTTAGGCGGGTTTTTTGGTGCATTTTATGTGTTGGTTTTCATTGGTTTTCTGTGTTTCTTTAGCGGTTTTCTTGCTTTTCCTTTTTTGGTTTTATCTGTCCGTTTTCAATGGTTTTCTTTTGGGATTCAGTTTTCTGTGTTTCTTTACCAGGTTTTTGGGTTTTTTTATAAGATTTTTTAACACATTGTACATTTTTAGTATACATGAGGAGCATTTTTTATAGACATTCAACATTTTCTAAATACATGATACATTTTTCGTATACATCTAAAACATTATTACATACACATTTACCATTTTTTAAATAATATATTAACATTTTCTCAAATACATGTTAAACATTTTTTAGATACACTTTGAGACAGTTTTTAGAATGATATGAAACATTGTATAAACATTTTTTTTAAACGCCACAAACATATTCTTGAAACACCTGAACATATTTGTAAATGTGACATACATTTTTTCCTGAATGGAACGAAACATTTTTTTGAATTTTACGAACACTTGTTTACATTGCATAAACATTTTCTAAAATGTCACGTACATTTTTTTGAAACATGTGTGCTAACAATTACGCTAAAACTTTGTTTGCACTGCGTTAAAAAACTTAAATTCATGGTTTTAAAATATTTTAAGTAACTTTAAGTTTTGGAATATAAGTATTTAGAATATTTTCGAAAATATAAATAAATAAATAAATGTTTGTGATGCAGAAGAAAAATGAACTAACCTGTAAGAAGTTCTTGCGGTCCATTAGTAGTGACGCAGAAGCAAGACAAGCTTCTGGCTCGCATAAAGCGAGACAAAGCCGCTCCCAATGCCAAATGCTTCAGATAAACATGCATAGAGCACTCTGCAGTTGAAAAATAAATGAAGGGCAAGTCTACTCTCCCATGTTTCTGGAGTCTTGTGCAGTCGATCATGCTGTTGAACAATGGTGTCAAGTAGTATGGTAATTATATGTGGTTATGAAGTTGTAGCTGGATCTCGTTTCCTTAAATTATTATTGGAACTGGTCATTCTTTTAGTTGCTGTATTTGCTCTGTAATAATACTGTCTACACTGTAAGTGGCTAAATAAATATACTCCTTGCTAAAGAAAAAGATAAAGCTAGGGATAGTTTAAGTATCCATCCGCCCGTAGAAGGGTCGAAGGTTGTACTACTGCAACTATCAATCAAGATTCCTTCAAAAAAAAATGTGCCAGTCAGGATAACAGATTGACTTCTCTTCGTGTCGCAGCAGCTTGAATTAAAAGTGAAAAAAGAAGAAGTGAAAACATATCAACATATACATCCAGTTGACTTTTCGTTGAAATTCACCCAGAATAGCCCCTGTTGAGATTTGAGAAAAAGTCATCCACATTCAAATGTCCTAATCCCAAAATCTTGACCTTGGCTGGGCATATATGTGCAGAACCCTGGCAAAATGCTGGAGCTCCAGTAGATGAAAAGTCAGCCATAACTACTACCTAAAACTTTGCATGGTGAAAAATAAAGGTGTTTGTCATCCGGTTCTTAAAGTATTCCCCAATTACGACAAACTGGTATTCTAACAGTGAGCTAAGACCATGAAAAATCTTTATCTTCCGGTTTCATATGGTAAACAGTGTATTGCCTTTTGAATGCTCAACACCGGAGAAGTGGCTTCTCATCTCAAAAAAAGCCTCCCCAGATGGAAGCATAATCAGGCATGGCGACATAGTTAGCTCTTTATGTAAGTCAATTAGCCACTTTGCTCGATTGTAAGTCAAGTACGCTTCAGCAAAAAGCTCATTGTTTTATGTAAATATCTCTGTCAGACCGGTATATGGTTCTACACTTACTTACCCAATACAGTGGCTTTATCCTCCTCTCCAGAGAATAGCTGAAGTGCCTTGAATATTCCACAGCTGCTAGAGGCTTCTAGGTGGTCTGTAATAGGAACTCAAGCTCTGGTTCCAAAACAAGCTCAGTATCGTACCCAGAAGTGGGGACAATCTAGAGATCATTGAGCACACCATCTTTCTTAGACAAGCCCATCCCCAGGAAGTAATTCATTCTGTAAACATGGCAGTTAACGCCTGTGAGTTCACGCAGCATCTTAGTGAATATGTTTGACAAGTTAATCACATTGTTAGACTTCAGGAAATTAAGCAACAAACAGTAAAAATCAGAAATAGGAAATTGGCTTCGCAAGTGGATTATACTACTGACTGCAGTGACTTGGGACCATAAACGCGATTGATCCTATCATGTAAGAAAGCATGATTCAAATGCTTTACCAATAGTAACATGCAGGTGGTGCACTTTCTTCGCTTACCACTCAGGTCCTTATTACCAGCAAGGACCCTTGAGAAGTAACTGGATCCTGGATAGTTGGAAACTTGAACATGCGCACCAGTTCTGGTTGGGTAAAGTTTTTGCACTTTGTTAGCTATTTTTAAAAGAGTATTATGAATTACGGGCTAATATGAAAGATTTCCAATTCGGTAAAAAACAACCATAAAGACTCAAACTGAATATATCAGGTGCAGGGTGCCTGGCCTGCATAGTATATGAATCCCATCAAAAAGATCACTGATCCCAATTTCCAGCTGATCAATCGAACATTTATTTCCTGCCAAAAATATAAACACCTCTTTCTTTGGTGAATTCATATGTGGGCTAACTTTCTGTCATGATCATGGCAGTCAAGCTGCTCGTCAGGTAAAAATACAAGAAAAATGCTGTACGTAGATGGTAGACAGTTCAATCCCCTGTAAAGCTAAGAACAATTTGGTTCCTTACAGGTGATTAGCAGTCAGGATGCTCTCTGGTTGTCCTTGCGGTTTGATGAACTTACTGTTTATGAGCTTTAGTTTCTCAAGATATTGGTCAGACATCACAGCCAAGGCAGAGAATCCTGAGTGTTGTCGATGTAATGCCACTGACCTAACTGTCTGTACAGTCGGTTGAGTTGGTTGCCCCAGTGAACCATGGTATCTGCAGAAAGGCTGAAACTGAACCGATTAGCAGGAAAAATGCAGGTTTACGTCAAAGGAGCTCGAGTTACCAGTACTCAAATGTGAATAAATTAAATGCCTGAAATTGTATTATTCAATGTTCAAAATTCAAATGAACCTAGGCATACTTTCACTATTTCAGGGATGCTTCTTTACACCTACCTTCAGGTTTCCTCAGACAGGCTACTTGATATGAACATATCCCTTTGCAGCCCATGCTCTGCATTAGGCTCAGAATGGCTATTGGAGCACTCCTAAATAGCTTATTTCACTCTTCCATGATGAGTTCTAGAGGCTGCACAGCCAGGACATGCAGAGAGACTAAATGATATGCCAACTGATCAACTGCCGTGTATATCTCACTTGAGCTTTCATGTCTGGTGTCTTCCGCTCCAAATTCATGTATGCTGTTATTTACTTCAATTGAACTAACACCCATATCCTTTTTTGTTCCCCGCTCTCTCATTAGCTTCCTGAGCCTTTTCATGTCCTCCCACTGGTGAGTTTCATACAACAAATTAGAAATTAGGACAAACAAGCCTCCATTGATTCCCTCCAGCTCAAGCAGTTGTTTGATCGCTAGCTTGCCGATCTCTATATTGCCATGGATCCTGCAGGCTCCAATTAATGCACCCCAAACCACAACATCAGGCTTCATTGGCATATCTTTTATCAGATCAACAGCTTTTGCAAGATGGCCACGCCGACCAAGCAGATCAACCATGCAAGCATAGTGCTCAACTTCAGGCTTAACATTGTAAACATGTCTCATGGCTTTGAAGTAATACTGTCCATCTTCAAGTAGACCACCGTGACTGCATGCAGAAAGAAGACCGACAAATGTGATCTCATCAGGGGAGAAGGCATCAGATACCATAGCTCTGAAGAACATGACTGCCTCTTGTGCACGCCCATGCATGGCTAGCGCTCCAATAATCACATTCCAAGAGATAGTGTTTTTATTGGGCATCTCAGTGAACAAGCTTATAGAAGTGTCTACCTGACCACATCTTGCATACATATCAAGAAGTGAATTAAGTAGAGTGACACCAGGATCACTAAAATTGTCTTTAATATAACAGTGTATCATCCTTCCAGAGGCCAAATCGCCATTTTGTCCATGGGCAGAGAGGACACCAGCCAAGGTAACCTCATCTGGAGTGAGACCTAGAGATTTCATACGGTTATAAAGACCCAAAGTTTCACGGAATCGGCCACCCTGAACATAGCAAGAGATCATGGCATTCCAGGAGACTATGTTCCTCTCCGGCATCTGCTCAAACCAATCTCTCGCAGCATCAACTGAGCCATGTTTTGCCAGGGCACAAAGCATGGAAGTCCATGAAACGACATTCTTTATGGGCATCACGTCAAAGCATCTACGAGCCATCCACAGATCCCCGCACTTACCGTACATGTCTACCAGTGCATTGCCAAGAATCATATCTAACCGGGATCCACTAGCCAAGATATGACAATGCACCAGCCGACCAACCTCAAGATTTCCCTCACTTGAGCAAACAAGAAACAGGCTGACGAATGTGAACACATCGGCCAACACTCCTTGGCGCCTCATCTCTCCAAACAAGGCACACGCCTCGCTGGTCTCCCCGGCCTGTGCGCATCCTCCGATCATCGTGTTCCACGACACAACATTCCTGTCGGGCGCCATCTCAGCAAAGAACCGCCGGGAGTCCCGCAGCGACCCGGCCGACGCATACGAGTGCAGGAGCGCGTTGCCCACGAACACCTGCCGCACATACCCCAGCTTGACAGCCACTCCATGGGTGGCTAGCGCGTGCTCTGTGGCCCGCGCCCTGGCGCACGCCTTGAGCACGAAGGGCAGTGTGAACTCGTTCGGCAGGATGCCGCGCCGGAGGACGTCGCGGTGCAGGCACAGCGCCTCCTGGGGGCAACCACTGTTGGAGTACGCCCTGATAAGGCTGTTGTACGTGAACCTGTCCGGGTCGGGAACTCTGTCGAACAGGCGGCGGGCGTGGCAGAGTCCGGCGTGTCCGGCGCCACCGGAGAGCGCGCAGTAGGAGGCGACGAGCTGGGAGGCGAGAAAGGCCACGGCGGATGGGCCGTGGGCGAGGAGGTGGGCCTGCAGCTGGTCGAGTTGTCGGATGGAGCGGCACTGGCGCAGGAGCTCGAGGACATGGCGGGGGTTCATCAACAGCGCCGCCCCCGAGACCACGGAGGAGACGGGATGTACTCTAGAAATGGCCACGTGGGGCAACTTTTCTTTTGAGTGGTATATACGCGGGCAAGGTTCTCACTTCCAGTCCAGAAAATTTTCAGTACCACCCAAAATCATCGAAATTCAGTGAATTTCAATTATTTCAGTTTGCATTTCGGCCGAAAGGCCGAAATATTCACTTAAATTCAGTCACATATTTGATATCTTTAAAAAATATTTAAATTCATGTGTACTACTGAAATTGCTGATTTTTTTGGCCGAAAGGTAAATATTCCGATGATTGCTGAAATTAATGGAATTCAATGAATTTCATTGAAATCTCACTGAGAGTGAAAACAATGTGTGGTGCAACCAGAGGTTGGAAGGTTTAGGTGGCAAGAGATACTCCCACTACGGGTAAGAGCAAAGTTGGTTACTCGCAGCGGGAGTGTCATATATTAATATCATGCGCACAAAACTGCCTAGTTGACATGTATAATAGTAGATATAATATTCTTACTACTAGTAGACTAATGAAAAATAACTTATAATTAACATGCATGAATTTATGATGTGGCAGCACTCCATGCATAGACTAAGCCAAAAAATGTAACCTATAACTTAAATGGATGATTTGCTTATGTGGCATAGTTGCATGGCTAAAAAAAATTAGATAGTTGGTTGTAGCGATGTGGGAGAGCACATGAGTAGAACAATGCAAAAAATTGTAACTTCTAACTTAAATGTGGTATTTCTTTTATGTGACAAGATTGCATGACCAGGAAAATAGATAGTGGGTTTTATCTATTTAGGAATAGTGGATATGCTAGAAGGGTTGGGTGCACTTTCCTGCGCCGTTGTTGTTGTTGGGTTTCTTAAAAAAATCACTATGTTTTAAAATATAAGGTGTATTACTTTTTGAAAAGGCAAACCTTTTAAATTTGATCAAATTTGTGGAGAAATATATCAAAATCCATAAATATTATATTGGTATTTTTAGGTTCATCATGAAATGAATTTCCATACTTTGTTTAATATTGTGGATGTTGATACTTTTGCTTTGGACTTGGTCAAAGTTAAAGAAATTTCTCTTTCTAAAGAAACTAATACCCCTTACATTTTTTGAACTGATGGAGTATTTAGTTTAGCGGGTGGGGAAGATGATAGAGTGTGTTCTATTTTTATTTATAATGCGTTGATTCGGTAGGCCTTTCGTTGTGTGATTTTGTGTTATTCGCTAACTAGTCTATATTTATGTGGAGAAATTTCTGTGTCGGTGGTTGCATATACTCCCTCCGTTTCTTTTTAGTCTGCATATAAAATTTAGTCAAGTCAAACTTCATAAATTTTGACTAACCTTATAGGAAAAAATATCAACATTCATAGTATAAAATCAATATTATTAGATGCATCATGAAATTAATTTTCATAGCATATAGCTTTAGTATTGTAAATGTTGATATCTTTTGATATAAATTTTATATGCGGACTAAAAAACGGAGGGAGTACTATATTGATGCTACAATATCGCATGGTGACGCTTATTTTTTCTAGGTGGTGGAATGGTTTGTGTGATATGGTTTTTATAGACCGGTTGCTGCTGATTGATTTGAAAAATTGTTGCCCCGGTCAAAATCGTAAATCAAATCCAAAATTGAATGAAAGAGCTTCAAAATTAGAGA
This sequence comes from Aegilops bicornis, assembly GCA_021605145.1. Classification (NCBI taxonomy): domain Eukaryota; kingdom Viridiplantae; phylum Streptophyta; class Magnoliopsida; order Poales; family Poaceae; genus Aegilops; species Aegilops bicornis. The sequence continues at coordinate 639,821,265 of CM038675.1, forward strand.
AATATAGTGTATTAAAAGAATTGAATGAGAGAGCTTGAGAAATTATTGGCCCTGTCAAAATCGGATGACACAATTCTAAATTGAATACCTCGATTAATTGTGAGGCCTTAAAAATTAGAAAGCAAGTATATAGTGTAAAAGAATTGAATGAGAGAGCTTTGCGAAATCGTTGACCCGATCAAAATTGGTGACCCAATTCTAATTGTAGACCTCAATTGAATGTGGGCTCTTTAAACCTAGGGAGCTTAGTATTATAGAGGATTTTTGCTGAACTGGAGAAGAAAGAAGAGGGGAGAGAAGTGAAGTGGGCTAGAAATTAACAGCCAGCCGCAACACGTTATTTTAGATAAAGTGAGATTGATCATGTATCGATAAAGTAATACATTTTATATCTAACTATCATACTTACCGGTAATAATTTTGACTATAAATGATATTGCAACATCATATAATCAACCGCTGACTATACTCTTTTTTTAGGGTCTGACTATACTATTAACCATACCTATAAAGGGAACGATTTGATGCAGGCGGTCCAAATGTGAGCTATTTGTTTGGCTGCACAATTTTCCTCTTTTTTATTGTTTCAACAGTTCTCGTTTGGGGTTTCGATTTTCTGTGTTTCTTCACGGTTTTCTTTTTCTGTTTTTTAATTGTTTTCAACATATGTCTACATTTTTTATTAACACTGTACATTTTTTATATACATTGAGAACATTTTTATACACACTTAACATTTTTCCAAATATATGGTAATGTTTTTTTCAAATATATGTTTCAATGTCTACATTTGTTTCATACTCCCTCTGTTCGGAATTACTTGTCTCGGAAATGGATGTATCTAGAACTAAAATACGTCTAGATACATCCATTTCTGCGACAAGTAATTCTGAATGGAGGGAGTATATATTAAATTTTTTGTACATATGAAACAGTTTTATACATGTTTTAAAAAATAAATACATGATTAACATTTTTTAAACATATGTTTTGATATGTATTGCTTTTAATACATATTTTACATTTTTTCTATGCACATGAAAAAACTTATACATGTTTAACATTTTTCCGAACACATGCTTTGATCATTTTTCGAATATGGTTAAACATTTATAACACACGGTGAAACATTTTTCTAATGAACAAAACAATGTTTTTAAACTACATGAACATTATTTTACATTGTATAATTTTTTTTAAAAATTATCACGAATGTATTTTTTGAAATGCATGATTTTTTTCTAAATAAAGTACAATTTTTGAATGGTACAACTTTTTTTAATAACACAAAAATAAATTTACATTTTATAAACATTTTCTAAAAATGGCACGTACATTTCCTTGAAATGCATGAACATTTCTAAAATGTCATAATCAGGATTTTTGAAAGGTTTAACTTTTAAATAAATATACGCTAAGAATTTTTTCACTTCATTAACATTTTGCAAATTCTAGTTCTTTTAGTTTTAAGTAAATTAAATTTTGGACTATATGTATTGAAAGTTTTTAAATATATAAACAAAAGTAAGGGACCCCTGACAAAACAGATCAAGAGACTCGCATACCTCGCATGGCCTCCTCTAGGGGCGACGGGGGAGCTAACCCTAGCCCTCGCCGCCGCCACCCCCTCCTCCCTCGTCATCCCTAGAGGTGGCCGCTGGTGAAGTGGGTGGCGGGGATCTCGCATCTTGCGGCCGTGGTGCGGCTGCCTGGAGGTGCGGGGCACGACTGCGCGAGATCTTCCTACAACAGCTGCTCCTCCCGGCGGCGCGACCCCGGTGACAACGCAGGGAGGACGGACTCGGCGGAGATCTACGACGCAAGGGCACCGGAGCAACGGCTCTAACACGGCCGCGGCAGCGGCCCTTCCGTCAGGGATGACTGGCCAGGACGTGGCTTCATGTGGCAGTGCCTGTGGGCAGTGGATCAAGGGATCATGTGCCCGGGTTCGAAGCTGGAGGCGCGTGAGGGCCAAAGCTTTCTCCGGCGTCGACAATGCTTGATGCTAGAGATCCACAACCCTCTAGGGTTTGCGGACCAAAAGCCAGATGTGGGTTCGCGGAGGTGTGGCTGTGTAAACCGCGCCGACTTCGGTCATGGCAGACGATGCTGATGTATTTGCGTCATTGTTGTCCAGTTCGACACATTGCCATGCCCTTGTACCACGAGGGGTCACAAACGTCATGCACAACATGACCGCGCACCTGACCCACAAACATCCTGTAACCATGAGGGTTGGCCTGATACCAACTTGTAACGTCCCGGATACACCCGCTGGTTACTAGTTGTTACTCCTGGCGGTATCTAGACTGGCCTCACAGATCAACACTAATCTTTCATATGCACTTTGTCCTCACTCGTGCGCACCTAGGAAGTCCTGGGACCAACTTCCCAGTCAGTCACCCATCCAATGGGCTCCCGGAAAAGAAGCAATTGCTTGGTGATAGGAGTAGTTTATCATCCCTATCCATCCAGGCTCTCACACCGCAGGAGACACACCTCCAGACGCCCTCCAACGATGCTAGAAGCCCACCGGTACGGGGGCTTGGCGGGGAGAATCTTATTCCATCCTCAGGAAGCCACCGCCGCCTCGCCTTCCTAAGCAGGACACAAACCCTAACAAATCTTGAAGAAACTCCTAAAAACAGAGCCCTCCCGCCGGCAAGGGCTGTAATCCAACGCACCCCCATGGCCCTCAGGTCACAAGAGATGCGGCAGATTGGTGTCGCTGCCGCCAGGAAGCAGGAACCCTAGCCGCCTCTTCCCTTGGGAGGAGAGACAGAGGGGAGGAGACACAGTTAAAGGTTTGATTCGAGGAGTGTGGCTACCCGACATCACATATGAAGGGCCGTCCGGGACTGTCTAGACGCGTTCACGGATGTTTAGGGGGGCGTATTTGCTAAGTCTGGCTGTAGATGCTCTAAAGGGTCGAAGGTTTTGCATGATCACCGATTTAGATGTCTCTGCTAGTAGCCCAGATTTCAGAATGCAGAGGCAACAGCACAGAACAGCCAACTTCTCCAGCGTGAGTACAATTCTGATGTGTTTTTGCAGCTAGAAAGTACAGCAATGCCAAACCATCATGGCTCCCTTGATCAGTGGCTTCAGTGACAAATCCATCCACATTCATCCTAATCCATCCCGGGGTGGCCATTTCCAGGGCTCTGGGCAAACCGCGGTACTGAATTTTCTGAACTTCAGCCCCTGCAAACGTCACCGATCTTCTTTCCATGTCAGGAATTGTTCCACTAATTTGATCACGAGATTGGAGGTGGCTTTGCAGGAAGTGCACTAAGCAAAGATGTGAGATTTTTTGGCCTTATTATGAACTGTGTTGTTTCTAACGTGTCATATGGCCTTTGTGCAGGATAACAGCAGGGTATAAAGGTCAAGTTTCAGAACAAGAGTTACTTACCAGGTGGAGGAGCCAGTCAGGTCCTGTGTAGCTGAAATCTTCTTCTGGGACTAGCTCGGTTTTTGCCACACAAAGAACCTTCATTGACTCACGTCAGAAAAAAAAAGGGCACCTTCTGCGGCTCAGTCATATGGCCTTTGTGCATATAACAGCATCATGCCAGAAGTCTTACTCAATTCAGTTCCAGCACAAGTTTAATTTTTCTTTCTGTTGCCATAGCACCAGAAAACTTGTCAACCTAGCTCGGTATATTCTGATGATATGAACGAAAACTGACAAGAGGTGTTTGTTAAATTAACTGACAAAGGTGACACTCTGCAGAAGCAAAGCGAAGCTAGGAAAATGGCACCTAACACATGCTACAAAGCAGGCGTACTATATTCAGATTCCAGAATGTGATCTTGACAGTGTTGTGCTAATTTTATCACTAATAATATACCACGTTTGATATCATGACAAGATAACACTAGCCAATTCAGTAGTTCTCTGCTAGCTTAGATACTTAAAATACACACACTCATGGTAGTTGAAACTTGAAACATACATATATACTAAAGGTAGTTGAAACATGGTCCTACACAAGGGAAGGCATTGCCTTACAAAATTAAACTGTGTGATCTTCCAGTACAAATGTCAGTGATTCACCGAAAGGCGGATCGATCAGGTATACATATAGCTAATTAGGCATGCATCGAGCAGCGAAAAGGGTCGTCGACCGTAAGGTCAGCTGATTTCTGCAAGCTAAAACCAATGTCTACTTTAGTCAACACCAGCAACACTTTAGAGGCCCATGCTCGAAACCGTGGACACCCCAGTCTGTCTATCATCTCATTCACCTCGTCCGGTAAAGAAATTTTTTCTTTAGGTGGCACAAGCACCAAAGACTGAAGCTCCAGCGCATCCTTGGAGATGAACTTGAGGAATTCAAATTCGTTTTGATGGCCTTGATATTTGTGGATAACCATCCTTTTGACATGTGATCGCAAGCATTTGATCGGACTGGCCTCCTGCCAGAACTTGGCATGGTGCTCCCCAGTGGGATCATAGCCAGGTATGGATGGATCATGCAGGAGAGATTGCAAATTTATCCCAGTGCGTAAACAGTTCAGTTGCATATATGGATCATGCTGCTAGTAATTCATTATAACATTTCCAAATGATCAACTAACAGAAAGAATTGGGAGAAACCTCGATGTGAAGCATGCCAACATTGGGAAAGCATCTAAGGAAGCTGGCAAGCATGTTGACCTCCTCGAAAACACCAAAATTCACCCTCAAGGCCAATATCTTGACGCCTAGAAGCACAGTTCTTGGGCTCACCATTATAGTTGGCTGCAATGCGGTGCACCGAGACAGATACACATCATACTCACACATATGAACCACAGTGTTCTTGATGGATGGATGGAATAATTTGCACCAAAAGAAATATAAATATCATAACTCATTAACTGTTTTATAATCGTAGAGAAGACCATGGTGGATGGATCTCAGTGGATGGAATGATTTTCTAAAATCCTAAATAATTTCATGCTGAGAAGATAGATCACCTATCCACTTGTACGCCCTGACAAGATTTATGAACATATGCAACACCCTTTGACTATTTAAAAAAAATCATGTTGAGATAGAGATGGAGAGGTAACCGTACCTCGATGACATCATCGCCGATCTGCAGCTTGTGAGCTCTCGGCTCCAGGTAGCCAAACACCCGCAGGTTAGGTGCACAGGTAATCTTGACCCTCATACCAGCACCTCCCATAGCACTAGGAGGCGGTTCCACCAAGATAAGGCGATCCAAGAGCGGCGTTTCCATCACGGCGACTTCCTTCACCGGGATCCTCCAACGACCACGCAATGGAGGCTTTGGCTGCGGAGACGCACATGCTTGGGCTTGTTGCGGGCGAGCACAAGGGTCTTCAGAACGGGGCTGGCAGCAATCAAACACTCCAGGTCATGATCGCTCATGTCAATCCTTATCATATTGAGACTGTGGAGGTGGGGAAGAAAGACGTCGGCGCCGTGGGAGACGTCGGCGGGGAACGTCCAGAAGCCCAGCAAGAGGCGCTGGGGTCGCAGCGGAGGATTTCAGCGGGGAGGCGCGGGGAGGGGTGCTGGGGCTGGACGTGCTTGTTGACGAGGACGAGTTTCTGAATGCCCTTGGTGACGAGGAGGCGCGGCCACTCGGCGAGGTCATGGTCCAGGGAGGCGAACCTGCATCCGGCGAGGCGGATGGCGCGGAAGGGGCCCGGGTGGTCGGCAAGCACCCGGGAGACTATGGCGTCACGGGCGGACTCGTGGAGGTCGACATCGTCGAGGACGAGCGGTGTGGAGTGCCAGAGGTGGCGCCAGCGGGGGGAGAGGGCGGTGGTGCGGGCGGCGTCCGTGACGGAGAGGCGGGAGATGATGGCGCAGAGGAGGTCGTCGTGGAGGGCGCTGATTCGGTCCTCGCCGTCGTAGCCGGCGGTGGGGAGGAGGGAGGCGGCGCCGTCGGCCATGGTGGGACGCGAGGGTTTGGTATGATTCTGGCCGGAATGGAGCAGCCCACTAAGCGTCGTTTCGCTTTTCTTTTTTGCTCTCTTTTTGAGACGGGCTCACTCTCTTTTTATTTATCTATGGTAGGTTAGTGAAATTCCTCTCTTTTCAATCCAAACTTGTACTAGTATATTTGTAAATTGAGATGCAATTTATGTCATTGCATCGATGCCACCCCTTATATTGCGCGATATATCTGGGGCAGACTGATGGGTCGATAGGGTCATTTGCGGCTAACATAGGAACCCACATCAACAGACAGTGAGGCCCTCGGACCACAAGCACACTCAAGTGTTCACCAATAATTATTTCACTCGGATGGCATCCATCCGCTCGAATGTTGTCTGGTCACTCGACCGCTCCGCATTCACTCGGTTACGCCACCCACACCCGTACCGGGGAGGCGAAGGGACCGCGCGGGATCTAAAGCGACCGAGGAGCACGACGTCGGGCGTTACTAGCAATTAAACCTTCAGTTATCAGTAGTAATGCATGTAATAAACATATTAATCAACCCCTCCTCCTAATGGGCTAGCTCAAGGGGCGACCCATTCTATATCTAGCACCCCTTAAACCCGTGACCCTTATAACCGGGGTAAGGGACGAGAAAAGCGAGTTTTAAGGGTCGAAATAGGTTGCAAAGGATATTCTCTTTTATCACTCGGGTCTGCGGGCTCTGTTCGGCGCGCTGCCAATTTCGGCCCTCAAACCGTAAAATCACACGATGCAATTGACTGCGATTTTGACAAATAAAACACAAATTCGGAGAATTCAAACACAGTTTTGGCGTCATTTGAACATAGTTTTCGGGCCACAACCCAAAAGACATCGCATCCATCATCACTTCATCATCATTATCATCACAAGATGAAATCTTCACCACCACCATTGGCAGCACCACTTGCCGAACCACCACCGAACATTGGCACCGACTGCGGCCATCCTCCTCCTCTCCAAGATCTCCAACCTTGCAATGTCATGCCATTCTTTGGTGACCTCATCCATTTCTTTTCGATTCATCATCATGATCTTGTTCTCCTCGACAAGAAGCTTGGCCATGTTTTTGTTCTCGTCGGCCATGGCTCTTCTCTCCTCAATGGCGGCCTTGCGCATGGTCTCCTTCTTGAGTAGTTTCCACTTCTCTTGCTTCTCTTGAGCCTTCTTCTCGGCCAACTCCTTTTTTTCCTCCAATGTCTTGATCACCAATAGCTCATTGGACTTGACCGTGTGATCTAGCTTGTCCTGCAAGCTTGAAGCCTCTGCTTCCTTCTTGATCTTGTCCTTGGCCTTTTTGTTCCCATCGGGCTTGTTCTTGTTTCTTGGGCCATCGTCATCTTCATCTTCATCATCATCAATCTTGGTGAGTGCACCTCTCTTCGGTGGTGATTCTTTGTCAACCAACTTCCACTTCTCGATGTCCTTGAGAAGTTCCCAACAATGCTCTAGTTGAAATGCCTTCTTACCGGAACCTTCCATGTCTTTGTACCCCCCCTTGCGCAATTTTGTCCTACAAAATGAAAATAATGTCAAATTATGCAACCACTCCGACGACTACAAAAGATTTGCACAACTTGCGGCATGAAAACAAACTCATACTAGTAGAATGCCCGTGCGTTGCCACGGGCTCTTGAATTATTTCAAACATACAAACAATATAACACAAACACAATTATTTAATAACTGAAGTCCATTATTGTAATGTAATTGGATAACATAAAAGAAAAAATAACGACATGTCCATGTAACAAACTGAGTGATGTTCCAGCTGAACATCTATTATAAAACTATTGATATCTAGATGACGCGCTTAAGAAATTCTTTCACAATATCGGAAAAGTTTCCTCTAGCTTCATTCCCACGATGTTTTAGCAAGTATAATAAAAAATGCTTCCTTAATTCATACCCATCCTGCAGAAACAAGACATGTAGTTAGTATGACAATTTCACGCCGATGTCTTGAAACATGTAACGCACAATACTCACCGCGCAAATCGGCTTCACCAATTCTTTACCGTTCCACGGAGCATAAAATGAAAAATAAAATAGCGGACACATTTCTGCAAAAAATTAAATTAATAATATAAAAAATATAGTGATAACAAAAGTAAATATTATTGTTATGAATTCATTACCCGTCTACACTCGTTGGAACACAAGATGGAAATAAACGTTGCCATTTAGATATATCATAATTCCAACCAGGCATCTTTATTTCGAGTGCTTCTTTGAAATCCCTTGCAAAACTTTTTAATTTCAGTGAATGCCTCAAGTTTTTATCCTCGGCGATTGTGATGTTTGAATAGGATCCATAATATATAAACGACGTGCCTCTTTATCGATGATGTACAAGATGTATCGGCCGATGGATGCATAGGGAAGATAAATCTACAAGTGGAGTTATTAGAAACAACAACCAACCATTATAACGATGGGAAAAATATTTTATTTACCTTATTGCAAGATGAGATGTCGTTCTCCATCCCAGGCCAGCTATCAAATAATGTTGCCAACATCTGGATAGTTTCCTTCTCACAAAACTTCTGACCTCGTGTTGACTCTAGCATCATGGCCTAAGTAAAAGAAGAAATATTGTTTAAACATGTTGATACTAATGACACATAGAATGAAAAGTTACGATAACTTACACAAAATCGTAGATCCATGTAGTGTATAGGCGGGTCTGTGAACAATACTCCCTCATCACATGCCAGCATCACATACGGCAGTGTTGAAGCAATCATTGTCCATAGGCTGCTCCATCTTAAGTATGCACTTGAAGTTTCTTAAGACTTAAGCTCATTGGATCGGGTGTGCAGCTCCGGACCCATACCTTCCTGTAATTTGGTTGGTAAGAAGAACAATAATATACATCCGCACATTAAATATTGATATATGATACTTACTCCAAACACCCGGCATCATCGATCGACATGATGTACTTGCAGAGGTCGGCAAGTATTTGACGTTGGTCCGTAGGAATGATAGTGACTGGGACAGGACGTTTTTCTTCGACTACGTCAGAAGGATTATCCAGGATCTCGATATCAGAATTAGCTAAAGTTTCTTCGCTGACAGGTTGATGGTATATGGGACATTCTTTTAGCTTATTAAGCTCTGAATCAAGCAAAATGACTGCTAATTTTTGACGAAAATGTTTCATATCCTCCTACAAAAATGTTATACAAAAAATTTATATAATATTTTCAGATAAAATAACGAGATAATGTATAAAAATGAAATACCCGGGTGAACTAGTTTGACAGTCCATGTGATGTCCAATATTCCATATAATTTAGCATAAACAATCCACATGATACACTATAATATTATAAAATAATGCTTTAGAATATCACACAGATGAATCAAATAAACAAACCATTTTAACAATTGCTTACCCATCGGTTTGTATTGCCTCCTGAACTTGCTCTTCAACCGTCCATTTTGTAACATTGAGATCGGGCCACTTATCACCTCCGATAAACTCCGGACTCTGCTCTGCAAGTTTCAGCCATTTCTCGAGCCCCCGTAACTATCATATGAGAAATGTTAGGGATGAAGTCAAACAAAACAAATGTTAAGATGAGTAAAAAATAGATAGTTACCGTAGTAGCAAGGTCATTGCGTTTGACATTCTCACCAAGTGAGTCCAATACTTGGATCTCTCGTTTTTTGGCATTGGCGACTGCTAGATACCAATGGTAGCCCGGCATGTTAATCGGCATGAATAACTGGTGTAAATATCATACAAATCACAATCACAATTAGATATAATTATTAACAAATCATTAGACATATGAACTAAATAAAAACAATCCATAATTATATGCATGGATAACAAGACAACAACTTACCATATCTTGCTGTAGATAAGTATTAACATGACCTTGCGATCACGGCGATTTTTTTGATGGGTCGATGTCTCTTTCACCGTCTTCTTTTATCGACCAGATACAAACGTGCTAATAATGTGTACCTTTTCACCCGCCCTGTCCTGTAGATGGTCGTGAGCAAGCATGCAATATATGTAAGCATTTATCACCTGTAAACAACATTTAGAATATATTAATATTTTATGATATTATATATTGTTCATATTATTGATTACAAAGTTTGTGCAATTGGTCTTACGCCGTCATGTAAGAACATATCATTTTTTATAAGGCATTTAAAATCGTCGGTTGCTAACAAGGCATCTCCAATGTCCATGAACTGGGTATTCTTGGGGGCAGACTTTATTGATTCGATAACTGTAATATCTCTACGGGTACAAACATAGTCTGTCAAATTCATAAAAAGTGACACAACTTAGTAACAAAAAAAAGAGCCAACTTAGTTGAATAAAAAAGGCAAGTTCTTTTTAAGATCGATAATAATATAAACATATACATTGTGGGATAACATGCAAATTAGCATCTTTTTTGGTTTGTTATGAGATATAACCTCTTCGACGTTATTATGTTGTGAATATCCGACCCCTTCCAGCGACATTGCATCTGAAACCTCCATGTATTCTTTCTGTGCATCTCCAAAGTCCATATCCATGTCTCCTATATTCTGATTAAACAAGAATATAAATATACCATTCATATTATCATCTATAATATACATACAAAGTAAGGTTAGCTATATGCACCTCTTCTCGTGGTGTTTCAGTGCGGAATGTCATCGTTACATCAGTGAGTATGTCGGAACCCATCACTTTATATCTATGCTGAAATATAAATAGGATTTTTTTCATCATATAATGTGAAACTAACACAACTATTTTATATGTGATAAAAAATGCTTTTGATTATATTATAAAAACATACAGTTCAAAACATTTTACTAATACATCAATTGAAGGAAACAACAAACTATAATGTTTTTATATAAGTAAGTGGTCATCTGAAATTGCTTAAATGATTTTAAATTAATTACATATGCTATTGAAATTCGAGAAACAAAAAAGAACATGCTAACTAACCAACATTAACGAAGGATATGTGTTTTTATATGTTGTTTATCCTCTTAGTATATGTAATAAGAATAATCATACTCTGGCCAGGTTAACATGCGGTAGGCAAAACACGGGAGCCTTCGCTGAAGGCAGGGGACGACTGGGCCGGCCTCATTTGGATGTAACGAGCTCCAGCCGTGTAGAAAACTGGCTAAAAACTAACAACATGTAATATATCTTAAAAAATATAAGGATCAAATTTGTAATGGGTTATGAACTATTGTAAAAACCACGGGCATTTTTGAAATAAGTTCAACACAGTTGTGACATGCAATGAAATCTCTATATTATAAAAAATGAAACAATATAAATAAAGAATAAAAAGTATAGAAAAAATATAAACAGAAAAAAACAGAGAAAAAGGAAAAGAAAATAAAAATAAAACACAACAATTATATATTTATGTAATATAAGTTGAACAATTTTGTAATATATATTAAAATTTTTTGTAATATACAATTAACAAATTTTAATAAAACTGTGATTATATATTCACTTAAAATTTTATAATAAATGTTGAAATTTTTTGTAATGGACGATGAACTTTTCAAAAAAACATGAACATTTCCTTAATACCGTTGAACACTTTTGTGACATGCATTGAACTCCGTATATTATAATAAAAACCAAACATTATAAATAAAGAATAAAAGAGTATAGGAAAAAAATATATAAAAAAAATATAAAAAAAATAAATAAAAAAGAGATAAAGGAAAATAAAATAAACAAAATAACACGATGATCATATATTTTTGTAATATAAGTTGAACCATGTTTTAATACATATTTGAAATTTTTGTAATATACAGTTAACAAATTTAAAAAACACAACGATTATATATTCATTGAACATTTTATAAAAACTGTTGAACAATTTTGTAATGGATGATGAACTGTTGAAAAAAACCATGAACATTTCATTAATACTATTGAACACTTTTGTGACATGCAACGAATGCTCTATATTATAATAAAAACAAAGCAATGTAACTAAAGAATAAAAAAGTAAGGGAAATAAAATATAAACAGAAACCCAAACAAATGAAGAGAAAAATGAAAAGAAAAAAAGCCAGGCCTGCCACGACGGGCCTGTTGTGCGGCCCGCCACCACGGCCCACCTGGCACGCAGGCCTCTAGGGCGGAACCAGAACTAAAGCGACGCGGCGTCGCCCGTTCCCCTCCCCCCGCCGCATTCTACCTTATCCTCTCGTCTCGCTCACTCTCTCATCTCCTCTCGTCACACTCACAGAAACACTCTCGCCCTTTCCCCTCCCCCCGCCGCATCGCCGCCCGCGTCGACGAGCAGGAATCCCCACTCTCCCGCCCGCCGGCCACCGCATCGGATTTGACATCCATGACCTTTGGGGCTGCTGGTGTGGGCTTGACAGCCAGGGGCAGACGACGGGCGCGCTTCCTGGACCACCTGCGGGTGATGCATGCGGTGCCGTTCCGGTCGGATCTGCGGCGGCGCTACTCTGCGGCGATGTCGCAGCTGGATCCGCATCGACGCGTCAATATCTGCAATGACGCAACTCCGGTAAGCCACTACCTATGCCTGACAAATCCATTCAACGCGGGCTGCTCAGATCCGCCCCCTCCTCGTCTTCTTAGCCACTGAACTCCTTTTTTGTTCTCTCTGTGCCGCGGCGCCATGAGCAAACCTCACATGCACGGCGAGGACGACGATCGCTTGCCAACGCCGCCGCCCTCGGCAAGGAGGATGACATGCACAAATCACGGATCCACGGCGGCGCTCCTCTCCGGCTATGTCGCAGGTGGATCCGAGGCGACGCGTCCGATCTGTAACACCACAGCTCGACGCCACTCGCCATGGCAGATCTGCCCCTTCTTACCTTTACGAGTGAAAAATCATTTCTTGGTCGGGTTCTTATCATCGGTAATGCTTTCGGATTAAAGCTCTTTCGGTAAAGCTATTGAACATTCTCTAAAAACTCTGTTATCAAATACCCTCAGATGTTCAGAAAACAAGTCACCAACCAATAGAGGTTAAACTATCCTAGAATGTGGTGTGGCATATAATTAGCTTTCTGTTGGTAAAAAATGGCAAGTAGTGTTCTGAATCTGTGTTGGTCAAAGCCTACATAGAGGGCATGCTAACTTCAGATGTTTAAGAGCATGATTAGTACCATCCTGTTATTATTAGGAGAAAGTTATGTATACATGACTTAGCTTTGAAGGGGTCCTTCTTTGTAGAAAAGTCTGTTTCCTTGAGTTCCACGTATTCCAAAGTTCGAGCAATTAGGATGGGAATTCCTATTTGATTTATCTTTCCCTAGGGTGATGTGATCCATGCAAAGATTGTTACTCCCTTCTTATTAACTAATGTTTGTATGTGTGAAATGTAAGGCTTTTGTTATTCCACATCAGTGACAAACCTGACAAAGAATGACCACTGTGGATGATAAGCCCTTACATATGAAATCAATACGTGAAATGCAACTGCAGTAATGTGCTAGCATAGCAAAAACCAACATAAGTAGAGAAAAAATATTGAGAAGTATTTCTGTTTTCAGATTGACGCATTACGAATGGTCCAAAGATTATGTTACGTGTATATATTCTGCTTGACAGGAGAAGGTTCTAACTCTTGCCATGTGAGTGTTTTTTCTTCTCGTCAAAGCTAGGCATTAACTTTCAGTTTGCAACTTACAGCAACTGGCATCTCATGGACTGTTTGATGTATATGTGAAGGCGATGGGTGACACACACATTGGTGATCATCACTCAAATGAGGATATTGCTTTAGCAGTTGGAAAGGTAATCTTTTTTCTACGGGTAATTTAGTTAGAAAAACAATAAACAGAAGCATTTAGCTGTGGCATATCTCAAATAGCTTTGCTGGTACATCCATACAAGCCCTAAATAAAGCGGTTGCTTGCAATTTTGAGCATCCAACCAAATTACAACGATTGATATGATTATCATAATATAGTTGTGGTTGGTTCAATCAACAATTCAGTATCATTATGTATTATTGAAGGTGGTAGTACATACAAATTTCCATTGTAAAGTTCTCAGTATCCGCACTAATTCGGTAGCACTATTTGACATCCATTGGTTACGCAAAGCGAGGTAATATTTCTTGCATGCAACAACAGCCGATTCCCATGAACTCCTGGACTGCTCTAAAAGCCTCTTTGTGCTTCCTCTGCAGAATTTAACGGGATAACAACAATTAAAATAAAAAGGCACAGAAAAAAGGAAAAGCATGTCTGTTGACCACGGAAGAAAGTGCACGGCACTAGGAGAGCTCCGGCAGAAGATTAAGATTATTGCTAGCCCGTGGAGAAAAACGGAGATGTGATGGGGCTGCTGGCGGAGGTCGTTGTTGGAGTGATGGGGTTAGGTTTGAGGGAGGTGGCGTGGCACGATGGGTGCTCACACGCACGCCGCTTAAGGGCTCGCAGGTCGCAACGCACACTTGGGTTGGACCCGGCAGCCACGGCACAGCCTCTGTCAAGAGGAAGTCACGAAGTTGCTTTGCTGGTTGTGGATCTCTTCGTGGGGGTCTCCGTCGTTGATCTAGGAAGGATCGCAGGTTGAAATTTGGGGCCGCGCCTTGCCCTTGTTGGTAGTTGTGGTGTTTGGCGGAGGCCGCCACAAATGAGGCGATAGGAATGGCGTGAGGCGAGGACGGATGGGAACCCTACCCGGATAGGGAGGAGTCCGATCTACCTGCACCTCACGAGATCGGAAGAGGAGGGGATGGCGATGCAGATTCGGTGGCGGCGACCATGGAAGGTAGCGCCAGAGAACCGATTGGTGCGAGACCTTGGGTTCGGGGCGAGAGGAGAGAGAGAGAGGGCAACGCACGTGGATTCGGTTTGAGGGTTTTCTAACTTGGCATTAGTACTTCTAGAAACAGTTATACGGATTATTGTTTACGAAGTTGGGATATCCATCGTTATCTCACCGCTAAATTTTGCATGCTATATTTACATTCTTTACACGATTACGAACTATCCTAAGTTTAATGTCCTGCTATCTTTGGAACTTAATGTGGTGACTTGTTTTGAATTTTCTTTTAGGCATTACTTCAAGCACTTGGTGACCGAAAAGGGATTAACCGGTTTGGGCATTTACACAGCACCACTTGATGAGGCAGGAGTTGAGGTTATACTGGTATGCAGGACCACCTTCTGCATTTAGATACTATGCCTACAACCTCCATTCAGGAGGGTGCATGTCCATGTTGTACATTTATGAGCTTATGAAGCTCTCAACCTTTGCAAACACATAACTGAATTACAACTTCCATTTGTCTGGTTCTTAACTTGGATAATGACCAGGCATTAAATAATTTTGTTCTCTTATTTCATGAGCATCTCATGTTATGATAGATTGGTATGTATGAAGATTTTGACTGTTGAGGACTATTATCAATAATGCTAGTCCTTTGGCTTTATTTTGTCATAGTTATTACGACTCATCCATCTAACATAGGCTGAAGACTTGAAAGATAGCAATCAAGTTGTAATTATTTTACTCTATCTTAATTTTGGGTTACCTATTTTTTGCTCAACAATTACGACATTTTGTGAATATACAAATATCTACTGAATAATTAAACTGTGCCTTGTTGAGCTTAGATGTTTGCTAGCTTTTGATACTATACATCAACCAAACATGATCCTAATATAACAACTATTACACTTTTATAGAGAAGATAAAGATCCAGAATTGTTCGTACCTAGAGGAACTGGCCTTCTTGATGCTCCTTGCTTACACAAGGTACTCCTTGGGAAATTTTCCTCCAGGTCTGCTGTTGTGATGGCCGAAGGAAGAGCAAGGAGAGGGAGGATGGATGATAGAGGAGAATAACATATACAGGTAGGCCACACGGAGAATAACTGGGTAGCAGATCATGGCTGAATCTAGTTCTACCATATATACCATTGTTTTCTACCATATATACCATTGTGGATGGTGCAGATATATTTCCTTTTTCCATCTAATGCATACCTATTAATAAATTAGAAAAGATGTAAATAAATCATAACTTACTAAAAATAATTAAATTATTGTATTAATTAATTCACGGCATGCACACTAATCATTCTCCTGATTAGCTACTTTTGTATGATTTAACATATTGTACTAATACTTATAATTCCATAATTTGGTAGTAATGTACAGTCTAAATATACTATTTGCAGTTGTAATATCTCAGAGACCACACAAGTTCGATGAATGCGTTCAATTCCAGTTTCTCCAAGGTTTCCAAATGCCAAAGGTAACCAATACTAATTCTGGATGCATGAAATCAACTTTCTCTTTTAGCGCCGATGTTGATCAGTAGGCATTGACGTGATATTTATATGTAGTTCTTTTTGCCAAATATAAGTCATGACTTTATGGTTCGTGCATTAATATGGGAGTTGTATGATTTATAGAAGTATAGTAAAGCTATAAATCTGCTACGTACTATGGTAGGAATACAACTTACATTCACTGCTATAATTCAGCCTTTGGTGTGAGCCTAAGACAACATACAACAACTGAATATTGCAACAAGAAGGCACCAAAAATCTATCTTCTGCCACCTAGAGAGCCCCAAGACCACCTGCAATTTCAATCAAATGGATGATTAATCACTACACATCAACATTAGCTCCCCCAAAAAAGAAAAAACCAAACTGTGAATTGAGAGGGAGATAAACAGATCGAGTTTAATAATGGTCCCACATATTCCAAGTTTTCCTTGCTATTGTGATTCCGACCTGTGCACAAAAATAGTCAGAAATTAACAGACATAGACAGAGGAATTATCGGGGAGGAAGACATAGAGGAATAGTACAGACTCTGAGTAATCGCCGGATGAACCACATGAGAAAGCACAACCAGCTTCCTCTTCCCAGCGTAAAGCCGCCAACCCCTCTGCATCCTCCGAGAGCAGAAGCAGTTTCTGACCGGCAAGACGACAACACGCCTGCTTCACGCACTTACAAGAAATAACCCCTCTCCATGCTCGGGCGCAGTCGTGCCCCTGCCCACCAAGGCACCAACCGCGTACAGCAAGCCGGCCGCGCGCTCATGCCATCTGCTCTCTGACCGCGCGCCCGGCAAACGATACTGTCCGAGGCAATGGTTGAATTAATCTTCAGCTGAACCATGAAGCGTGGCTGCGACCCTCTTGTTGACCGGATGCCGTACCCACTACCTCGGCTTCTTGCTCGTGCTCTTCTTCCTTACAGTATTCCTGCTCATCCCAAATTCCTAGCGTGGCAGAGGTCAGAGCAGAGGGCGAGGTAGAGGCGCATGGTGCCGGCAAGCGAGTGGAATAGGATCATGGAGGAAGAAGGAGAACTCCTTATGCGCCACCCCCTTTTCCGTCAACGACCGCTCGTCGAACTCCAAGACACTCATGATCCATAGCTAACCCACGTCCGCAATGGGAGTGATCCTCGGCATAATTTTTCGTGATTGGAGCGGGGCACGGCGGGCGAATATTCGTCCGGCCGACAGAGTATAGACCGTCAATTAATTGCTACGTGCAATCCTAACCTCATGTGGTGCGAGCTGAACATCCACTGGCTCGTGCACAGCCTCCATTGATGAGAGAGTGAGTGATCGAAAATTGGTGAAACCTAGGGTGGGTGTTGAAACAGGAGCTCATCATCGGTTATATGCCATGATCGACATCTTGTTTGGCAGCGGCATCATACAGTCTTAAGTGCCTTCCAAATATCACGGCAAATTCCATTGTTGAAAGCCAAATAATAAGCAAAATTTTCATTACGCCTGATTTTCAGCATCGGATGCATTAAGTCTCACAACACATGATACCTAAGGCATATCATTCCATCCATGCATGTCATTCCATCCGTGCATGTCTATATTGTTCATTTCCTAGTAGAAATTATTTTCAGCTGCCTCCGGATCATATCTTTATACGATAAGTGGAAGGTGTCCCATATATTTCGAATCAAAACATATACAGAAAAAAGGCCCCCTGTACCAAACAAACTTTATATATAATTTATGTGTATTTAATCTGTTCAACGTGTACTATAAAATGTTGTCTACATATATTTGTAAACTGTTCAACGTGTGTTAAAAATATATGGCATAAAATTTGGAAGGTGTCCCATATATTTTCGAATCAAAACATATACAGAAAAAATTTATGTGTATTCGTTGAAGCGAATAGGAAGCTAGAGGGATCCCTAAAATCCTTTATTCCCTGCATATATATGGCATCCAATACATTATTGATATTGCCAAAAGGATAAATCTCTATTTGATACCTAACAAAGTTCTATTAGCTTATTATAATTGCGACATTTGACTATGCATCCATACATAGTCATTCCTCCAAAAACCTCAAGGACGCGGTAATTTCAGCTGGGATGTTTCCAGCTGCTTCATTGCCTTTGATCATCAACATCTGGACCAACAATTGCTTTCTCGAGCTGTATTGAATCCTATAAAACATAAACAAAAAATTAAGAACTTGTTGAAAAGTTAATTGCACAACAGACATACGTGATATGAAGAACATAAATTTATATTTAACAAAGCTATGGAAGACATAAACTTGTTATATATGCACGTACCGAAGTCCTGCACATGTTATGCCCATGAGTATCATCTTGGTGAGCCATCTCCTGTAGGACTATCAATCAGAGTCTAGGCTGTGAACAAAAGTATACATATATTAGAACCTATAGATGTGTGGCTATAATATGCACGACCAATTTAAACAATTATCAAGGGCTGTAATAAATGTATGATCTTGTGGCCAATCCACGAGATGGGGATTCAAACCAGGCCTCCCCTGTTGCAACACACTGCCAAGTTCTTGCAAAACTATACGTGCTTCCTTCTTAAGTTCCTTGTCATGAAAGTCCTCTGAGCCTAAGAATGACTCATTCGAATGATCAATCAGGAGAGTCCTCATACTTTCAATATTAACTGCAATGAGGCCGTAGGAGGAATCCACCAAATACAACAACAATAGGTACTGCGATAGGTATACAAAGTTAATGGTGAACAGATAGTATATAAACCAATTGTTAAGAATGAAAATCCTTACAATGGACGGGGTCATGAGCACGTCGTATTTCGGCAAAGGCTGTACAATGACATTGTTAATCAACAAATTGGTGCGTTCAGCTTGGCCTAAGCCAGTCTGAATCAGCACCCGTGCTAGGCGATGTAATCGCAGATCAAACATATGCTTGAGCCAACAAAGTCTGTTCCTGCATTCCTCTGTATTGCGTCGCTAGTAAGCTTACGACTGCAAGATCGAAGCAGTTCGGATTGACCCATGTATCATCTCGCATGGTGTCTTGGATAGTCCGTGAAGGCTTAATTCGATCACGAATGGATGAGGGCTCCTTATCCATATTGTGCTGCAAACAAAACAGCATGATAGCAAAGCTGCTAGAAAAATAAGGGTAACAAAATAATGTAATACTTCAATTAGTGGGCAAACAATAGTACATTTTTTCCAAACTTTAGACTGGTGTGGAATGTATGCATCTTCTAATTGGAATTGTATTGTCAAAAACAGGAGAGAAGTACTATTCATTGAGATAACCAAATCTATTATGACATAAAAACATGGTAGTTTAAAATAACGTGGTGTGGATGGTACTATCATGGGGTAATGTAAAAGGATAATATTAGCACATGGTCATTTGTTTGCAACCACTACGTTAGATCATAAAACCTTGTGTATTTAGAAAGGATAGCATGATCCTAACCAGTAAATGCATGCAACAAATTATGAACGTGGCCAACTAATCGCCCTTGATTATGTGAAATAACGGGTTTTTACTCGGGTTTAAAATAAAAAGACAATAATACAAACTATAATGGCAGTGATCTGCAGCTAACAATTGCAATTAAAGTATAGATGAAGTTTAGGGCTGCCAGAACAAACTCTAATTCCTCCTCGTCTGAGGACACCATGACGTAGTTGTAGATGTACTGATTGCATCGTCCACTCCATAAAAAATCGGCATAGCAGCCATTACCGCGGGAAGGAAGTAGTCTTAGCAACAGGATGACCGAGCGAGGGGGCATTAGACAATGGTGGACTTACAGAAGGGCCATATATAACATATTCGGAGGGGAATTGGCCATCCGCTAGCTCGGTGAGGCATTGGCATGTTGTATGGATTGGAAGGTGCCCATATCATTCCATCTGTGCATGTATCAATTACGAAACCTTCCTAATAAACGGACAAGCATTTATTTTTATTCCATACTACAATAGGCAAATAAATAAATGCCGATTATAATTCTAGTATATACGCCTCCCTTTCCATATCGGAACAAGGAGGATTTAACTTTCCTTATAAGCAAAACCGTCTAAGGGAAAAATTAATGGCCAAACTATTAATATTGATTATTCAGATATATAATATTCGGCAACCTATTAAATATTGATTATTAATCAAGGATACGTACATAGCAAAATCGTTTAATGATCTTCATTTTGATATTCATTATGATCACTTGCCTATGAAAACGCATCTGATTATCACTTGCCTTTGAAAACCATACTTTCTTCTTTATGGATATTTATTAACCTTTCTGATATTCACATTAATATATTGATTAATTATATTATATTTTAATTTTCCATTACCTTGATGATATATAAAATTATGATATAGGTAAATGCCCGTGCGTAACTATGAGACAAATAGACAATTTTTGTGTTTTCACATATATCATGCCTAACACATGATTTTACGATAATCATCTATATCAAATAATATAATTGCACTACGGGAGAATATTGTTTATTCTTTTTCATCACGACTGTCTTAATGACACACATACATACAACACTCGAAACAATAGTAGAGCGCGTCTATTTATGCGTATGCATTAGCAGCAACGTTATTAGGCAAATGCTCTCTGTTTAGCATGGACTTGGAGCTCTATATATAGTGAGCTCTATATATAAGAGAATCCTAGTATTACATGGCACCTATAAAAGGATACCCATTTTGATTCACATTTAATTATTTGATGCCAGCACAGCAAAATAGTGTAGGCTGGGTGCAACTATAAGTCGACAACCCTCAGAACAACCAGCCATCTTAGTGGATTCCTTGCTGTCCCGCTAAGGCACCATAACACCGATGCTCGATATCACCCTAACACAAGTTCTCATGGACCAGAAATCCATGAAACGATGCTTCCTCCCTGGACCAAAAAAAACCATGTCCTAGATTAATGCAGCCTTGGACAAATTTCTAGTTTAGAACTATTTCAGATCAGCAGTAAACTCATAAAGTTAAATGAACCAATCAGCAGTAATTTGAATTGTACTGTTAAATAACCAGTATAGCTGCGTGAATTTACAAGTAATATAACTTTTGCCAAATATTTCACAATTAAGCGAACAGACATGTGTATTTTCACAATCTACATAGTCGAAAGGACATTTAAACTTATTCGCAAGTAATGAATTACACGCATTTTATTATTTATTAAAAGTACATATGCAAAATATAATTTCAAAAGTTGCACAAACTGATCTCGATGCACAAAATCTGAATCTTCTAGTTGTGACATATCAGAATTATAGGTATATAATAAGGACGCACAAAATAAATAAATTAGAACGGGTATGATAACTTGCCTAAATTCAAAAAGTTCATTGCATATCCAAGGTATTTAGCAGGCCAATCATTAGATCTGGGTCACAGATTACACACAAAAAACTACGCTGCTATCAGCATGCGCATTTTGCAATAAAAACTACGACAGTAGAAAAACCATAACAGCGATGATGTTGCCAATACGACGGCTGATTATTGAACTGCGGTCATTATCTCAAGTTGATCGAGTAGACATCCAGCTAACAAAATAACGGATAAACAAATAGTGGTAAAAAATGAATTACAACGTGTCTTGACAATCGGAAGAGTAATCAACCTGTCATTACAAAACCTCCTTGCTATTAAAACCGGTCTTCAACCTGTAAGGACTTCCTTGTAGAGCGATGTTCTTCATCGAGGTCAAGAAGGACACGGTCGTTCTTTTATGCTTCTTTGGATTGTCCTTTTGCTTGTTCGCCTTCTCCTTCGGCTTCTCCATCCGAATCGGTATCTTTATGTTTCTCTTCGCGGTGGCTCGAGACAAAGCAACATAGAGCTGACCATGTGAGAACACGGGATTGGGTAGGTAGATACCAACAATCGGGATGGTGCGCCCTTGAGCCTTGTTAATGGTCATAGCAAAGCTAAGCCTTATAGGAAATTGCTTCCTCTTAAACTTGAGCGGAAACATGTCATTTTCAGATGGGCATAGAGGTATTCGAGGAAGGAAGACCCTCCTGCCGTGTTGTCCAATCACGATTTACGCATCAATGGTGTTCTTCTCAAAACCTCTAACAACAAGACTAGTGCCATTACACGTCCATTAGCTGGATCTATGTTCCTTAGAAGTATGACAGGCGATTCGACTTTAGTTTGAGAGCATGCGGAGGAAGACCATTAGGAGTCAATCCATTCAAAAACTCCCGAGCATAGTAGCCATATGGGTCATCCTCCGCCGTCAAAACTATGGTAGATTACTTCATCTCCATGAAAACGCTCTATCATACGGATGTTTATCTTGTCTACATTGTCATTGGTTGTGGAAAGGATTGCTCGAGATGTCATGTATTTTGAATCAGCCATGTTGTCGTCTAGACTCGGAAATACATGGTCAATAAGCTTCTCCAGGTCGTCAACCTCGCCAGTAGACGGCAGACAAATATCTTCAGGGAGTACTATGTTGCCTTGATCGTCGACATCCTCAGTGCCATTGCCGACCCTTAGCAAGTAATCGGCAAACCACATGTCATTATGAGCCCTCATGTTGGTGATGAGCCGAAGCTGCATACCCTTCCATAGATGAGAACTTCGCGAGGTTGCATCAATTATCCGCCCATGACCCCTTCCGACGACCGGAAGAACACGCCTAAAGTCCCCACCAAAACAATGCCTTTTCCTCCAAAGGGTCGGTCACGTATTCCCATGATGGCGCGCATGCTATTGTCCAATGCCTCGACCGCTTGTCGCCCGTCATCTTGGCCTCGTCCCCATATTATCAATGAGGCCATCCGTAGCAACTTGGCGGTCCCACTTTGCTTGGTGAAGCCGCACGAGGCTCCATCATCGCAACTCAATGGGATCTTTAACCTCGAGTGGCGATCCGCCGCCAGGCATGATAGAAGCGGCGTATTTGGGACGTCGTGATAGCGATACCAATCTTTCCCTGGCTCCTCACCGTGGCAAGCATCGCCCTATATAGGAAGGTCTTCCTGTACCTCCGGGGCCATCAACAAAGAATACACCCCGCCACCGCGTTCAACAACCCCTAGTATCTCATCGTATGCGGCCCCTCCGCTCCATGTTCGGTGAAGATGCAAATTTTGTGTCATCCACGTCAAACTCAACGGTTTATTCCTCGATAACCTCTCTTGCCTCGCATATACATTGGGTCAAATGCATCATCTATGATTGGAAGAGCGAAATCAACAATGTCTTTACCCATGGACTGCAACATACCCCTAATGTCAAGCAACACCATCTGTTCAACCTCGTCAGTGGATGTGCATGATCGACGATAGTCATCTGACATAGCCTCGAAGTGCCGATCCCATAGACCACGCACGTCGCCTGGCTCGCAGTGCACCAAGATGGTTGCGAAAAGCCTCCTAAGTGAACATGGCATAGCCTTTGCTCGACCTCATTAAGACGATGCGTCCGGCGTGTTATGCCGCCTCAATGAGTCCCAACCTTTCAGCAGCCTCTCTAAAGCTCCCACATAGCACGCCGTCCACGGTGAGCAAGTCGTTGAAGGATGTTTTGCCCGTAACATGGTTAAACAACACACGCAGGTAGTATCGCTCCCCTTCGGCAGGATTGGCAGACACAATGCGGCCAATTTGAAAACGCTCGACACGCGGCTTCCAATACTTCTTTTTCTTACGCCACGTAAAGCTTCCGGGAAAATCCTTGTACAATATATGCCTAGCATGAGGGTGTTCTGGTTAGCTTTGAAATACTCCGATTAACATGGATTTGGAAGCATTTTTGGAGGCGACAACATTCTTCAAATCAGCATGCGCATTGAATGCAACCACATGCATATTTGGGAGATGAAGAGGCAAGCTGCAAGACAAAGCGGTAATTGGCGCAAAGTGGGAATCCAAATATCCTCCACATAGCCTCCGGAGGGTGACCCACCTTGCATCAACGTATCTCTTGATCTCATCAATGTTGCCATCGGTGTCGGGCTGGTCTATCTTTGAAAGAAGCCTTATCATGGCCCTTGTAAATGTACTTGTAAAGATATTTGGCGGCCTTTATGCTAGAGCGGAACCTCAATGTTGATGTGGCAATTGAACATCCGCATGAAGGTATGGGTTATAAGGCACAACCCAATGGTTGTCCAACATCTTCCCTCGGACCTTAGCATGTCTTCCATCGTCTCCGTCGATAAACCGGGTATGAGTCCTTCCCTGTCTTGTGTTCTCATTGAGCGGCCGTGGATATCTCGCACTTGCAACCGTTTTCTTGCATGCAAACATTCTTGGGATTAAGAGCATCGCATGGTCCGTGCATCATATGTTTTACCACCATTGCATACAATTAGGATACTTGCGCTTGTCCGGGAGCTCCGCGGAAATGAGTCGGTCATACCGCCTCCCGGACAATAAGCTTATACGTTGAGTCCATGATCAACAAAAATGTGCGCGGGGAGGCCCTTTTTGGAACTTCGACTACATATCGTGGCGACAACAACACCCGTGATATGCTTCTTGAACAACACGTATTTCATGTGTTCTAGTTTGCCATAGAACACGCGAGCCACAATATCAGTCGGTCTTGGCGCCGCCCCGACCAGCGACAACTCATTCGTTATCTCTTCCCATTTAGGATTGCAAGTCATGGTGAGGAAGATGTCGGGCTTCCGTGACGTATGGACAATTGCCATGGCATCCATATGCCTCTTCTTCATGTCGCGGTCGCCACTGTGGTACGCCCCTGTGAGCACTATTCTAACCCCAACGGTAGCTTGCTCGCGTCTCCCCGGATGTGATCGCATCAACGACTCCTTTATACAAGTCGGACGAATCTGCGTCTGGTTCTTCTGTACCACTGAACAAGCGGCTCTCAATCTTGGCGTACATGTCAACCGCCCATTCTTTGCAGAGGCATGCACCACGAGCATGGGATTAAAGATTGCGGGCGTGTCTGCGGCATATAACGATAGTAGTCTCGGCAGAGACGCACAACTGCTATTTCCCTACGCACATGATGGAACAACAACAAAATGATGATATAATTGAGAAATAATTTATTATTTGAACCAAAAGGAAACAGACGTCATACTTGCATCCTCATCATCATCATGGACCATCTGAGGATGTTGTAGAGCCTCCCAAGGAACACCCCGTTTAGGTAGTTTCGGATGCCAACCTAGTTCCCCCCTTGGATAGAATAGGGGATAAGACAACGGGTCATATGCTCCGGATGACACGCGTATACTATGCCTTTCATTGTTGTTACCACAAAGTGTTATCCTCCGGTCAAACCTTTTTGCCGTGTCACGCCTCAACCCAAATTGCGGCAACCTCGGATGACAATGGTCTATTATATTTTCTTTGGTCAAGCCTCTTATCGGTGTTTAGGTCTATCCTATAATCATCAAGGTTGTCCTTGTGTGCACCCAAACTTCTAAATTCTTTGAGTACGGGTTTTCTTTTAGTATGTCTACTAACATCTTCACGACATCCTGGTCTAATTGCTTGGTGGCCGCCTTACGATGAGTTATGCTCGGGTCGTCATCATAGAAGTACAACTGCAGATGTTCTGGACGTGAGCTAGTGTAACGCCCTCGATGCGGCTATATCTCCCACGTGTTGAAGCACGACTTAGAGGCATAACCGCATTGAAAGCAATGTCACAAGTGAGGTAATCTTCACACAACCCATGTAATACATAAGGGAAAGAGATACATAGTTGGCTTACAATCGCCACTTCACACAATACATGAGTAAAGCATTACATCATACAGATACAATCAAGGTCCGACTACGGAACCAAAATAAAAGAAGACTACCCCAAAAGCTACACAGATCCCCGATCGTCCCAACTGGCTCCACTCTTGATCAAGCTGAAACGAAACAACACAATGAACAAGATCTTCATCGAGCTCCTCCTTGAGCTCGGATGCGCCACCGCGGTTTCATCGGCACGCAAACCGGTTTTGGAAGTATCTGTGAGTCACGGGGACTCAAAGAATCTCACACCATGAGATCAAGACTATTTAAGCTTAAAGGTAGGACAGGGTAGTGAGGTGGAGGCTGCGACAGCGACTAGCATATATGGTGGCAACATACGCAAATGAGAGCGAGAAGAGAAGGCAAAAGCACTACGAACAACTATGATCAAGAAGTGATCCTAGAACAACCTACGCCAAGCATAACTCCAACACCGTGTTCACTTCCCGAACTCCGCCGAGAAGAGACCATCACGGTTACACACGGTTGATGTATTTTAATTAAGATCAACTTCGGGTTTTCTACAACCGGGCATTAACAAATTCCCATACGCCTCATAACCGCGGGCACGGCTTTGAAAGATAATACCTGCAGGTGTCCCAACTTAGCCCATCATAAGCTCTCACGGTCAACGAAGGATATTCCTTCTAGGAAGACCGATCGATCTCGGAATCCGGGACTACAAGACATTTCGACAATGAATAAAACAAGACCAAAAAAGCCGCTTGAATGTGCCGACAAATCCCGATAGGAGCTGCACATATCTCGTTCTCGAGGCACATCCGGATGAGACATCCTACGAGTAAAACCAAGCCTCAAGTTGCCCCAAGGTGGCCCATGATCTACTCGGTTCGAACCAAAGACTCAGAGGAGCACCGGCCCGTGGGGGTTAAAATAAAGATGACCCTTGAGTCTGCAGAACCCAAGGGAAAAAGGCTTAGGTGGCAAATGGTAAAACCAAGGTTGGGCCTTCTTTGGAGGAGTCTTATTCAAAGCGAATCACAAGGAGGTCCCATAAATCACCCAACCGTAAGGAGCATAAAATCAAGGAACATAACACCCGGTATGACGGAAACTAGGCGACAAGAGTGGAACAAAACACTGCATAAGGCCGAGCCTTCCAACCTTTACCAAGTATATAGATGCATTAATTAAATAAGATATATTGTGATATCCCAACAAGTAAACATGTTCCAATAAGGAACAACATCTCCATGTTCCAACAAGGAACAAACTTCATCTTCACCTGCAACTAACAACGCTATAAGAGGGGCTGAGCAAAGCGGTAACATAGCCAAACAACGGTTTGATAGGAAAGGATGGTTAGGGGCTTGACATGGCAACATGGGAGGCATGATATATCAAGTGGTAGGCATCGTAGCATAGGCATAGCAAAAGAGCGAGCATCTAGTAAGCAAAGATAGAAGTGATTTACGTGGGTATGGTCATCTTGCACGAAATCCATAAGGAAGAAGAACGAGTCCATGAAGAAGACAAACGGACCTAGTCGAACGAATCCTCACAACTCCGGAATGAAACCGAAGCTAACGAGAGAAGCAACCCGGAAAGAAACAAACAACATAGTAAACAACCATCACATAAACACGCTATGATGCACAATCAAGTATGATGCATGTCCGATTTAATGAGCATGGCATGGCAAAGTGCAATAAGCAATACTACAAGTTAAGTGGAGCTCAATATGCAACGAATTGCATATTGACGAAACTTCACAACATTTATTTAGTTCACTCTTGTTTAGGCTACCCAACAATATTAAATGTTATTAAACATGGCAAGAGGGTGAAGCATATGAAACTAACTATTTAGGCAAGATTAAATGAACCCGGAAACAACAACAACAATTCCGGAAAAATACTCATATGCATATTTCGAATTTGCTACTGTTCTGCCCTAAACACAATTTTAATGTTGTTAAACATGCAAAACAAGTACACCATGTTAAACTAGGCATTTTTCTACCCCATTTACATATATAATTTATTTAAATCCGAGCTACGGTTATTTAGTTATGAAATAAATCATTTTAGCATGGCAATTATGCAAAATAATGCAAACAGCAATGTTAAACATTTTTAACCTGGATGAAAATTGGATATTATGAAACTAGATGAATTTCTAAGCACTTTTCATATATAAATTATTTACATATGATGCATGATTAATAAGTTATTATATGCATGACAAAGAGGGTTTTTCTGCAAAACAGTAAATCCTGGGATAATTGATTAAACGTCCAGAAGTGAAAAAAAACCGATGCGGGCTGAAACTGGAGGCTGGGGGAGCTGCTCACATTGGGCCAAGCCCAGTCGGTGGAAGAGGCGGTGGGCCTTGGCGTGCTGGACGCGACCCAGGCGCGGGTCAACGCGCGGCGGCAGCGTGTGCTCGTCCTCTGCTCGAACGAGGACGAGGCAGAAGACAGGGGGGCGATGCAGGGAAGCAGAGGCGCGGAACTTGGGGACGAGCGCCCCGGCGAGGGACGGCGACCTCCGGCGACGGGCGTATGGATCCGGGGCGAAGCAGGCGGCGGCACGATGAGGCGGCACTGGAGCTTCTGCGGGTGCTCGGGACAGAGTTGGTGGCCGTGCGAGGCGGCAGCAGAGGCTGGGCGCGCGGAAGGTCAACGCGGCGGCACCGGCGGGGACCTTGGCGGCGCAAGGAACGGAGGGGCGCGGATCCAGGCGCGGGGGAGGACTTGGCGAGGCTCGACGGCACGGAACGGTGGCCATGGCAGCAGGGGCGACCTCCTGTTGCTCCTGTACCTGGCGAGAGAGAGAATTTGAGAGAGCAAGAGAGTCAGAAGGAGGAGAACGAAGGGAGATAGAGAGAGGGACGAGGCCGGTCCGGATCGACGAGGAAGAAGGGCGCGCAGAGGAGGAGCGGTACCGGGGCTTGGCGAGCTCGGCGTCGAGGAAGGAGCTCCGATGAGGTGACAAGCGGGAGGAGGTGGTCGGCGCTCGAACGAGGAGCTCCTGGCTCGGGGACGATGGGCCCATGGTTGACGAAGGGAGCGAGGCTGCTGGTGGCCAGCGTGAGGGAGACGAGGTGAGGAGGAGGCGCTCAGCTGGAGGGTTCCGGCGACGGGAGGAGCGGGCGGTGGATCGAGAGGAGGAGGAGGTGGTTGGATTGGATCGGGCAAGATGAGGCTGTAGGTGGCGAGCGATGGTTGGGGAGGGATGGATCCCGAGGGGGATTTGGTGAGGCGGCGGCGGCAGGGACAAATTTTCTAGAATTTAGGGTTTGGTCCAAAATGGACTAGGGATAGACTATATATATATGGAAAAGAGAGGAGTTAGATCATCCGATCAAAATCCGACGGTCGGGAAAAGATAGGTTAGGAAAGTCTAAATAAGAAACAGAGATGTTTTATAGACATTAGGGGATGATCCGGATCCAACGGTGACGACATTTCGGGTCGGGTTCGGAAAGATTTCGGACGCCTTACGAAAGAGGGTCGGAGAGGTTAGGTGGTTTGACAAGAGGCAGAAAACACGGTTGATCTCGAAAGGGTCAACGAACGCATAACATAGAGGGAAGCGAGGAGCGGCAACTATCGCGCGGATGCAAGTTTTAAAAACAATGGCTAATGAACGAGTCGCGTCTGATGCACGAATGATGCCATGAGATGAGACGCATGACAAAGAACACAAAGCAAAACAAAAGACAAAACCCAACCACGGAGAAAATAATATATCACATAGCCGAAAATGGCAAGAGTTGGAGTTACGAATATGGAAAGTTGTATCCGGGGCGTTACAGCTAGGCCCGAACGAGTGCACATTATGGTAGATGGTTCCGTGTGCCCGGAAAGTGTACACCCCAGACTTCATGTTGGTGTAGTTCTCATCAAGGCTGACGCCAAGGGTTGTGAAGGCGAAATGCCCGTTGAAGAATCGTATGTTCTCACGAAAATGTCTACAATCTGCATCCATCTTTGCCGACCATAGCCTCATAAGCTCACGGGATTGGTTAGGTTGTTTAAGCTCGATCATCCATCATGACAATGAGAACCCGTCTGTCTCGGACACAAACTTTCACAACCGCAGTGTTTGCGGTTATGCGTCGAGCTTGAGGATGTGAGTGATGTCCGGTATGTTTATGTACACATAGTCTAATGGATCAACCTCGCTAGGCCTAGCAGACGACATGCTCGCTTCCTCGTCATCCTCGAATGTGTCATTATCGGATCCTCTGAGGTTTTGTTGAAACATGATTTTCAAACTAATATTCACATAGTACTCCAATTAGAATAAACCTCCACGCCTTCCAAGTTCCGAGTTGACCATACCTTGGCTGCGATACATGTAGTACTCCTCATCCTTCAATTTGGTGTTGGCTCATCGCCCATGATGGGTTACGGGAACACATCGAAGTCGTCTGCATTGAAGTTGCGGAGAATGTGGGAATAGACCGCATCATGTGAGAACAAGGTGGATGAGAATGAGCAATGTAACCAAACACAAGCATGTACATACCATTGGTGCAAACACTATAATTCGGCATGGCCAGGGAGGGTCGCCATCCGATGAATCATCTTGGCAGCAGAGAGAGGGGTATTGCGAGACTATCGGATGTTGAGTTTGTTATATGCGGGCGTGGGAGTGCGATGGATTCTTTGCACGGGTGTTTTTTCCGTCGAGCATAACCAGCCTTCCTTTGAGCACTTGGCGCCCTTTCTCAATCACGGACATGCTTTTGCGGCGTTCTCACGCTTCCCTCGGATCTTTTCATTCAGATCTTCTCTATCATCAACCGTTAATTCCTCATTTTTCTTTTGATAAGATGCTCGGCTACGAGAGTTTCTCTGTATCCTCCTATGTAGGTCGTTGACATGGGTAACACCGGAGGCGTCTAATGATGAGTTTGGTAATGTTGCATCATCATGCAACAAGTGCAGATAGTTAGCTCTATCGGTGATTGCCTTTATGAAAGTAGATGTGAAATGATCATTAGAAAAGTCTGTTTTAGTGACTAATGAAAACAAGAACATTCCTTAGGTAAGATTCAACATATGATGTAGGCTTTGTGAGCTAATGATTTGTCAGTCAGCGTGAACATAAAGAAACTGTAGGTATGATAAGGTATGCACCGTGCATATCTAAAAAAGCTGGTACTTACCTGTTTTAGGTCATGGCCGTACGTTTTCATCTGCTTGTATCTTATCCTTTTTCCTCCGATAAGAAGCTCTCCTAAGAGCATTTCTATGATCTCTCTTGCGCTCTTCCTCGGTTATATGATTTAATTCTTGGTATATTCTAAATCGACATCTGGTGTCATTCATGACATAATTTTAATTTTTGAGTAAAACACAATATGACCAAATTGATGACATATTATTCACAAGTCGATTACCATGTAGATCATTGTCATTAACGGCACCAAATGTCCCCGTAGTTGCAGCAGTAAAAATTTGAGTCAAGATGCGATAATGTTGTATAGGCGGAGCTAGTTGGGTTACTCGTTAAATATGGTTAATAAAAAAATAAGGAAAATGCAATGGTTAAGAAATGACTTGAAGGTACTAAATAAAATGGTTAGAACATTTAATTATTACACGATAAATTAAGGGTAACACCGGAGGCGTCTAATGATGAATTTGGTAATGTTGCATCATCATGCAACAAGTCTGGATAGTTAGCGCTATCAGAGGTGCCTTTATGAAAGTAGATGTGAAATGATCATTAGAAAAAGACTGTTTTGGTGACTAATGAAAAGAAGAACATTCCTTTAGTAACATCAAGCATATGACGGTAGGCTTTGTGAGCAAATGATTTGTCAGTCAACGTGAACATAAAGAAACTGTTGGTATGATAAGGAATGCACCGTGCATATCTAAAAATGCTGGTACTTACACTGCCTTAGGTCGTGGCCGTACATTTTCATCTGCTTCTATCTTATCCTTTTTCCTCCGATAAGATGCTCTCCTAAGAGCATTTCTATGATCTCTCTTGCGCTCTTCCTCGGTTATATGATTTGTTTCTTCAAGATTATTCTAAATGCGTCATCTTGTGTCATTCATGACATAATTTTAATTTTTTTAGTAAAACACAATATGACCAAATTGATGACATCTTATTCACAAGTCGATTACCATGTAGATCATTGTCATTAACAAGACAAAATGTCCCCGTATTTGCAGCAGTAAATGCTGAATCTGTATGCAATAATGTTGTATAGGCGGAGCTAGTTGGGTTGTCTGGTTAAATATGGTTAATAAAAAAAATAAGGAAAATGTAATGGTTAAGAAATGACTCGAAGGTACTAAATAAAATGGTTAGAACATTTAATTATTACCTGATAAATTAAGGGCGCGGACTTTATCTTCTTGGAGAATCTGCTCTTTTTTCCTCCGATAAGACGCTCTCCTGAATGCGCTTCTATGATCTCTTTTGCGTTCTTCATCCGTTTTTGCCGGATTCTCTTTGGTGAAAATCAAGTCATCTGATTCAACATGATAGATAAGTAATCTTTTATGACATACCAAGGGGACGCTGACCATAATATTTGATAAATAAAGAGTTTTTGATGTACCATAGATCACATGTCTAGGTTCACAAACATTGGTGATATCACCTAGGATACTACGTTGAACAATTTGGCCATCGTCTGTTGTTCATTCAAACCCTCGACTTGCTAATGCGATAAGATGACCGCCTCAGGCGTTGTTAAGTTCCCTCCGGTCTAGAAGATGAAATAAAAAATGGTAGTTAGTGAAGAAAACAGAGCCTTTGCTTGTAGCAAGTTTATCCTAAAAACTCATGTAGATATCAATGTCACAAAATATAAGAAAACAGTTCAAAAAATTTCATGCGACAAATTTTAGTCGATATCGCGAAGAAATCAAGTTACTGATTTGACGAGCGGCTGTGGAATATCTTGCAACAACACATTGTCTAGGACTTTTTTCTTCTGATAAGCTGCACGCCTTTGTGTGGTGAACTGTTCCCTTGTAATATGACTTACACCTATGGATCTGATGTCGCCTGCATCATGTCAAAAGTATAAAACACAATGACCATATTGCTCTGCCGCATCATCTGTAGATCATGTCAATATGGATGTTAGCTAAGATGTTTGATCATACCTGTCAGATTTGTCGCACCATCGACATCATCGTTAGAAGGTTCCTCGCCTATAGGTTCACCGCCTAGCCGTTGCGAACTTGTTCCATCTATAGAGTTGTAAGCAGTAGGAAAAGGAAATGAAGGATATATAGGCGACAATATATGCAGCTAATAATCGTGGCATATCGGTGGGCAAACGTAGTCAATACCATTTTCATTTGTGCAATAATCCAAAGTCAGTATACTTGGCGCCGTAAACAAAGCTCTCATTATGCTCTACATCCGAAACGGCATTGTTCCAATCTGTAGGGTTTTAAAGAGGATGAGTACAAGGAAATGATTCAAACGTCGTACCTACCGCCAACATTATCAACATAATTCGTAACAGCATTATACCCGGAACCGTAGATGAGTTTTCCCCAACATTTTGAGCTACGGGCATGATGCTTGTAAAGGGTTTATCTTCATCTATTATAGAGCTCGTAAGGCCTGCAAAACATCATGCATTAAGCATGTGAACATCGTAAAAGCACAGAACACATCTGTACAACATTATGATATGTATAAGCATCCCCGTAGTATTATCTTGATGAGTTATCACGCTTTTAAGGCATGCAAAACATTCTCATAAAATATTTAAGGCCACATTAACTTTCGATAGAAATGTAGCATACCCTCAAGAACGCCCTCTTCAAAGTTCTTGATCAACCGCCTTGCTTCTTGAATTACCCATATATACGCACCTCTTGATCGTAAATATTGCAACAGCTTTGAGTATCACTATAACTGCTTTTCTTGTTAGAATACAATCTGATGGAAACAATTAAATTAAAGTGTATTAAATCCTGCTAGAGCTGCAAAATGGAGATCGCTGCCAGGTTGTGAGACTCAAACTCGATATCCTTGAATTACCCTTACACACCTATGCAAGTACACATAACTGACATTAAATGACATTTGTTTGAAGTGAAGTAAGGAAATGGCACAAGCTTTTGTAAATGTTTTTTTTCAATCATTTTTCTGTGGTCCATATTCATTCATCATTTGGTCATACACTTGCATTTTCCAAGAAGTGAACACTTTTCATGGCATTTTATTATACAGTTAAAAATACAAGCTTGTCGTACCAGTGCTTATGCATGAACCAGCTCAACCTAATGGATGAGTTTGTGTTGCACCAACCTGGACTATTGCAACAATCTTATGCTCACCTTAGTCCTTTTTTGTTGGAAACTATTAGTTTCAAGTGTATTGTATACCTTCTCTTGGTGTCACTTGTTGAATGTGATCCTCTTGTGAGATGCAAACTGGAGATCTTCTGCAGATGTAATATTTCTGTCAGTTATATGCACATGGAATTATACGCAACTATTGATCATAAACGGTTGCAACAATCTGGTGCTAAACTTACTCAAGTGTCTTGACTACCTTCTGTTGGTGTCACTTTTTGCATGAGATTACATTGTGAGTCGCAAACCGGAGATCTTCTGCGGTTGTGAGACTCAAACTTCGATATCTTTGGCGAATCTTTGGAAGTGATGTCACCATCCAATGGCCGTCACCACAGTGCAAACTGCTAGAGCATTTAACACCCTTACAAATTCGGTACATATTTCTTACATGCAAGTAAACATTATGTCGATTATATGCAGATGGAATTAAATGTACCTATTGATCATAAACTGTTGACACTTGATGAATCTCGACACCGGCAAAGACATGGCTCACCACCGCAAGCATTCAAATACAAAGAATAATGAACCTAGCGGTATAGAATCAGCCTATGAGACATGTTCTCTATTCGATTTATCCCATTCCTATTTCATACAGATTGATTGGTGATCGAAACTGTATATTTCAATTCCAGGTTATCAATCTAGCTAGCGAGGAGTGGACATGAGTCCACAATGTCTGATTTTCCACAGTATTACCACGCTACCATAGCTAATCCAGATTTGTAAGGGCCATAGCTGATCCAGATTTGTAAGGGTTAGCAATTAGCAATAACAATTGTAAGTAATATAATGTCTGAGAATAGGCAAACACAGCCGGTCGATTAGAGGGATCATACGGGATCTTCACGACTTCTCAATCGCCCGTGCAGATAGCGTCGATCGAGTGGATCAATGGCAGATCTGGAGGCGGATCTCGACGAGCTCTTGAGTCATTGCTAACGGATGGCGGCGACGAAGGGTTTGACAGGCGGTGAAGGCGGCCAAGGATATCTTGTGACCAAGGGTATGCTGTGGCGGTGACGGTGGTCAAGGATGTGAACGGCGGTGACGGCAGATGGGGATGCGAGGAGCGAAGGGGATGAGCGGCTGTAGAGAGGGACGATAGGGACGAATAGCGGCTGACGGGCTAGTGCATCGAGGCCGGGGAAAAGCAGGTGCGAGGGGTTTAATTTCGTCATCATTTCGTCGGTTAACCATAGTAGATTTTTTTTAGGTCGTTTTTCTAGCGTTGAACCGTCGCGGTTTGCAGTGTTCCTAGTTGTAACTTGACGTTTTTTTTAACGTACGGGTGGGACGAAGCGGGGGCTCGGTGGGAAAAGGGAGGTGGGACGAAGTACCAAAATTAACCAGGGTAGGTGGGACGA
Source organism: Aegilops bicornis (assembly GCA_021605145.1). Classification (NCBI taxonomy): domain Eukaryota; kingdom Viridiplantae; phylum Streptophyta; class Magnoliopsida; order Poales; family Poaceae; genus Aegilops; species Aegilops bicornis. The sequence goes on from CM038675.1 coordinate 639,856,938, forward strand.
AAATTGACCGGCGGAGACTACCAACTGCTCCATTAGGAGTAGAGATAGTCAGATTCAACGGTACCACTTGGAGGTGCATTGTGGACTTGTTGCAAGGATGCAGCCCAACGGCTACAAATCGGCTTGATCACGTCCCAATGACCTTGGAGACACCGAAAGGTGCGTGGCGTCCTGTTGGGATACTTTGCCATCATGCAGAGGTATTGATCCTTGATCCTTTGCCAATACTGCTTCGCGGTTTGGTCAGTGTCGATGCACGCATCAATAGAAACCGCTTCCCAAGCCTTGATCAAGACTTTATCTTCCAATGGCATGTAGTTCTTTGATCTTGCCCGTGATTTTGCTTGTGCTTCGTCGAACACCCCCTCGTCAACCTCCTCCATATCATCTCCTTACTCACCATGACCATGCATGCCACCATCCATCTCATTGTAAACATAATCACTGATTGGGACTTGATCGATGTCGACGGTGTTGTCGTCCAACATTTGCATGAAGTCGTCAATTGCTTCATGCAAACCGGCGCTGCAAATTAGCTCCATAACTCACGAACACGTGCAATGGACAAAAAGTGAAAGAAGTGCAAGCAATTGAAGCATCATACCTCGGGGCCATTCCGTCGAACACCTCAGGGGTGGCAGCAGCAGCGCCATCGGCGGGCATCCTCGGGGCAGTTCATGCCAGAGCTATCGAGGGAGATGTTGGCGGGGTAGCTCTACGAGTGAGCTTCTTGCGTTTCACACCGGAAGCCTTCCGATTCTTCGCCGGCGGGTGACCGGCCGAATTCGCATCGGAGGCGGCGGGGCCGGCGGGCACGCCTTCCTTCCCCGCAGGGCCTGCAGGAGCGCCACCCTAGACGATGACATTGCCCTGAAGCTTGCGGGATGGCGCGGTGAAGCCTTGAATGGCGACGGGCGCGGCATGGCCGGAAAAGAGATCTGTGGAATGAGGTGGCGCATGGATGGCATCCATGGTGATGGCTGAGAGGCTTCCATGGCGGCGGAGGGAAGCCGCGGAAGGTGCTCCGGAGCGGGCAGATGGAGGTGGTTAGCGGTGGAGGGGAGGGGAGGCGTGAACTACCTCGTGGAAATGTCCCTCCCGCCAAATCTCGCAGCCGATAGGGGTCACGCTCGGGGCGGCCTCCCAACCAGTGAATCTAAAGGTTGAGAGCGAAGTTTTTCCGCGCCCCGCAAATTCTTTTACAGGTTGGGCGCCGATACGGTGTCTGATCAGGCAACTTTTTCCGCCCGAAACCGTAAAAGGGCGGTTATTTTGTGGGTCGGGGCGTTTTAAGGGGTCTACTAGAGTTGCTCTAAGCCGCCCCATATCACTTGGAGAGAGGTTAGCATCCATTGTACTCATCAAGACATAAGAAAAACAGCTCTCGCAGCTCTAGACGTAGGGTCTTTACCTCCACAGCGAGGGGCTCGAACTCATAAACCTCTTTTGTCACATCTTCGGAAACACGTCCTATGCACAATTATTTCTCTGGCCATATCATGAAGGGCAAGTCAAATAAACAACCACGAATACACTAATTGTCTTTCAGATTTCGACACAATTTGTAAGTTCATAGTTTCTTAATCTGTAGCAATCACTGAATCTTGGTATTCATTGTTCCAAACAAGAACATAATTTATTACATGGATTCTCGCAGAGAGTCAATAAATCCCTAGGATCTAACGCATCTTCAGCAATTCATGGATATGTATTGAATTCTATGATGTTGAAATTAATATGCATTAATATCTAGTTTAAGAATTGATGTTGTGAAAATTCATCTTCATTTGCAGTGTGTTCTCATTGTGGAAAACTAAACAAGGGAACCCCTTCAAGAGGGAAATACCTCTGCAGCACGAGATCGTTTCTCCGGTAAGACACCGAAATCCGTTATTTTCGGAAAATATATCCAATGTTTGCAAATAAATTTTGTTACGCTAGTCAAATGTTCAAGTTTCTAAATAGATCTCTTTCTATTTTTGTCCAAAGAGAAAAAATACATCTAACATCGGTTAGGTTGATCCTAATAGGGCAAATACATGATTAATTTTGTACAAAAAAATTCAATTTCCTCAGCAACAAGCAGGACCAACCTTTGTGGATACTAATTTTGTAGACACATGATCTCCATCTGCAAATCTGCTGATAGTTGTGAAGATGCTCGTGAATTAGTACTAGTAAGTGTTGGCGAACGTTGCAGAAAATTAAAATTTTGCCTACGGTTTTACCAAGATCCATCTATGAGTTCATCTAAGCAACGAGTCAAGGGAGTGAGTTTGCATCTACATACCACTTGTAGATCGCGTGCGGAAGCTTTCGAGGGGATGGTGATGATGGAGTCGTACTCGGATCACCAATGACCAAAGCGCTGAACAGACAGCACCTCCGCATTCAACACACGTGCAGTGCAGGAAGCGTCTCCTCCGTCTTGATCCAGCAAGGAGGAAGGAGAGGTTGAGGAAGATGGCTCCAACAGCAGCCTGACGGCGTGATGATGATGGAGTGCGATTCTCGGCAGGGCCCAAGCGCCTTGCGGAGGAGGAGAGGTGTTGGGGAGGGAGGGCTGCGCCTTCAATTGTGTTGCAGCCCTCCCCTCACCCCTCTATTTATAGGGGAAGGGAGGAGGGGGCCGACCCCCTCTAGATGCATCTAGAGGGGGGGGCGGCCAAGGGGAGGGCTTGCCCCCAAGCAAGGCGCCCCCTTAGGGTTCCCCTCAACCCTAGGCGCATGGGCCCAAGGGGAGTGGTGTGCCCAGCCCACCAGGGGCTGGCTGCCTCCCACGCAGCCCAAGTGGCCCCCCGGGAGGGGTGGCCCCTCCCGGTGGTCCTCCGGAACCTTTCCGGTGGCCCCTCCACAATACCGATATGACCCGAAACTTTTCCGGTGTCCGTTTGACAACTTCCCATATATAAATCTTTACCTACGAACCCTTAGGAACTCCTCGTGACGTCAGGGATCTCATCCGGGACACGAACAACATTCGGTAATCACATACAAGTCTTCCTAATAACCCTAGCGTCACCGAACCTTAAGTGTGTAGACCCTACGGGTTCGGGAGACATGCAGACATGAACGAGGCGCTCTCAGGTCATTAAGCAACAGCGGGATATGGATACCCATGTTGGCTCCCACCTGCTCGTCGATGATGTCATCGGATGAACCACTATGTCGAGGTTTCAAGCAACCCGTATACTATTCCCTTTGTCGACGGTATGTTACTTGCGAGACCCGATCGTCGGTATCCCAATACCTCGTTCGGTCTCGTTACGGCAAGTCACTTTACTCGTGCAGTAATGCATGATCCGTGACCGGACACTTGATCACGTTGAGCTCATTATGATGATGCACTACCGAGTGGGCCCGGTGATACCTCTCCGTCATACGGAGTGACAAATCCTGTCTCGATCCGTGTCAACCCAAGAGACACTTTCGGAGATACGTAGTGCACCTTTATAGTCACCCGATTCGTTGTGACGTTTGGTACACCCAAAGCACTCCTACGGTATCCGGGAGTTACACGATCTCATCGTCTAAGGAAGAGATACTTGACATTGGAAAAGCTCTACCAAAACGAACTACACGATCTTTGCGCTATGCTTAGGATTGGGTCTTGTCCATCACGTCATTCTCCTAATGACGTGATCCCGTTGTCAATGACATCTGATGTCCATAGTCAGGAAACCATGACTATCTGTTGACCAACGAGCTAGTCAACTAGAGGCTTACTAGGGACGTATTGTAGTCTATGTTATTCACACGTGTATTACGATTTCCGGATAATACAGTTATAGCATGAATAAAAGACAATTATCATGAACAAGGAAATATAATAATAATGCTTTTATTATTGCCTCTAGGGCATATTTCCAACAGTCTCCTACTTGCACTAGAGTCAATAATCTAGTTACATTGTGATGAATCGAACACCCATAGAGTTACGGTGTTGATCATGTTTTGCCTTGCGGAAGAGGTTTAGTCGATGGATCTGCGACATTCAGATCCGTATGCACTTTACAAATTTCTATGTCTCCATCTTGAACATTTTCACGGATGGAGTTGAAGCGGCAACTTGATGTGCTCGGTCTTCTTGTGAAACACAGGCTCCTTGGCAAGTGCATTAGCTCGGTGTTGTCACGGAAGAGTTTGATCGGCCCCGACGCATTGGGTAGGACTCCTAGGTCGGTGATGACCTCCTTCGCCCATATCGCTTCATGCGCTGCCTCCGAGGCTGCCAGGTGGTCCGCGTTACATGTAGATCCCGCCACGACGCTACGCTTGCTGCACCAACTTCTTGCTCCACCATTCAACATATACCCGTATCCGGTTTGTGACTTAGATTTATCGAGATTCGTGTCGAAGCTAAGCGTCGGCGTAACCCTTCTGACGAGCTCTTCGTCACCTCCATAAACGAGAAACATGTCCTTTGTCCTTTTCAGTGCTTCAGGATATTCTTGAGCTGTCCGGTGTTCCTTGCGGGATTACTTTGGTATCTTCCTACCAAACTTACGGCAAGGTTTACATCAGGTCACGGTACACAGCAAGGCATACATAATAGATCCTATGGCTGAAGCATAGGGGATGACGCTCATCTCTTCTTTATCTTTTGCCGTGGTGGTGGGGCATTGAGCGAGCTCAATCTCACACCTTGTCTGAGGCAAGAACCCCTTCTTGGACTGATCCATTTTGAACTTCTTCAAAATCTTATCAAGGTATGTGCTTTGTGAAAGACCTATGAGGCGTCTCGATCTATCTCTATAGATCTTGATGCCTAATATATAAGCAGCTTCTCCAAGGTCCTTCATTGAAAAACATTTATTCAAGTAGGCCTTAATGCTGTCCAAGAATTCTATATCATTTCCCATCAAAAGTATGTCATCTACATATAATATGAGAAATGCTCTGAGCTCCCACTCACTTTCTTGTAAACGCAGGCTTCTCCATAAGTCTGCATAAACTAAACGCTTTGATCATCTCATCAAAGCGAATGTTCCAACTCCGAGATGCTTGCACCAGCCCATAAATGGATCATTTGGAGCTTGCATACTTTGTTAGCGTTCTTAGGATCGACAAAACCTTCCAGCTGCATCATATACAACTCTTCCTTAAGATAACCGTTAAGGACGCTGTTTTGGCGTCCATCGCCATATCTCATAATCATAGTATGCGGCAATTGCTAACATGATTCAGACGGACTTAAGCTTCGCTACGGGAGAGAAAGTCTCATCGTAGTCAATCCCTTGAACTTGCCGATAACCCTTAGCGACAAGTCGAGCTTTATAGATGGTGACATTACCATCGCGTCCGTCTTCTTCTTAAAGATCCATTTGTTTTCTATCGCTCGCCGATCATCGGGCAAGTCGGTCAAAGTCCATACTTTGTTTTCATACATGGATTCTATCTCGGATTTCATGGCTTCTAGCCATTTGTTGGAATCTGGGCCGCCATCGCTTCTTCATAGTTCGAAGGTTCACCGTTGTCTAACAACATGATTTCCGGGACAAGGTTGCCGTACCACTGCAGTGCGGAACGTGTCCTTGTGGACCTCTGAAGTTCAAGAGTAACTTGATCCGAAGTACCTTGATCATCATCATTATTTTCCTCTTGAGTTGGAGTAGGCATCACAGAACATTTTCACGAGCTGCACTACTATTCCGTTCAAGAGGTAGTACTTCATCGAGTTCTACTTTCCTCCCACTTACTTCTTTTGAGAGAAACTCTTTTTCCAGAAAGGATCCGTTCTTGGCAACAAAGATCTTGCCCTCGGATCTTAAGTAGAAGGTGTACCCAATGGTTTCTTTAGGGTATCCTATGAAGACGCATTTTTCCGACTTGGGTTCGAGCTTTTCAGGTTGAAGTTTCTTGACATAAGCATCGCATCCCCAAACTTTTAGAAACGACGGCTTAGGTTTCTTCCCAAACCATAATTCATACGGTGTCGTCTCAACGGATTTAGGCGGTGCCCTATTTAAAGTGAATGTAGCTGTCTCTAGGCGTATCCCCAAAATGATAGCGGTAAATCGGTAAGAGACATCATAGATCGCACCATATCCAATAGAGTGCGATTACAACGTTCGACCACACCGTTCTGTTGAGGTGTTCGGTAGCGTGAGTTGTGAAAGCGATTCCACATTTTCTTAAGTGGGTACCAAATTCGTGACTTAAATATTCTCCTCCACGATCCGATCGTAAGAATTTTATCTTTCGGTCACGTTGATTCTCTACTTCATTCTGAAATTCCTTGAACTTTTCAAAGGTCTCAGACTTGTGTTTCATCAAGTAGACATACCCATATCTACTCAAGTCATCCGTGAGAGTGAGAACATAACGATATCCTCCATGAGCCTCAACACTCATTGGACCGCATACATCGGTATGTATGATTTCCAACAAGTTGGTTGCTCGCTCCATTGTTCAGGAGAGCGGAGTCTTGGTCATTTGCCCATGAGGCATGGTTCACATGTGTCAAATGATTCATAATCGAGAGACTCTAAAGTCCATCGGCATGGAGCTTCTTCATGAGCTTGACACCAATATGACCAAGGCGGCAGTGCCACAAGTATGTGGGACTATCGTTATCAACTTTACATCTTTTGGTATTTACGCTATGAATATGTGTAACACTACGCTCGAGATTCATTAAGAATAAACCATTGACCATCGGAGCATGACCATAAAACATGTCTCTCATATAAATAGAACAACCATTATTCTCGGATTTAAATGAGTAGCCATCTCGTATCAAGCGAGATCCAGATACAATGTTCATGCTCAAACTTGGCACCAAATAACAATTATTAAGGTTCAAAACTAATCCCATAGGTAAATGAAGAGGTAGCGTGCATTGGCGATCACATCGACTCTGGAACCATTCCCGACGCGCATCGTCACCTCGTCCTTCGCCCGATCTCCGCTTATTCCGCAGCTCTGCTTTGTGAGTTACAAATATGAGCAACAGCGACACGGTATCAAATACCCGGGAGTTACTACAAATCTTGGTAAGGTACACATCAATTACATGTATATCAAATATACCTTTGGTGTTGCGGCCTTCTTATCCGCTAAGTATTTGGGGCAGTTCCGCTTCGGTGACCCTTCCCTTGCAATAAAAGCACTCGGTTTAGGGCTTGGGTCCATTCTTTGACTTCTTCCGGCAACTTGCTTGCAGGCGGCGGCAACCTCCTTGCCGTCCTTCTTGAAGTTCTTCTTGCCCTTGCCCTTCTTGAACTTAGTGGTCTTATTGACCATCAACACTTGATGTTCTTTCTTGATTTCAACCTCTGCTGACTTGACATAGAGAATACTTGAGAATGGTCTTCACCATCCCTGCATATTGTAGTTCATCACAAAGCTCTTGTAGCTTGGTGGGGAGCTGAAGGATTCTGTCAATGACCGCCTCATCGGGGAGGTTAATATTCAATTTGGGTCATACGGTTGTGCAACCCGGACATCTTGAGTATGTGCTCAGCAGCGAACTATTTTCCTCCATCTTACAACTATAGAACTTGTCGGAGATGTCATATCTCTCGACCGGGCGTGAGCTTGGAAAACTAGTTTCAGCTCCTCGAACATCTCATATGCTCCGTGATGCTCAAAACGCTTTTGGAGCCCGGTTCTAAGCTGTAAAGCATGCCGCCTTGAACGAGGGAGTAATCATCAAGACGAGACGCCAAGCATTCATAATGTCTTGGTTCTGCAGGACGGGGCGTCACCTAGCAGTCCTTCTAGGACATATTGCTTCTGGCAGCTATGAGGATGATCCTCAAGTTCGGACCCGGTCCGTATAGTTCTTGCCGTCATCTTTCGACTTGGTTTTTCTCTAGGAGCGCGTTGAAGTTCAAGTTGACATGAGCGTTGGCCATTTGATCTACAAGACATATTATGCAAAAGTTTTAGACTAAGTTCATGATAATTAAGTTCATATAATCAAATTATTTAAATGAACTCCCACTTTCAGATTATACATCCCTCTAGTCATCTAAGTGTTACACGATCCGAGTCGACTAGGCCGTGTCCGATCATCACATGAGACGGACTAGTCATCGTCGGTGAACATTATCATGTTGATCGTATCTTCCATACGACTCGTGTTCGACCTTTTGGTCTCCGTGTTCCGAGGCCATGTCTGTACATGCTAGGCTCGTCAAGTTAACCCTAAGTGTTTTGCGTGTGTAAATCTGTCTTACACCCGTTGTATGTGAACGTAAGAATCCATCACACCCGATCATCACGTGGTGCTTAGAAGCGACGAACTTTAGCAACGGTGCACATTTAGGGAGAACACTTCTTGAAATTGTTGTAAGGGATCATCTTATTTACTACCGTCGATTCTAAGTAAACAAGATACATAAACATAATAAACATCACATGCAATTATATAGTAGTGACATGATATGGCCAATATCATATAGCTCCATTGATCTCCATCTTGGGGCTCCATGATCATCTTGTCACCGGCATGACACCATGATCTCCATCATCATGATCTCCATCATTGTGCCTCCATGAAGTTGTCACGCCAGCGACTACTTATACTTCTATGGCTAACGCGTTTAGCAATAAAGTAAAGTAATTTACATGGCGTTCTTCAATGACACGCAGTCATACAAAAATAAAGACAACTCCTATGGCTCCTGCGGTTGTCATACTCATCGACATGCAAGTCGTGATTCCTATTACAAGAACATGATCTCATACATCACAATATGTCATTCATCATTCATCACAACTTGGCCATATCACATCACATGACAATTGCTGCAAAAAGAAGTTAGACGTCCTCTAATTGTTGTTGCATCTTTTACGTGGCTGCAATTGGGTTCTAGCAAGAACGTTTTCTTACCTACGAATAACCACAACGTGATTTTGTCAACTTCTATTCACCCTTCATAAAGACCCTTTTCATCGAATCCGCTCCAACTAAAGTGGGAGAGACAGACACCCGCTAGCCACCTTATGCAACTAGTGCATGTTAGTCGGTGGAACCGGTCTCACGTAAGCGTCGTGTAAGGTTGGTCGGGCCGCTTCATCCCACAATACCGCGGAAGCAAGATAAGACTAGTAGCGGCAAGTAAGTTGACAAGATCCACGCCCACAACTAAATTGTGTTCTACTCGTGCAAAGAGAACTACGCATAGACCTAGCTCATGATGCCCTTTGTTGGCGAGCGTTGCGAAAATTAAAATTTTGCCCTACGGTTTCACCAAGATCCATCTATGAGTTCATCTAAGCAACGAGTCAAGGGAGTGAGTTTGCATCTACATACCACTTGTAGATCGAGTGCGGAAGCTTCGAGGATGGTGATGATGGAGTCGTACTCGGATCACCGATGACCAAAGCGCTGAGCGGACAGCACCTCCGCGTTCAACACACGCGTGCAGTGCAGACGGCGTCTCCTCCGTCTTGATCCAGCAAGGAGGAAGGAGAGGTTGAGGAAGATGGCTCCAACGAGTAACGACGGGCGTGATGATGATGGAGTGACAGTTCTCGGCGAGGGCTTAGCCAAGCGCCGGAGGAGGAGAGGTGTTGGGGAGGGAGGGCTGCGCCTTCAATTGTGTGTTGCAGCCTCCCTCACCCTCTATTTATAGGGGAAGGGAGGAGGGCCGACCTCTAGATGCATCTAGAGGGGGTGAGGCGGCCAAGGGAGGGCTTGCCCCCAAGCAAGGGGCGCCCCTTAGGGTTCCCCCCTCAACCCCTAGGCGCATGGGCCCAAGGGAGGGTGCGCCCAGCCCACTGAGGCTGGCTGCCTCCCACGCAGCCCAAGTGGCCCCCGGGAGGGTGGCCCCTCCGGTGGTCCTCCGGAACCTTTCCGGTGGCCCCTCCACAATACCGATATGACCCGAAAGTTTTCCGTTGTCCGTTTGACAACTTCCCATATATAAATATTTACCTCCGGACCCTTCCGGAACTCCTCGTGACGTCCGGGATCTCATCCGGGACACCGAACAACATTCGGTAATCACATACAAGGCTTCCTAATAACCCTAGCGTCACCGAACCTTAAGTGTGTAGACCCTACGGGTTCGGGAGACATGCTTGAACATGACCGAGACAGCTCAGGTCAATAACCAACAGCGGGATATGGATACCCATGTTGGCTCCCACATGCTCCTCGATGATGTCATCGGATGAACCACGATGTCGAGGATTCAAGCAACCCGTATACTATTCCCTTTGTCGACGGTATGTTACTTGCGAGACCCGATCGTCGGTATCCCAATACCTCGTTCAGGTCTCGTTACGGCAAGTCACTTTACTGCATGCCGTAATGCATGATCCCGTGACGGACACTTGATCACGTTGAGCTCATTATGATGATGCACTACCGAGTGGGCGGTGATACCTCTCCGTCATACGGAGTGACAAATCCTGTCTCGATCCGTGTCAACCCAGCAGACACTTTCGGAGATACTGTAGTGCACCTTTATAGTCACCCGATTACGTTGTGGACGTTTGGTACACCCAAAGCACTCCTACGGTATCCGGAGTTACACGATCTCATGGTCTAAGGAAGAGATACTTGACATTGGAAAAGCTCTAGCAAAGCGAACTACACGATCTTTGTGCTATGCTTAGGATTGGGTCTTGTCCATCACGTCATTCTCCTAATGATGTGATCCGTTGTCAATGACATCGATGTCCATAGTCGAGAAACCATGACTATCTGTTGACCAACGAGCTAGTCAACTAGAGGCTTACTAGGGACGTATTGTAGTCTATGTTATTCACACGTGTATTACGATTTCCGGATAATACAGTTATAGCATGAATAAAAGACAATTATCATGAACAAGGAAATATAATAATAATGCTTTTATTATTTCCTCTAGGGCATATTTCCAACAGTAAGTCTATCTTAATTAATATCTTCTACTCCACTCATACGGCACATTCTGATCTTATAAATATTGTAGCTAATCTTTGAATCAAGGACCCCTGAACCGCTCCCCGCTTGTGAATTGCTGATGGTTAGGAGATTTATCAGCAACTTCTTCCTGAATCACTACATCAAGCCCACTGGTGATAATGAATATTTCAGCATGCCTTCTCCTGAAACAAGGAGTAAGAGTTAGCCGCTAAACATATACGCATGGATCCATTGTTTTCCATGTGATGAGGTCTTCGTATCTCGTACACTATGATTAATTATGTACTTCATATATATATCGACAAATCATTGGAATTTAGCTACCATTTGTTCAATTGCAATTCTTGCGAATTCTGATGAATGTTCTTCATGTGGACACTATTTGTTCAATTGCATATTGTGGTGAATTAGCTTTTTGCATGCCGATCCAAATGTGATATTTTTGCTTTAACCTGGCCATTGATGCGCACACGGTTCAACCAAATGAGTGTGTGTGATCCACAACGGAAAGCATATGTCAATCGTAGCGGAACCGTCGGTGATACACAATAGATCGCAGACGATTTACATCACTTTTACGTGTGCGTAGGGGCCCCCGAACCGTTTATGATAGCACATTATCGCACACACACGAGAGCTTATAGTAAACCATGCCCAATGTAAAATGCAATCCCACTTGTACATTTTCAGAAAACGTGTGTGATCCCAGACGGAAAGCACACGTCACTCATACCGCAACCGTCGGTGATACACAACAAATCACAGATGATCTGCAGCACTTGTATATGTGCGAAGAGGCTCTTGAACCGTTTGTGATAGCACATTATCACACACGGTAGTTGTTCGCGAAATGTGTGCGATGGTGTCATGCATAGCAGACAATTTCCGCAGAAAACTCGTGTGCAATGGGACACATATCGCACACAGTTCCCACGATGGCCCGTGTGCCTTAGATACTGTTTCGTAAATGGTTCAGTATGAACACCGTTTGGTTTCACCGCGTTATTAGAAATGTTTGATCACCAATCCCACACGTGTGTCAGAATGTGGTGTGTGCGATATGTTGCTGCATCACATACGATTACATTTGGCAACGCGCCTTATCGGAGTAATGGGCCATAGGTAGCCTAACCCGAGTCCCTGAACATTTCAAGACATCGGGGCCGGCTGCGCCCCTTAGGGGCCATTGGGGTCGTCTTCTAGCAGGCGGCCCGTTCCTCCTTCGGGGTCCGAGCGCCATTAACCAGATGAGACACGGTGTGGCTACAGTGATCTCCCACCAGACGGCGGGACTGTAGCCACGCCTCCCCGACCAAGCACGCGTCATTAGCAACATGGCAACAGTAACAAGCAGCCGGCAAGATCCGCGACCGGCGGAGGCGGCCTGTCGGCTCCGTACCCGACCAGTCGACGGGGCCCATCAGGCGGCGGGCCCCTAACGGCGTGAGAAGCCGGCGACGAGAGGCAATGACAGCGGGTCCTACACCCGGCCAGATTACCATTGTACCTCTGGGGGGTAGGCCTATATAAACCCCCCAGGGCACCCATGCAAAGGGTTCCCAACCTGTTAGAACTACACACACATATAGAGAGGGGAGAGAGCTAGCCCTGCTTTCTTCCACCTCTAGCATACAACTCGAGGAGCACCATTGTACTCACTAGTGCCTTAGTGATCATGCGGAGACCCTGCAGAGCAGGACTAGGGGTGTTATCTCCAAGGAGAGCCCCAAACCTGGGTAAAGTACGCCGACGTTTGTGTCCTTGCCTCATCCCGCTTCCGGGCACCAGCGATGTTCTACTCGCTCCCACCATGATAATCCATCCTTTGGCATATGTCGCACCCAACCCCCAACATTCGGCGCCCACCGTGGGGCGAGGTGCACCGTCGTCCGGAGATCTGCTCTGGACGGGAACCCTGTTCCTTCCTGGGAAGCGCAGCCAGCCCGGCACGCCAGACGGTGTCTGCGCCGACGCGCTGCATGGCGCGGAGGTCGCTTGCGCGGTGAGCTGCCTCGCCGATCTTGTTGGCGAGATTCGCCTCTCCGACGAGCCCGTATCAGACGTGGGCACAGATGGCCCCGACAGCCACCTCGTCAGCCTCCTCAACTAGCTCCACATCGTCAGCGAGCCGGCTGTGGACTTGGAGTCGGTTGGTTCTATTGACCCGATGCTCGTCGACTCCGAGACGGTGTCGCTCGACGCGTTTCCCACTAACGTGGTGGTCTACGATGAGCCGCTTCCTCGCGAGGACAGCGGCGGAAGCACCGTCACAGAAGTGCTTGTCATTAGCCATGGCGAGCACTCCAGCGGGAACAACGCCCAAGACCCGCTTGAGGCGGAGCTGTGAGACCTGTCGGCGCCCATCCCAGATGATGCCGACGCCGAGACGTTAGAGGCACGCCATGTCCAGCTCATCGAGAGTGCCAAGAAGTTGGCAAGCACGAGACGCCTCTCGGAGGCTTACCAGCGCGAGATGGACCACACTGTTGGCGGTACGCCGACTCCTGGCAGGCCTAGCCGCATCGGCACGGTCCGGCAGCGTGGCTCTACCATCGCCAGCATCTTCGGGGCGGATCGCCCTGTGTACGCCACGCCTGCGGAGAACACACGGGCTGCCCAGGCAACAATAGACGAGTTGGACAAGCTCGAGGGCGACGATCGTCGCCACATGACGGAGCGCATCCAGTGGCTCATTGACGCGGCTGCCGAGCAGCAAGAAGCCGGTTGCCGCACCGAAGCTCCCAATCGACGGAATGATGATCCGCCTCCTCGCCGAGATCAAGGCGCAACATCCCGGACGCCGACTGGTGGCATCCGCGATAGAAGAGACAAGGAGCCGGCTACCAGCCGCAGCCAGACTCGCATCACCATCGAGCGCGACCAAAACGGCCGCCCAAGAGCAGTGGAGCGACGGGACGACTGTCCGCCTCCCCCTCCTCCCTGTAGGGACAGGTGTGCTTCCCCGCCGCCTGTTGACCACCCGGCACTCGGTGACCGCCTTGGCCGCCGGGAAGGAGTCGGAGAGAACGATGCCGCCACCGGATCGACCGCCTCAACCGATCCCTGGCGCTAGAAGAAGAAGACGCACTGGGCCCGCCCTGTTTCGGCCCCCGCATCTGAGATGAGCCTTTCCCCAAAGGGTTCACGCTCCCAAGAGATACGCCCAAGTACACTGTCTCCGTGAAGCCGGAGGACTAGCTGGTTGACTACTCTACGACCGTCAGCATAGCGAAAGGCAACAAGCGCGTTGTTGAAGTATGTTCCGCTCATGCTCCAGGGCACAGCCCGGACATGGTTGAACAGCTTGAAGCCCCGCAGCATCAACATCTGGGTAGATTTCACTGAAGCCTTCGCACGCAACTTCACCAGCACATACAAGCGCCCCCCAAGCCCCGCCAGCTCTCCTTGTGCGTCCAAGGCCCCAACGGATCAACTCGCGACTACCTCACGCGTTGGGCCGAGCTGCGCAACTCCTGCAAGGGTGTGCACGAGGTGCAGGCTATCGAGTACTTCACTGCCGGGTGCCGAGAAGGCACCCTCCTCAAGCACCGGCTTCTCTGCGACAAGCCGGCAACCCTTGATGAACTGCTGACCATAGCAGACAAGTACGCCACGGCCGAATCCTCTATGAAGGCGGAGATTCAAGTCGACGCATCTGGCAAAGTAGCTCCTCAAGCTCCTCGGACTCCGGCTGGCGACACCAGTCGGCGTCAGCCGCAGAATGACAACAAGTGCAAGGCCACGCAGCCGACTTCCACAAGCCTGCAGGTGGCGACAGTCGAAGACCAGTAGCCGGAAGGCCAGCCTCCTCCCAAGCGTCAGAAGGGCGGCAAGCCCAAATGGTTGCCCGCCTTCTCGTACGAGCAGACTCTCGATGGACCCTGCAAGTTTCACAGTGACGCAAAGCCGTCCAACCACATCACTCGGAAGTGCCACTGGCTCACCAGGATCGCCAAGGGTGAAGGACTCCTGCCTCCACCGCTTGCCGACCCACCGCCTCCTCCTCCCCAGCAGCCAGCGGTCCGGCCAGTCGGTGCAATACAAGATGAATATCCTGAAGAGCATGGAGCTTACATCGTGTTCACCAGCGTGGCCGACGACAAGCACAACCGACGGCAACGGCAACAAGAAGTACATGCAGTAGTGTCAGAGACCCCTGAGTTCATGCACTGGTCTGAGAAGCCTATCAGCTAGAGCAGAGCTGACCATCCGGAGGTGATGCCTTCTCCTGGTTCATATGCCCTGGTCTTGGATGCCACCTTCGCAACAGAGAGGCGGGCTGCTCGCTTCTCTCGAGTTCTGATAGATGGCGGCAGCAGCATCAACATCCTATACCGTGACACTATGGAGAAGTTGGGAATTAAGCAGAAGCAGCTTCAACCCAGTCGGACTGTATTCCATGGCATAGTCCCTGGCCTTTCTTGCTCACCAATTGGCAAGATCCAGATAGACGTCCTCTTCGGAGACAAAGATCATTTTCGCCGAGAGCCAGTCTGGTTTGAGGTGGTGGACCTTGAGAGCCCCTATCATGCGCTACTTGGCCGGCCTGCTCTGGCCAAGTTCATGGCGGTCCCCCACTATGCTTAGCTCAAGATGAAGATGCCAAGCACCAAGGGAATCCTGACCATAGCAGGAGACTACAAGAAGTCGTCCGCCTGTGCAGCAGACAGCAACCGGCTAGCCGAGTCCCTCGTGATTGCAGCAGAGAAGCGGCTCCTTGACCGGGTTGTGGCAATGGCAGTCAAGCAGCTGGAAATGTCTCCCAACCCCAAGGAGTCGGAAGCTGAGGGCTCGTTCAAACCGGCAAAAGAAACAAAGAAGATACCTGATAACCCACAAGTATAGGGGATAGTTGTAGCCTCTTTCGATAAGTAAGAGTGTCGAACCCAACGAGGAGCAAAAGGTAGAACAAATATTCTCTCAAGTCCTATCGGCCATCGATCACGACTCTCGACGCTTGACGTTCGCTTTACCTAGAACAAGTATGAAACTAGAAGTACTTTGTAGGTGTTTTCGGGTAAGCTTGCAAGAAAGTAAAGAACACGAAAATAAAACTAGGGGTTGTTTAGATAAAGACGCAACTAAAGTAAATATAGCGAGTGTGGAAAAGTGGTGGTATGAGTTGTGGAATTGTCCCTAGACAACTCACTATGTTACTGGACCGGTGATCACTATTGCAATTCTATTTGAGGGAGAGGCATAAGCTAACATACTTTCTCTACTTGGATCATATGCACTTATGATTGGAACTCCAGCAAGAATCCGCAACTACTAAAGATTCATTAAGGTAAAACCCAACCATAGCATTAAAGCATCAAGTCCCCTTTATCCCATACGGAACAACCTACTTACTCAGGTTTGTGTTTCAGTCACTCACGCAACCCACCATAAGCAAATCATAAACATATTGCAAACCCTACAACGGGAATCCCTCACGCTTGCGCGACACGGAGGGCACAATAGGACAACACCAATAATAAAACATGCAACTCAAACCTAATCATAGCAATTCATCAATCACCAATAGGACAACGGAAATCTACTTAGACATCATAGGATGGCAACACATCATTGGATAATAATATGAAGCATAAAGCACCATGTTCAAGTAGAGGGTACAGCGGGTTGCGGGAGAGTGGATCGCTGAATATAGAAGGGGGAAGGTGATGGAGATGTTGGTGAAGATGACGGCGGTGTTGGTGAAGATCACGGTGATGATGAGGGCCCCGGCAGCTCCGGCGCCACGGAAGCAAGGGGAGAGCCCCCTTCTTCTTCTTCTTCCTTGACCTCCTCCCTAGATGGGAGAAGGGTTTCCCCTCTGTTCCTTGGCTCCCATGGCTTGGGAGGCGAGAGCCCCTCCGAGATTGGATCTATCTCTCTGTTCTGCGTTACATCACGGCTCTGTTTCACCGTTTCGTGTATATATGGAGATCCGTAACTCCGATTGGCCTGAAACCTTCGCCGTGATTTTTTCCAAATATTAGCTTTCTTGCGGCAAAGAAGAGCATCAACCGCCTTCTGGGTGGACCACGAGGTCGGGCGGCGCTGGGGGGGTAGAGGCGCCCCTACCTCGTGACCACCTCGGACACCGTCTCGCGTGGAGGAACTGGCACTTGGCACTGGATCAATATGTTAGTCCCAAAAATAATATAAAAAGTTGCCAAAAAGTATATGAAAGTGAATAATATTGGCATGGAACAATAAAAAATTATAGATACGACGGAGACGTATCAGCATCCCCAAGCTTAATTCCTGCTCGTACTCGAGTAGGTAAATGATAAAAAAGAATAAATTTTGATGTGGAATGCTACCTAGCATAATATTGATCATATGTCTAATCATGGCATGAATATTAAGACACGAGTGATTCAAAGCAATAATCTATCCTTTGACATAAAAACTATAATACTTCAAGCATACCAACCAAGCAATTATGTCTTATTGAAATAACATAGCCAAAGAAAGCTCATCCTACAAAATCATATAGTCCGGCTATGCTCCATCTTCACCACACAAAGCATTCACATCATGCACAACCCGATGACAAGCCAAGCAATTGTTTCATACTTTTGACGTTCTCAAACCTTTTCAACTTTCACGCAATACATGGCGTGAGCCATGGACATAGCACTATAGGTGGAATATAATATAATGATGGGGGTTATGTGGAGAAGACAAAAAAGGAGAAAGTCTCACATCAACTAGGCGTATCAACGGGCTATGAAGATGCCCATCAATAGATATCAATGTGAGGTGTAGGGATTGCCATGCAACGGATGCACTAAGAGCTATAAGTGTATGAAAGCTCAACAAAAGAAACTAAGTGGGTGTGCATCCAACTTGCTTGCTCATGAAGACCTAGGGCATTTGAGGAAGCCCATCGTTGGAATATACAAGCCAAGTTCTATAATGAAAATTCCCACTAGCATATGAAAGTGACAACATAGGAGACAATCTATATGAAGAACATGGTGCTACTTTGAAGCACAAGATATGAGAATCACTACATGAAGAACATGGTGCTACTTTGAAGCACAAGTGTGGTAAAAGGATAGTAACATTGCCCCTTTTTATTTATTTTCTTTTTTTTGCGGGCTTCTTTGGCCTCTTTTTTTTTTGAATGGGGCAATGCTCTAATAATGATGATCATCACACTTTTATTTACTTACAACTCGATATTACAACTCGATACTAGAACAAAGATATGACTCTATATGAATGCCTCCGGTGATGTGCGGGATGTGCAATGATCTAGCATAGCAATGACATCAAAAAACGGACAAGCCATGAAAACATCATGCTAGCTATCTTACGATCATGCAAAGCAATATGACAATAAATGCTCAAGTCATGAATATGACGATGATGGTGAAAGTTGCATGGCAATATATCTCGGAATGGCTATGGAAATGCCATAATAGGTAGGTATGGTGGCTATTTTGAGGAAGATATAATGAGGCTTATGTGTGATAGAGCATATCATATCACGGGGTTTGGATGCACCGGTGAAGTTTGCACCGACTCTCGAGGTGAGAAAGGGCAATGCGATGCAAGAAGAGGCTAGCAATGATGGAAGGGTGAGAGTGCGTATAATCCAAGGACTCAACATTAGTCATAAAGAACTCACATACTTATTGCAAAAATGTATTAGTCATCAAAACAAAGTACTTCGCGCATGCTCCTAGGGGGATAGATTGGTAGGAAAAGACCATCGCTCGTCCCCGACCGCCACTCATAAGGAAGGCAATCAATAAACACCTCATGCTCCGACTTCGTTACATAACGGTTCACCATACGTGCATGCTACGGGACTTGCAAACCTTAACACAAGTATTTCTCAATTTCACAATTACTCAACTAGCTTACGACTCTAATATTACCATCTTTATATCGCAAAACTATTGCAAGGAATCAAACATATCATATTCAGCGATCTACAAGTTTATGTAGGATTTTATGACTAACCATGTGAATGACCAGTTCATGTAATCTCTCTAAATAGATATAAGTGAAGCAATATAGTTTAATTATTTCTACAAAAGATGTGCCCGTGCTCTAACAAATATAAGTGAAGCAAAAGAGCATTCTACAAATGGCGGTTGTCTATATAAAGAGAAACGGGCAATCCAAACTTCAAATGATATAAGTGAAGCACATGAAGCATTCTATAAAGCCATACTCAAAAGATATAAGTGAAGTGCAAAGAGAATTCTATAAATCAACCAAGGACTATCTCATACCAGCATGGTGCATAAAATAAAAATAAAAACCTAATTGCAAAAGACGCTCCAAGACTTGCACATAATGCATGAACGAAACGAATCCGAAACATACCGATACTTGTTGAAGAAAGAGGGGATGCCTCCCCAGCATCCCCAAGCTTAGACGCTTGAGTCTTCTTAAATATTTACTTGGGATGCCTCGGGCATCCCCAAGCTTGAGCTCTTGCCTCTCTTCCTTCTTCTCACATCGAAACATCCTCGATTAGACACTACATCCACACAAAACTTCATGTAAAAACTTCGGTAAGATCTGTTAGTATAATAAAGCAAATCACCACTCTAAGTACTGTTTCAAACCAATTCATATTTTGTATTTTCAATGTGTCTACTGTAATATAACTTTTCACTGACTAAATCCACTGATATAAATTGATAGATTCATCAAAACAAGCAAACTATGCATCAAAAACAGAATCTGTCTAAAACAGAACAGTCTGTAGTAATCTGAACATTCACCATACTTCTGATACTTGAAAAATTCTGCCAAAATTAGAAAAAATAAAAAAGTTGTACAGAAAGACAGTGCAAAAGGAATCAGAACCATTTGACATTCCAGTAAAAAATTAAAATTCACGCACTACAGCCAAAGTTTCTGTCCTGCACCGCACAAACCAACAAGCATTGTAAACATCCTAAAGGCAAACCTTGGCACATTACTTTTATAATACAACGGAATTGTACAAGGGGATAATTATTTTTGATGAAAAGCTTCTGTAATTAAGATTCACAAAGTTCCGGTGAGCATGAACAAAGTTCAAGGAGCTCTCCCACTTCAACAATGCTTGTCTTTCTCACTTTCACTTTCCTTTTTGACAAAATTTTGGGTTCCCCTCTTTATTTTTGTTGTTTTTAAACTATATGAAAGCACTCAACAGAAATAAATGACTCTCTAAAACTTCTGGGTTGTCTCCCTGGCAGAGCTTTCTGTTGGAGAACGTTGCAGAAAATAAAAAATTTCCTACGGTTTCACCAAGATCTATCTATGAGTTCATCTAGCAACGAGAGAAAGGAGTGCATCTACATACCCTTGTAGATCACGGGCGGAAGTGTTCAAGAGAACGGGGATGATGGAGTCGTACTCGCCGTGATCCAAATCACCGATGACCAAGTGCCGAACGGACAACACCTCCGCGTTCAACACACGTACGGAGCGGACGACGTCTCCCACACCTTGATCCAGCAAGGAGGAGGGAGAGGTTGAGGAAGAAGGCTCCAACAGCAAGACCTGACGGCGTGGTGGTGATGGAGTGGCGATTCTCGGCAGGGCTTCGCCAAGCTCACGCGGAGGAGGAGAGGTGTTGGGAGGGAGGGGCTGCGCCTTGGATGTTGTGTGCAGCCTCCCTCGCCCCTCTATTTATAGGGGAAGGGGAAGGGCGGCCCCTCTAGATGAGATCTAGAGGCGGGCGGCGGCCAAGGAGGGGCTTGCCCCCAAGCAGGCGCCCCACTGGGTTTCCCCCCAACCCTAGGCGCATGGGCCCAAGGGGGATCGCCCAACCCTCTAGGGGCTGGTTCCCTGCCCACCACGGCCCATGAGGCCCTCCGAGAGAGGTGGCCCCTCGGTGGACCCGGAACCCCTCCGGTGGCCCCGGTACAATACCGATATGCCCCCGAACCATTCCGGTGACCGTATGACAACTTCCCATATATAAATCTTCACCTCCGGACCATTCCGGAACTCCTCATGACGTCCCGGATCTTATCCGGGACTCCGAACAACATTCGGTAATCACATACAAGTCTTCCTGATAACCCTAGCGTCCACGAACCTTAAGTGTGTAGACCCTACGGGTTCGGGAGACATCTTGAGACATGACCGAGACACCTCTCCGGTCAATAACCAACAACGGGATCTGGATACCCATGTTGGCTCCCACATGCTCCTCGATGATCTCATCGGATGAACCACGATGTCGAGGATTAAATCAACCCCGTATATAATTCCCTTTGTCAATCGGTACGTTACTTGCCTGAGACTCGATCGTCGGTATCCCAATACCTCGTTTAATCTCGTTACCGGCAAGTCACTTTACTCATACCGTAATGCATGATCCCGTGACCAGACACTTGGTCACATTGAGCTCATTATGATGATGGATTCTGAGTGGGCCCAGAGATACCTCTCCGTCATACGGAGTGACAAATCGATCTCGATTCGTACAACCCAACAGACACTTTCGGAGATACCCGAAGTGTATCTTTATAGTCACCCAGTTACGTAGTGACGTTTGGCACACCCAAAGCACTCCTACGGTATCAGGGAGTTGAACAATCTCATGGTCTAAGGAAATGATACTTGACATTTGGAAAAGCTCTAGCTAAGCGAACTACCACGATCTTTGATCTATGCTTAGGATTGGGTCTTGTCCATCACATCATTCTCCTAATGATGTGATCCGTTATCAATGACATCCAATGCCCATAGTCAGGAAACCATGACTATCTGTTGATCAACGAGCTAGTCAACTAGAGGCTTACTAGGGACATGTTGTGGTCTATGTATTCACACGTGTATTATGATTTCCGGATAACACAGTTATAGCATGAATAATAGACAATTATCATGAACAAAGAAATATAATAATAACCATTTTATTATTGCCTCTAGGGCATATTTCCAACGATCTCCCACTTGCACTAGAGTCAATATTCTAGTTACATCGTGATGAATCAAACACCCATAAGCGTTACGGTGTTGATCATGTTTTTGCTCTGGGAGAGGTTTAGTCAGCGGATCTGCCACATTCAGATCCGTATGTACTTTATAAATATCTATGTCTCCGTCTTGAACATTTTCATGTATGGAGTTGAGCGGCGCTTGATGTGCTGGTCTTCTTGTGAAACACAGGGCTCCTTGGCAAGTGCAATAGCTCGGTGTTGTCACAGAAGAGTGCGATCGGCCCCGACGCATTGGGTATGACTCCTAGGTCGGTGATGAACTCCTTCACCCAGATTGCTTCATGCGCTGCCTCCGAGGCTGCCATGTACTCCGCTTCACATGTAGATCCCGCCACCACGCTCTGCTTGCAACTGCACCAGCTTACTGCCCCACCATTCAAAATATACACGTATCCGGTTTGTGACTTAGAGTCATCCAGATCAGTGTCGAAGCTAGCATCGACGTAACCCTTTACAACGAGCTTTTTGTCACCTCCATAAACGAGAAACATATCCTTAGTCCTTTTCAGGTACTTCAGGATGTCCTTGACCGCTGTCCAGTGTTCCTTGCCGGGATTACTTTGGTACCTTCCTACCAAACTTACGGCAAGGTTTATATGAGGTCTGGTACACAACATGGCATACATAATAGACCCTATGGCTGAGGCATAGGGGATGACACTCATCTCTTCTTTATCTTCTGCCGTGGTCGGGCATTGAGCCGAGCTCAATCTCACACCTTGCAATATATGCAAGAACCCTTTCTTGGACTGATCCATATTGAACTTCTTCAATATCTTATCAAGGTATGTGCTTTGTGAAAGACCTATGAGGCATCTCAATCTATCCCTATAGATCTTGATGCCTAATATGTAAGCAGCTTCTCCAAGGTCCTTCATTGAAAAACACTTATTCAAGTAGGCCTTAATGCTTGTCCAAAAGTTCTATGTCATTTCCCATCAAAAGTATGTCATCTACATATAATATGAGAAATGCTCTGAGCTCCCACTCACTTTCTAAACGCAGGCTTCTCCATAAGTCTGCGTAAACCCAAACGCTTTGATCATCTCATCAGCGAATGTTCTAACTTCGAGATGCTTGCACCAGCCCATAAATGGATCGCTGGAGCTTGCATACCTTGTTAGCATTCTCGGTCGAAAACCTTCGGCTGCATCATATCTGATTCTTCCTTAAGATGGCCGTTAAGGAATGCCGTTTGGCGTCCATTTGCCATATCTCATAATCATAGTATGCGGCAATTGCTAACATGATTCGGACGGACTTGAGCTTCGCTCACGGAGAGAAAGTCTCATCGTAGTCAATCCCTTGAACTTGTCGATAACCCTTAGCGACAAGTCGAGCTTTATATATGGTAACATTACCATCGCGTCCGTCTTCTTCTTAAAGATCCATTTGTTTTCTATTGCTCGCCGATCATCGGGCAAGTCCGTCAAAGTCCATACTTTGTTTTCATACATGGATCCTATCTCGGATTGCATGGCTTCAAGCCATTTGTTGGAATCTGGGCCCACCATCGCTTCTTCATAGTTTGAAGGTTCATCGTTGTCTAACAACATGATTTCTAAGACAGGGGTTGAGTACCACTCACAGTGCGGAACGTGTCCTTGTGGACCTTGAAGTTGATGAGGAGCTTGATTTGAAGTATCTTGATCATCATCATTAACCTCCTCTCTTGTCGGTGTAGGCACCACGGAACATTTTCTGAGTTGCGCTACTTACGCTTTCAAGAGGTAGTACTTCATCAAGTTCTACTTTCCTCCCACTTAATTCTTTTCGAGAGAAACTCTTTCTCTAGAAAGGACCCGTTCTTGGCAACAAAGATCTTGCCTTCGGATCTCAAGTAGAAGGTATACCCAATGGTTTCCTTAGGGTATCCTATGAAGATGCATTTTTTCGACTTGGGTTTGAGCTTTTCAGGTTGAAGTTTCTTGACATAAGCATCGCATCCCCAAATTTTAAGAAACAACAACTTAGGTTTCTTCCCAAACCATAATTCATACGGTGTCGTCTCAACGGATTTAGACGGTGCCCTATTTAAAGTGAATGCGGCTGTCTCTAGAGCGTATCCCCAAAATGATAGTGGTAAATCGGTAAGAGACATCATAGATCGCACCATATCTAATAAAGTGCGATTACGACGTTCGGACACACCGTTACGTTGAGGTGTTCGAGGCGGCGTGAGTTGTGAAACGATTCCACATTTCCTTAAGTGCGTACACAATTCGTGACTTAAATATTCTCCCCCACAATCTGATCGTAAGAACTTTATCTTTTGGTCATGTTGATTCTCTACCTCATTCTGAAATTCCTTGAACTTTTCAAAGGTTTCAGACTTATGTTTCATCAAGTAGACATACCCATATCTACTCAAATCATTAGTGAGAGTGAGAACATAACGATATCCTCCGCGAGCCTCAATGCTCATTGGACCGCACACATCAGTATGTATGATTTCCAATAAGTTGGTTGCTCGCTCCATTGTTCCGGAGAATGGAGTCTTGGTCATTTTGCCCATGAGGCATGGTTCGCATGTGTCAAATGATTCATAATCGAGAGACTCTAAAAGTCCATCAGCATGGAGCTTCTTCATGCGCTTGACACCAATGTGATCAAGGCGGCAGTGCCACAAGTATGTGGGAATATCATTATCAACTTTGCATCTTTTGGTATTCACACTATGAATATGTGTAACATCACGTTCGAGATTCATTAAGAACAAACCATTGACCATCGGGGCATGACCATAAAACATATCTCTCATATAAATAGAACAACAATTATTCTCGGATTTAAATGAGTAGCCATCTCGAATTAAACGAGATCCTGATACAATGTTCATGCTCAAAGCTGGTACTAAATAACAATTATTGAGGTTTAAAACTAATCCCGTAGGTTAATGTAGAGGTAGCGTGCGACGTGGCGATCACATCGACCTTGGAACCATTCCCGACGCGCATCGTCACCTCGTCCTTCGCGATCTCCGCTTATTCCGCAGCTCCTGCTTTGAGTTACAAATATGAGCAACCGCACGGTATCAATTACCAAGAGCTACTACAGTCTTGGTAAGGTACACATAAATTACATCGATATCACATATACCTTTGGTTTAGCCGTCCTTCTTGTCCGCTAAGTACTTGGGGCAGTTCCGCTTCCATTGACCACGTCCCTTGAAATTCAAGCACT
The DNA here is from genome assembly GCA_021605145.1 of Aegilops bicornis. Taxonomy (NCBI): domain Eukaryota; kingdom Viridiplantae; phylum Streptophyta; class Magnoliopsida; order Poales; family Poaceae; genus Aegilops; species Aegilops bicornis. The sequence goes on from CM038675.1 coordinate 639,881,943, forward strand.
CAGTCTCTGGCTTGTGTCCATTGCCCGACTTCTTCACGGCAAGCTGGCTTACCGGTAGCGGCAACTTCCTTGCCGTCCTTCTTGAAGTTCTTCTTACCCTTGCCCTTCTTGAACTTAGTGGTTTTATTCACCATCAACACTTGATGTTCCTTTTTGATCTCCACCTCCATGATTTCAGCATTGAATATACCTCGGGAATGGTCTTTTCCTTCCCTGCATATTGAAGTTCATCACAAAGCTCTTGTAGCTTGGTGGAAGTATTTGGAGGATTACATCAATGACCGCGTCATCCGGAGATTGACTCGGTGAGTCAGCGGTTGTGTAACCCAGACATCTGAGTATGTGCTCACTTGTGAACTATTTTCCTCCATCTTACTGGTGAAGAACTTGTCGGAGACTTCATATCTCTCGACCCGGGCATGAGCTTGGAAAACCATTTTTAGCTCCTCGAACATCTCATATGCTCCATGTTGCTCAAAGCGCTTTTGGAGCCCCGGTTCTAAGCTGTAAAGCATGCCGCACTGAACGAGGGAGTAATCATCAGCATGAGACTGCCAAGCATTCATAACGTCTTGGTTCTCTGGGATTTGTGCTTCACCTAGCGGTGCTCCTAGGACATAATCTTTCTTGGCAGCTATGAGGATGATCCTCGGGTTCGGACCCGATCCGTATAGTTGCTGCCATCATCTTTCGGCTTGGTTTTCTCTAGGAGCAGCGTTGAAGTTGAGGGTAACGTGGGCCATTTGATCTACAAGACATATTGCAAAGATTTTAGACTAAGTTCATGATAATTAAGTTCATCTAATCAAATTATTTAATGAACTCCCACTCCGATTAGACATCCGTCTAGTCATCTAAGTGAAACATGATCCGAGTTAACTAGGCCGTGTCCGATCATCACGTGAGACGGACTAGTCAATGTCGGTGAACATCATCATGTTGATCGTATCTTCTATCGACTCATGCTCGACCTTCGGTCTTCCGTGTTCGAGGCCATATGCGTACATGCTAGGCTCGTCAAGTCAACCTAAGTGTATTGCGTGTGTAAATCTGGCTTACACCCGTTGTATTCGGCGTTAGGATCTATCACACCCGATCATCACGTGGTGCTTGAAACAACGAACCTTCGCGATTAGCAGTTAGTTAGGGGAACACTTTTCTTGAAATTATTATGAGGGATCATCTTATTTACTACCGTCGTTCTAAGTAAACAAGATGCAAAAACATGATAAAAATCACATGCAATCAAATAGTAGTTACATGATATGGCCAATATCATAAAACTCCTCTGATCTCCATCTTGAGGCTCCATGATCATCTTTGTCACCCGGCATGACACCATGATCTCCATCATCATGATCTCCATCATCGTGTCTCCATGTAGTTGCTGCGCCAACTATTACTTCTACTACTATGGCTAACACGTTTAGCAATAAAGTAAAGTAATTTACATGGCGTTTCTCAATGACACGCAGGTCATACAAAAAATAAAGACAACTCCTATGGCTCCTGCCGGGTTGTCATACTCATCGACATGCAAGTCGTGATTCCTATTACAAGAACATGATCTCATACATCACATATATATCATTCATCATTCATCACAACTTTGGCCATATCACATCACAAAACACTTGCTGCAAAAACTAGTTAGACGTCCTCTAATTGTTGTTGCAAGTTTTACGTGGCTTCAATAGGGTTATAGCATGATCTATTTATTACCTACGTGTAAGCCACATCGTGTTTTGTCAACTTCTATTTACCCTTCATAAGGACCCTTTTCATCGAAGCCGCTCCAACTAAAGTGGGAGAGACAGACACCGCTAGCCACCTTATGCAACTAGTGCATGTCGATCGGTGGAACTTTGTCTCACGTAAGCGTGCGTGTAAGGTCGGTCCGACGCTTCATCCCACAATACCGCTGAAGCAAGATAAGACTAGTAGCGGCAAGAAAGTTGACAACATCTACGCCCACAACAAATTTGTGTTCTACTCGTGCAAAGAGAACTACGCATAGACCTAGCTCATGATGCCACTGTTGGAGAACGTTGCAGAAAATAAAAATTTTCCTACGGTTTCACCAAGATCTATCTATGAGTTCATCTACAACGAGAGAAAGGAGTGCATCTACATACCCTTGTAGATCGCGAGCGGAAGCGTTCAAGAGAACGGGGATGATGGAGTCGTACTCGCCATGATCCAAATCACCGATGACCAAGTGCCGAACGGACAACACCTCCGCGTTCAACACACGTACGGAGCGGACGACGTCTCCCGCGCCTTGATCCAGCAAGGAGGAGGGAGAGGTTGAGAAGAAGGCTCCAACAACAGACGACAGGCGTGGTGGTGATGGAGTGGCGATTCTCGGCGGGGCTTTGCCAAGCTCACGCGGAGGAGGAGAGGTGTTGGGGAGGAGGGCTGCGCCTTGGATGTTGTGTGCACCCCTCGCCTCGCCCCTCTTTTTTTTGGGGAAGGGGAAGGGGCGGCCCCTCTAGATGAGATCTAGGGGGGAGCAAGGGAGGGCTTGCCCCCAAGCAGGCGCCCCCACTGGGTTTCCCCCAACCCTAGGCGCATGGGCCCAAGGGGGGGATGAGCCCAGCCCTCTAGGGGCTGGTTCCCTGCCCACTCGGCCCATGAGGCCCTCCGAGAGGTGGCCCCTCGGTGGACCCGGAACCCCTCCGGTGGCCCGGTACAATACCGATATGACCGAAACTTTACGGTGACCGCATGACAACTTCCCATATATAAACCTTCACCTCCGGACCATTCCAGAACTCCTCGTGGCGTCCGGGATCTTATCCGGGACTCGAACAACATTCGGTAATCACATACAAGTCTTCCTAATAACCCTAAGCGTCACGAACCTTAAGTGGGTAGACCCTACGGGTTCGGGAGACATCTGAACATGACCGAGACACCTCTCGGTCAATAACCAATAAGCGGGATCTGGATACCCATGTTGGCTCCCACATGCTCCTCGATGATCTCATCGGATGAACCACGATGTCGAGGATTCAATCAACCCGTATACAATTCCCTTTGTCAATCGATGCGTTACTTGCGAGACTTCGATCGTCGGTATCCCAATACCTCGTTTAATCTCGTTACCGGCAAGTCACTTTACTCGTACCGTAATGCATGATCCCGTGACCAGACACTTGGTCACATTGAGCTCACTATGATGATGCATTACCGAGTGGGCCCAGAGATACCTCTCCGTCATACGGAATGACAAATCGCAGTCTTGATTCGTGCCAACCCAATGAGACACTTTCGGAGATACCCGTGAGTGTACCTTTATAGTCACCCGATTCGTTGTGACGTTTGGCACACCCAAAACACTCCTACGGTATCCGGAGTTGCACAATCTCATGGTCTAAGGAAATGATACTTGACATTTGGAAAAGCTCTAGCTAAACAAACTACGATCTTTGAGCTATGCTTAGGATTGGGTCTTGTCCATCACATCATTCTCCTAATGATGTGATCCCGTTATCAATGACATCCAATGCCCATAGTCAGGAAACCATGACTATGTGTTGATCAACGAGCTAGTCAACTAGAGGCTTACTAGGGACATGTTGTGGTCTATGTATTCACACGTGTATTACGATTTCCGGATAACACAGTTATAGCATGAATAATAGACAATTATCATGAACAAATAGATATAATAATAACCATTTTATTATTGCCTCTAGGGCATATTTCCAACACTTTCTTTAAAGCCATTAAGCTAGGCATATAGTGCTCAAGTAGTGAATCCACCCGGATCCCAAGGTATATCAAAGCCAATTTTAATTAGCAATGATTTGTAATTTAGTAGTGAGCACAAAGTAACATATATCATGTAATGACGAAGTCTAACTCTCTTCCTATGCATCGGCATGTCATAAAAGAACAATTCATTCACACATAGTAAAGGCCGATGCATAGTATAAACGGTTTCTTGCAATTTTATTGTGTTGGAAACATAGAGAGGTGGAGATATAGTTCCTCTCTCATAATAATTGCAAGTAGGAGCAGAAAGCACATGCATATTATATTCATCAAAATCATCATGTGTAGTAGTAAAAGGCAACCCATCAATATAATCCTTAATAAGTGCAAGCTTCTCCGATATAGTGTAATCGGGAGAATTCAAAAAGATAATAGGACTATCATGCGTGGGTGTAATAGCAACAATTTCATGTTTAACATAAGGAACTATAGCAAGTTCATCTCCATAAGCATAATTCATATTGGCATCTTGGTCACAAGCATAGCAAGCATCATCAAAAAGGGATATTTCAAAAGAATCAACGGGATCATAGCAATCATCATAGCAATCATCCTTCGGTAAGCACGAAGGGGAATTAAATAATGTATGAGTTGGAGGGTTACTCTCATTAGAAGGTGGGCACGGTAGCTAATCCGCTCTTCCTCCTTTTGTTCTTCGCTCTCCTCATCATTTTTTTTCATCCAATGAGCTCACAGTTTCATCAATTTCTTCTTCCATAGCTTCCTGCAAAATATTAGTCTCTTCTTGGACAGCGTTGACTTTCTTCATAAAAGCATTAATATAGTAATTGTATTCATAATTTTCATAGCAATATCTAAGCATAGCAAGATTTTTCAGGCCTATAAGCATCATCATCTAAAGCTTCATACTTTTCAAACAAAGATTCAATTTCATAAGCAGCCTTAAAAGCAACAAATTCTTCTATTTGTTCCACATCATAGTAATCATATATACCATTAGCATAAGAAGTTAAGGTTTCATTATCATTAAATTCGCATGAAAAGGGAAGGTGTGGATCCTCCATCCTAGAGCAACAAGTATAATCATATTCCAAGCATAGTTGTCTAGCACACCACTGCAACATAATAAATTGATCCCATAATAGTTTCCCTTTTTATGTCGAGCGATAATCCCTAAAGTATTCACGTTGATCCAACGTGTCTCCCATTATAAAGTTGAATGAGGTTTTCTCAGGATTATCAAAGTAGTACATAATATTTCTCACATAATGAGAATCGGGGGGTTTTAGGAGTTACCCCATCCTCATGAGTAGCAAGTACAACTAATTTTTTTGGTATTTTGCGTTCCATATCCATAACTAAAGATAGAGAACAACCAAGAACACCAAATAAAAATTACTTAGTGATAAAGCAAACAAGCACACACGAGAATATTCACCCCACGCTATGACTCCCGACAGCGGCCTTGAGGAAAAAGGTCTTGATAACCCACAAGTATAGGGGATAGTTGTAGCCTCTTTCGATAAGTAAGAGTGTCGAACCCTACGAGGAGCTAAAGGTAGAACAAATATTCTCTCAAGTTCTATCGGCCACTGATACGACTCTACGCACGCTTGACGTTCGCTTTACCTAGAACAAGTATGAAACTAGAAGTACTTTGTAGGTGTTTTCGGGTAAGTTTGCAAGAAAGTAAAGAACACGAAAATAAAACTAGGGGCTGTTTAGATAAAGACGCAACTAAAGTAAATATAGCGAGTATGGAAAAGTGGTGGTATGAGTTGTGGAATTGTCCCTAGGCAACTGACTATGTTACTAGACCGGTGATCACTATTGCAATTCTATTTGAGGGAGAGGCATAAGCTAACGTACTTTCTCTACTTGGATCATATGAACTTATGATTAGAACTCTAGCAAGCATCCGCAACTACTAAAGATTCATTAAGGTAAAACCCAACCATAGCATTAAAGCATCAAGTCCCCTTTATCCCATATGCAACAACCTACTTACTCGGGTTTGTGTTTCAGTCACTCACGCAACCTACCATAAGCAAATCATAAACATATTGCAAACCCTACAGTGGGAATTCCTCACGCTTGCGCGACACGGAGGGCACAATAGGACAACACCAATAATAAAACATGCAACTCAAACCTAATCATAGCAATTCATCAATCACCGATAGGACAACGGAAATCTACTCAGACATCATAGGATGGCAACACATCATTGGATAATAATATGAAGCATAAAGCACCATGTTCAAGTAGAGGGTACAGCGGGTTGCGGGAGAGTGGACCGCTGAATATAGAAGGGGGAAGGTGATGGAGATGTTGGTGAAGATGGCAGCGGTGTTGGTGAAGATCGCGGTGATGATGATGGCCCCCGGCAGCGCTCCGGCGCCACCGGAAGCAAGGGGGAGAGAGCCCCCCTTCTTCTTCTTCTTCCTTGACCTCCTCCCTAGATGGGAGAAGGGTTTCCCCTATGTTCCTTGGCTCCCATGGCTTGGGAGGGGCGAGAGCCCCTCCGAGATAGGATCTATCTCTGCTTTACTGCGTTACATCACGGCTCTGTTTCACCGTTTCGTGTATATATGGAGATCCGTAACTCCGATTGGCACGAAAACCTTCGCCGTGATTTTTTTTCCAAATATTAGCTTTCTTGCGGCAAAGAAGAGCATCAACCGCCTTATGGGTGGACCACGAGGGTCGAGGCGCTGGGGGGGTAGGGGCGCTCCCCTACCTCGTGACCACCTCGGACAAATCTCGCGTGGATTTTTCTTACGGAATTTTCCATATTTTCCAAAAATAAGCTCCGTCCGTTTTTATCCTGTTTGGACTCCGTTTGATATGGATATTCTGAAACATAAAACATGCAATAGACGAGGCGGCCTTGAGCCTTTGGATCAATATGTTAGTCCCAAAAATAATATAAAAAGTTGCCAAAAAGTATATGAAAGTGAATAATATTGGCATGGAACAATTAAAAATTATAGATACGACGGAGACGTATCAATACCCTTGGACCCGGAGCACCCGGAGAGGCACGCTGTTGTAGGTACAAACCTTGACAGCAAATAGGAAAGCGAGCTCGTCGATTTCCTCCATGAGAATCAGGACATCTTTGCATGGTCTCCCAAGGACATGTTGGGTGTTCCGACGGAATTCGCCGAGCACAAGCTACATGTCCGACCTGATGCCAAGCCGGTCAGGCAGCCCTTGCGCTGCCCGTTATAAGAGAAGAGAAGAGTCGTTGGAGAAGAGATAGCCTGGCTTCTAGCGGCCGGCTTCATTATGGAAGTGTTCTTCCCAGAGTGGTTAGCCAACCCAGTCTTTGTACTGAAGAAGAATAAGCAGTGGCGCATGTGTATTGATTATACTAGCCTCAATAAAGCTTGCCCCAAAGATCCCTTTGCTTTGCCAAGAATTGACCAAGTAATAGACTCCATAGCCGGATGCGAGCTGTTTAGTTTTTTGGATGCATACTCAGGATATCATCAGATCAAGCTGAACCCGGCCGACAGGCTGAAGACTGCCTTCATCACACCATTCGGAGCCTTCTGCTACCTGACCATGACGTTCGGCTTGAGGAATGCCGGCGCCACGTTTCAGCGTTGCATGCAGAAGTGTCTCCTCAAGCAACTCGGCAGAAACGCCCACGTATATGTGGACGACATTGTGGTGAAGGCGGAGAAGCGTGTCACTCTGCTTGAAGATCTCAAAGAAACCTTTGAAAACCTGCGCCGTTTTCAGATCAAGCTCAACCCAGAGAAATGCGTCTTTGAAGTACCAGCCGGCCAGCTTCTTGGCTTTCTGGTCTCAGAGCGCGGCATAGAGTGCAACCCTGTGAAGATAAAGGCCATCGAGAGGATGGAGGTACCCACCCGACTGCTGGATGTGCAAACATTCACCGGCTGCTTGGCATCCATCAGTCGTTTCATCAGTCGGCTGGGCGAGAAGGCTCTTCCCCTGTACCAGCTAATGAAGAAGACCAATTTTTTCGAGTGGAATGACAAGGAGGACGAAGCTTTTCTCCAGCTCTAGAGGATGTTGACCACTCCGCCTGTCCTGGCGGCTCCGGCTGCTAAGGAGCCCATGCTTCTCTACATCGCCACCACCAGCCGGGTGGTCAGCACAGTCATAGTTGTGGAACGCAAAGAAGACGGCAAAGCACTACCAGTCCAGAGGCCGGTGTATTACCTAAGTGAAGTGTTGTCCGCCTCCAAGCAGAACTATCTGTAACGCCCCGAGACCGATGCTCTAGATGCCTTCTATTTATTTTAGTTATTGTTGTGTGTTTATTATGTTTGTTGCATTATCATAATTGTTTTGCATATTTCATTCCTCTATGTTGATGCCATGATCATGATGAGTGTCATTGCCATATTTTGCCTCTCGCATCACGTTCATATTTTATTATATTGTATTGTGCCATCTTTGTTTGTTTGCCTCTTCATCTTTTCTCCAAGGCCCTTCTCCAAGTGCAAACCATTTCACTTCTTCCTTCTTTCAAATTTCCACCTTTATTGCAAGTGACCTTTTCCCTCCTCCTTAAATGTTCATTCTTTCCTATTAATCTTAAACCATGCCTATACCCTCTCTTGCCAATTTTCAGCTCTTTTGGACTTGATTTGGTTGGAATCAAAATTGCCTCAAGTTTGAATTTAATTCAAACTTGCGATAATTTTCTTTCTCTAAAATTTCCCAAACTAGTTATTTCAAATAGTGCATAATTCCAGCGTCTTAGGGATATTCTTATACCTCTCATACCCTTCTCCTATCTTCCTGGCATTTTCCTTATTATCTCCGTTCATTTTAATATCGACAGAGTAGTAACATTGGGGGAGAGAGAGAAAGCCCACCTTCCACTTCTTACCTGTTCATTTCAGCCCAACTCCAGTCAATTTTTTTCCTTCAGGTCTCCTTCCTACGGCAGAGCATCAGGGACAGCCACGTCGCCTCGGCCCTTGATGGAGCAGTCGGCGGAGCCCTCCATGCTCCATAAAGCCCCAGTCAGTCCTCTCCACCCTTGCCCTAACCCTCCTCTTTCCCTCACCGCTGCCGCTGCCAAGTCAAGCCACGCCCATCCACCATAGCCGTCGCTCGCGCCATGGCCGAGGGGAGCTCGAGCTCTTCTCGGGCTTGATCCTCGCCGTAGCCGTCTCCTTCTTCCACGGGGACGTAGTGGACGCCTCCGTCTTCTTCCACGACCACGCACGCGACCTCACGGACTCCCGCAGGAGGTCCTTCCTCGCCGACGACTCCTTCCTCTACTTCGACTCCGCACGCGCACCCGAGCACCACCGCCACGATCAGCACGCCGTCGAGCCCGATCAACTCCAGCAGCACCCCCACGGTGAAGATCTTCTCCTCCCCATCATCGTTCCCGTTGTTTTCCGTCGTCGTTGCTGCCATTCGGCGCCCAACCCGCATGCCTCGCTGCACGCCCGCCGTGGCCGTGGCCGAGCGCCTCGACCCGGGAGGTCGGCCTTTGTGTTTTGCTCTGGTTCCTCTTCTGCTTCACTTAGAGCCGAGCTGCTTCTTTAGCATGATCCACATACCCGTCGGCCTGACAGCGCCCATGTATCGCGGTCTTGGCGTGGCCGAGACTAGCTCGGCTTCGATGCTCGAGCTCCGGCCTCTTTCCTCCACTCCCGCATGCACGCGGCGCACCATGTACGTTTCTGCAACCCCGCCGGTGACCTGCAGCCGCTGGTGTTGGCTCCCGGCGCCGGCCATGTCCCCCGTCCGTTTTCAGTTTTGTCAGATCAACGCCACGGCATTCATCTCGATCATAAGGCATATCTTAGCAGAGTTCTGTAGTAGTCCATCTGGTTAACAACGCATGCTCGTATCCAAGGTGTCTCGGGATCAAATCCCGTGCGCTCCCATTTTTTTCCTTTTGCTACTTGTTCGTGTTTCTTCAGTTAAGTTCAGTTCAGTTCAGTTCGAGAGGATGTGTCATCCAGGGCCGAACCCCTATAGTGCAGAAACACATTTCAGCCCAGCTGGTCGTTGCGCTGCAATTCCACCCAGTCGACCAGGGATCAAATCCACACGGCCGCACCTTTTGTTTTCACCAATTTTTGCTTCACCTAGATCAAGCTCTGTTCATGTTTCACCTACTGTCAAGTCCATTCTTCAGCACCATCCAGTCAGTAGCCCACTGGTCATCTCAGCGCCCAAACAGCAGGAGGTCCTGGGATCGAATCTCATGGAGCCTCCCACGCATTTTTTTTTCTGCCTGTGCATTTAGTTATTTTTCCCAATTATTGCATAATTGCAGAAAATGCCATTTATTTGCTTTGCTCATATTTAAATAATCATGCATCGGTTTGAAACATGTCATATATGCATCTTGCTCAGATTTTCATGAAGTTTCACAATGTCCAACTTTCATTCATGTTGAAGATGATTAAAATTGTTGTTTCCATTAATTTTGCATAAATGACATGCTAAAAAGGTTTATTTCATAACTAAATAACCGTAGCTCGGTTTTAAATGTTCTTTATATGTAAATGGGCTAGAAAAATGCATAGTTTAATATGGTCCACTTTATTTTCCTGTTTAACAACTTTAAAATATGGTTTAGGGCATAACAGTATAAAATTCGAAATACGGACATGAGGATTTTCCGGAATTGTTGTTTGTGGTTCCGGCCTCATTTAAACTTGCCTAGATAGGTAGTTTTATTATGCTTCACCTCTTGCCATGTTAACCAACATTTAATATTGTTGAGTAGTTTAAGCGGGAGAGAACTAAATAATTGTTGTGAAGTTTCGTCAATATGCAACTCGTTGCATGTTGAGCTCCACTTAACTTGTAGTTTTGTTTGTGCACTTTGCCATGCCATGCATATTTAAACCGGACATGCATTATGCTTGATTGTGCATCATGCCTTGTTTATGTGATGGTTGTTTACCATGTTGTTTGCTTCTTTCCAGTTGTACTTCTTCTCGATAGTTCATGTTTCGTTGCGATCGTGAGGATTCATTCGTCTAAGATTGGTTCATCTTCGTGGCTTCATCTTCTTCATGGACTCGTTCTTCTTCCTTGCGGGATTTCAGGCAAGATGACCATCACCTTGGATCTCACTACTATCATTGCTATGCTAGTTGCTTCGTTCTATCGCCTTGCTGCGCTACCTATCACTTGTTCTTTAAGCCTCCCAATTTGCCATGTCAGCCTCTAACCTTTTCACCCTTCCTAGCAAACCATTGCTTGGCTATGTTACCGCTTTGCTCAGCCCCTCTCATAGCGTTGTTAGTTGCAGGTGAAGTTGAAGATTGCTCCATGGTGGACAGGATTATGTTGGGATATCACAATATCTCTATTTAATTAATGCATCTATATACTTGGTAAAGGGTGGAAGACTCGGCCTTATGCCTGGTGTTTTGTTCCACTCTTGCCGCCCTAGTTTCCGTCATACCGGTGTTATGTTCCTTGATTTTGCGTTCCTTACGCGGTTGGGTGATTTATGGGACCCCCTTGACAGTTCGCTTTGAATAAAACTCCTCCAGCAAGGCCCAATCTTGGTTTTACCATTTGCCTCACCACCACCTATACTTTTCCCTTGGGTCGGCCAACCCGAGGGTCATCTTATTTTAGCCCCCCCGGGCCAGTGCTTCTCTAAGTGCTGGTCCGAACCGAGTAGACTGCGGGGCCACCTCGGGGAAACTTGAGGGTTGGTTTTACTCGTAGGATGTCTCATCCGGTGTTGCCCTGAGAACGAGATATCTGCAGCTCCTATCGGGATTAGCCGGCACATCGGGCGGCTTTGCTGGTCTTGTTTTACCATTGTCGAAATGTCTTGTAAACCGGGATTCCGAGACTGATCGGGTCTTCCTGGGAGAAGGAATATCCTTCGTTGACCTTGAGAGCTTGTGATGGGCTAAGTTGGGACACCCCTGCAGGGTATAAACTTTCGAGAGCCGTGCCCGCGGTTAGTGGCAGATGGGAATTTGTTAATATCCGGTTGTAGTAAACTTGAATTAACTCTTCTAAAATACACCAACCATGTGCGTAACCGTGATTGTCTCTTTTCGGGGTTGTTCGAGAGGAGAATACGGTTTTGGGTTATGTTTGACGTAAGTAGGAGTTCAGGATCACTTCTTGATCATTACTAGTTGACGACCGCTTGCTTTGCTTCTCTTCTCGCTCTTATTCGCGTAAGTTAGCCACCATATATGCTTAGCCGCTGCTGCAACCTCACCACTTTACCCCTTCCTTACCCATTAAGCTTTTCTAGTCTTGATACCCCTGGTAATGGGATTGCTGAGTCCTCGTGGCTCCTGATTACTACAACACCGATTGCAGAGTACAGGTTATCACGATGATCTTGGCCTTGAGAGCGATGTGTACTTGTGTTGGATTTCTTCTTCTTCTTTGTCAATCAGGGGATAGGTTCCAGGTCGGCAGCCTGGGCTAGCAGGGTGGATATTGTTTGAGTTTCTATTTCTGTTTCATCTGTAGTCGGATGTGGATCTTATGTATGATGTATTGTTGTATTCATCTGCTTTGGATGTCTTGGATGTATCCCCAACTATTATGTAATGGTTTGATGTAATGATATCCACCTTGCAAAAGCGTCTTCAAGACGCGTTTCTATCCTTGGTGGGACATTCGAGTTCCTTTAGGATAGGGTCGCATCTTGGGCGTGATAAGTTGGTATCAGAGCCTCGACCGACCTTAGGAGCCCCCCTTGATTGATCGTGTAGTTTGGCCGATGTCGAGTCTAGAAGAAAAACTTTTTCGGAGTCTAGTTATATCGGAGAGTAGGAATTCTTTTTACTCCTCAGCCCCTTCGTCGCTCTGGTAAGGAATCTTGACGTAGGTGTTTTGGACTACTCCTCTTCCCCTTCAAATTTTTCTTTAGGATCACGTGGTTAGTTTTCGTATGTTGTTCATCCTCTTTTCAATCCGGTGCACTTCTCTTCGAGTGGATTCGACCCTCGTTGTATTTTGCAAGATCAGTCGTCAGTCCTTTCTCTTTCGACGTTGTTTCCCTGTCCGAAGTTGTCCTTGTTTTTCCCACCCACCCACCCCTTTTTTTCTTGGAACCGGAATCTGTAATCGAGTATCCATTCTACTTGTGCGAAGCCTTTGCTTCTCTCCTCAATAATTTCAACCGATGTATTTCTCTTCAAGTTACTCGTCGATTCCTCATTCAAGTTGCCTGTGTTTTCCCGCCCTCCCACCCTTTTTATTCCGGAGTTTGAGCCCCTATTCGAGCATAAATTTCATTCGTGCGGAGCCTCTTCAGTCTTTTGTTAATTATTTCAACCGGTGAATTCTCGTCTCGTTTGACATTCTTCATCTCTTTCCCGGTGGACTCAATTCAAATTTTTTTCCGGCTTGATCACATTCTTTTCCTTTGATCAAGTGTTCTCCTTGCTCGTTTGCCTCTCGCCATTCAATCATTCTGGAGTTCGGAAGACCTCTCAGGAGATTTGTCAGTGTTCTAATTAAGTCCAGGTTGTCACCTCATTCAAATATTTCAATTGTTCCGGTGCATCACCTATCTGTTCAACATCCCTTTCCAACGGTGTTTTTCTCTTCAGTGGGCCCTAAACCACATGTCTTTTCCCAGGATCTTACCTGAATCTTCTAATTCTCCCGGAGTTAATCTCAAATTCTTTTCAAAGGGTGACGTAAGTATGAATTTCATCACTCAGATCTTTTCCAAGATCAATTTCGAATCATTTTCATTGTTGCCTCAACCTCTCCGCTTTTCGTTCCCCCTGAGTGCCTTAACAATTTTGGTGGTGTTTCTCGTCGTCATTTGAAGATCGAAGAAGAGTTTTTTTTCCTCTAAATCTTGCCCATTCTCTCGAAGACTCGTGGTTCCAGTTTCATGCTATCGTCTCGAATTATTCCATTTGTCAGATATTCTTTTCTTGACCATCCGGTGTATGTCAGGAGTTGTTTTTCCATTTCTTTTCACCGGAGGCCATCAATCCAGAAGAATTCTTTGTCCTCACATTTCAGCTACCGTTATCCAATTATCCTGGTGCTTCGTTCAAGTGTTCTTTAATCAGCTCATGATCTCTTCGTTCTTTTGCATCTAAATCCCCTCTAGCATATTGGTTCTTCCAATTCTTCCCGGTGATTCATTCTCTTTCATCAGTCATTTTTGAATTCTTACGGTGGTTCGTTCAAGATTCTTTTCTTTGATTATCATATTAATTCATTCGTTCTTTTCAATCCTACCGGTGGTTCATGAAGACTTTCTCAAGTTTGGTGTTGTATCCCCCTTAATCCTTTTCAACAAGAATAAGTAGTATGCAAAATTCGTGTATCATCAATTAAATTTGATGAAGGATAAGCATACAATAAATCTTATTCTTATTTCATCCAAGTGAGTAATTCCTTCCTTCGGAGTTTGTTCTTGATGAATAAATTCTAGTTCCAAGTGTTTTCATCTTTTCTTTTCCGGAGTTCAAATTTCCTCGGCAATTTCGTCGGAACCTCCATCTAAATCAACGCAAGCTTTAATCTCATTCCTTTCATCCTTCATTTCTATCTCATCATCCTTTTGTCACCAGAGTTCTTCATGGTGGTTCTTCATGATTTAATTCAGTCTTCAAGAGTTAATCAAGATTTTGTTGGTGGAGTTCAAGTATCTTTTCTTCTCGCGTCTCGAAGTGCAAATAATTCTCCGTTTTCTTTTGAAGTGGAGTTTTGCATTTCTTCGTTCTTCTCAGCTATTTAGACATTGGTTCTGGTATAATTTCACCTCAAGTTTTGAGATGTTTTTGATAAGTCCACAACAAGCTTACTCTTTCGTTGTTGATTTTCTCAACAACTCCATTCAATCCTTCCTTCTAAGTTCTTTTCATTCAATTCTATCAATTCTTCCGGAGGCATTGCATTGTTCATCTCATCAAGTGCCATCCCATCTTGTGAAGTTCATGTTCTAATCCTTCCATTTTCAGTCGGAGTGTTGCCGAAATTCTTTTATTCATTCCTTTTCTATCTCGTTCTAACCGGAGTGGTTTCGGAGTCTATCTTGTTTCCATGAGCATTTGATTCTCGTCATATTCGTCGTTCATCTTTTCTAACCGAGTGCTCTCGACTTTGTTCATCTTCTCTCTTGCGTTCTTACTTCACATCTTCCTCTTTTTCTTCCGTCTCGTTCCTAAGATCTCGGGACGAGATCTTCGGTTAGTAGATGAGAGTTGTAACGCCCCGAGACCGATGCTCCAGATTCCTTCTATTTATTTTAGTTATTGTTGTGTGTTTATTATGTTTGTTGCATTACCATAATTGTTTTGCATATTTCATTCCTCTATGTTGATGCCATGATCATGATGAGTGTCATTGCCATATTTTGCCTCTCGCATCACGTTCATATTTTATTATGTTGTATTGTGCCATCTTTGTTTGTTTGCCTCTTCATCTTTTCTCCAAGGCCCTTCTCCAAGTGCAAACCATTTCACTTATTCCTTCTTCCAAATTTCCCCCTTTATTGCAAGTGACCTTTTCCCCTCCTCCTTAAATGTTCATTCTTTCCCTATTAATCTTAAACCATGCCTATACCCTCTCTGCCAATTTTCAGCTCTTTTGGACTTGATTTGGTTGGAATCAAAATTGCCTCAAGTTTGAATTTAATTCAAACTTGCGATAATTCTTTCTCTAAAATTTCCCAAACCAGTTATTTCAAATAGTGCATAATTCCAGCGTCTTAGGGATATTCTTATACCTCTCATACCCCTCTCCTATCTCCCTGGCATTTTCCTTATTATCTCTGTTCATTTTAATATCGACAGAGTAGTAACATTGGGGGAGAGAGAGAAAGCCCACCTTCCACTTCATACCTGTTCATTTCAGCCCAACTCCAGCCCATTTTTTTCCTTCAGGTCTCCTTCGTACGACAGAGCATCAGGGACAGCCACGTCGCCTCGGCCACTGATGGGACGGTCGACGGGAGCCCTCCATGCTCCATAAAGCCCCAGTCAGTCCTCTCCACCCTTGCCCTAACCCTCTTCTTTCCCTCACCGCCGCCACTGCCAAGTCAAGCCACGCCCATCCACCATAGCCGTCGCTCGCGCCATGGCCGAGGGGAGCTCGAGCTCTTCTCGGGCTTGATCCTCGCCGTAGCCGTCTCCTTCTTCCACGGGGACGTAGTGGACGCCTCCGTCTTCTTCCAAGACCACGCACGCGACCTCACGGACTCCCGCAGGAGGTCCTTCCTCGCCGACGACTCCTTCCTCTACTTTGACTCCGCACGCGCACCCGGGCACCACCGCCACGATCAGCACGCCGTCGAACAGATCAACTCCAGCAGCACCCCCACGGTGAAGATCTTCTCCTCCCCATCATCGTTCCCATTGTTTTCCGTCGTCGTTGCTTCCATTCGGCGCCCAACCCGCATGCCTCGCTGAGAAAGCCCACCTTCCACTTCTTACCTGTTCATTTCAGCCCAACTCCAGTCAATTTTTTTCCTTCAGGTCTCCTTCCTACGGCAGAGCATCAGGGACAGCCACGTCGCCTCGGCCACTGATGGAACGGTCGACGGGAGCCCTCCATGCTCCATAAAGCCCCAGTCAGTCCTCTCCACCCTTGCCCTAACCCTTCTCTTTCCCTCACCGCCGCCGCTGCCAAGTCAAGCCACGCCCATCCACCATAGCCGTCGCTCGCGCCATGGCCGAGGGGAGCTCGAGCTCTTCTCGGGCTTGATCCTCGCCGTAGCCGTCTCCTTCTTCCACGGGGACGTAGTGGAAGCCTCCGTCTTCTTCCACGACCACGCACGCGACCTCACGGACTCCCGCAGGAGGTCCTTCCTCGCCGACGACTCTTTCCTCTACTTCGACTCAAGACGCCAAGACCTGAAAGCACCACCGCCACGATCAGCACGCCGTCGAGCCCGATCAACTCCAGCAGCACCCCCACGGTGAAGATCTTCTCCTCCCCATCATCGTTCCCGTTGTTTTCCGTCGTTGTTGCTGCCATTCGGCGCCCAACCCGCATGCCTCGCTGCACGCCCGCCGTGGCGTGGCGGCGCCTCGACCCGGGAGGTCGGCCTTTGTGTTTTGCTCTGGTTCCTCTTCTGCTTCACTTAGAGCCGAGCTGCTTCTTTAGCATGATCCACATACCCGTCAGCACACGCGCCCATGTATCGCTGTGCGCCGCAGCCGAGACTAGCTCCAGCTCGATGCTCGAGCTCCGGCCTCTTTCCTCCGCTCCCCGCATGCACGCGCGCACCCATGTACGTTTCCGCAACCCCGCCGGCGACCTGCAGCCGCTGGTGTTGGCTCCCGGCGCCGGCCATGTCCCCCGTCCGTTTTCAGTTTCGTCAGATCAACGCCAGGGTACTCATCACTATCATAAGGCATTTCTTAGCAGAGTTCTATAGTAGTCCATCTGGTTAACAGCGCATGCTCGTATCCAAGGGGTCTCGGGATCAAATCCCGTGCGCTCCCATTTTTTTTCCTTTTTGCTACTTGTTCGTGTTTCTTCAGTTAAGTTCAGTTCAGTTCAGTTCGAGAGGATGCGTCATCCAGGGCCGAACCCTATAGTGCAGAAACACATTTCAGCCCAGCTGGTCGTTTCGCTGCACTTCCACCCTGGCGACCAGGGATCAAATCCCCACGGCCGCACCTTTTGTTTTCACCAATTTTTGCTTCACCCAGATCAAGCTCTGCTCATGTTTCACCTACTTTCAAGTCCATTCTAAAGCACAATCCAGTTAGTAGCTCAGTGGTCATCTCAGCTCCCAAACAGGAGTAGGTCCTGGGATCGAATCTCTTGGAGCCTCCCTCGCATTTTTTTTCTTTACTTTGTGCATTTAGTTATTTTCCCGATTATTGCATAATTGCAGAAAATGCCATTTATTTGCTTTGCTCACATTTAAATAATCATGCATCGGTTTGAAACATGTCATATATGCATCTTGCTCAGATTTTCATGAAGTTTCACAATGTCCAACTTTCATTCATGTTGAAGATGATTAAAATTGTTGTTTCCATTAATTTTGCATAAATGACATGCTAAAAAGGTTTATTTCATCACTAAATAACCGTAGCTCGGTTTTAAATGTTCTTTATATCTAAATGGGCTAGAAAAATGCATAGTTTAATATGGTAAACTTTATTTTCCTGTTTAACAACTTTAAAATATGGTTTAGGGCAGAACAGTATCAAATTCGAAATACGGACATGAGGATTTGCCGGAATTGTTGTTTGTGGTTCCGGCCTCATTTAAACTTGCCTAGATAGGTAGTTTTATTATGCTTCACCTCTTGCCATGTTAACCAACATTTAATATTGTTGAGTAGTTTAAACGGGAGAGAACTAAATAATTGTTGTGAAGTTTAGTCAATATGCAACTCGTTGCATGTTGAGCTCCACTTAACTTGTAGTTTTGTTTGTGCACTTTGCCATGCCATGCATATTTAAACCGGACATGCATTATGCTTGATTGTGCATCATGCCTTGTTTATGTGATGGTTGTTTACCATGTTGTTTGCTTCTTTCCGGTTGTGCTTCTTCTCGATAGTTCATGTTTCGTTGCGATCGTGAGGATTCATTCGTCTACGCTTGGTTCATCTTCGTGGCTTCATCTTCTTCATGGACTCGTTCTTCTTCCTTGCGGGATTTCAGGCAAGATGACCGTCACCTTGGATCTCACTACTATCATTGCTATGCTAGTTGCTTCGTTCTATCGCCTTGCTGTGCTACCTATCACTTGTTCTTCAAGCCTCCCAATTTACCATGTCAGCCTCTAACCTTTTCACCCTTCCTAGCAAACCATTGCTTGGCTATGTTACCGCTTTGCTCAGCCCCTCTTATAGCGTTGTTAGTTGCGGTGAAGTTGAAGATTGCTCCATGGTGGACAGGATTATGTTGGGATATCACAATATCTCTATTTAATTAATGCATCTATATACTTGGTAAAGGGTGGAAGACTCGGCCTTATGCCTGGTGTTTTGTTCCACTCTTGCCGCCCTACTTTCCGTCATACCGGTGTTATGTTCCTTGATTTTGCGTTCCTTACACGGTTGGGTGATTTATGGGACCCCTTGACAGTTCGCTTTGAATAAAACTCCTCCAGCAAGGCCCAACCTAGGGTTTAACATTTGCCTCACCACCACCTATACATTTTCCCTTGGGTCGGCCAACCCGAGGGTCATCTTATTTAGCCCCGGGCGGTGCTTCTCTAAGTGCTGGTCCAAACCGAGTAGACTGCGGGGCCACCTCGGGGAAACTTGAGGGTTGGTTTTACTCGTAGGATGTCTCATCCGGTGTTGCCCTGAGAACGAGATATCTGCAGCTCCTATCGGGATTGTCCGCACATCGGGCGGCTTTGCTGGTCTTGTTTTACCATTGTTGAAATGTCTTGTAAACCGGGATTCCGAGACTGATCGGGTCTTCCTAGGAGAAGGAATATCCTTCGTTGACCTTGAGAGCTTTTGATGGGCTAAGTTGGGACACCCCTGTAGGGTATAAACTTTCGAGAGCCGTGCCCGCGGTTATGTGGCAGATGGGAATATGTTAATATCCGGTTGTAGTAAACTTGAAGTAAACTCTTCTAAAATACACCAACCGTGTGTGTAACCGTGATTGTCTCTTTTCGGGGTTGTTCGAGAGAAGAACACGGTTTTGGGTTATGTTTGACGTAAGTAGGAGTTCAGGATCACTTCTTGATCATTACTATTTGACGACCGCTTGCTTTGCTTCTCTTCTCGCTCTTATTCGCGTAAGTTAGCCACCATATATGCTTAGCCGCTGCTGCAACCTCACCACTTTACCCCTTCCTTATCCATTAAGCTTTTCTAGTCTTGATACCCCTGGTAATGTGTCGGGGGAGCTGATCATAACCACGAACACCTACGGGACCGGCGGACCGAGCCCCTTTCGGTTCGGCGGGGGATGGAGATCGCACGAAGAGCAGATCGAGGCGAAGCACACGAGCAGTTTACCCAGCTTCGGAGCTCTCCGGAGAGATAGTACTCCTACTGCTGCTTGTCTGATTGTATTGTGTTCTTGCTAGGGAGCGCTGAGAGCTACAAGACCTAGCGTGAGTGTTCTCTGGTTTCAAATGAACCGAACCTCCTCTACGTTGCGCATGGGCCTCCTTTTATATGCTCAAGGGGTCTCCGACAGGTGGCAACGTAGATAAGGGTAAAAGCGTAAACAGAGTCGTGGTTGGTACAGCTACTTGTATAGTGTCTCCTACCTAACCTTGACGGCAGGGGACAAAGGCATTAATTTCCCGTCTAAGTCGACTAAACAGTGCGGAAAGGGACCATCAAGGACGCCACCGCTTGCCACGATGGCAATCTTGTCAGCACCGCTTGCCACCGTGCTCCGTTGGCCGCACAGCCTCTTGCCACGCGCACCTGGAAAGGTCCCATGGCGACACGTTGGTGGATGTGCTGGAGCGCAGGAACGGAGTATTCTGCCGCGGCAAGCGCCTTGCCGCGGTTGTTGCCTCGTCGCGTCCGGAAGCTTGTCGCCATCGGGCCTTCCGGCAAGCTCCTCTTGCGGGGCCTTGTCTTCTAGGTGCCTTGGCGGCCTTCGGCAAGCTCCTCTTGCCGGGCCTTGTCTTCTTGGCTTAAATACTTTGTTCTTGAATGGCTCCAATGGAGCCACGGAGGATCTTAGCGGTCACCGGGCAAGCCACGCCACGGGTGTCTTTGCGATTGCCGTGCACGAGTTCGGGATACTAGGGTACCCCTACTCTAGTACACCGACAGAGCCGGGCATGGGCCACACGGTGTCGAGCTGTTGGGCGAGCCCAAAAGCAGGCATGTGCACGCAGCGGTTTGGGGAACGCCATAACTCACTCCAGACCCACCACGCCCCCCACGAACAGCACGCATCGAATGCGGCATCGTGGGAGAGATCATGGGGGGTTTCTTTATTCGAAAAAGCGGAACGTCCGCCCCTTCTCCCTCCTTATAAACAGGGGAAACAGGGGCAGTTCGCCCACCTCGCCATTTGCTGTCCAATCTCGAAAACCACTGCTGCTCCCCCCTTCTTCCCAAGTCTAAAGAGAGCAGCGCTCCGCCCCCCATCGCCACCAGCACCACCAACACCGTCGACCTCCCCCACCACCTCCACCATGGCTCCGAAAGCCGACAAGGGGAAGGGCGTGAAGTCGGCCGAGGCGCAGAGGCTCGTGGCGCTGCGAAAGGAGCGGGCCATCTCCCCCCCCCCAGCTCGCCGCAAGGGAGCTGAGGGAGGACTACTACCTCTTCTGGTCGACGGAGACGCGAGCGCATCCGCGCACGAAGGTACTCCCAGCCGCTGCTTCGGAATTAGCTCCAACTGGGTACCCTTTCTTCGCACTGTTCTTCTATTGCGGGCTCTACCCGCCCTTCTCCGAATTCTTCTGTGATATGATGAACACCTACGGGTTCCGCCTCCTTGACTTCACCCCCAATGCTGTCCTGACCATGGCAGTTTTCGCACATCTTTGCGAAAACTTTGTCGGAGTCCACCCAAACGTAGCCCTCTTCCGCCACTTCTTCATGCCCAGTCGAGAGAGGAGAGCCACTTGTCAAGGAATTGCTTGGATCTCGAGGATCGGCAAAGGAAGCCTATCTGGAAGGAGAGCTCCGCAGAAGTGGGAAGAGTGGAGGGCAGATTGGTGTTGGATCGTGAGGAGAACCCGCAGCCATTTACTGCCCAGCGCCAAACCCCAATAGTGCACGGCAACGATTGGAGCAACTTGGCGCCGGAAGATGCTAGATTGAAGATTGCCGTCACCCGGATCCTGCGCCTCAGGCTTGCCGGACTTACTGTAGGCGCCGTTGGCACAGATTTCCTTCGCCACCGCATCGCCCCCTTGCAGGAGAGGAGGAGGCCTGCTTGGGAGTTCCAGAATGCGGCGGATATCATGAGGCTGCGCCCGGGCCTCAACTTCAATTTCACCGTCTTGGATTTGGATGCGATGCTCCTGGAGCTGTTCAAGCACGACCCTGATCATCCCGAATGGTTCAGGTTGCCGAGGGGAGTCGTTCCATTGTGCAACAATTCCTCGCTCGATCGCATCCGTGCAATGATGCCGTTGTGCGACTCGCATGGAATTGCTCCAACCTGGCAAGAGCCTACAGATGACGTCGTGTGGGTGTTCTTTGACAGCTTGGAAGAAGTGCCGATCCGCCCCGATGAGCAGAAGGGCCTCACCCGTGACACCACTGATGACGAGATGCAGTGCATGGCACCAGGTTGGAAGAGGCGGCGGCCATTGGCCGGGCACTCAGGGTTCACCGTGGAGGAGGAGGCAGAGGCAGAGGCGGCAAGCCTTGTCGAGCGAAGGGAGTTTGTCGGTGAGGAGGAGCTTGCCGAACACGAAGCCGAGTCGAGCGAGCTGAGGCGCCTCACGCCAGCTGCGACAAGCTGGAGCGGGGCCCTGAGCCACGCTGCCACTCCCGCCAAGAGGCCAAGGAACCCACTCCTCGCCTCGTCGCACCGGAGGTGAGCTGACTTGATCTCTCGGCGCCAGCTCCGACGAGGAAGAAGAGGAGTAAGCTTCTGTGTTGTACTTGTATTTCTTCGATTTTGTTGCTTTGTCTTGTATCTGATTTGCTTCATTCTGAACCTTTTCCTTTTCAGGACGCTGGCCCAGAGAGCTTCAAAGAGAGCCAAGACCCCGGTGATCGTCATCGAGGACGAACCCACTGCAGCAGCGGGAGGCGCGTCCGAGACCTCCTTGCCGGACCCGGCGACTCTTCCATAAGCAGCCCCAGCGCAGCCCAGTAATAAGTATATGGTTTATTTATTTTTGCTGTTGGGCGTTTATGGGTGCTCTTTCTTGACTGATATCTGACTGTTGATCTGTGTAGGAGCAGAGTAGCCCCACCAGGAGTGCCTTGAAGCCGCTCCGGACATGCCATCTGCTTCGACTACACCGCCAAGGGAGGATCCCCCGGCAAGGGAGCGTTCTCCGTCAAGGGAAGCGTCTCCGGCAAGGGATAGCACCAGCGACCCTCCGGTGGTCGAGACCACAGCTGCAGATCCCATCGCAGGTAATCCTCTTGCCTGAAAATTTCCCTTGGGTTCTTTTTCTTCTGATCTTCTCTTTGAATATCTGTTTGACTTTTCTTCATTTTCTGGTCGTCAGATCCATCCGCCGCAGAGCCAATGGAGACTGAGGTCGCCGGCGAGGAGGACGCGCGCGGCAACACTGATGACGCCGCCGCCATCGAAGAGGAGGCTGGCCGACGAGCCTGGCCGAAGAGGCCGCCAAGGCTGCTGCCGCAGAGGTTGGCGAGGGGTCCGGCGATCGCACTGACGGCCCTGAGGCTGCAGGAGCGCCAGGCGCTACACCAACCGCCGATCCCTCCGCCGTTGCCGCAGCGCCAGGCTCCGAAGAGCCCCAGCCCGGCACCTATCTGAAGGCCGGCGATGGCGTATTCATCAAGGTCCCCTGGGCCTCGAGCTCCTGGGCGCCGGTCGAAGGAGAGACCTTTGACAAAGAGCTGCTCGCCTCCGCTGGGTTGACGCTGGTCGACGCGCCAAGCAGCAGTAGCGGCGAGTCTGAGGAGGAGCAGCTGCTGAGTAAGCTGCTGTCGCTCTACCGCGCCCGACAAGCCAAGTTGGAATCCCGGGAAGCGCTTGTCGCGAGGGCGGGAGCAGACATCGAGAAGCGCGCGGAGGAGCTCCGGGGCATCAATCAGGAAGCTCTCCGGTCCTTGGCAGAGGAGCGCAAGGCCTTCATCCTCGAGAAGGCTGAGGTTGAGGAGCGGCAGCGGCTCGCTGCCGAGAAGCTGTCTGCGTAAGAAGGCGAGCTGGCGCAGCGGAAGATAAATCTTGACAGCCATGAGGAGGAGCTTGCCGCGCGCGAGCAAACATTTGGCGGGGCCCTCAAGGAAGCAAAGGACGCTGCCGCAGCTGCCGAGGCCGCCAAGAAGGAGCTGGAGACGAAAGTGACGCAGCTGGAGGCCAATCTCCAGAAGAGCGGCGAGGAGCTTGCTGCACTCAAGCACGAGCGCGAGAAGGACGCCTACACTCTTGGCGAGCTGCAGGGCCGTCTCGTCGAGAGGAGCAAGGAGCTCAGCGTCGCCAAGGACTCCAAGGCAGATCTTGAGCTGAAGCTGACCACCTTGATGCAGACGCTGGATGGCGCCAAGGAGCGGGAGGTGGCCTTGTTGGAGAAGATCAAGGCCGACGAGGCGATGTTGGCGAGTGCTACTACCGCCCAGAGCACCTTCAGGGAGAATGTGGAGCACTGGACCGAGGGTCTTGTGAATATTGCCGCCGCCATCGACAGGGAGCTGACGGAGCTGGGGATGGTGGATCTCGGGTACTCTTTCGACGAGCGCCTCCAACCCAGCGCCAAGCTCAGCTTGTTCTTCAAGGGCGTGGTGACGGCTCTCCAACGACTCCGGGAAGAGATCCCAAAGCAGCTGGCCAAGGAATCACGCCCGGATATGCTGGAGCTCTCCGGAAAAGGTCTTGATGAAGGTGGCCTTCCGCAATCCAGGCCTCAACCTCACCAACGTCCTCAAGTCCCTGCCGCCAGATGCTGATGTGGAGGCACTCAAGGCCCTTGTCGCACCCATTGTGGACAAGGTGGGCAAGATCAAGAGGATTAATGGCGACCGCGTAGATTAGGCCGCCAATTTTACCTTTTCCTTGTCGCTGCTGGTCATGTTAGGAGAACAATCTATTAGAGCTGCGACAAGCTATCTTGTAATATAACTCTATCTCGGGCGATGATTGCAACGTTATTTCCTTTACTTGACTCCTTCCTTTGTATGTTCTTGCCCTACGCTTTTAGGGAACTTGTCGGTAAGAGCACCTTTGCCATGGCCGGGGAGTCAGGGCGTCGGCAGCACTGCTTTGGCAGTGCCGCTTCCGACAAGCAACCTTGTCGCAACTAGTTGCGGCTCACTTAAGTTGTTGAGCGGACTCGAAACAAGGTAAGGGCGCAACTAGCTACGAGTTGGTTCCTCCGCGCACAGGTTTTCCATACAAAGTACGGTCGTTCAAGGAGGATAACTTAAAAATTTAAAAGCTGGTTGCTCAAATTTAAAAGCTTTTCTGTCATTTGCTTCCCGGTAAGGCGAAACTTCCTCGAGCGACGCTTGGTGGCTCACACCATTATCTTCTCCTTCCCCCCCAGCTAACTTGTGGGCGAGGGAACCTTCCTTTCTTTGAGAAAGAGAAAGAAGAGAAAATAAAGTTATGGAGCCTTGCGGCTCGTTATTGCTTACCGGGTGTAGGTGCTTGACAAAGTGTCAGATAACACATGCAATAAAATGATGAAAGCATGAAATTGACAAGTTGTGCGGGACACATGAGCTTTACTTATGCGCGGGATCTGCGCCCCGGCTTTGTACAAAGGATTACATGCAACATCGGCAAGACTTGTACAAAAGGTGGTTTGCGGAGAACAGGTTAAAACAGCCCTTCTGAGTAAAACTTACGAAGATGCTCGATGTTCGAGGAGTTGCTCACCGAATTCCATCTTCGGTCTCAAAGCAGACGGCGCCGGGCCTAGTGACTCGTTTCACCCGATAAGGGCCTTCCCACTTCGGCGTCAACTTGTTGGAATTCTTGGCGGACTGAATGCACCGAAGAACAAGGTTGCCTTCCTCGAGACTTCTGGCATTAACTTTGCGGCTATGGTAGCGGCGCAAAGCTTGTTGGTATCGAGCAGCTCGTACAACAGCCTGAAGACGGTCCTCCTCAAGGAGCGGTAGCGTCATCTTGTCGCAGCTTGCTCTTGCTCAAGCTTCGTCATAAGCGAGCACTCGAGGTGACCGAATACGAGTTCCGTGGGGAAGCGCCTGCTGCTCCATAGACTAGAGCGAAGGTATGCGGCGGTGGCTCGATTTGGCGTCGTCCTGATCGACCAAAGAACCACCGGCAGCTCCTCAATCCAGTTTCTTCCGCACTTGTGCAGCCTGTCGAAAGTCCTGGTCTTGAGCCCGTGCAGCACTTCAGCATTTGCCCTCTCCTCTTGACCGTTACTTCTTGGATGAGCAACAGAAGCAAAGCAGACCTTGGCACCAAGATCTTGGACGTACTGCATGAAGGTGCGGTTCGTAAATTGTGTGCCGTTGTCGGTGATGATCCTGTTAGGAATCCCAAAACGGCAAACAATCGACACGAAGAACTTGGCTTGTTGTCTTTGTCACCTTCCTCACTGCTTCCACTTCCGGCCACTTTGTGAACTTGTCGATTGCAGCGTACAAGTACTCAAAGCCCCAACAACTCGGGGAAAAGGGCCTAGGATGTGAGCCCCAGACCGAAAATGGCGGGATAAAGGGATCGTCTGGAGAGCTTGAGTTGGCTGGTGTATCTGCTTGGAATGGGCCTTGCGCTTCACACTTGGTTACTTGTGCAGTTGCATCCTAGAGGGCTGTCGGCCAAAAGAAACCTTGCTGGAATGCTTTGCTTGACAGCGCTCTTCTTGCCAATGTGGTGACCACATATGCCTCCATGTATTTCTGCCAATAGCTTCTGTCCATCTTCCCGGTTAATACACTTCAATTTCACACCGTTGAGTCTTTTTCTGTACAATGTGTTGTCGACAAACTGGTACATACTTGACTGCCGGGCTACCCTTTCCGCTTCTTCTTGCTCTTCGGGAAGTTCTCCTATCTTAAGAAAATGGACAATCTGCTGTGCCCATGCCGGAGCTTGCGGCTCGACAACAAGGACTAAAGGCACATACCTTTCTGGTGGAACGTCCGCTTCTCTGGCGAGAACCTGCGGCTCGGTAGGAGCTTGGCGTTCCCGGCAAGCTTAGGAGCAAAACTTGTTGGGAGCGTCTGCTTCAACGAAACAAACCCTTGGGCTTGTCGGAGCAGACTGCTCCTCAGCAGTATCGGTGTTGATCTTGGGGACCTTCTTGGCGGCGGCTTCGGGGAGCTCTGCCGGAAAATAGTCACCAGAAATCAACTTCCTCTTCTTGTTCTGTCCAGTTGATGGTGCTACAGTTGGTTGAGTCAGCTTGAGCACAAAAATCCCTGGTTCCACAGGTAACTTAAGTGCGGCGCACTTTGACAGGCCATCAGCAATGTCGTTCTGAGCTCTTGGAACATGTTCCATCTATAGGCCGTCAAAGTGCTCTTCTAGCTTTCTCACTTCATCAACATAGGCTTCCATCAACGGACTCTGATAATCCTTGTTCACTTGGCGGACGACAAGCTGTGAGTCACCCCTGACAATGAGCTTCTTGATCCCAAGGTCTACTGCGATCCTGAGACCGGCCATCAAACCTTCATACTTTGCAGTATTGTTCATTGCTTGCTCCTTGGGAAAGTGCATCTGGACCATGTACTTGAGGTGCTCTCCGGTGGGTGCGACAAGCAGCACGCCTGCACTGGCGCCTTGCAGCGAGAAGGCACCATCAAAGTACATGAGCCACTCTTTGCTTGCTTCCTTGATGGGGATGCTTGTTTCTGGAATTTCTTCATCTTGTTTTGGCGTCCATTCTGCTATGAACTCTGCCAATGCTCTGCTTTGGATAGTTGAAGTGCTCTCAAACTTGAGGCCAAAGCTTGGCAGTTCAGTGCCCACTCGACAATCCTGCCAGCTTGCTACGGATTTTGCGGTATCCTCTTCGGCGGAAGCGAGTGGCGATTGTGATCTCATGTGCTTGAAAGTAATGGCGCAGCTTTCTCGAGGCCATGAGAAGGCCGAAAAGCAATTTACGCACACCGAGTACCTTGACCTAGCCCCTGCGGAAGAGGCCGACAAAGTAAACTGGGCGCTGCACCATCCTTTTCTGCGTCTTCTCATGATCCTGCGCGGATCCATCCTTGTCGGGACCAGAGCTTGCCGGTGAAGCCCCCTGCTTGTCCCTGGATGCCTCTGCCGTGGTTGCTAGCTCATCATCCGCCTCCCTCTCCGCTACTAACGCAGCACTAACCACTTGATTGGTTGTCGCTATATATAGCAGCAACTTCTCTTGTGGCTTAGGTGCGACAAGTATTGGAGTGGAGGACAGGTATCTCTTTAAGTCCTGCAGCGCAGCCTCAGCAGACCTAGAGATAAACCTGCTGAGAGCAGCTACGCAACCGGCAAGTCTTCGTACATCCTTGACGCGCTTTGGTGCTTCAATCTGCTCAATGGCCTTGATCTTGTCGGGATTGGCTTCAATTCCCTCTGAGACACGAAGAACCCAAGAAGCTTGCCGGAGGGGACTCCAAACACGCACTTCTCGGGGTTGAGCTTGAGGTTGATCTTGCGCAGATTTGCAAAGGCCTCGTCTAGATCTTGAACCAGAGTTGCCCTGTCCTTGCTTTTGACCACTATGTCATCCATGTAGGCTTCTACATTTCTGTGTATTTGCGGCTCAAAAGCGTGATGGACTACTCTTGCAAATGTTGAACCAGCATTCTTTAATCCGAAAGGCATCCGTACAAAGCGGTATGTGCCACATGGTGTGATGAATGCGGTTTCTCCTCATCCTCTTACGCCATGAAGATCTGATGGTATCCTGAGTATGCATCAAGAAATGAAAGAAAATCACATCCGGCCGTGGAGTCAACAATCTGATCGATGCGCGGCAAGGGAAATGGGTCTTTGGGACAAGCTTTATTAATATCGGTAAAGTCGATACAAAGCCTCCATTTTCCGTTTGCCTTAAGCACGACTACAGGATTGGCCAACCACGTAGGATGGAGCACTCCTCTGACAAGGCCTGCTGCTTCCAACTTCTTGATTTCTTCTGCTATGAATTCTTGGCGCTCCACAGCCTGTTTTCTGACTTTCTGCTTGACGGGTCGCACATGAGGACAGACAGCGAGATGGTGCTCAATTACTTTCCTGGGAACACCGGGGATATCAGACGGTTGCCATGCAAACACGTCGACGTTCGCCCATGAGGAAAGCAACGGCGCGCTTTCCTATTTAGGGTCAAGAGTGGCAGCGATGGTGAAGGTATCACCGATGTCGTCCTCCTTGGTGGACACCTTCTTGGTCTCTGGTGGAGCTGCCATCGCCGTCTTCTTACACTTGCGGTGGAGCTCGATGGTGCGTCCTCGACGGTGGCGCAGCACTCCGAAGAGGTGCGCTTGGGAGTGGGCATCGGAGCTCTTGCGGACTTGGTCTTCTTCTTCCCCGGAGCTTCGGTGACAAGTGACTTGCTATTTGTTGCAGCTGCTGCTTCCCGGTAGATCTTGTCGGACCAAATAAGAGCATCCTTCTTGTCGCCAGGGACAGAAATGACACTTATCGGGCCTGGCATCTTGAGCATGTTGTATGCATAATGAGAGGCCGCCATGAACTTGGTGAGTGCTGGATGGCCAAGTATCCCATTATAAGGCAATGGGAAGTCAGCAATGTCAAAGGTGACCCTCTCAGTCCTGAAGTTCAACTTCGGCGCCAAGCGTCACGCAACGGCGTGATCTTCCCCTTCGGCTTGCTCCTTCCCGGATTGATTCCTTGGAAAGTGCGGTCTCTTGAGCTTCATTGTCGAGGATCTGGAGTTTCTGGAGTACCTCTGAGGAGATCAGGTTCAAGCCAGCTCCGCCGTCAACTAGCATCTTGGTGACCTTGAGGTTGCGGATAGTTGGTGAAACCAACATCGGCAAGCACCCGATCGCAGTGATGCGATCAGGGTGGTCCTCAATATCAAAGATGATAGGCGTCTTTGGACCATTTCGAGAGGCTGCGTGACTCGACCAGACGGTTACGCCGCATTGACTTCCGCATCCACTTTGCTTGAGTTGGCGGTGTGAAGTATGCAGGGAAGCACCGCCGTCAACGCATAAGACCTCTGTGGCTTTCTGGAACTCCTGCTCATCGGCTTCATCATCATCCATGTCTTCGTCATCGTCGTCATCTTCATCCTTGTCGGCGATGGCGGGGAGTCTGTCTCCTTGCCATTTGCTTGGCCTTGCGGCGGCGTCCTCCTCGGCACGGGCGTTTCTTCTTGGCTCCTCCGGCACCTTCACAGGGCCTTCTCCTTGTCGGCGCCCGCTTTCGTACTCAGCTTTTACGCTGCTCAGCGAGCTGCTTTCGACCTTCTTGCAGCTTCTGGAGGTCATGGCCCTTGGTGCGGTGGATCTTGCAGATCTTGCTTGTTGGGCCGTCATCTGCTTGTCGGCGACCGTCCTGACTGGCGGTTGGTGCCAGCGGCAACCTCCTTGCGGAGCTACCAACTTTGGCTTTCTTGGCGCCACCCTCGTTGCGGACTGCTCAACAACTAGCACATCTTTGCCTTTCTTTTCTGTTGCTCCGCGCGGCTTTTCTTTCTTGGGGCTGCCTCTTCACTATCGAGATCCGGCTGCTTACGCATTCTCTCCGGAGTCTCCTCCCTTCCTCGGCACGTGCACACTTGTCGGCCGGGGCATACAACTCATCGGCGTCTACGATCTTGCACATCGCCATCTCCTCTCGCATCCTGCGGTTTCTTGCGTTACGATGGAACGCAGCGATCCTGCGGTAGGGTGGACATCACGGGATGTTGTCTTTGTACTGCAGCTGAATCTCTGAATGTACTTGCGCGGGGTTCTCCTTCCTACAGGCTAGCAGAGATGAAGGTCGCTCTCTTGGCCATGGGGCTTGTGGCCGCCTGTGAAGGCGCCGACAAACTGATGGCACAAATCTGCCCAGGAGGATATGGAGTTGTCCAGCAAGTGCATGAGCCAAGATCTGACATTGGGTTTGAGTACCAGCGGGAAGTAGTTGGCCAGAATCTTGTCGTCTCGCCCCCCGGCAGCTTGCACCGCAATGGTGTAGATCTTTGAGGAACTCCGACGGATCGTCTTGCGGTCGTACTTCTCACAGCGCGTCGGCAGAAATTCTTCTTCTTTGGGCCTTTGGACTTGCCGCAGCTCACAAGTGAACGCAGGGCAACCTACCGCGTACGGCAAGTCGCCTGGTTCCCCTGGCACATGCATGTCGACAGAGGGCCCAGCGCGCTGGTCGGATTGACGCCGCACTTCTCTTCGGCGTTCGATGCGAGTTCATGCGTCTTCTTGCTGTCATTCGTGAAGAACTTGGCGCTGATCGCGACGAGCTCGTGGGTCCGATAACGCGGCGGAGTCGCTGTCGAGGTGGATCCGACGAGTTGGCGATCTTGGCCTTCGGGGTGGAGAGTGCATGGTAGTTGCACCCCCACAGGTTTCGTCGCCACCGGCTCGTTCCTTGTCGTCTTGCCGCTGCAGCGATGTAGTCGGTTGCCGCGGAGTGTCGCCGTTGGCAAAGCCGATGAGACTTTGGATGGTGGCCCTCCATTCATCGACCTTGTCGGCTGTTGGAGGGTAATCTAGGAAGCGATTGAGCTCTCGCCAAAGCTTCTGCTTTGGAGTGGTGGGCGGCGATGGCGCGGTGCGAGGCGGGATATGCTCGGACTTCTAACTATGTTAGAAGGAAGCGATATCCCGTCTAAGCGACCGTGCCTCGCTTCGTGCCAGCGTGTTGGCGTGCTGCGCTGGTCTTGAGGCCCGGGATCCACCAGCTCGATCCCGATCCAACGGCGTATGGTACTGTGAATACCATGGCTTGTCGGTCGCGCATCACGAGATGGACGCGGTGCATGTCTGACGCCGAGGTCTGCGCTGCCTTGTCTTTGGACTTGGCAGCATCATGAGCTCCCTCGTCGGCGCCCGTTCTTCCGCCGGTGTCTACCCCACCACCCATTTGCTCCGGTGGTGGTGGGATTGACGTGGACGGCTCTGCTGCCGCCGAAGCCTTCTTCTTCGGTGGCATGTCGATGAAGATGATGAAGATGTAGCTCGTGTGAACGCCGGATCAGGTTCACACAGCCTCGTTCGACCCCTACCTGGCGCGCCAAAGATGTCAGGGGAGCTGATCATACCCACGAACACCTATGGGACCGGCGGACCGAGCCCCTTTCGGTTTGGCGGGGGATGGAGATCACACGAAGAGCAGATCGACGCGAAGCACACGAGCAGTTTACCCAGCTTCGGAGCTCTCCGGAGAGATAATACTCCCTCTTGATGCTTATGCGATTGGTTTGTGTTCTTGCTAGGGAGCGCTGAGAGCTACAAGACCTAGCGTGAGTGTTCTCTGGTTTCGAATGAACCAAACCTCCTCTACGTTGCGCATGGGCCTCCTTTTATAAGCTCAAGGGGTCTCCGACAGGTGGCAACGTAGACAAGGGTAAAAGCGTAAAAGGAGTCGTGGTTGGTACAGCTACTTGTACAGTGTCTCCTACCTAACCCTGACGGCAGGGGACAAAGGCATTAATTACCCGTCTAAGTTGACTAAACAGCGCGGAAAGGGACCGTCAGGGACGCCACCGCTTGCCACGATGGCAATCTTGTCAGCACCGCTTGCCACCGCGCTCCGCTGGCCGCATAGCCTCTTGCCACGCGCGCCTGGAAAGGTCCCAGGGCGACACGTTGGTGGATGTGCTGGAGCGCAGGAACGGAGTATTCTGCCGCGGCAAGCGCCTTGCCGCGGTTGTTGCCTCGTCGCGTCCGGAAGCTTGTCGCTCATCGGGCCTTCCGGCAAGCTCCTCTTCTTGGGGCCTTGTCTTCTAGGTGCCTTGGCGGCCTTCGGCAAGCTCCTCTTGCGGGGCCTTGTCTTCTTGGCTTAAATACTTTGTTCTTGAATGGCTCCAATGGAGCCACGGAGGATCTTAGCGGTCACCGGGCAAGCCACGCCACGAGGTCTTCTTGTTGCCCGTGCGAAGTTCGGGATACTAGGGTACCCCTACTCTAGTACACCGACATAATGGGATTGCTGAGTCCTCGTGGCTCACAGATTACTACAACACCAGTTGCAGGTACAGGTTATGCGATGATCTTGACGCGAGAGCGATGTGTACTTGTGTTGGATTTCTTCTTCTTCTTTGTCAATCAGGGGATAGGTTCGGTCGTGACTGGGCTAGCAGGGTGGATATTGTTTGAGTTTCTATTTCTGTTTCATCTGTAGTCGGATGTGGATCTTATGTATGATGTATTGTTGTATTCATCTGCTTTGGATGTCTTGGATGTATCCCAACTATTATGTAATGGTTTGATGTAATGATATCCACCTTGCAAAAGCGTCTTCAAGATGCGCTTCTATCCTTGGTGGGACCTTCGAGTTCCTTTAGGATAGGGTCGCATCTTGGGCGTGATAAGTTGGTATCAGAGCCTCGACCGACCTTAGGAGCCCCCCTTGATTGATCGTGTAGTTTGGACGATGTCGAGTCTAGAAGAAAAACTTTTTCGGAGTCTAGTTACATCGGAGAGTAGGAATTCTTTTTACTCCTCAGCCCCTTCGTCGCTCTGGTAAGGAATCTTGACGTAGGTGTTTTGGACTACTCCTCTTCCCCTTCAAATTTTTCTTTAGGATCACGCGGTTAGTTTTCGTTTGTTGTTCATCCTCTTTTCAATCCGGTGCACTTCTCTTCGAGTGGATTCGACCCTCGTTGTCTTTTGCAAGATCAGTCGTCAGTCCTTTCTCTTTCGACGCTGTTTCCTGTCAAAGTTGTCCTTGATTTTCCCACCCACCCACCCCTTTTTTTCTTGGAACCGGAATCTGTAATCGAGTATCCATTCTACTTGTGCGAAGCCTTTGCTTTCTCTCCTCAATAATTTCAACCGA
Source organism: Aegilops bicornis (assembly GCA_021605145.1). Lineage (NCBI taxonomy): Eukaryota > Viridiplantae > Streptophyta > Magnoliopsida > Poales > Poaceae > Aegilops > Aegilops bicornis. The sequence continues at coordinate 639,915,146 of CM038675.1, forward strand.
TGTCTTTATCTTCAAGTTACTCGTCGATTCCTCGTTCAAGTTGCCTGTGTTTTCCCGCCCTCCCACCCTTTTTATTCCGGAGTCTGAGCCCCTATTCGAGCATAAATTTCATTCGTGCGGAGCCTCTTCAGTCTTTCGTTAATTATTTCAACCGGTGAATTCTCGTCTCGTTTGACATTCTTCATCTCTTTCCCGGTGGACTCAATTCAAGTTTTTTTCGGCTTGATCACATTCTTTTCCTTCGATCAAGTGTTCTCCTTACTCGTTTGCCTCTCGCCATTCAATCATTCTGGAATTCGGCAGACATCTCAGGAGATTCGTCAGTGTTCTAATTAAGTCGAGGTTGTCACCTCATTCAAATATTTCAATTGTTCCGGTGCATCATCTATCTGTTCAACATCCCTTTCCAACGGTGTTTTTCTCTTCAGTGGGCCCTAACCCACAGGTCTTTTCCCAGGATCTTACCTGAATCTTCTAATTCTCCCGGAGTTATTCTCAAATTCTTTTCAAAGGGTGATGTAAGTATGAATTTCATCAGTCAGATCTTTTCCAAGATCAATTTCAAATCATTTTTATTGTTGCCTCAACCTCTCCGCTTTTCGTTCCCCCTGAGTGCCTTAACAATTTTGGTGGTGTTTCTCGTCGTCATTTGAAGATCGAAGAAGAGTTTTTTTTCCACTAAATCTTGCCCGTTCTCTCGAAGACTCGCGGTTCCAGTTTCATGCTATCGTCTCAAATTATTCCATTTGTCAGATATTCTTTTCTTGACCATCCGGAGTATGTCAGGAGTTGTTTTTCCATTTCTTTTCACCGGAGGCCATCAATCTAGAAGAATTCTTTGTCCTCACATTTCAGCTACCGTTATCCAATTATCCCGGTGCTTCGTTCAAGTGTTCTTTAATCAGCTCATGATCTCTTCGTTCTTTTGCATCTAAATCCCCTCTAGCATATTGGTTCTTCTAATTCTTCCCGGTGATTCATTTTCTTTCATCAGTCATTTTTGAATTCTTACGGTGGTTCGTTCAAGATTCTTTTCTTTGATTATCATATTAATTCGTTCGTTCTTTTCAATCCTACCGGTGGTTCATGAAGACTTTCTCAAGTTTGGTGTTGTATCCCCCTTAATCCTTTTCAAAAAGAATAAGTAATATGCAAACTTCGTGTATCATCAATTAAATTTGATGAAGGATAAGCATACAATAGATCTTATTCTTATTTAACCCAAGTGAGTAATTCCTTCCTTCGGAGTTTGTTCTTGATGAATAAATTCTAGTTCCAAGTGTTTTCATCTTTTCTTTCTCGGAGTTCAAATTTCCTCGGCAATTTCGTCGGAACCTCCATCTAAATCACCGCAAGCTTTAATCTCATTCCTTTCATCCTTCATTTCTATCTCATCATCCTTTTGTCACCGGAGTTCTTCATGGTGGTTTTTCATGATTTAATTCAGTCTTCAAGAGTTAATCAACATTTTGTTGGTGGAGTTCAAGTATCTTTTCTTCTCGCGTCTCGAAGTGCAAATAATTCTCCATTTTTCCTTTGAAGTGGAGTTTTGCATTTCTTCGTTCTTCTCAGCTATTCAGACATTGGTTGTGGTATAATTTCACCTCAAGTTTTGAGATGTTTTTGATAAGTCCACAACAAGCTTACTCTTCGTTGTTGATTTTCTCAACAACTCCATTCAATCCTTCCTTCTAAGTTCTTTTCATTCAATTCTATCAATTCTTCCGGAGGCATTGCATTGTTCATCTCATGAAGTGCCATCCCATCTTGTGAAGTTCATGTTCTAATCCTTCCATTTTCAGTCGAGTGTTGCGAAATTCTTTTATTCATTCCTTTTCTATCTCGTTCTAAAGAGTGGTTTGGACTCTATCTTGTTTCCATGAGCATTTGATTCTCGTCATATTAAACCGTTCATCTTTTCTAACCGAGTGCTCTCGACTTTGTTCATCTTCTCTCTTGCGTTCTTACTTCACATCTTCCTCTTTTTCTTCCGTCCCGTTCCTAAGATCTCGGGACGAGATCTTCGGTTAGTAGATGAGAGTTGTAACGCCCCGAGACCGATACTCCAGATGCCTTCTATTTATTTTAGTTATTGTTGTGTGTTTATTATGTTTGTTGCATTATCATAATTGTTTTGCATATTTCATTCCTCTATGTTGATGCCATGATCATGATGAGTGTCATTGCCATATTTTGCCTCTCGCATCACGTTCATATTTTATTATATTGTATTGTGCCATCTTTGTTTGTTTGCCTCTTCATCTTTTCTCCAAGGCCCTTCTCCAAGTGCAAACCATTTCACTTCTTCCTTCTTTCAAATTTCCCCCTTTATTGCAAGTGACCTTTTCCCCTCCTCCATAAATGTTCATTCTTTCCCTATTAATCTTAAACCATGCCTATACCCTCTCTGCCAATTTTCAGCTCTTTTGGACTTGATTTGGTTGGAATCAAAATTGCCTCAAGTTTGAATTTAATTCAAACTTGCGATAATTTTCTTTCTCTAAAATTTCCCAAACCAGTTATTTCAAATAGTGCATAATTCCAGCGTCTTAGGGATATTCTTATACCTCTCATACCCCTCTCCTATCTCCCTGGCATTTTCCTTATTATCTACATTCATTTTAATATCGTGAGTAGTAACATTGGGGAGAGAGAAAGCCCACCTTCCACTTCATACCTGTTCATTTCAGCCCAACTCCAGCCCATTTTTTTTCCTTCAAGTCTCCTTAAATGCAGCCAGAGCATCGGGGACAGCCACGTCGCCTCGGCCCTTCGATGGGGCCGGTCGTGACGGAGCCCTCCATGCTCCATAAAGCCCCGGTCAGTCCTCTCCACCTTGCCCTAACCCTCCTCTTTCCCTCACCGCTGCCGCTGCCAAGTCAAGCCGCCCATCCACCATAGCCGTCGCTCGCGCCATGGCGAGGAGCTCGAGCTCTTCTCGGGCTTGATCCTCATTGTAGCCGTCTCCTTCTTCCACGGGGGCGTAGTGGGCGCCTCCGTCTTCTTCCACGACCACGCCGCGCGACCTCCACGGACTCCGCGGGAGGTCCTTCCTCACCGACGACTCCTTCCTCTACTTCGACTCCGCACGCGCACCCGAGCACCACCGCCACGATCAGCACGCCGTCGAACCGATCAACTCCAGCAGCACCCCCACGGTGAAGATCTTCTCCTCCCCATCATCGTTCCCGTTGTTTTCCGTCGTCGTTGCTTCCATTCGGCGCCCAACCCGCACGCCTCGCTGAGAAAGCCCACCTTCCACTTCTTACCTGTTCATTTCAGCCCAACTCCAGTCAATTTTTTTTCCTTGAGTCTCCTTCGCCGACGGCGAGAACGCCGGGGACAGCCACGCGTCGCCTCGACCCTTGATGGAGCAGTCGGCAGGAGCCCTCCATGCTCCATAAAGCCCGGTCAGTCCTCTCCACCCTTGCCCTAACCCTTCTCTTTCCCTCACGCCGCCGCGCCAAGTGAATCCACGCCCATCCACCATAGCCGTCGCTCGCGCCATGGCCGAGGGGAGCTCGAGCTCTTCTCGGGCTTGATCCTCGCCGTAGCCGTCTCCTTCTTCCACGGGGACGTAGTGGACGCCTCCGTCTTCTTCCACGACCACGCACGCGACCTCACGGACTCCCGCAGGAGGTCCTTCCTTGCTGACGACTCCTTCCTCTACTTCAACTCATACGCGCACCGAGCACCACCGCCCACGATCAAGACGCCCGTCGAGCCCGATCAACTCGGCGGCACCCCCACGGTGAAGATCTTCTCCTCCCCATCATCATTCCCGTTGTTTTCCGTCGTCGTTGCTGCCATTCGGCGCCCACCCCGCATGCCTCGCTGCACGCCCGCCGTGGCCGTGGCCGAGCGCCTCGACCCGGGAGGTCGGCCTTTGTGTTTTGCTCTGGTTCGTCTTCTGCTTCACTTAGAGCCGAGCTGCTTCTTTAGCATGATCCACATACCCGTCAGCACACACGCCCATGTATCGCAGTGCGCCGCAGCCGAGACTAGCTCCAGCTAGATGCTCGAGCTCCGGCCTCTTTCCTCGGCTCCCCGCATGCACGCGTGCACCCATGTACGTTTCCGCAACCCCGCCGGCGACCTGCAGCTGCTGGTGTTGGCTCCCGGGGCCGGCCATGTCCCTCGTCCGTTTTCAGTTTCGTCAGATCAACACCACGGCATTCATCTCGATCATAAGGCATATCTTACCAGAGTTCTATAGTAGTCCATCTGGTTAACAGCGCATGCTCGTATCCAAGGGGTCTCGGGATCAAATCCCGTGCGCCCCCATTTTTTTCCCTTTTGCTACTTGTTCGTGTTTCTTCAGTTCAGTTCAGTTCAGTTCAGTTCGAGAGGATGTGTCATCTAGGGCCGAACCCCTATAGTGCAGAAACACATTTCAGCCCAGCTGGTCGTTGCGCTGCACTTCCACCCAGGCGACCAGGGATCAAATCCCCACGGCCGCACCTTTTGTTTTCACCAATTTTTGCTTCACCCAGATCAAGCTCTGCTCATGTTTCACCTACTTTCAAGTCCATTCTAAAGCACAATCCAGTTAGTAGCCCACTGGTCATCTCAGCTCCCAAACAGGAGTAGGTCCTGGGATCAAATCTCATGGAGCCTCCCTCGCATTTTTTTTTCTTTCTGCCTGTGCATTTAGTTATTTTTCCCAGTTATTGCATAATTGCAGAAAATGGAATTTATTTGCTTTGCTCATATTTAAATAATCATGCATCGGTTTGAAACATGTCATATATGCATCTTGCTCAATGTCCAACTTTCATTCATGTTGAAGATGATTAAAATTGTTGTTTCCATTAATTTTGCATAAATGACATGCTAAAAAGTTTATTTCATAACTAAATAACCGTAGCTCAGTTTTAAATGTTCTTTATATCTAAATGGGCTAGAAAAATGCATAGTTTAATATGGTCCACTTTATTTTCCTGTTTAACAACTTTAAGATATGGTTTAGGGCAGAACAGTATCAAATTCGAAATACGGACATAAGGATTTTCCGGAATTGTTGTTTGTGGTTCCGGCCTCATTTAAACTTGCCTGGATAGGTAGTTTTATTATGCTTCACCTCTTGCCATGTTAACCAACATTTAATATTGTTGAGTAGTTTAAACGGGAGAGAACTAAATAATTGTTGTGAAGTTTCGTCAATATGCAACTCGTTGCATGTTGAGCTCCACTTAACTTGTAGTTTTGTTTGTGCACTTTGCCATGCCATGCATATTTAAACCGGACATGCATTATGCTTGATTGTGCATCATGCCTTGTTTATGTGATGGTTGTTTACCATGTTGTTTGCTTCTTTCCGGTTGTGCTTCTTCTCGATAGTTCATGTTTCGCTGCGATCATGAGGATTCATTCGTCTACGCTTGGTTCATCTTCGTGGCTTCATCTTCTTCATGGACTCGTTCTTCTTCCTTGCGGGATTTCAGGCAAGATGACCGTCACCTTGGATCTCACTACTATCATTGCTATGCTAGTTGCTTCGTTCTATCGCCTTGCTGCGCTACCTATCACTTGTTCTTTAAGCCTCCCAATTTGCCATGTCAGCCTCTAACCTTTTCACCCTTCCTAGCAAACCATTGCTTGGCTATGTTACCGCTTTGCTCAGCCCCTCTTATGGCGTTATTAGTTGCAGGTGAAGTTGAAGATTGCTCCATGGTGGAGAGGATTATGTTGGGATATCACAATATCTCTTATTTAATTAATGCATCTATATACTTGGTAAAGGGTGGAAGACTTCGACCTTATGCACGGTGTTTTGTTCCACTCTTGCCGCCCTAGTTTCCGTCATACGGTGTTATGTTTCTTGATTTTGCGTTCCTTACAGCGGTTGGGTGATTTATGGGACCCCTTGACAGTTCGCTTTGAATAAAACTCCTCCAGCAAGGCCCAATCTTGGTTTTACCATTTGCCTCACCACCACCTATACTTTTCCCTTGGGTCGGCCAACCCGAGGGTCATCTTATTTTAGCCCCCCCGGGCCAGTGCTTCTCTAAGTGCTGGTCCGAACCGAAATAGAACTGAGGGCCACCTCGCGGAAACTTGAGGGTTGGGTTTACTCGTAGGATGTCTCATCCGGTGTTGCCCTGAGAACGAGATATGTGCAGCTCCTATCGGGATTGTCGGCACATCAGGCGGCTTTGCTGGTCTTGTTTTACCATTGTCGAAATGTCTTGTAAACCGGGATTCCGAGACTGATCGGGTCTTCCCGGGAGAAGGAATATCCTTCGTTGACCTTGAGAGCTTGTGATGGGCTAAGTTGGGACACCCCTGCAGGGTATAAACTTTCGAGAGCCGTGCCCGCGGTTATGTGGCAGATGGGAATTTGTTAATATCCGGTTGTAGTAAACTTGAAGTAAACTTTCTAAAATACACCAACCGTGTGCGTAACCGTGATTGTCTCTTTTCAGGGTTGTTCAAGAGGAGAACACGGTTTTGGGTTATGTTTGACGTAAGTAGGAGTTCAGGATCACTTCTTGATCATTACTAGTTGACGACCGCTTGCTTTGCTTGTCTTCTCGCTCTTATTCGCGTAAGTTAGCCACCATATATGCTTAGCCGCTGCTGCAACCTCACCACTTTACCCCTTCCTTACCCATTAAGCTTTTCTAGTCTTGATACCCCTGGTAATGGGATTGCTGAGTCCTCGTGGCTCACAGATTACTATAACACCGATTCTTGCAGTACAGGTTATGCGATGATCTTGACGCGAGAGCGATGTGTACTTGTGTTGGATTTCTTCTTCTTCTTTGTCAATCAGGGGATAGGTTCCAGGTCGACAGCCTGGGCTAGCAGGGTGGATATTGTTTGAGTTTCTATTTCTGTTTCATCTGTAGTCGGATGTGGATCTTATGTATGATGTATTGTTGTATTCATCTACTTTGGATGTCTTGGATGTATCCCCAACTATTATGTAATGGTTTGATGTAATGATATCCACCTTGCAAAAGCGTCTTAAAGATGCGCTTCTATCCTTGGTGGGACCTTCGAGTTCCTTTAGGATAGGGTCACATCTTGGGCGTGATAAGTTGGTATCAGAGCCTCGACCGACCTTAGGAGCCCCCCTTGATTGATCGTGTAGTTTGGACGATGTCGAGTCTAGAAGAAAAACTTTTTCGGAGTCTAGTTACATCGGAGAGTAGGAATTCTTTTTACTCCTCAGCCCTTAAATGCGCTCTGGTAAGGAATCTTGGCGTAGGTGTTTTGGACTACTCCTCTTCCCCTTCAAATTTTTCTTTAGGATCACGCGGTTAGTTTTCGTTTGTTGTTCATCCTCTTTTCAATCCGGTGCACTTCTCTTCGAGTGGATTCGACCCTCGTTGTCTTTTGCAAGATCAGTCGTCAGTCCTTTCTCTTTCGACGTTGTTTCCCTGTCCGAAGTTGTCCTTGTTTTTCCCACCCACCCACCCCTTTTTCTTCTCGGAACCGGAATCTGTAATCGAGTATCCATTCTACTTGTGCGAAGCCTTTGCTTTCTCTCCTCAATAATTTCAACCGATGTCTTTCTCTTCAAGTTACTCGTCGATTCCTCGTTCAAGTTGCCTGTGTTTTCCCGCCCTCCCACCCTTTTTATTCCGGAGTCTGAGCCCCTATTCGAGCATAAATTTCATTTGTGCGAGCCTCTTTAGTATTTCGTTAATTTCAACCGGTGAATTCTCGTCTCGTTTGACATTCTTCATTTCTTTCCCAGTGGACTCAATTCAAGTTTTTTTTTCTGGCTTGATCACATTCTTTTCCTTTGATCAAGTGTTCTCCTTGCTCGTTTTCCTCTCGCCATTCAATCATTCTAGAGTTCGGAAGACCTCTCAGGAGATTTGTCAGTGTTCTAATTAAGTCGAGGTTGTCACCTCATTCAAATATTTCAATTGTTCCGGTGCATCACCTATCTGTTCAAGATCCCTTTCCAACGGTGTTTTTCTCTTCAGTGGGCCCTAACCCACATGTCTTTTCCCAGGATCTTACCTGAATCTTCTAATTCTCCCGGAGTTATTCTCAAATTCTTTTCAAAGGGTGACGTAAGTATGAATTTCATCAGTCAGATCTTTTCCAAGATCAATTTCGAATCATTTTCATTGTTGCCTCAACCTCTGCGCTTTTCGTTCCCCCTGAGTGCCTTAACAATTTTGGTGGTGTTTCTCGTCGTCATTTGAAGATCGAAGAAGAGTTTTTTTTCCTCTAAATCTTGCCCGTTCTCTCGAAGACTCGCGGTTCCAGTTTCATGCTATCGTCTCGAATTATTCCATTTGTCAGATATTCTTTTCTTGACCATCCGGAGTATGTCAGGAGTTGTTTTTCCATTTCTTTTCACCGGAGGCCATCAATCCAGAAGAATTCTTTGTCCTCACATTTCAGCTACCGTTATCCAATTATCCTGGGGCTTCGTTCAAGTGTTCTTTAATCAGCTCATGATCTCTTCGTTCTTTTGCATCTAAATCCCCTCTAGCATATTGGTTCTTCTAATTCTTCCCGGTGATTCATTCTCTTTCATCAGTCATTTTTGAATTCTTACGGTGGTTCGTTCAAGATTCTTTTCTTTGATTATCATATTAATTCATTCGTTCTTTTCAATCCTACCCGTGGTTCATGAAGACTTTCTCAAGTTTGGTGTTGTATCCCCCTTAATCCTTTTCAACAAGAATAAGTAGTATGCAAAATTCATGTATCATCAATTAAATTTGATGAAGGATAAGCATACAATAAATCTTATTCTTATTTCACCCAAGTGAGTAATTCCTTCCTTCGGAGTTTGTTCTTGATGAATAAATTCTAGTTCCAAGTGTTTTCATCTTTTCTTTTTTGGAGTTCAAATTTCCTCGAAAATTTCGTCGGAACCTCCATCTAAATCACCGCAAGCTTTAATCTCATTCCTTTCATCCTTCATTTCTATCTCATCATCCTTTTGTCACCGGAGTTCTTCATGGTGGTTCTTCATGATTTAATTCAGTCTTCAAGAGTTAATCAAGATTTTGTTGGTGGAGTTCAAGTATCTTTTCTTCTCGCGTCTCGAAGTGCAAATAATTCTCCGTTTTTCTTTTGAAGTGGAGTTTTGCATTTCTTCGTTCTTCTCAGCTATTCAGACATTGGTTGTGGTATAATTTCACCTCAAGTTTTGAGATGTTTTTGATAAGTCCACAACAAGCTTACTCTTTCGTTGTTGATTTTCTCAACAACTCCATTCAATCCTTCCTTCTAAGTTCTTTTCATTCAATTCTATCAATTCTTCCGGAGGCATTGCATTGTTCATCTCATCAAGTGCCATCCCATCTTGTGAAGTTCATGTTCTAATCCTTCCATTTTCAGTCGGAGTGTTGCCGAAATTCTTTTATTCATTCCTTTTCTATCTCGTTCTAACCGGAGTGGTTTGAGTCTATCTTGTTTCCATGAGCATTTGATTCTCGTCATATTAAGTAGTTCATCTTTTCTAACCGAGTGCTCTCGACTTTGTTCATCTTCTCTCTTGCGTTCTTACTTCACATCTTCCTCTTTTTCTTCCGTCTCGTTCCTAAGATCTCGGGACGAGATCTTCGGTTAGTAGATGAGAGTTGTAACGCCACGAGACCGATGCTCCAGATGCCTTCTATTTATTTTAGTTATTGTTGTGTGTTTATTATGTTTGTTGCATTATCATAATTGTTTTGCATATTTCATTCCTCTATGTTGATGCCATGATCATGATGAGTGTCATTGCCATATTTTGCCTCTCGCGTCACGTTCATATTTTATTATATTGTATTGTGCCATCTTCGTTTGTTTGCCTCTTCATCTTTTCTCCAAGGCCCTTCTCCAAGTGCAAACCATTTCACTTCTTCCTTCTTTCAAATTTCCCCCTTTATTGCAAGTGACCTTTTCCCCTCCTCCATAAATGTTCATTCTTTCCCTATTAATCTTAAACCATGCCTATACCCTCTCTGGCAATTTTCAGCTCTTTTGGACTTGATTTTGTTGGAATCAAAATTGCCTGAAGTTTGAATTTAATTCAAACTTGCGATAATTTTCTTTCTCTAAAATTTCCCAAACCAGTTATTTAAAATAGTGCATAATTCCAGCGTCTTAGGGATATTCTTATACCTCTCATACCCCTCTCCTATCTCCCTGGCATTTTCCTTATTATCTCTGTTCATTTTAATATCGACAGAGTAGTAACATTGGGGGAGAGAGAGAAAGCCCACCTTCCACTTCATACCTGTTCATTTCAGCCCAACTCCAGCCCATTTTTTTCCTTCAGGTCTCCTTCATACGACAGAGCATCAGGGACATCCACGCCGCCTCGGCCACAGATGGGACGGTCGACGGGAGCCCTCCATGCTCCATAAAGCCCCAGTCAGTCCTCTCCACCCTTGCCCTAACCCTCCTCTTTCCCTCACCGCCGCCGCTGCCAAGTCAAGCCACGCCCATCCACCATAGTCGTCGCTCGCGCCATGGCCGAGGGAAGCTCGAGCTCTTCTCCGGCTTGATCCTCACCGTAGCCGTCTCCTTCTTCCACGGGGACGTAGTGGACGCCTCCGTCGTTTTCCACGACGACGCACGCGACCTCACGGACTCCCGAAGGAGGTCCTTCCTCGCCGACGACTCCTTCCTCTACTTCGACTCCGCACGCGCACCCGAGCACCACCGCCACTATCAGCACGCCGTGCCCGATCAACTCCAGCAGCACCCCCACGGTGAAGATCTTCTCCTCCCCATCATCGTTCCCGTTGTTTTCCGTCGTCGTTGCTGCCATTCGGCGCCCAACCCACACGCCTCGCTGAGAAAGCCCACCTTCCACTTCTTACCTGTTCATTTCAGCCCAACTCCAGCCCATTTTTTTCCTTCAGGTCTCCTTGTGCAGACGAGCATCGAGGGGCAGTCACGTCGCCTCGGCCACTTATGGGGCCGGTCGGCAGGAGCCCTCCATGCTCCATAAAGCCCCAGTCAGTCCTCTCCACCCTTGCCCTAACCCTCCTCTTTCCCTCACCGCCGCCGCTGCCAAGTCAAGCCACGCCCAACCACCATAGCCGTCGCTCGCGCCATGGCCGAGGGGAGCTCGAGCTCTTCTGCGGCTTGATCCTCGCCGTAGCCGTTTCCTTCTTCCACGGGGACGTAGTGGACGCCTCCGTCTTCTTCCACGACCACGCACGCGACCTCACGGACTCCCGCAGGAGGTCCTTCCTCGCCGACGACTCCTTCCTCTGCGCCGACTCAGACGCGCACCGAGCACCACCGCCCACGATCAAGACGCCCGTTGAGCCCGATCAACTCCAGCGGCACCCCACGGTGAAGATCTTCTCCTCCACATCATCGTTCCGTTGTTTTCCGTCGTCGTTGCTGCCATTCGGCGCCCAACCCATACGCCTCGCTGCACGCCCGCCCGTGGCCATGGCGGCGGCGCCTCGACCAGAGGCGGCCTTTGTGTTTTGCTCTGGTTCGTCTTCTGCTTCACTTAGAGCCGAGCTGCTTCTTTAGCATGATCCACATACCCGTCAGCACACGCGCCCATGTATCGTTGTGCCCCGCAACCGAGACTAGCTCCAGCTCGATGCTCGAGCTCCGGCCTCTTTCCTCCGCTCCCCGCATGCACGCACGCACCCATGTACGTTTCCGCAACCCCGCCGGCGACCTGCAGCCGCTGGTGTTTTCTCTCGGCGCCGGCCATGTCCCCCGTCCGTTTTCAGTTTCGTCAGATCAACGCCAGGGCATTCATCCCGATCATAAGGCATTTCTTAGCAGATTTCTATAGTAGTCCATCTGGTTAACAACGCATGCTCGTATCCAAGGGGTCTCTGGATAAAATCCCGTGTGCCCCCATTTTTTTCCCTTTTGCTACTTGTTCGTGTTTCTTCAGTTCAGTTCAGTTCGAGAGGATGTGTCATCTATGGCCGAACCCCTACAGTGCAGAAACACATTTCAGCCTAGCTGGTCGTTGCGCTGCACTTCCACCCAGGCGACCAGGGATCAAATTCCCACGGCCGCACCTTTTGTTTTCACCAATTTTCGCTTCACCCAGATCAAGCTCTGCTCATGTTTCACTTATAATCAAGTCCATAGTTCAGCACAATCCAGTCAGTAGCCTACTGGTCATCTCAGCTCCCAAAGAGCAGGAGGTCCTGGGATCGAATCTCATGGAGCCTCCCACGCATTTTTTTTCTTTCTGCCTGTGCATTTAGTTATTTTTCCCAGTTATTGCATAATTGCAGAAAATGCCATTTATTTGCTTTGCTCATATTTAAATAATTGTGCATCGGTTTGAAATATGTCATATATGCATCTTGCTCAGATTTTTATGAAGTTTCACAATGTCCAACTTTCATTCATGTTGAAGATGATTAAAATTGTTGTTTCCATTAATTTTGCATAAATGACATGCTAAAAGGTTAATTTCATAACTAAATAACCGTAGCTCGGTTTTAAATGTTCTTTATATCTAAATGGGCTAGAAAATCACGTCAAAAAAAATGGGCTAGAAAAATGCATAGTTTAATATGGTCCACTTTATTTTCCTGTTTAACAACTTTAAAAAATGGTTTAGGGCAGAACAGTACCAAATTCGAAATATGGACATGAGGATTTCCCGGAATTGTTGTTTGTGGTTCCGGCCTCATTTAAACTTGCCTAGATAGGTAGTTTTATTATGCTTCACCTCTTGACATGTTAACCAACATTTAATATTGTTGAGTAGTTTAAACGGGAGAGAACTAAATAATTGTTGTGAAGTTTCGTCAATATGCAACTCGTTGCATGTTGAGCTCCACTTAACTTGTAGTTTTGTTTGTGCACTTTGCCATGCCATGCATATTTAAACCGGACATGCATCATGCTTGATTGTGCATGATGCCTTTTTTATGTGATGATTGTTTACCATGTTGTTTGCTTCTTTCCGGTTGTGCTTCTTCTCGATAGTTCATGTTTCGTTGCGATCATGAGGATTTGTTCGTCTACGCTTGGTTCATCTTCGTGGCTTCATCTTCTTCATGGACTCGTTCTTCTTCCTTGCCGGATTTCAGGCAAGATGACAAATCTGTGGATCTCACTACTATCATTGCTATGCTAGTTGCTTCGTTCTATCGCCTTCTTTGTGCTACCTATCACTTGTTCTTCAAGCCTCCCAATTTACCATGTCGACCTCTAACCTTTTCACCCTTCCTAGCAAACCATTGCTTGGCTATGTTACCGCTTTGCTCGGCCCCTCTTATAAGCGTTATTAGTTGCGGTGAAGTTGAAGATTGCTCCATGGTGGGCAGGATTATGTTGGGATATCACAATATCTCTTATTTAATTAATGCATCTATATACTTGGTAAAGGGTGGAAGACTTCGGCCTTATGCACGGTGTTTTGTTCCACTCTTGCCGCCCTAGTTACCATCATACCAGAGTTATGTTTCTTGATTTTGCGTTCCTTACGAGGTTGGGAGATTTATCGGACCCACTTGACAGTTAGCTTTGAATAAAACTCATCCAGCAAGGACAAACCTTGGTTTTACCATATTCCTCACCACCACCTATACCTTTCCCTTGGGTCGGCCAACCCGAGGGTCATCTTATTTTAGCCCCCCCGGGCCAGTGCTTCTCTAAGTGCTGGCCCGAACCGAGTAGACTGTGGGGCCACCTCGGGGAAACTTGCGGGTTGGTTTTACTCGTAGGATGTCTCATCCGGTGTTGCCCTGAGAACGAGATATGTGCAGCTCCTATAGGGATTGTCGGCACATCGGGCGGCTTTGCTCGTCTTTTTTTACCATTGTCGAAATGTCTTGTAAACCGGGATTCCGAGACTGATCGGGTCTTCCTGGGAGAAGGAATATCCTTCGTTGACCTTGAGAGCTTGTGATGGGCTAAGTTGGACCCCTGCAGGGTATAAACTTTCGACAGCCGTGCCCGCGGTTATGTGGTAGATGGGAATTTGTTAATATCCGGTTGTAGTAAACTTGAAGTAAACTCTTCTAAAATACACCAACCGTTAATGCATGCTTAGTGATTGTCTCTTTTCGGGGTTGTTCGAGAGGAGAACACGATTTTGGGTTATGTTTGACGTAAGTAGGAGTTCAGGATCACTTTTTGATCATTACTAGTTGATGACTGCTTGCTTTGCTTCTCTTCTCGCTCTTATTCGCGTAAGTTAGCCACCATATATGCTTAGCCGCTGCTGCAACCTCACCACTTTACCCCTTCCTTACCCATTAAGCTTTTCTAGTCTTGATACCACTGGTAATGGGATTGCTGAGTCCTCGTGGCTCACAGATTACTACAACACCAGTTACAGGTACAGGTTATGCGATGATCTTGACGTGAGAGCGATGTGTACTTGTGTTGGAGTTCTTCTTCTTCGTCGTCGATCAGGGGATAGGTTCCAGGTCGGCAGCCTAGGCTAGCAGGGTGGATATTGTTTGAGTTTCTATTTCTGTTTCATCTGTAGTCGGATGTGGATCTTATGTATGATGTATTGTTGTATTCATCCGCTTTGGATGTCTTGGATGTATCCCCAACTATTATGTAATGGTTTGATGTAATGATATCCACCTTGCAAAAGCGTCTTCAAGATGCATTTCTATCCTTGGTGGGACCTTCGAGTTCCTTTAGGATAGGGTCGCATCTTGGGCGTGACACTATCCCCACTATCAAAAGATGTGCTATGGTGTATATTTCGCTGCCAAGAAGTGAAGCCATACTTTCAAGAGCACCCAATCACAGTTGTCTGCATTGCTCCACTTGCTGAGATCATTGGAAGCCGAGATGCCTCGGGCCGAGTGGCCAAGTGGGCCATAGATTTGGCCCCTACACCATCTACTATCAGCCTCGCACCGCCATCAAGTCCCAAGCACCGGCCGACTTCCTCGTCGACTGGGCCGAGACCCAGTACCTGCCACCAGCGCCGGACTCTACCCATTGGCGGATGCATTTCGATGGATCCAAGATGCGCACCGGTTTGGGAGCCTGCATCGACCTCACCTCTCCCAAAGGCGACAAGCTCAGATATGTGTTGCAAATTCATTTCGCCGCCTCCAACAACGTAGCCGAATACGAAGCACTCATACACGGGCTCCGGCTTGCCAAGGAACTCGGCATTCGCTGGATCCTGTGCTATGGCGACTCCGACTTGGTGGTCCAGCGATCGTCGGTATTTGGGGCGCCAAGGATGCAAATATGGCAAGCTACCGTTTCCTCGTCCAGCAACTCAGTGGATATTTTGAAGGGTGCGATTTCCTCCACGTGCCACGAAACGGCAACGAGCAAGCTGATGCTTTGGCACGGATCGGCTCCACCCGGCAAGCAATACCAGCCGGCGTCGCCTTGCAACGCCTCCTCAATCCGTCTGTCAAGCCGTCACCAGAATCAGACTCCATCTTCGTGCCAGCTCCTCCCGAAGCAGTCAGATCCGACTTGGGGACCCCAGCAGCCGGCTCGGGGATTTCGGCAGGCGGCTCGGGGGTTGCAGCAGTCGCACCCGACCCGGGGACTTCAGAACCTGGCCCGGGGACTACATCAGTCGGCTCGGGGACTGCATCGACACAGCAAGCGGCAGCCGACTCCAACCCGCCGCCTCCCGGCCCAACCACCCTCGTACAAGTTGCAGCCCATCCTCAACTTTCTGGTGAACAAAGAGCTGCCGACTGATGAGATCTCGGCCCGACAAGTGCTGGCGTCGGGCGTGCCTACACCATTGTCAGCGGAGAGCTCGTGAGGCGCGGTGTCACTGGGTGTGTACCGGCTGCGTGGAGCCGGAGGAAGGCCGAGCAATCCTCAAAGATATCCACCAAGGCGAGTGTGGTCACCACGCGACTTCAAGAGAACTTGTTGCCAAAGCTTTCCGCCATGGTTTTTTCTGGCCGACTGCCCTAGAAGGTGCCAAAGACTTGGTCCAGAAATGTAAGGGGTGCCAAAAGTTCCGCTCCAAGCCACATCTGCCGGCTTCTGCACTCAAGACCATCCCCATTGCCTGGCCCTTTTCCGTCTGGGGACTGGACATGGTGGGACCATTCAAGACAGCACGCGGCGGCATGACTCATCTGCTGGTCGCTGTGGACAAATTCACCAAGTGGATAGAAGCAAAGCCAATCAAGAAGTTGAATGGTCCGACTGCTGTGACTTTCATTGCAGACATCACCATCCGGTATGGCATACCAGACAACATCATCACCGACAACGATACAAACTTTGCCAAAGGCGCCTTGGCTCGTTTTTGCGCGACACAGGGCATCCGACTGGACTTGGCGTCCGTTGCCCATCCGCAGTCAAACGGCCAAGTGGAGCAAGCAAACGGCCTCATTTTATCTGGCATCAAGCCCCGACTGGTCGAGCCTCTGGAGCGTTCGACCGACTGTTGGTTCGACGAGCTGTCGGCCGTCCTCTGGAGCCTGTGTACAACTCCAAACAAGTCAACCGGCTTCACACCTTTCTTCCTCGTCTACGGTGCCGAAGCCGTCATCCCAACCGGCATAGAATTCGACTCCCCTCGAGTCATCATGTACACCGAGGAGGAGGCAAAAGAAGCGCGAGAAGACGGTGTTGATTTGCTCGAAGAGGGCCGACTGTTGGCCCTCAGCTGGTCCGCCATCTATCAGCAGAGTCTACTTTGATACTTCAATCGGAAGGTCAAGCCAAGATCCTTCCAAGAGGGAGACCTTGTGCTCCGGCTGATCCAGCGAACAGCTGGCCAGCACAAGCTCTCGGCACCTTGGGAAGGCCCCTTCATCATTAGCAAAGTTTTGGGCAATGATTCCTACTACCTGATCGATGCTCAGAAGCCCAGAGCACGCAAGAGAGACGACTCCGGCATGGAGACAGAGCGGCCATGGAATGCAAACCTCCTTCGAAGATTTAACAGTTGATGCAGTATGTACCACGCTAGCTTTTGTATTAAGTACGAAGACTCCGGGTCCCCCGAGAAGAGCTCGAGGCTACCCTCTTTATCTATATGATAAGTATTATGCCTATGAATGTGTTATTTTATTATTACATGCGGCACGGGTTTGACCCGGTCGGCCGGGGCTCGCTTCTGCTGTACTATGTGGTGCTTCCTGCAGTCGGACAAGTAGTGTGTTGGCACCTAAGCCTTCTCCTGCCAAGAAGCCGCAGCTCGCAGAGCGACTGTTCGGTGGGCAGGAGTTAAAGGTAGAAAAGGGTGTCCACATGAAAAATGTCTAAGGAACCAAAGCATGCACATAGTTCAAGCTGGCTTCCCACCTCATCAATCGGCTGCTGAGCAGCCGGCCAGCCGGCTTCTACTTAACTTGCTAACGCTCTAGTCGGCTAAGTACTTGCCCTCCCGAAAGTAGCTAAGCACTTAAACTAGCCACAGTCCGCAGAGCGGCTATCTGGCTGGCAAGACAGCAACTAAGGGAGGGCGGCAAAGGAAAAAAGCCAGGGAGCAGAAAGGAAGAAAAGTCAGAACTCGGCAAAAACACAACTTGTGCGAAAGAATATTTACATGTCAAAAGGCGGTCAAAAGGCCCTTGGACGACATTCAACAGAGTTCGAAATACACCCCGTGGGTGGAATTGCAGAAATTTAACAAAATTTGTCGAGACTGATAAAGCAGGAAAAATAAAGATAAGCCAGCGGCCTAAGGAGCAGCGGAGGAGTCCGGCTGGTTGGCGGAGTAGGTGGTGCCGGTTGGCGGAGTGGACGGCTGGTCAGTTTCCGCTTGGTCGGCTCCAGCAGCAGTCGGAGCGCTTGAGCGCGGCTTGTTGTTTGAGGCACGATCAAGCTGAGGCTGGCCATCCGCTTCGACCTCTGGCACATCTTCTTCGCCTTCCTCGTCCTCCTCCTCTTTTCCCTCGTTGCTGGAGTCGATCATCTCGGCCGAGTCTTCGTCGTCCTCCGGGTTCAGCCCGAACCACTCCGGCAGCGCTTTGGCGCCGTTCTCAGCCAGCTCAGGAACAAAGACGCTGGTGTTGGTGTACTCGGCGATCGCCGCTGCCCGTCTGACAAGATCGCGCTCCACCGCCACAGCTCCTCTTGGGCCTCCTGCCGAAACATGGTCAACTAGGCTAGATTTAGCCCAGGATACCACGCCTTGACAAACTCCAAGGCCTGGAGTGCTCCAGCTCGGTCCGAGGATCCCTTCCAAGCCTCAAGCCGGCCGGCCACCACCTCCATCCAGTCGGCAGTCCGACTGGGAGTACGTGGGGCCGGGACGTCCGGCCAAAGGGCGGAGATCGCTTGGGCCCCGACACACTGAAGACGGCGCAACATCTGATGAGCCGTCCAAAGGCGGGCCTAGATGCTAAGAAGCTGTTCGCTAAGGGTCCGGGGGGCATCGACAGCGATCTGCACGCCTTCCGCCCTTCGTCCCTCACGATAAGCCTCAATAGCCCGGTTGGCGGCGTCAGAGTGGCTAGGAAAGAAGTCTGCTCAGGCAGAAAGCAAAAGAAATCAGAAGTCAGAAGCTAGAAGCCGGCTCTATCGGCAGCCGGCAGCTCAAAGGAAGAAAAAGAAGAAAGCTTACCATCAACCATGTCTTCAATCCTGCCGAAGCCGGATGTCAGCAGCGCCTCCTTGTCGGTCCAGGTGGAGCGTTCGGTCTCGAACTCGGCGAGGAGATTAGACTCCTTCACCTTCGCATCCTTCTGGGCCTTCTGGAGAAGCTCCGCTTGCTCCGCTAGTTGCTTGACCAGTCGGTCACGCTCCTGGGCCAGCTTGTTGCACTCTACCTCCTTGGCGCGCAACGCGGTGTTGGCTTCACCCAGCTGCTGCTGCTGCAGGGCAGCGTTGGCCTCTGCAAGAAGAGAAAAAGGAAAAAACATCAATCATCAACAAAGAATAAGTGCGGTTGCTGGGGAGATCCGGCCCGAATGCTCGTGATCGGCCGTATCCGCAGGGCTCTGACCAGCAGGTCTGTTGGCAGCGCCCGCAGAGAAAGGAGGCGAAGAATTACTCTGGCTTTCTGACAAGTTGGCGGTCCGCTGGTCCAGATCTTGGACATTGGAGTTGAAGGCGGCCGCACGAAGGTTATGATAATCCTACAATGAAGATATCAGATAATGTTAGCACTCGGAGCTTGCCAATTAAAGTTCCGAGCTGCTGCTCGATGCTTGACCCGAAACTGGGGGCTACACCCGATGGAGTCTGGCGGCGCCTGAGAGAAACACAAGAATCAAAAAGAAAATAAATAAGAAGCATACCCGGATGGCCGCTCGCGAATCCAGGCATACTGTTGCCTTCTTGGCGATGGCGGTGGCCTTAGCTCGGAGTTTGGCCTGGACGTCTAGGATCGCCCGGTTCAAGGCGCCCGTCCCGCCTTCACACACCCAATCAGTGGGCGCGGTGCTGGTTGCTTTGGCGTCCGGGGCGGATGAGCTCGCGGCGCCGGCTTCTAGCAGTCGCGGCGCTGAAGTCGCCCTTGCGCGTCAACGGCGCGATGGTGTGTGGGCCTCAGGAGTCGGGCCCGTCACCATCTCGCCTCCGGCTGGTGACACCGGCGGAGCAGCCGGCTGGTTGTCCTGCGCACCTCCAGACGGCGGTGGTGGAGGCAGGACTACCTCCGGCATGACGACATCGCCGCCTTCCCTCTCCATGACCGGATGTTCGTCGCTGGCTCCCCTGGTCGGCGCCGTGAAATCTGGTGGTGGTGGCGCGGAGTTCAGGGGGATGACGAATAGCGGCGCCCGACCACGCACAGCTTCTTCAGCCAGTTTCTTCGCTGCGACGTCGGCCTCAGCCTCCGCCAGCTTCTTCAGCGCGGCGGCCTCCGCTTTGTCCGCCTCCGCCTTCTCTTTACGGGCGGCTTCCCGCTCCGCACGCTCCTCCTGCGCGTTTCGCTCCTGCGCCTCCTGGAGGTCGGCTGCAGGGTCGATTCGCCGGGTAGTGGTGGAGGTCTCCGCCGACCCAATGACGGAGGCGGTGGCCGACTTCTCAAGAGAGAGCGGAGCCCTAAGTCAAGAAAAATAAAGCAAGGAAACTCAGATGGAATCAACAAGAAAAGAAAGCACAAGGGAAAGATACTCACACCGACACCATAGGAGGTGCCTTCGGAAGCTTCTGGAATTTGGCCGCCTTCGCGGCAGCCTCCTTCCGCCTTGCGCGGCGGACGGGTTCTTGCTCTTTTTCGGCGCGCTTCCAAACAAAACGGCGCCCTATTTGCATTTGCGTGTGCCGCCATGAGCGGCCGGCACGGCGGAAGGGCCCGTGTCCGCCTTGCCGGCGCCTCGCGCACATCGCAGCTCGTCGTCCTCTTCGTCATCATCAGGCCAGGACTCGAGGCCGCCTCCTCCTTCGGAGCCGCCTGCTCCATTGCTGCCGCCTATGGCGTCGTCCTCCAGGGCGGTCGCCCCCAAGTCGGGGTCGTCCACGTCGCTCGCCTCCCGATCCGGCTGGTACCCTTCACCCGGCCACACGACGGCGGCCGTCGCCAGAGACATGTAGATCTGCATTCCGAAGACCGACTATTCAAGACAGCAAGACCAAGGCCAAGACGAGGTACTGGAAAGAAAAGAGTTGAAGTGCTTACAGTCAACGGTGGTTTGGCATGGCAGTATGGCCGCTTGCCGAACTGCCAGGACCCTTCTGACAGCTTGAGGTCAGAGATCTTATTCACCACGCGGGTAACCTCATCAGTCGGCATGTCCCTGGTGCACATCCGACTCGGGTCGCGGTGCCCGCTCATCCGGCAGATCAGATGAGGCCGACCTTGGAGCGAGAGGACCAGGTATTCGACGAAGGCGACCAATAGGTCGGACGCCTTGAGGCCTTCTTCGTCCATCAGCAACGGATCCGGTTGATGGCGGCGATGGCATCGGCAGGCATGGGCTTCGGCTTGTAGCCCCAGTTGGTCCGGGGTTCAGCCGGAGGGCCGACTTCGTAGGGAGGCAGGTTGACGAAGTCGATGGAGGGGTCGACGTTCCCCACGTAAAAATATGATTTCTGCCACAGTTTGACCAACGGTGACAGCTTGATGGTGGGGAAGGCATTCTTCAGAGACGGACGGCGCACCGCGATGAAGGCGCCACACCGGGCCGCCTTGTCCTTGGTGGAGGTGCCCAATTTTTTTTGACCTGAAACTGTAGGGTATGGACCCCACAACAATTTTATTGCTTCCATAAAAAGGTTACAAATGTACACAACTTACAAGGTCTAAAAGACCCAAAAAAGGAAAAAAGAAGGAAAACAACAAATTCACCTCAAGGTGGCAAAATGAAATCCATCTAAGCGAGATCCTCTTTGAACTTAGGCTTAATTCTATGAACCAAGAGGGAAATATCTAGAATAAAAGAAGACCTCCATCTACGAAAAGAGGGTGAAATATTCCTAACCCTATCATTTCTAACATTCCAGATGTTCCAGCATGCCAGGAAAACCACTTCAGAGAAGAAAGGCTTAGCAAAATCCCTTCTAGCATGATAGGCAATGGAAATCATATCATCTCCAACCATCCAGTTGATTTGAAGATAATTCCAGACCCTGCAACTGAAATTACATTGAAAGAATAGGTGATCTCTATCCTCCTTGGTTTGTGTTGGACATAGCACACAAAGGTTTGAATTAGATACATTCCAAAGGTGCCTTCTCTCCGGCATATCACGAGTGTTCAGCCGATCCATAATCAACATCCAAGCAAAGAACTTGATTCTCATAGTGCAGCAGCTAGCCCACACCGGGACAAGAGTGGGTTGGGCACAATGTGTTTATGCAAAAGGAATAGTATTTCTTGGCAGAATATCCCTTGCCATCCTCTTTCCACACCCATGTATCATTAAAGTCGAGGATTATGGTTTGAAAGCAAAAGCAGGTTTTGCAAAGACCGCAACTCTCGAAAAGCTCTCTCGAGAGAGGGTAAATGGAATAAGGAAGTGAGCTCAGTCGACTCAAAAACCTCAGCAGCAGAGATAAGGGGATCAATGGCAAAGGAAAAAAGCCTAGCAAACCTATGCTCAAGGGGAATATTAGTGTCCCCCAAAGTCCAAGAATCAGACGAAAACAGGACAGTGTCCCCCCTATTAACATACCTTTGCATTGACCATCTGAACTTATCCATTAACTTGCGGATATCTCTCCACGGAAAAGAGCCACAAATGATCGTAGCATGAGGAACCTTACCATGGTAGTAAGTATTCGGATGAGTTGAACCAGGGCACATCGACTTTTATTGTAGAATTTGCTAAGATGTTTAAGGAAGCGGAGCCTCATTCTGCAGCTTCAGATTCAAAATACCCAAGCCACCTTTGTTCTTTGGCCTACAAACCAAACCCCAAGCAGCCGGTGGTGACGAGAATCATGTCCATACTTCCTCCAAAGACACGCCTCTGAATTCTCTCAAGCTGCTTTAAAATACCGGAGGCAAGTCCGGACTACGGGAAAAAAATTGGCACGTAAGAAGAAGGCGGGAGATCAGTGCTTTGCGATTCGACCTCCATGAGCAAGGAAGGAAGAACTAACAGAAAGCTTCCTTTCCATACTATCAACCAGATGCATTAAGTCCAAGATCTTAGGTTTTGTAATTCCCACAGGAAGCCCAAGATAAGTAAAAGGAAGGGTGCCAACCACACAACCAAAAACAGCAGCAAGTCTAGCAATTTCCACTGAATCCACATTAATAGGAAGTATGGAGGACTTATGATAGTTAACATGCAATCTAGTGGACTTAGAGAAAAGAAGTAGCATTTTCTTCAAGGAGAGCAATTGAGATTCCTCGTGAGGCATAATAATGAGGGTGTCATCGACATCTTGGATAATTGGGTATTCCTTATCATGGCATGGAATAGGAAGGCTGTAAAAAGACCTTTATGATGCATATCATTGACTCTCGATTGCAACAGATCGACAGCAATGGCAAACAAAAGAGGAGAAAGAGGGTCACCCTGCCTAACCCCTTTTTTGCAAGCAAATTGTTTCCCAGGAACTCCATTAAGCAGAACAGGAGAGGTTCGAGAAGCCAAAAACTGTTTAACCCAGGAAATCCACTTATCATTAAAACCCTTATTCCTCAAAATTTGGAAAATGGCCTCATGTTCAATAGAATCAAAAGCTTTCTCAAAATCCAGCTTGAGAAGGACAATAGGCCTCTTTGACTGATGGCATTGGTGCAAATATTCCAAGGTCCAAGCAACACAGTCCTGGATGGTTCTGGATTTGATAAAACCATATTGGTTTTTATGCAAACATCTTATGATATCTAGGCTATGACTGTTAGCAGCCATCTTAGAAAGGAATTTCACCCCATACCGTAGAAGAGATAGGCCTAAAATCATTAATGAGACTCGGAGATCTCTTCTTAGGAACCAGGGTGATATAAGAATAATTAATGTTCTCCAGATTCACAGACCCCTCATGAAAAGCAGAAGCCAACTCATGGAAATCCTTACTGATTATTGGCCAATACTTTTTAAAAAAGAGTCCATTAAAGCCATCAGGCCCAGGAGACTTATCATTGGGCATGCTCTTAACAGTATTATCCATCTCCTGCTTGGAAAACATCTTAGTGAGGGAGTCCAGGCCCTCAACTCTGTGCAGGATTGAGGAAAGATCAAAAGACATTTCAATACCATGACTAGTACCCATCCTGTTTTTGAAATTTTGCGAGAGCAGCAGCTGACCATTTGCTCATGATCGAAACAAGCTGTACCATCATCCAACCGCGGAGAAGCAATGGAGTTATGCCTATATCTTTCAGAAGCCATAGCATGAAAGAATTTAGTGTTCTCCTCACCCACTTTAATAGATCTTATAGAACACCTCTTCTTCCAATACAGAAATTGAAGGTGCAGAAGATGCTCCAAGTGCAACTTGACCAGATTACGAAAGTTGAACTCATGCCTATAAAGTGGCCTCAAT
This sequence comes from Aegilops bicornis, assembly GCA_021605145.1. NCBI lineage: Eukaryota > Viridiplantae > Streptophyta > Magnoliopsida > Poales > Poaceae > Aegilops > Aegilops bicornis. The sequence goes on from CM038675.1 coordinate 639,938,900, forward strand.
TCCTCCAAGCAATCCAAAATGAGAACCACCCTATTACATTTAGCAATTAAAATTTTCATTTTGGAAACATTCATGTGCCAACTCTTGAGATTCCTCCTCAAGGATTTAAATTTGTCAGCAATCTTGGCCGAGATGTTGGTTTCTTTGAAGCGAAGACCATGAGGCGGACACACAATCCATAAAACCTGCGGCTCCACCCGGTAATTTTCAAACGAAAAATATTACATTTAGGGATAGAAGTGTTGATGGTCACCACACAAGGTACATGATCTCAAGCAGTCTGGCCGGAAGGCAAGACTGGGTGGAGGGTAACAAGTGATCCAGTTTGAGGAAGTGAAAAACCAATCTAGCTGCTCTAGAAGAGGATTATCACGCATATTGGACCAAGTGAAAGATCTCCCTTAATAGGTAACTCAAGCAAGCCAAGGTGCCCAATAATCTCATTAAAATGAAGATATCATTAGCATCGCCACCGGGGAGATTTACATTCTCGATTGATTGAATAAAATTAAAGTCTCCCAAAACAAGCCAATTTTCAGAGTCCCGGATGGAAAGGTTATAGAGCCGATCCACAAAATCATCCACACAGCCACGACATGGCCCATAAACATTAACCAACGTCCATTGCTCATTGTTATGTTTGGAAGTAAAGAGCACAACAACGTAAACTTCTTGACCTCAATTAATCTCCTGAAGGACGGAGGAGTTCCACAAAACAACAATGCCACCCGAAGCCCCACGGAAGGGCTATTAGCAAAATAATCAAAGCAGCGAGGGCAAAATTTCACAGCAGTTACGAGTCAATACACTCCATTTTCGTTTCAGTAGAGCAGATAATGTAAGCCTGACTTTCATCCACCTTATTACGAACAACATCTTGTGGTCATCCGAATTTAATCCCGAACATTCCAACACATAACACGCCAACTTCTAGTAGACCGAATATCCATGGAACATAGCGTTTACAACTTTAACAGCATGCCCACATAGCAGGCAGCACATAGAGCATTTCAGACATGCAGCAAAGCCAAACAGAAGAAGTTTGCAAAGACAACGAATGCATACAAGTCCCAGAGACAAAATATTTAGAAAATCCTAAGATAACTAGTACGGTTATGGGTCGACCACACCCCGCTTGCACAGCCCGAACTAATCATGGGAGGATGTGTCCTTGGCAGAAGAAGGATCCGCCATAAGCGCATCCAGAGAGAGCTTTTCAGTAGAGATACCCAGATCCGCTCCAATTTGCTGAATATGACGAAGAGGTGTTGGCGGTGGCACCGAAGGCATCTGACAGGCGTAATCATCATCCGTCGAGAGGCTTGGAGCAGGGCTTCTTCTTCTTAGGTTGAGACATAGGCAAGGCACGGAGCAACATCTTGAAACCATCCCTTCTTGCGAGCTACGGTGCAGCGACGCAGATCAGAGTCCACAACTGGAGGACGACCGCACTTGGAGGCCTTCTTCTTCTTCAAAGTAGGAGCAGAAAAGGAGAACTGCTCATCAGAGGCAGTCGAAAACTGCAGGCCTGGGTCATGCTCCAATTCCATCTGGCTATCAGGAAATAGATCATGAGCAAGTCCCCTGGGAGGCGGGAGAGCAGACAAAGGGGCGACCATGCTGACCGAAACATCAGAGGTAAAATCAGAAACCCAATGGACCTTCTCAAAAGCCAGAGACCACAATCTCTTGGAAAGGACCAGAGGCCCAAAAGAAGACTGTAGGACCGGCTTTGGGACCTGAAGAGTAGAGCAACGCCCCAAAAGAGTATCAAAAGTACGTCTCCAGGCCATCTCAGGAGGCAGGGGTGGGCCATAAACTACATGAACCCGACCAACAATAAGATCTTGCTGCGGCAACACAGGTGGCTGGAACGGCACAATAGCCAATGCATCAGGATCAACAGGTGGCTCATCTATCTGAAGGACATTTTCATCCACTTCCACAGCAGACTGAAAACCAATCTGAAGATCACCCTCAACGAGAACTGGCTCCACTGGTGCAACGTCAAGCTGGGCAGCCAAAGCAACATTTCCAAGATCAACAGGAACTTGCACAATCACAGGTGGAGGATCTTGCACAATCGCCACATCATGTAAAGGAGGATCAGCTGAACTTGACTATCCGACCGCTAATGTAACCCGAGAAATCCTGCAGGTTAATGACCATAGACTCACGATCGGGAAGCGAGCTCAACTTACCTTTGGATCCTCCACGGGCATCCTGCTCATTGGCGTGCCAACCCCAATCACCACCTTGATTAACATCCATGGGAGGCGGGGAAGGAGGCACGTCGTTCCACCCAAGAGCAGGATAAGGCGGAAGAGCAAAGACATTATCTTCATGGATTAAGTGGCCAGGCGGGGGGTGAGGATTCCCGTCAATAGGCATGGGATCTTCATCTTGTGGCATTTTTTCAGCAAAATTGGCACCTAGGATATAACAAGGCGCTGTCCAAGAAACTTTAGCACCACCCCAGGCAGCATAATCAGAAAACACCACGTCCCTAGGAACCAGGATATCCTCAGGGAAGGAGGCAAACACAACAGATCTGACAAGATAAGGATCATCACTAATCCAACGGTGGAACTTTCCAAAGGTATTACAGCAGCCCTCAGATTCTCAGTATTACGTAGATCCAAGGGGACACCTAAGAACATCAAACATCCTTCACGAAAACCTTGAACCCCCCGAAAACCCTCACCATGGTCATGCTTCATAAAGCGAACAAACCTATCCTGACCAAGATCTTGAGGAGGTAGTTGAATCAACGCAAAACGCTCACCAGCATCTCTGACCTCAAACAGACCCACTCCAGAAATCCAAGGTTGAGCAGAACGGACATGAAAACCCATGTGGTTGATAAGCTCAACCACCTGCTCACGCACCTGACCCATCTGATGCAAAGGTGGTGCTGGCATAACCTCAGCAATCATGAAGCTCTCATGCGAACGAACAATGGGCGATGGAGGCGAGACGAAAGTTCGAGGAAGGCGATGAACACCTCCGTCAATGATGTGGTGGCCTACCGGCACATACCGCTGCGGATCCAGGACGAAGTTAGCCATGGGCGGTGGCGAGGATGGAAGCGGGGGCGTCGGAGGAGGTAGACTAGATGGGGTGTGCGGAGCGATGGACTGCGGGCTGGTTAATGGTGATGTGACAGGGCAAGCCTGCAGAGATGGCGGCAGCGCGTGCTTCCCTACGCAAGGAGAGACCGGCCTATCCGAGATAGCGGGACGCTTCCGTTTCCAACATAAACCTTTTTCAATCGCAATATACTACATGATCTTTTCTTGAATGAGCAGGATCCCCACATGCCAAACATCCAACGGAGGAGGGACAGCTGACAGACAGGTGGCCCCCTAGCGAGCAACGAGAACACGTAAGCACTTGGTCCACCATGTCATTGACCATGGTCTCGAAAGCGTCCAGAGCCTCTTGCGGGACGGGACCACAAACGTGGAGGGGCTAAAAGGCCCAACTGGAGAAGTAGTAGTGGGCTCCGCAGAAATTGGGCTGCCGCTCAACGGAGAAAAACTTGGCCTGGGAAGACAGGTGGGCGAAGGACCAGTGATGACCGAGTCCGAAGAGCCCAACAAGGCGGAGGGACCCAACATGGCATCATTTGAAACACTAGCAAACCCGCCCGAAGAACACGCCGGAGATGGAGCTAGGGGTTCCGGGGAAAGCGATCGGAAAGGAACGACCGTACCAAAGGTGATCGACGGCGAGGCAACCGTCCACTGAAGCTCCACCGGCGGCGGGGGGTGAATGACAACGCGTTCCTTGGGGGGAAGATCATAACCAGACAAAGAAGCTAACTCAAGACAATTCTGAGTAGCTGGATAGCGATACCCCTTGCACACATCATAATTCCTGAAATTTAGACCAACACTCAAAGTGTGACAACCTTGGTGCTACCTATCTCTCTGCTAATCCAGTTTTCCATGCTAGAACAAAACATATAGAAATTGATTTTCATTTTGTCAGAGAAAGAGTTGCTCAGAAGCAACTTGACATTCGCTTTGTGCACTCCGGAGATCAAGTTGCAGATGGATTTACAAAGGCATTGCCCGTGAGAAGCTTTGAGGACTTCAAACATAATCTCAACTTGACCAAGTTGTGATTAAGGGAGGGTGTTAAACACGATATAATGCGTCAGGAGGAGATATTCAGTTATAGTTAGGAGATAGATAGGATAGCTAGGCACATGGTTATCTTTGTATTCGGTTGTACCTAGCTCCTTTATCTCTTGCCTTTCTTTCTCTTCAAGTTGTATCTCCAACAAACTCTGTACGCGTGATCAGGCTTCGCAACCCTCTTTATAAACACGCAACACGTCCCCCACGAAGGGTAAGACGTTTCCGCCAACGCACATGGTATCAGAGCCTTCCTACTTCCCATCTCAATGGGCAAGTCATCGAGAAGCTTTCCCGCACGAACTACGTGCTGTGGCGCACGCAGATTACACCCCAACTGCGTGGCGCCGGTGTCTTCGGCTACATCGACGGCACATCACCGGAGCCGGCCAAGCTCCGCGCTGCCAAGGACAAGGACGGCAAGGACACCTTCGAGCCCAACCCTCTCCACCCTCTCCGGGTCAGGGAGGACCAGCAGGTGCTCGATTTCCTCCTCAGCAACCTCTCCAAGGAGGTGCTGGTCACAGTGACCACGGTCACCATGGCGGGCGCGCTCTGGACGATGCTGGTGGGCATGTACTCGTCGTAGTCACTGAGCCGCGTCATCACCATCAGAACCTCCCTCATCAACGCGCAGAAAGGTACCCAATTCACCGCCACCTACTTCGCCTACATGCATGGCCTCGCCGACGAGCTGGCCGCGGCGGGAAAACCGATCCAGGAGGATGAGTTGATCTCGTATATCCTCCAAGGGCTGGATCTGGAGTACCAGCCCCTTGTCTCGGCCCTTGACGCCCGCGTCTCGCCCGCTTCCCTCGATGAGATCTTCGCCATGCTCAGCAACTTCGACCAACGCATGGCGCAGTTCCACGGTGCGAGCGGCCACTCCTTCAAATCTTCTGCAAACACGGCAACTTGTGTCCGTGGTGGTGGTCGTTCCCGTGGCTCTTCCCGCGACAGAGGGCGCTCTGGTGGCAGCAGCAACAACAGCGGGCGCTTCACCAACAAACATCGCCGTGGCGGCGGCAGTGGCTCTGGTCGATCCCGCCCGGACTCACCTCGCTGCCAGATATGTGGTAAGCCAGGCCACACAACAAAAGATTGCTGGTACCACTATGATGAGGACGAGGACCACTCTCAAGACGATGACAAAGATTACAAGCTTTCTGACCGATGGCTCCCTCTGACATCGACACAAACTGGTATGTCGATAGCGGCGCCACCAACCACATCACCAACGAACTTGAGAAGGTGACCATGAAGGAAAGGTACCGTGGAAAGGATCAAATCCACACGGCCAGTGGATAAGGTATGAGGATAAATCACATTGGTCATTCAATATTCAAGACCGCTTAGTCGCAATATTCATCTAAAAAATCTTGCATGTTCCTAGTGCCACCAAAAGTCTTCTTTCTGGTCACCGAATTGCCTTAGATAATCATGTCTTCCTCGAGTTTCACCCTTACTTCTTTTTGATCAAGGATCAGGAAACGAAGAAAATCCTCTATCGAGGTAGATGTGTTCGAGGGCTTTATCCGTTGATCCCGGTGCGTAGAAGATTCAATAAACAAGTCTATGGTGCCACCAAGCTCTCATCAACACGGTGGCATGATAGATTAGGCCATGCTTCTTTCTCTCTAGTTGAAAAATTGCTTAGGAAAAATAAGCTCCTGTTTGTGGTTGAGCGACATAATGAAACTATTTGTGATTCATGCCAAAGAGCAAAAAGTTATCAATTGCCATATCCCATATCTACTAGTGTCTCCACCAAACCGTTGCAACTTATATTTTCTGATGTGTGGGGTCCGACTCCCACCTCTGTTGGTAGACACTCTTATTACGTTAGTTTCATTGATGACTATAGCAAATTCTCGTGGATTTATCTCCTTAAGCATAGATCTGAAGTGTTTCAGGTTTTTCAAAACTTTCAAGCTCTTGTTGAGCGCAAGTTTGACAGCAAAATTATTGCAGTCCAGTCAGACTGGGGAGGGGAATATGAGAAATTGAATTCCTTCTTCCAAACTCTTGGCATCTCACACCACGTATCATGCCCCCATGCGCACCAGCAAAACGGCTCTGCCGAACGCAAGCATCGCCACATAGTTGAAGTTGGCCTTGCCCTCCTCGCAGGAGCATCTATGCCTCTAAAATTCTGGGATGAAGCTTTTACAGCCGTTCATCTCGTAAACATGCTCCCTAGTCGTGTTATCCACAATGAAACCCCACTAGAGAGGCTTCTTCATGAAAAACCGAACTATAGCTCTCTTCGCGTTTTTGGGTGCGCGTGTTGGCCCAACTTACGTCCCTACAACAAACGAAAACTCATGTTTCGTTCCACCAAATGTGTCTTCCTTGGCTATAGTGCCCAACACAAAGGTGTCAAATGCCTACATGTCTCCACGGGCCGTGTCTACATATCTAGGGATGTCGTTTTTGATGAAACCCAGTTTCCTTTCACTGATCTTCATCCTAACGCCGGTGCGCTTCTTCGCAAAGAAATTCTTCTTTTGCCCTCAAACCTCACCGGCCTTGATCATGGGGGGAACGATATTGATGATCACTTGTTGACTAATCCCACTAATATACTGCATGAGGCTCATATTGATGCAACAGGGACGATCGGTGAAGAAAATAATGCAAACGGTGCAAATCCTGGCCCTTATTTCATGTGTCAAGAAACAGGAGACAAAATCTCCTCGGGATCGGTGCCGCAGCAGGAAACTAGCGACAGGATCTCCTCGGGATCGGAGCGGAGTCAGGAAATCCGATCCCCCTTGGGATCCGGCGCAGCAGACGAGGCCGCAGCTGCGGTCGCACGCGTTGCAGCATCCACCCCTGCGCGCGACACCCGGATCCCTCTCGCCGCTGCAATGGACCCAAAGAGCGGCCAATCCTCCTCGCTAACTGGCGGTGCGGGGTGGCCCAGGCGACACTAGATTATCGCGCCAACCGCTATGCTACAAGCGGCGGACTCGGACCGCTTCCACCGACGCTGGCCCCCGACGGCGCCCGGTGTTGATTCGCCATCATGTGGCAATGATGGGCTGGCGCACAGGCCAGGATCCTCTGCGGCCTTCTCAGGCGCAGCAGCGACAACACGTGCCACAGAAGATCCACCCGAGACAGCTTGCGCTCAAAGACTCGATGGTTCGCGGGATTCTGCAATTCACACCAGGTATCGCATTTCGCTACGTCATCTTCAACTCTTGTCAGTGCATTTTCTGATTCAGATTGGGCAGGATGCTTGGATGATAGGCGATCCACTGGTGGGTTTGCTGTGTTCTTTGGACCTAACCTGATATCTTGGTGTGCACGAAAACAGGCCACGGTTTCCAGGTCAAGCACAGAGGCAGAATACAAAGCATTGGCAAATGCTACAGCAGAGATAATATAAGATATCAGGTTAGGTCCAAAGAACACAGCAAACCCACCAGTGGATCGCCTATCATCCAAGCATCCTGCCCAATCTGAATCAGAAAATGCACTGACAAGAGTTGAAGATGACTTGCTGAAATTTAGACCAACACTCAAAGTGTTTTTGACATATCTGACTATACGTTTTGCAGCAGTCAAGTGAACAGTGGTGGGTGCATGAAGAAACTGACATACCTTGTTAACTGCAAAAGAAATGTCAGGCCTAGTAAGAGTCAGATACTGCAAAGCCCCAACTAAACTTCTGTATCTTGTGCTATCCTCTTGACTCAAGGGTGTCCCTTCTGTGAGAGACAATTTTTCTGAACTGGACAGTGGAGTAGGCGAGGGTTTACAATCTTTCAAACCAGCCTTCTTTACGAGATCGGTTGCATATTTTTCACAGGAGAGGTGAAGTCCATCTCTATTTCTCTTTACCTCAATCCCAAGAAAGAAGTGCAAGTCTCCAAGATCCTTCAAGGCAAAATCTGCACTCAAGTCCTTTAAGAGTCTGTGATTGCTTCATCGGATGAGCTTGTCACAATAATGTCATCAACATATATGAGAACAAATATGCATGTGTTGGACTTGTTGTAGATGAATAATGAGGTGTCGACTTAGAAGGAACAAAACCGAGTGCACGCATCTTATGAATGAGAGACGAGAATACCATGCCCTTGGAGCTTGCTTCAACCCATATAGTGCTTTATCAAGTTTACACACGTAAGAAGGAGCACTTTTACTTACAAACCTAGGAGGTTGCTTCATATACACTTCCTCTTCCAGAACACCGTGGAGGAACGCATTCTGTACATCTAGCTGTCTGAGACTCCAACCCCTAGAAACAGCAATAGACAGGACAAGACGAATGGTAGCAGCTTTTACTCTTTGGACTAAACGTGTCCTCATAGTCTATGCCATATCTTTGTTTAAAGCCTTTTGCAACAAGTCTAGCTTTATAACGATCAATAGTTCCATCAGATTTCCTTTTAATCCTGAATACCCACTTGCAATCAATCAAGTTTTTACCTTCTTTGTGGAGGAACCAAGTGCCATGTTTTATTTTTCTTCAATGCCATGTACTCTTCGTTCATAGCTTTCTTCCATCGTTCATCACCAAGTGCTTCTTCAACTGTACTTGGTTCATCTCGTTCACACAATGGAACAAATCATACCATATTTGACTATATGTTTGTAGTTCACGGGGTTTACGTTACCCCTTTTTGTAGTCGTGTACGACACGGTGATGATGCAGCCAAATCTGTGGCCACAGAGGATCCGGTTTCCTGCATGGGAGCTCCAGCCGGAACTGATCCTGAGACAGATACTGTCGGTGCCCAATTTGGTGTATTAGAACGCTCCCCACAACTCGATGGTGGGGAGGATGCCAAGATATCCCTCGCACATCATGATGAAGGCGGACAACAACATCACGGTGTTGGGCGTCAGATGATGCGGCTGAAGATGGTAGAATTCGGGGAAGGAACGAAAGAACCCGCTCGCTGGCAGGCTGAAGCCGCGGAGGAAGTACGAGCGAAAGACAACTCGCTCGCCTTCCTCCGGCGCCGGCGAGATCTCCTTCTCCGGCGGCATGCGTACCTTGATGAAGCTCTCGCCAGGCAGTCGCCGTGTGGCACGAAGAAAGGCGAGGTGGTCGTCTATTATGACCAAGCCGTCCCAATCCCCTCCCCGCTCGCGTGCCATGGAGTTCGAGCTGGACGGAGAGATGGCGCGGTGGCGGGGACAAAGACCGCGGCAGAGCAAGAGGTTGGAGCGGAAGAGGTCGACGACGATGAGCTGCAGGAGCGCCTCGACGGAGCGAAGAGGTGTGGCGGCAGCAAGAGGAGGAGAAGGGCGAAAATGGCAAGGGAGAGAAGGACGCACGTGCGCTGCCGCTCCCTCTCCTACCCCTACTGCCCCTGGGCTGCGAAGCCGAGAGGGCTAAACGTGGGTTCATGGGATTAACTGCACCCGCAACCCCACGAACCCGCAATTATTGCGCGAGTTACTGCCCGTAGTAACTCCGCCGAGAATCGCAACCGTTTGCCTCGGCGGCAGCGGATCCGCTTGCACGTCGAGGCCCAGTAATGGCGGGCCCAGCCTACAGAAGCGTCCCATCACGCGCGTGGGCTGGCAGGCTGGCCCGGCTGACTGGCGCCGCGTGGCGTGCTTGCAGCGAGCGGCGGGCCTGGAGGCTTAGCAAGCACGCCACCGGGTTCCTGCCTCGGCATTTCGAAAATTATCAAGACAAGCCCACCTGGTCACTGCTGGCTCCCGGCAGGCGGCACACCAGGAGATGGACGAAGCGTTCAACAAGAGCACTCGGAGAAAGAAGCTGCCAAGGCACCTCGACTAGTCAACCGCGACGCCTCGCCAGCTTCGGGGACTACTATCGGAGTAATGGGCCACGGGTAGCCTAACCCGAGTCCGTGAACTTTTCAAGACATCGGGGCCGGTTGCGCCCCTTAAGCGTCGAGGATGAAGCGCCGCCTTCTGGTGGCCGGCTGGGCCAAGCGGCCGCCTGCCGGAAGATTTGCCACACGCACGGAAGACGGCCCCAAGACGGGCCGACTCGGCAAAGCGGCCTCCGAGGGGCTGGCTCCTAGCAAAGCGCCCACAACGCCCATACAAGTCTGTTCCCTCATTAAGAAGACAAGACAGGATGTGGCTACAGTGTAGCCCATCACCCCCGTATCCATGGCACGGCGCGGCCACAGTGCCCCGTACAGGCGGAGATCTCCGCACGCACTGTTGCCACTTCACCCCTGACGTCATCCCTGTCGGGCGGAGCCCTGCTCCCACGACGGCCTGTCGGTACGGCCTGCAGGCGGCGGGCCCTACCAGGCAGCGAGAGCCCGAAGGGCGGCAGAACTCGACCAGACGGACCCGAAGGAGGCCGACCTCTAGCAGGCGGCCCGTTCCTCCTTCGGGGTCCGAGCGCCATTAACCAGACGAGACACGGTGTGGCTACAGTGATCTCCCACCAGACGGCGGGACTGTAGCCACGCCTCCCCGACAAAGCACACGTCATTACCAACATGGCAACAGTAACAAGCAGCCGGCCAGACCCGCGACCGGCGGAGGCGGCCTGTCGGCTCCGTACCCGACCAGTCGACGGGGCCCACCAGGCGGCGGGCCCCAACTTCCAGCGGAGAAGCCGGCGACCAGAGACGCTGACAGCCGGGTCCTACACCCGGCCAGATTACCATTGTACCCCTGGGGGGTAGGCCTATATAAACCCCCAGGGCACCCATGCAAAGGGTTCCCAACCTACTAGAACTACACACACATATAGAGAGAGGAGACAACTAGCCCTGCTTTCTTCCATCTCTAGCATACAGCTCGAGGAGCACCATCGTACTCACTAGTGCCTTAGTGATCATGCGGAGACCCCGCAAAGCAGGACCAGGGGTGTTATCTCTAAGGAGAGCCCCAAACCTGGGTAAAGTTTGTCGACGTTCATGTCCTCACCTCATCCCGCTTGCGGGCACCGATGACGTTCTACTTGCTCCCACCATGATAATCCATCCTTTGGCATATGTCGCCCAACCCCCGACACGTCTGCATCATGGATCCCTGTCCCTGACGGTTTTTTGGTCGTGTGGGAAGGACCCCCTATCGCACACACTCACTAGACGACGGTTTAAAAAATGTCATCACGTAAAGGGGTTAAAACTGTTTGTATAGCAGCTGGATGTACCAGAGATAATTTTGGGTGAAATACTACCCTCAAAGACTATTGTGACTGTTGGGGAACGTAGCATGCAATTTCAGAAAAAAAATCCTACGATCACGCAATATCTATAGGAGATGCATAGTAACTAGAGGGGGAGAGTGTGTCCACGTGCCCTCGTAGACCGAAAGCGGAAGAGTTAGTTTAACGCGGTTGATGTAGTCGAACGTCTTCATGATCCAACCGATCAAGTACCAAATGTACGGCACCTCCGAGTTCAGCACAGGTTCAGCTCGATGACGTCACTCGAAATCTTGATCCAACAGAGGTTCGAGGGAGAGTTTCGTCAGCATGACAGCATGGTGACGGTGATGGTGATGTGATCCGCACAGGGCTTCGCCTAAGCACTACGACGCTATGACCGGAGGAGTAAACCATGGAGGGAGATGCCGCACACGGCTTGGAACAATTGGTGTGTCTCCAAAGGAGGGAGAGGAGGAGGCCGGCCACCAGGGGCACGCAAAGGAGAGGGGAGTCCTACTAGGACTCCAGTCCTAGTAGGATTCGCCCCCCCTCTTTTATCCTTCTCATGGAGGGAGGGAGAGGGAAGGGAGAGGGAAGAGGAGAAGGAAAGGGGGGGCACGCCCCCTCCCCTTGTCCAATTCGGACTCCCTATGGGAGGGGGCGCGGCCACCCCTTGTGGGCTGACTCCCCTCTCCCCTATGGCTCATGTTGGCCCATTACTTTCCCCGGGGGGTTCCCGTAACCTCCCGGTACTCCAAAAAATACCCGAAACGGTCCGGAACTATTCTGGTGTCCGAATATCATCGTCCAATATATAATCTTTACCTCTCGACCATTTCGAGACTCCTCGTCATGTCCGTGATCTCATCCGGGACTCCGAACAAACTTCTGTCACCAAAACACATAACTCATAATACAAATTGTCATCGAACATTAAGCGTGCAGACTCTATGGGTTCGAGAACTATGTAGACATGACCGAGACACCTCTCTGGTAAATAACCAATAACGGAACCTGGATGCTCATATTGGCTCCCACATATTCTACGAAGATCTTTATCGGTTGAACTGTTATGACAACATACGTTATTCCCTTTGTCATCGGTATGTTACTTGCCCGAGATTCGATCGTCGGTATCCACATACGTAGTTCAATCTCGGTACCGGCAAGTCTCTTTACTCGTTCTGTAATGCATCATCCCCTAACTAACTCATTAGTCACATTGCTTGCAAGGCTTATTATGATGTGCATTACCGAGAAGGCCCAGAGATAGCTCTCCGACACTCGGAGTGACAAATCCTAATCTCAATCTATGCCAACCCAACAAAACACCTTCGGAGATACATGTAGAGCATCTTTATAATCACCCTTTTACGTTGTGACATTTGATAGCACACAAATCATTCCTTCGGTATTCGGGAGTTGCATAATCTGTTAGTCAAAGGAACATGTATAAGTCATGAAGAAAGCAATAGCAATATGCTAAGCTAACGGATGGGTCTTTTCCACCACATCATTCTCCTAATGATGAGATCCCGTTCATCAAATGACAACACATGTCTATGGTTAGGAAACTTAACCATCTTTCATTAACGAGCTAGTCTAGTAGAGGCTTACTAGGGACACTGTGTTTTGTCTATGTATCCACATATGTATTAAGTTTCCGGTTAATACAATTCTAGCATGAATAATAAACATTTATCATGATATAAGGAAATATAAAACAACAACTTTATTATTGCCTCTAGGGCATATTTCCTTCAGTCTCCCACTTGCACTAGAGTCAATAATCTAGTTCACATCGCCATGTGATTTAACACCAATAGTTCACATCACCATGTGATTAACACCCAAAGGGTTTACTAGAGTCAATAATCTAGTTCACATTGCCATGTGATTAACACCCAAAGAGTACTAAGGTGTGATCATGTTTTGCTTGTGAGAGAAGTTTAGTCAACAGGTCTGCCACATTCATATCCGTATGTATTTGCAAATTTCTATGTCTACAATGCTCTGCATGGAGATACTCTAGCTAATTGCTCCCACTTTCAATATGTATCCAGATTGAGACTCAGAGTCATCCAGATCGGTGTTAAAGCTTGCATCGGCGTAACTCTTTACGACGAACTCTTTATCACCTCCATAACCGAGAAATATTTCCTTAGTCCTCTTAGGTAACTAAGGATAACTTTGACTTCCCTCCAGTGATCCACTCCTGGATCACTATCGTACCCCCTTGCCAAACTCATGGCAAGGTACACAATAGGTCTGGTACATAGTATAGCATACTTTATAGAACCTATGGCTGAGGCATACACTACAAAAAAAAGACACATCCGTGACATTTTGGGCCGAACAATTTTTTTTCTGTCATACATATGACACTTCTATGACGATAATTGTGACAAAACCCGGTATCATCATAGATGTGGTGGGCTCCTACTTCTATGACAAAAAATCATGATAGAAAATGGGCTTGTCGATCAAGGGCGGGCAGACGCAGCCTGCAAGACATTCTTTGGGCCATCCATGATGGAAAAACCGTGGTAGAAGCGAGGGGAGGAAAATTTCGGGAGTTCTTGCCACGGTGGGAGGTCGGGGCCGAGCGATGCGCTGCTTTCTCTCGTACACGTGACGCTGTGTGCGAGGCGTTGGCTCTAATCGAACCCGAAGCGAGGCGTTGGGCTCTAATCGAACCCGAGTGAGGCGTTGGGCTCTAACGAACCCGGCGATTACCTGCGAGCTACGCGTTCTTGAACCCGAGCGATCGATCGATGGTCGTTAATCGAACCCGATCGGCGATTCTTCGCCATCGCTGCTAAGCTGAAGCCGATCGATTGGATGAGCGAGTGAGCGTTGCGGGGGGTTGGATGAGCGATGGCGGTGGCGTTGCCTCTGGATGAACAGGACCCCATGGTGTGGAGGGCTTGATGAGCGATGAGGCGGTGGAAGGGTGCCCGTGGAGGGTGGTTGAACAGGACCCCGTGGTGTGGAGGGCTGGATGAACAGTAGAAGGTGGAGGGGTGGTTGAACAGTAGCCGGTGGAGTAGCGCGCGGTGGAGGCTGGATGAAAAGGAGCTCGTGGAGGCTGGAGGAGGTTGACAGTAGCCCGTGGAGGCTGGAGGAGGTCGACGGTGAAGATGAACAATATCCCATGGAGTCACGTTTTGCGGTACGCCACACCCCTCCCGATGAACAGGACCCCCGTTTCGACCGTAGCGCTCCCACACAAGTCCGTTTCGTCCGTTTATGCGGTGCGCCACACCCCTCCCGATCAACAGGACCCCCGTTTCGACCGTAGGAGGTCCGTTTCGTCCGTTTTGCTGTACGCCACACCCCTCCCGATCAACAGGACCCCCGTTTCGACCATAGGAGGTCCGTTTCCTCCGTTTTGCGGTACGCCACACCCCTCCTGATCAACAGGACCTGGTTCCGAACGTAGGAGGTCCGTTTCCTCCGTTGTGCGGTACGCCAGGCCTCGTTTCCATCGCCTGTTCCGTCCAAGCCCTCCCGATGAACACGGCGACGCATTTCATTCCGACCCAGCCGGTTGGTTCCCACGCGTTCCGTTGCCTCCCGATGAACACGACGCATTCCGTTGCCTCCCGATGAACATGACACATTCTGTTGCCTCCCCATGAACACGACAACGACGCTGTTTCTCCGTTCCGACCCAGCCATGTACACGAGCCCTCGCCGTACGTATGCGTGAGTAGGCGTTCGAGACCCCGCCCGTATGTACACATACGTGGTCGTATTTTCTTTCTTGCACCCTGGCCGCTGTACGTATGTGTACATGCTACGTGCGCGCCTCTACTGCAACATGTGAGCGCCTCTACTACGACACGTGCGCACCTCTACATCGACCAAGATATGTACGCATACGTCACCGTAATGACAACGCCACGCACGCTTCGACCAGGTGGGTCCCGACCGCCGTGCACTTCCTTGCTGCGAAGATGTAGCTGGTGGGTCCCAGCAGTCGTGGGGCGAATCATTTTGTTTTTTTGCCCGGACGCACGTCCGTGCGTGCGAAGATGTAGCTGGTGGGTCCCAGCAGTCAGGGGGGCGAATCGTTTTTTTTTTGCCCGGACGCACTTCCTTGCGTGCGAACATGTAGCCGGTGGGTCCCAGCAGTCAGGGGGTGAATCATTTTTTTTTGCCCGGATGCACTTCCTTGGGTGTGAAGGTGTAGCTGGTGGGTCCCAGCAGTCAGGGGGGCGAATCTTTTTTTTGCCCGGACGCACTTCCTTGCGTGCGAAGATGAAGCTGGTGGGTCCTAGCGATCGGGAAACGTTTTTCCGTGAAATACAATGGCCCATCCGGTGGGTCCCATTGTCGGTGGAGGAATCATTATATTCTGCGTAATAAGGAAGCACTTCCTTGCTGCGGCCATGGACCCGGTATCGGCCTCTCCACGCATACCACGTCCGATGGAAGCCATTCCTTGACCACGTTGACCATGCGCGCCGAGAGAGCACCAGGGCGGTGGACGACGGCGAGGCCTAGGAAGGGGACGACGCGTAGTCGGGGAAGACGCGACAGTGGATGCCCACACGTGGAGGAGTATGAGGGTTCACTCGTTCGGCTGCGGTGTGAGGCTGCCGTCGCCACAGAATAACAGGGGGTGTGGGTGCGTAGAGGGATGGCCTGGCCAGCGGTGGGAGTAGTAGGGGGCAGTGAGGCCTCCGTGGCATCACAGCCGGCCACGGGCGGCAGGAGCAGGCGGCACGACCGGCGCTGCTTTAGGCGGCTGGAGCAAGAAGACCAGAGGTTGAAGAAGCACTACGGCCGTTGGATGGACATCGTACGGTCACTGGAGCTAGAATCGTTCATATATTGACTAAAGTTGACAAAGGCCTCCGTCCCAGTCAACTCAGTAGGGCCCACAAGTCAGCCTCCCACCAAGGTGGGTCCCAGCTAGCAGGAGGGTATTCATTTTTTTTGTGCGTAATAAGGAGGCACTTCCGGTGAGTCCGAGCTGATAGCGGGGGGAACGTTTTTTTCGCGAAATACGGTGGCCCGTCCTGTGGGTCCCAATAGTTAGGGGGAACATTTTTTTCACGAAATACTGGTGGCCCGTCCGGTGGGTCCCTGCTGTCAGGTGGAGGAATAATTATTTTCCGCGTAATAAGGAGGCACTTCCTTGCGGCTGCCGTGGACCCAGCTGTCAGCCTCTCCACGTACAGTACTCTTCCGATGGAAGTCGGTCGTTGACCACATTGACCACGCCGCACCGAGAGCACCACGACGGTGGACGACGGTGAGGCCTAGGAAGGGGACGACGCGGAGCCGGGGAAGACGTGGCAGTGGAAGCCCGCGCGGAGAGGAGTATGAGGGTTCACCGGTTCGGCTGCGGTGTGAGGCTGCCGTTGCGCGAGAATAACAGGGTGTGGGTGAGTAGAGGGATGCCACGCCAGCGGTGGGAGTAGTAGGGGCGCTGAGGCTCAAGTGGCAAAGACAGCCACGGGAGGCGGAGAAGCGGTCCCGGCCGGGCCGCTTTGGCGG
Organism: Aegilops bicornis; assembly: GCA_021605145.1. NCBI lineage: Eukaryota > Viridiplantae > Streptophyta > Magnoliopsida > Poales > Poaceae > Aegilops > Aegilops bicornis. The sequence goes on from CM038675.1 coordinate 639,955,658, forward strand.
GCCGGAGCAAGAAGATCAGAGATTGAAGAAACATGACGGCCGTTGGATTGACATCCAATGGTTAGGTCTGCTAGAATCGTTTGTTGACGTATATAATAACTAAAAAATCTTGCATAAGCGTCAACTAAACAGGCCCACAAGTCAGACCACTCCCTCTTTTTTTAATAATTTATATATAGCTAATTGCAAATTCTAATGAAATTTATTGCGATCGTATTTTTGGTTGGCGGGGCCAATTTCGAATATTTCTGTGGGTTCCAAACTATTTTTAATACCGAAATGTCGAGCCAGATTTAAAGTACTTTGAAGATATATTTAAATTAGGTTAATGCCCAGTGAAATAGGAATCTGAAAATGTGAAAAAAAAATCAGAAATTATAAAGTAATTGCCAATTTGTCATCTGTTTTTATATTTACAACCCATTTCATATTACTTTCAAGATTTGCAGGCGTCTTGAAAGAGTTGCAACCCATCAAGGCGTAGAAATATAAGTAGGCCTGGATTGGGTATTCTTCAGAAAAAATAAACTGGGCTCATTTTCACAAAGAAAAAATAGCTGGGTTGGTTACATGGTGAACATAAAATATAAGCCTGGGCTAGACGGGCCATAGCCCAGTTCAAACCCTGCTCCGTCTCAACAATACCAAACAAAAAAATACTGCTCGAGTAGCTACGTCCCAGGTGTCAGCCGATCTTGTGATGTTCTCTTGTCTATTGACTATATACGCTCACAATGTCGTGGGTCCCAGATGTCAGGAAAACACTAGGAGGAAGCATTTTATTTTTCCATACGCTAACGTGGTGGGCCCCTCATCATCCTCTCCACGCATTTACGCCAATTCCTGTTGTTTGTTGACCATGTTGACAACGCGAGAGGGCGATGGCCTGGCGAAAGCGCACCAAAGCACGCTGGAGGACGTCGGCATTAACGATTTAGGAGGCGGTGGGGCGGCGATCGTCTTGTTGAGGCACAACCACCGTGGGAGGCGGAAGCAAGGTGGCTACCGGGCGCTGGTTTGGTTTTGGCGGCTGGAGGAAGACAGATCAAGAAACACGATGCATCGTAAAAGAAGCAGGAGTACTTAACAACCTTAATCGAAACCAGCGGGGCACTTAACAACCAAAGTGAAAGCAGTATGAGTACTTATCTGAGTTCAACTGTACAAAAGCACGCCTAACAAAGTGCTACTTTGCCTCTGATTAACCAAGGGTGAGGCCACCAAGCCCCGTGACAAGGCCAGGCGCCACCAGCGCATCCACAACCTTTCCGAAGCGGCTTCATCTTGCAACGTGGTCAATAAACAGGATATTCGCTTTAGAGCCATGGAAAAGCATGAACATAATCTTCATCCTATTCTCCAAGATGGACGGGCCTTCATTATTTGAGACCACCCATGAATAAGTGTCTTTTTCACCTCCAAGGGGAATTGAGTAGGTCGACATAAACATTATGTTGTGACCAAGCGCAAAGTCCGACCCGACCATGGTCGTGCATCTGTATAGGAACAATAGAACTCGGCAGTTCCTGTTTCAAGAAGATCACAGCTGTAAAACTGTGTATAAGCAATAGTTTATGAACAACATATATAACAGAAAACAGCTCGTACCATAAGTTTCTCAACACAGTTGGACCTGTTCAACGAGTGCAGTAGTGGCACACATATCCCACGTGGCCTTCCACCATTGAAACGCCCCACAAGGACCTCAGGACGATCAATAAAGTGTAGGAACTTGTGGATGTCAATCCGGTCAACTTGATTGCCATTAGTAACAGCCGAGTTATTACAGAGTAACAAACGAAAGGCATCGCTTAACTACGAAAAAACCTACACGTGCCACCAATTATAAGAAAATATTAGTTAGAAGTAGCATCTTCGTGAGAGATTCATTGCTACTTCTAATGTTAAATTGTGATTAGTTAGACAGAATAGGTGGATTAAGAAGTAATCGAGGCAACAAGCAAGGACCAGATACAAAACTAACATGGATGAACAATTGGAATGACATCGGGGTGGAAGATCGCAGTGAAGATGAGACCAGGTTCTGCTATTTACATCAACATTTGTGCACCAACTTTCAGTCCGTAACACTTGAGAAATTTTATCCAAGTTCGGCCATAAAACCCCCACCCTCTCGGATAGAAAAGAGGATTCTAGGAACATACTGTGCGCATTTCAAAATGCTGTGTTAGGATGAGAATGAACAAGTGTGGCGTCTCGCCGAGGGCGCAGAAATCTGTAGGGTACTCGCACTTTGGGCACTGCAAATGAAACACACTAGATTCAGTAGGAAGAAAATTGCGTCAGCAATGGCGGCTGCCATCCTAGGATTACCCGTGACAAAGGGACTTGGATTTATCGGGGATGGATGAAGAATTGTACACAGTTCTCCATGAGAAAACCCTATGCACTCGCCGAGCGGGGTTTTCTCTGAACAAGCGAGCGAGGGAGAAGGGGATTGAGGCCAGTGAAATATTGCCGCTTCATCCGTCCGACTTCGCTAAAGGCTGGAAAGGGGGGTTGTGATTTGACGGCTCATTGGGCATTATCGCGGCGCTTCTGACGGGGTGTGTCTACCGTGAAGTTGTGCACTCTAATTTGTGCATATGGCACGTGGACCCCGTTGCCGGTTGCCCCACATATCAGCGAATGGAAGTAGAAGGAGTAACTAGTTACACATAAATATATATTTTGACAGAGAGATACTCCCTCTGTAAAGAAATATACAAATCTTTTATATCACAGGCTCACCTTGCCGAGATATATACTCCCTCTGCAACGCACGGGCATTATGGGGGTTCAGCTGAGAACATAATACTCAGATAGGCTCACAGTTCTGGACTTTGGGCCGCAAGCCAACCCTGCATGTTTGGGGGCCCATGTTTCTACCTCAGCACTTTTCATATTGCAAGCGATCGGTACGGCGCTGGTTTTAGATGCTGTCGCAAGGCGAATAGACAAAATTGAATAAAGCACGGCAGCTGTTGGAATGAAATCGAGCAGCAGGTTCCTAACCAAAGAATCGAGTTGCAATTCTATCAACGATATACCATGTGATAAATAATCTTGTCGTACTACTACTTATACACATTGGACACTTGTTTCACCATGCCAGATTATTACATCAAAATCTCTCGGAGGATAGATCAGTTCGGCGCTATGCGTCACTCTTGAAGAATTTCAAGTTGATTTGGACCAGCTCTCCTTGTTGAGAAAGTTCGATTTTGACATCATCCTCTACCGCAAGATATGATTTAGATTTGAACCTTGACCATCCTTTAGCATCAATCATCATGCGACCATCCTTTGTACTTACAGTATATTGAGCAGGTTCATTCACACCAAGGCTGCGCATGGTAAGAGAAAATTGGTCGTGGTCGCCCGGATAATTGAACGACTCCCTCGTTGCTCTAGGAATTCTCTGTTTGCAAACAAGAAGACATACCCAAACAGTTAGATCAACACAGTGAATCATGTGAAACAACATGGAAAGAAAAAAGAACGAAGCACTTGGGCGGCCAATGCTTACCAAGAAGGTGGACATGTCGGTTTTTGTAAGGACTTTGGTATATGAAGTGCGAACTGCAGCCCAGTCTGTTGCCGGTGCAACTGCATGGGCCGGAGCAGATGCAAGTGCAAGTGTTGGTGCAGGTGCCGAAGCCGCTGCTGCTGCCGGAGATGGTGCTCCTTGTAGAGCTGGTGCCGGTGTCGGAGCAGGTGCCGGTGTCGATGCCCAATCCTCCGGTAGACCAGACTGATCAACTGACGTGGTCGGTGCCCAATCCTCAGCTGGATTAGACTGAGCTGCTGCCGCTGTCAGTGCTAGAGCAACTGCCGGTGCTTGATCTGTGCGAGACAACGATTATCGTGTCTGGTCTGCTATGATCAGCTTTCTAACTTGACTAGGATCCGTGACCGTGATCCAGTTTTTTTCTTCATTTCTTTTAAACGCGAGAAGGACTAATTGTGGCGTTTTTGTTAAACCAAAATGCAGCTCATCATAGGGATTCAGCTTGTACTCAGACAAATGATCGATCCAATTTTTCCAGTAATATAAGTGATGGACAGTGCCTTCATTACTGACACGACATAAGAAGTGAAACCTACAAAAATAGCCATCGTAGAGCAAACAAACGGTTTATTCTGTGATGAATGTCACATGGCAAAACCTGCATCGTAAAATTGCAGGAAAAGAAAGAAAACATGACATTAAATCAATAAGATTTAGACAGTAAATCAATAAGATTTACTTGATGTGACATGAGCGAATCCTTACTGTGAAATCACTATGTTGAAGTACTAAGCAGAAGATTGATCGTCCAACTACGCGTGGCATGCAGGGGCCCCGCCTACTCCCACAAGCAGGATAGTCCAAAGGTCGTGACAAATCATATGGACCGAACATCCATGGGACTGGAAATCCTGGTGGGTGTGATAAACCCTGCAATGCATACAAATATTGGAGTGTAACCATAATTGATAAACCGTCCTCACAAAAAATATGATCTGGATACTTCAAATTATACAGACTAAATTGAGTGGACAGACATTAGCATAGACCGTTCTCAGGACTGACCACACACCAAAAGCGGCAGTACTAATAAACAATATAGGGTTCACAAACACAAATCAAGTACTGAACAATAGTACTTACTACAGACAAGCAAAGTTGCACTAACTAAACTCTGCAGACTATTTCTTGCCACCGACCTACGGGATGAACCCCGCATAACTGACTAGGCCATGGACTTCCTGTGAGATGTCTACATGCACCATCACCATCTTGTCAACCTTGGAGAACCTAACAGAGTGGTCTTTCCACTCATAAACATGATGATGAAGACATGCCGCATCAGATTTGTTGGGAAGCTTTACAAGAACCACATCCTTCGTAATCGAAGGCACAACCAGGAAATTGTTGTGTTCAAGTACAGCCTCGAGAACACGCCTGACAACAATGCCACAGGAAAACACTAGTTCAGGACACGTGGCGACAAGGACACAAATTTGGATAGTTCAGCAGTAGAACTCATCATCAGGTCTTCCATTTCACACGGCATGACTTTGAGAACTTCATCTCCACCGCGGACCTAGTTCTAATTCAAACAGAAACCATATTTTAATACTACCTCCGTTCAGAAATATAAGATGATTTTTGATATTATACTCCATATATGACTACATATACGCATACGAAATGAGTGAACAAAGACACTAGAACATCTCTTCAAAGGCATGAGAACGGAGGGATTACATGCAATATCCATAACACAAGTTACTGAGGCAAATATACCCTCTTAAAAGGTAGCATTGATGTTCATAAAGTACTCCCTCCGTCCCAAAATTCTTGTCTTAGATTTGTCTAGATACGGATGTATCACTAGATATGGGTGTATCAAGTCACATTTTAGTATTAGATACATCCGTATCTAGACAAATCTAAGACAAGAAATTTGGGACAGAGGGAGTAGTTGAAAGTAATCTATAAGAAATCAGTGTCAACCTCTCACATGTTTTGGCCAAAAGAGGAATTTAGAACCGTCATTTGGCACACTAAAATCACATGCAAGATCACCCGAAAGTTGTACTACCAAAGTACTAGTACTGCGTGTTAGATGAAAAAACACGATCAAGATCGAGAAAAAGATCGTCAACAAGAGACATTACGGACTTGCTTAATGAGGGATCCCGGAGAGGGGGCTTGGACAGGCGATGGCTTTGAGCTTGTCTGCGATAGTCTCGTGGGTGCGTGCGCTTCTTCGTACCATGAGCCTCGACGGTTTTGGCCAGAGCCATAGACATCACGTCGGCCGGTGCTCCGGCGTCCATCCAAGAGAGGAAGCTGAGAGAAAAAAGTGAAAGGAGGAACGAGATGAGGGAGAAGCAAACCGAGTGGGGATTTTCTTCAAGAGAGGAAGCTGAGAGAGAAGAGTGAAATGATGGTTGCTATGTCCGTCCAACTTACAACTGGAAAGGAGGGGGTTTTGTGATTTGATGGCTCATTGGGCATTACTGCGGCGGTTCGATCAGGGTAGTCTACCGTCACTCTACTACGGAGTAATTTAGTGCATGGCTGGTGGACCCAGGTGCTGGCTGTCCCACACGTCGGCGAAAGTGAGTAATTTAGTGCATGGCTGGAGGAGGATCCGCACGGTAGAGCGTGTCCACCGGTTTTTCATTCGAAGAAAAAATGATTACAACAAGCGCTTCCACTCTTACGACGGAGGAGTGCGAAACACGGCAGCCACTTGAACATGCATAGTGCTCCTACTACTAGGCATGTGCAGTGGTTCATACGTCAGTACTACACAATCTTGTTGCTAGTGTAGTAAGATATGACGATAACAAATGATGTTGTGCGCATGTCATCTACTCCTATATGTAACATAGTACCGCTTTTTCGACTGTCCGGTCAAGAATGAACGGTGAGATCATGTTAACAGAACTAGGTCCACAGCGCACGGAGAGTACGGTGCTACAGTACTCCACGAAACATGAACCATATGAAGCACGAATAGTGTTAGGCAGGGTGTATGAAGGGTGCACGGGATGGGAGAAAAAGTTCCCTTCTCGACCCACTTTTGGGTTTTGGCAGAGTGCATGAAGGGTGCATGAGTCCACACTAGTAGGTTGACAAAAATACACGAAGAGGAAACAACTATATTGAGATGAGAATGCAACCAAACACACCCACATGCTTTGTGCTACAGTGACTGATCTGCATCGTCTGAGTTTGATCCAACGGTCATGTTGCGCCGAGACATGGACATGCCCATGCAGAGGGCGCCTAAACACCACCGAAGTCCCTCTACTTCTCGAGGCGCACGACGTTGGTGATGCAGGGTGCAACCGCCTGCAGAGCCCGCTCCCGGTCAACGGGAGCCAGCTCGTCAAAGACGGCGTCCAATGTCACGAATGGATTCCGGTGACGGAGCCCTGAAAGGATTTGCCCCGCAACGGCGACGGCAGCCTGCAACCCCTCCTTGTCCAGCTCAGCCCCCACCATCGTGCGGAGACGGCTCAGCTCCTCGGAGATATAGGTGAAGAAGGAGACCAGGTCAGGAAGCCGCAGCTCGTTGAAGTCGACCGGGTGGTCGAACGGGTTTAGCCCGACGGCCGGCATCGTCGCGCTGGCACGACGGTAGGCATCACGCAACCGCAATACGTGTGTGGCAACTTGGTTCACCAAGTGCCTGAGGCGATCCTGGAACTCGTCACGATCGGCCCGCTCGCGCTCTAGCCGGCTCCCCTAACGGCATATCGTATCTCCCGCTTTCTGCAGCAACGCCGCCGACGCTTCGAGCATCTTTGTGGTGGACGCCTGCCGCTTTTGAAGATCCATGAACTCCCACACATAACGGAGGAGCATGGCACTCCTCTCCTCCTTGAGCTCACGGAGCTCCACGTCCTTGGCCCTGAGCTCCACATCCTTGGCCTGGAGCTCCTGTGTCAGGCGCCTCACCTCGGGCTCCGTGATTTGCTGCGCTGCCATGGCACCAGGTAGAAGCAATGGGGAGAGGAAGCAAAGGGGGCGAAACGGCTGAAAGGCAATGCAATCTACGAGAAGGCGGAGGGAGCGGGGAATCTTTTGGTTTTCACCACGGTAAAACACCAGTTGACGACTTCTCACATCAGGGAGGAGTGGGTTTTTACAGGCGGAGTCATCGTGACTAATTGCTGCCGCACCTGCTCCCGTCAATCAAAAAATAAAAAATCCTGCCGCGCCTGCTCCCGTCAATCAAAAAAATTAAAATTCCTGCCACACCCAAACACCAGAGCAACGCCGCGATGGATATTTAAATTTACATGCCGGCAAGTAGATAAAAAAAGGGGTGAAAAAACAAATGTGGCGGCGGCCTAGCTAATCGGTCGAACTAGCCCAACTAACTAGCCACCGTGCTTCACTGATGTACTCAGCGGGAAAGGTGGTCTTTTGTGATTTGACGACTCATTTACTTGCTTTGGTGCTACGACCGAGGAGGACCCAAAAAACGCGCGGTAGGGCGTCCCACGTCAGGAAGAATATATGCGTGCACCACCCGGGAGGACCCCGAAATCATAGCGGTAGGGTGTGCCACGTCTCGACTGCGGAAAGAAAAATGTGAGTGTAAAAATATACTGTATCAGACGTAGTACCTATGGTTCGACCTCGGGACTCAGCCAGTCGGTCGAAAACACCCCACTAGCCACACAACTTCATCATGCAAACGTGGCATGGAGGATAGATGTGGTTAGCTTGGTCTCAACCAGCCACGACGTCTCTTGTTCTAGGCGATTCTTCTATTTTCCAAGATTTGTTTTAGTTGTAATAACACCACGGCAAGCTAGCGCCACTCTTCGTGTGTGCCCGTGCAAAGGTTAGACGATGGAGAGAAGAGAGATTGAGATCGCAGACCTGGGACCCACCAGTAAGTGAGACAACAGTCATGCACGTGTTGACGAGGCACTCCCTCTACTCTACTCAATGCAAGTATTGTATAAAATCAAGTTATGGGACAAAGCCAACAACCATTCGTTTTTTCATGCTATCGACTTATGCTTTGTAGTTCAGGTTGCCAGTTCGAATCTCGTCTTTCAAATTTGTTAGTTTTAGGTCCAAATTTGATTAATCACAAGTGGGACCCCCGTGTGTTGTTCTGATATTTCAGTGTAGGATGGTTTTTTTGAACAAACACTTTGCGCTGTTAGACAAGTAACGGCACGAGTTACACGTATTTTGCAAGTTTACAAACAAAAATGACAGCGTCATAGAATATCACATCCACCCCGCAGCTTAGATCCTATGGTGATACGAGTTTTTACACCATTGGAAGTGAGATCCAATGGCTTGGGAGTAGTCTTTGTAATTATGCGCAATTTCCAAACTCTCCAAAGGTTTTTTTGCAAATAAAACATTCAGGCCTCGTGTGTCTGCTTGCATCTTGATCCAACGGCTCCCCGGTGCTCATATTAGGTGCTCCCCGTAGCTTAAATCCCCGCTACGGTGATATGAGCATCTAGGTCGTATGATCAGTGATCAGATGGCACATGCGTAGTACTTGTACTTTGTGCGCATTTCCCAAACTCTATCAGCCGTATATTGCAAAAACATTCAAACCTCCCATCGTGGGCGTTAGATCTCAGTGATCTCGTATCACCATAGAATCTATGGTGCGGGAGCACCTCATACTCTCCCGTGCGAGAAAACATAAGGTGCTATCGCAGCTTGGATGCTACAATGATACGAGCTTGGAGGTTGTTTGATCTGAGTTCCAATGGCATCTGAGCAGTCTTTGTGCTTGTAAGAAGTGGCCGAACTCTTTTGGGGCTTTTCTGCAAAAAACCATTCGAACCACCGAGGAGGTCTTGGGTCACAAATCCAACGCCTCCGAAGAGCTTGTATCACCAAAGCATCTAAGGTGTGGTAGCACATGATATTCTTACATCTAGGAGAATATGATGTCCTCCTTCATCTTAGATGCTATGGTGATACGAGCTTCGAGGTCGTTGGATATGGGATCAAAGGGCATCTAAGTAGTTTTTGTACAAATTGTGTGCAATTCTCAAACTCATCAAGGTTTCCTGCAAAAATATCAAGACACATCATGCGAGCTGCTATATCTCAGATCTACAAGCTCCAAGCAACTCGTATCGGCATATAGCATCTAAGGTATGGGGGCACATGATATTATCCCGGGGAGGAGGGGTGGGGGGTGCACAACCAATCGGTGGTTGGGAGGGTGGGGACAAATATAATCTAAACAACACTAAACAGAACTCCACAATCTTATCTAAGGTCGAGGGGTTGACCCCCGACAATCATAGCTCCGCCTAAACACAACATTTGCGTGTACTGTAGTACTAGACTTAATATTCATGTTCATTTTAAATATTGAACCGAGGACCATGGATGTCTTACATTTTACTCCCTTCGTTCCTAAATATTAGTCTTTTTAGAGGCTTCAAATGGACCGGCACATACAGATGTATATAGACATATTTTAGAGTCTAGTTTCACTCATTTTGCTCCGTATGTAGTCACTTGTTGAACTCTCTAAAAGACTAATATTCAGGAATAGAAGGATTATTTTTGAATTCATGTCATACATGCATGGTTTGGAAAAATAGATGCACTATACTTATTGGATTGTTATTGTGTTCGTGCGTGTGTGTCTCTGTGTGTGTGTGTGGTCATATGCTTGATACATACAAAGTTTTCTCACCTCCATATTGTTCATCTTTTAAATTTGAATTTGCATTGGAAAACTTACTAGGGATACCATGAAATGTGAAATCCACGTTGAGATCACTATATCACAAACTCACTCTAATTCAACATCTCTTCATAAATCAATTACCACGTTGAGATTAGTATTTGCCAGGAAAATACGGGTATTGTAATACACATAGATTCGTTCGGCAATTTAAAAGGTTCCTTTCGTATTCTCGAATGGTAGGACCCAACAGTGTACCAACCAGACCTTGGCTCGTGTTGATCCTAAAAAAAACCGGGCTCGTGTCCTTCTGTGGCGTGCGTGGTACGCACATTAGGCAACCCCAACCAGCCGAGCCTCAGCGTTTCAAGTCGAAATATCCGGCGGCCAGAATTCCAGCCCTAGGAAATTCCCCTCATGTCCCCGGTCCATAATGACTATCGATGAACAACGGAGGGATGCTTTAGTAACTAGACAACGTTACCTACCGTGCCGAGCATGGTTCAATTCCCTCGATGCGCCGCTTCGTCAAGGTCACCCGTCAATCGCATTGCCTAGTACTACTACTACTACACCAGGATGAGCACATAATTGAGCCCGTTTGTTCGTGCCTAGTACTTTAATATATCGTGCAATGCAATCGGTACGGAGGGATTATCCTTTTACTCGCATATATAACTTGTCTCAAGTCTAACTAAGCAAAATGTTTGACCAAATCCTTTCTTAAGAAATACAACAGACAGATGTACGACTTGAAAATTTATTGCATGATGCAGGTTATGATATTGTTACGAATCCTGGATCTTAAATTTCAGAAAATCCAAAAGTGAGCATAAATTCTTGAAACTGAGCATGGTCACGTGATATGGCACAAATATTACTTCGTAAGTTTTTTCTTCAATTTGAAACAAGCTGCTTATGACAAGTTGCACAAATGAAGAGCCAAGGTATTTTGGAACAAAGACCTGTCACGTTAAGGCGAACGCTTTCACTATTGAAACCGTGGGCGTTTACGTGCCGCCACGAGTCCCCGCTTCTCATCGGCAGGTGCCGCCCCAAAGAAGCGTGTGAGTCGACGGGAGGCGTGCAAGCGCATCGGCTGGGAGGCGTCGGCGGAAAGCAGACATCTTGAGACTCACCGGAGGCGAGCCCTTTGACCAGGCCCTGCCGCCCACCGTCGTCCCCAACTGCTCCCACTTTTAATGTCGCCCGGCCGTAGTTTAAAATCAACCCCGCACTACCCGGTATCGCTACAATCCTCTCTCTTCCTCTCCGATTCTCCTGTCGTCTACCTCCAACTAGCCTGACCTAAACGTACACCATGGCGCATCACGATGGTCTGCCCTTAGTTTTCTAGTTTCCTGAGGAAGATACCCAGTCGGAGTCTCAAGAACATAAGGCGCTTTGGGACGAGCTTGAACTGGCCTTGCAGGAAGACACCGCGCCTGTCCCCGCTCCCGTTCCTTCTCCCGTCGCCCCGACTGCGCCAGCGCCCATCCCCGTGGCATTGATGGGCTGGGAGCCGCACATGTCGCCGAGCTTGATGCCACGGGGTTCCACGAGGTCCCCGCCGACTTTCACGCGCCCGTGCACCTGCGCCAGATGCACTGCTGCTGCAGCCGACTGCGACGCCTGCCGGTGGATGTGCACTGCAAGCGCATGCGCACTGTGACGGCAGGCCTTGATGCGGTGCCTGCACACGAATGTCTCCGCCAAGGCCGCTGATGGCCTTTGTCCTCAGCTGGGTGCCGGTGCCCCCTGTCGGTGTCAAAACCGGCGGATCTCGGGTAGGGGGTCCCGATATGTGCATCTTAGGCTGATGGTAACAGGAAGCAAGGGACACGATGTTTACCCAGGTTCGGGTCCTCTCGATGGAGGTAAAACCCTACTTCCTGCTTGATTAATATTGAAGATATGGGTAGTACAAGAGTAGATCTACCACGAGATCATAGAGGCTAAACCCTAGAAGCTAGCCTATGTTGGTATGATTGTAATTGTGATCGGCCTTCTAAGGACCAACCTCTCCGTTTTATATAGACACCGGAGAGGGCTAGGGTTTACACGGAGTCGGTTACAAGGAAGGAAACATAATATCCGGATCACCAAGCTTGCCCTCCACGCCAAGGAGAATTCCATCCGGACACGGGACGAAGTCTTGAGTCTTGCATCTTCACGCTTCAATAGTCCGGACGATGTATATAGTCCGGCTGTCCGGATACCCCCTAATCCATGACTCCCTCAGTAGCCCCTGAACCAGGCTTCAATGATGATGAGTCCGGCGCGCAGTCTTGTCTTGACATTGCAGGCGGGTTCCTTCTCCGAGTACTCCAAAGTAATTATCGAACACTTGAGCCGTGTCCGGAACCACAAAATGATCTTCACATGCCACCGTAGAGAGAACGGTATTTCACAAATGCAATCTACTGACAACTTTTTAGGCAACGCGACGTGTCATTACGGTCGGGTCATTATTCAAACCGTTTTCCCACAACCAGCCACAGCGCATATTGCGAGGCGGTTTCCTTGACACGTCTTGTCAAAGCAGAGATCATGTCCCCTTATCATCAATCGTGGCGCTTGGGAAGCAAGCGATTCCCAACGGGCAAGTGGGGAGGCGCACCGCTTTCGTCCCCTCTATAAAGGGATAAGATTTCTCCATTTTTACCCACGCCTTCTTCCTCCTTTGCCCACTCTTGCCTCCTCGAGCTCCAGCGCCCAAGCCCAAGTCTTCTCCGCACAGCTAAACATGTCCGGAGCAGGAGGCAAGTGGGTGGCTTCCACCGTCAAGAGAAGCATATCGCAAATCTTCGGGCGGCCGGATACTTGGCCGCAGACATAGCGCACCGGCTACCGGATGTTGGGCAGGTCATTCCGACCCCGGGACCCCATGAGAGGGTCGTGTTCATCGCCCACTTCATCCGTGGACTGGGGTTTCCACTTCACCCCTTCGTCCGCGGGCTCATGTTCTACTACGGGCTAGATTTCCACGATCTAGCCCCGAATTTCGTCCTCAACATCTCGGCGTTCATCGTCGTATGCGAGGCCTTCCTCCGCATCCGGCTTCACTTCGGCTTATGGCTGCAAATCTTCTGCGTGAAGCCGAAGCTTGTAAGCGGCCAGCAAGCGGAGTGCGGAGGGGCCATGGTGGGCAAGATGCCTAACGTCACCTGGCTGGACAGCTCCTTTGCGGAGACCGTAAAAGGGTGGCAATCGGGGTGGTTCTACATCACCGAGCCACGCGGCGCCAACTGGGCGGCGGCCCCCCGAGTTCCGATCCGGAGCCCTCATGCGGCTCACCTCCTGGGAAAAGAAGGCCTGACTTGGGGCGAACCTACAGAGCTGACCGGACTCCAAACCTGCATCAAGAGCATGAAGGACAAGAACATCAAGCTTGTCAATGTGATCCAGGTCATGCTCGTTTGCCGGATTCTGCCGTGCCAAAGGCGGGCATTCAATCTGTGAGAGTTCGTCCGGGCTGAACACCAGACGCTTCAGAGGCTCTATGGCATGTAGCACAAAGACGCGTGGAAGGCGTTGTTCAAGGCCTCCGAAGTACCTCCTCCCACATCCGAGGACCGTGGGCTCCACGCCGCGCGGCCTCCTAGCCAGGTGAGTTTTCAGGCCACCACCGGATTCGGTTCTTCCCAATATATTCATGGGGGAGACTTAAGTATTTGTGTATATTTGATCAGGACTATGTGGAGACAGCGAAGCAGATTGACTGTCCAGCTCCGCTGCCAGAAGATCTAGCTGATGCTCTCCTGACGGAGATGCTGATCCCGGCACCCTACAAGGCACCGGAGAAGAAGGCCGAAAAGAAGGCCCCGGGGACCAGGAAGGGTCTCCGGCGTAAGGTTGTGCCGGAAGCCTCGTCCGAAAACGACGAAGAACACTCCTCCCCCGAAGAGGGGGAATAAGAAGAAGAAGCCAACCCATCCAGAAAGGATGAGGGGCCTGAGGAGACGGGCCATAGGGCCGGGAGAGGCCCTCGACGCAAGGCCGTCATACCCACATCGTCCAATGAAGACGAAACAGATTCCTCCCACAGAGGTGGGGGGAAGCAAGAAGAAACTCTACCTCCCCGCGCTAGGGAGGAGAAAAAGAGGAAAGCCGCCCCGGAGGGGGAGGCTGGGACGCCCAAGAAGGGAAAGACGTCCCTTCCGGACTACTCCACCACGGCCGTTCATAGCGAGGAAGAGTGGCTGCCCAGGGGGAAGCCCCTAGCGCGATCGTAAGTGTCCGCACTCTATCGTAATTTTACTTCATAGTTGTCTAAGGACGCTGAACATATATGCAGTCCGGCCAGGGCTCATCCGGAGGTGTCGTCTTCGGATGGGTCTCTGAGCGCTTCAGAGATGAACTCGCTCCCGACGGCCACCACTCCTCAGCCTGCGGATGACACAGAGGTGTTGTCCCGAAGGTTCCCCGGGCAGGGGGAGGTGACCCTGGAGACGCCCCAAGGCGAAGTTCCAGATGTCGGACATGCGGGGTTCAAGATCCCTGCGGATCACGTCGATGAGAGCCGCAGCAAGGCGGACTCTCGACCGAACACTGTTCCGGAACCCTTGACTGTTCTGGATTTAGGCGGGCATCCTCTCGTTAGGGAGGGCGAGCCGTCCGTGCCGAGGACTTCCGTCGCGCAAGCGGCGCCGGATAGTCTGGTGGAAGTGCTTCGAGGCGCTTCCATGGATGACGAGCACCGTACTCTTATGAGTGCAGTGATTCAAAAGGCTCTGTCCGCCAAAAGCGGACTAACCGAAGCCTGCACAAGCCTCTTGACGGGCTTTGAGGTAAGTAATAAAAATGTTTGAAATTACCACCCGATAGGTAGTAGCCCCTGATACTCTGTTTGGTGTTCGGAAAGAAAAGCCAAACGGAGGGTCAATTATAATCCGCAGGAGTCTAATAAGCGTTTATGTGGATAAGCAGGCCGTGCTGCTTGCTGCTGCTGCCCGCACAGCCGAGGTTGTCGAACTAACGCGGGACCTGGAGCAGGCGCAGGGAGAGCTCGACCTCACGAAGAGGCGGCTCGAAGAGAGCAAAGGTGAGTGATTCTCCGCTCTTATGTATGTAAAGATAGATAAAATTGTTTAGTCTGACGATGAAGCGTCATGACTGTGTGACATGGCAGCCTTGGGATGCAAAGAGCGCGAGAAGCAAAGTGCTAGAGTGGGCGAGGTACCGCAAGATCTCCAGGACCTCGGCAAGAAGTTCGAGTCCGAGGAGCATGATCCCAAGATGAAAGAGGCCAAGCTTGCGAAGGCCCTTGTGAGTATGAAAGACGCCAAGGCCGAAGCCGAGAAGGCACAACAGGAGATCCAGGAGGCCAAAAAGATAGCGGCGGGTAAGAAATTATTTGTGCAAAGAAAACATGTGGAGGAGGGTTTCTTTTACTTACTCAAATTCGGAGCTCTCCAGGGGCATTCGCAGATCTGCCACGCAGCGTATCAGATGCCGCGGAGTTCTACCGTGCCCAAGAGGGGAGCTCAACGAAGAAGCTGTTCTGGTCCCAGTATGCTGGGGCCGAACACCCAACGCCTCTGATTGACCAACTGAAGTAGTTAGTCAAACTCCACAGGGCGGCTGAAGTGGCTATGAAAGATTTCATAGTCCGGATGTGCCCTGGTGAGCCCCTGCCCACTAGCTACTTCGGCCTGATCATGCGGATGGTAAATGCCTGTCCGCGGCTTGATGTAATCAAGCGATCCGTTTGCATTGAGGGTGCCCACGCCTTTTGCCCGTCTTGAAGGTGCATTGGGGCAAGATGGATGCGGAGAAAATTTGGCGAAGGGCCGCCGGAGGGCAAGGCACATCGCCATCCCGAGAAGTACTATGATGGCGTTATGAAGGGCGCTCGTCTCGTGGCCGACGAATGTAATAAGGACAAGATCTTTGACTAAATGTACCTCCGCGGCTATTGTAATTTAAGGACGGAGTTTCCTGTGCTATGTAGCACTGTTTTGATTTAAAATATTACCATCATCAGGCGGCTGTTTATCAAATTACGAAAGTAGGCTACCGTCGGCTTCCGCCCCCACGTACCTAGTACCGGGGTGTTCCTGGAAAACCCGCATACTCTTTATCCAAATGTTTGGTCCCTTAAGGAGGTATCCGGCGCAGCGAACAAGGCAATCGGACTATGTGGCTTTATAACTTTCACTTAGCCATAGAAGTCTATAATTTTAAATTTCGGCGAAGCCCCTAGAATTCAGAGGGCCGAATTGGGGCGCTATATACGCCTAAATCGGACAAGGCCGACTCATCGCCTAAAGAGGAAAAAATCTTTAAGGATTTTAAGACCTCTCGAACAGCGACCAGCTCTCGCCTCATCATGCCGGTCAGTTTTCAGCTTTCTCTACTGAGGTGCTCGTCCGGAAGAACCGGGACACAGTCAGATAGTTCTCCTGCGCTACCTTAGCCGATATAACGGAACGTAAGGTACCAAAACAAGGGAGCCGGGCTAACCCAACTGTAGACCCAAGACATGATTCGGAGCTGATGCATATAGTGCTATAAGTTCGGGGTGCCGCACTGTTCAAAGTGTTCGGACTTTATTTGCCATAGAACGGGGCACCATAGGAAGCCCCTGGCAAACGGACCGTACCAAAGTGTACGGATGCAATATCAAAGAAACATTTGTAAGAAAAATGTTCAAATAAGAATAATGAGCTGACGCTATATATAATATCCCATTGATGAAAATACGTTTAAGCGTATGTTTACAATGAATGCATTAAGCGGAGATAAATAGGACTATTTAACATGTCCTATCCAGGGGCAGGCCGCGTATGGATATATAAAACAGGTATAACGATCGTAAATAGATTCCACCTGGGTGTTTCCTTCTATGCGCGAAGCCTGTTGCCTCCTTGATTTTCTCTCCTATGTAAGTCCGACAATCCGGATCTTCTGAAGAGCCTGCTCTAAAGCAATGTCCTGAAAAAGAAGAAGGACGGGTTATGAAGGTATGTGGCGGTTATCCCGCACTGTTGACTGAGTCGTTGTTGCGCCTCCGCCTACGCCCATGGTATCTTGAGTGCGTAATTGTATGCAGCACGCACGAATGCTGCTTTGATGGGGCTTAAGCGGAGGCCGGACTGCTAGTCACGCTCTTGGCGTGCCTGATGATCCTGTTGCGGGGTGCTCCGGACTCTCTTGACGGTGCTTGAAGTTGTTGTCGCCGGATTGGTTTGTCGGAGGAGGCCGCATTGTACTTCTGCCGCGAGGGCTGCAGTATGTTCTTCTATTCGGAGAGAGCGGTCCATATTTCCATTCACTGTTATGACCCCGCGTGGTCCTGGCATCTTGAGCTTGAGGTATGCGTAGTGCGGTACCGCATTGAATCTAGCGAATGCGGTTCGTCCGAGCAGTGCGTGGTAATCACTGCGGAAAGGGACGATATCGAAGATTAACTCTTCGCTTCGGAAGCTATCCGGGGATCCGAAGACCACTTCCAATGTTATAGAGCCCGTGCAACGGGCCTCTACTCCAGGGATCACACCTTTAAAGGTTGTTTTGGTGGCCTTGATCCTTGAAGGGTCAATGCCCATTTTGCGCACTGTGTCCTGAAAAAGCAGGTTCAGGCTGCTGCCACCATCCATAAGGACGCGCGTGAGGTGGAATCCAATGCGGCCAAGCCGCTGTGACGGATGCTAGTAGGGTGATCCCTATGATCAAAGGTGATCGGAAAAGCTGACCATGTGTTGAATTTGGGGGCGACTGGCTCCATCGCATAGACGTCCCATAGTTCCCGCTTCTGTTCCCGCTTGGGGATGTGCGTGGCGTAAATCATGTTGACCGTTTTCACCGGGTGGGGGAATTTCTTCTGTTCTCCTGTGTTCGGAAGCCGGGGCTCCTCGTCATCGTAGCTGTGCAGCCCCTTGCCCTTGTTTTTGGCGGTTATTTTGCTGGCCTGTTTGAACACCCAACAATCTCTATTGGTGTGGTTGGCTGGCTTGTCCGGGGTGCCATCAATTTGGCACGAGCGCTCCAGTATGCAGTCCAGACTGGACGGTCCCTGATTATTTCTTTTGAACGGATTCTTCCACTGACCGGGTTTGGATCCGCTGAATCCGGCGTTGACTGCCATGTCTTCAGTGTTGTCGCCGTTGTTCCGTCGCTTATGTCTGTTACGCCGTGGCTTGCCGTTATTGTCGCGGCCATCCGAAGTGCCAGAATGTGGCGTAGTGCTGCTGCGAGCCAACCAGCTGTCCTCGCCCGCGCAAAAGCGGGTCATTAGTGTTGTGAGAGCTGCCTTGGACTTGGGTTTTTAGTGGCCGAGGTGTCGATCGAGCCACTCGTCACGGATATTATGCTTAAAAGCCGCCAGGGCTCGGCGTCTGGACAGTCGACTATTTGGTTCTTTTTAGTTAGGAACCGAGTCCAGAATTTCCTGGCTGACTCTCCGGGCTATTGAGTAATGTGGCTCAAGTCATCGGCGTCCGGTGGTCACACGTATGTTCCCTGGAAGTTGTCGAGGAATACGTCTTCCAGGTTTTCCCAACTGCCAATTGGAATTTGCTGGCAGGCTGTTTAGCTAGTGTCGGGCTGGTCCTTTGAGCTTAAGGGGAAGATACTTGATGGCATGTAGATCGTCTCCGCGGGCCATGTGAATGTGGAGAAGGAAATCTTTGATCCATACTGCGGGGTCTCATTGTGCCATCGTATGATTCGATGTTTACGGGTTTAAACCCTTCGGGAATTCATGATCCATTACTGCCGTCGATGAAAGCGAGGGGGTGCTGGCGCCTACATGCGGGCTATGTGGCTACGCAGGTTGAATTGCTTTGGGTGGCTATGTTCGGCCCGGCCGGACTTGTTGAAGGTGTATCCGGTGTGATGGTCATCGTCGTGTGCCGGGGCGCGCCCCCGCGATCCGTAGATCGATCTTGGCTGTCCTGTTTTGTTGCCCCGGGCCGTAGTATGTTGGCGTGGGGGTGTTGGCTGGTATGCGAACTGATATGCCGTTTTATCCCGGCCACTAGGTGGCCGGTCAGCCGTATGGCGCTCGAGTCCTTATTCCTCGGCTGCGGGACTTGATCCATCTATCCGTGAGCAGGTCTTGATCAGCTTGAGCTGCTGCCGCTTCTATTTCGTGCTCCTCGCGGTGGCTATAAGTCGACGCTTGAGCGCTCCCGCTCTCACGGGATCCACAGGCACGCCCGAACTTCGTCGCTGCCGAGGCTAATATCGCCTTCGGAGGGGGCATGTAGTTGTCCTCCTCCGGGTATTCGCCCGTCGCTTTGTTCTTCTGGGCTGACCTACTCATCCTCCTGTTCGGCCTGCTCGAAGGCGGGCTGATCAGGGTTGTATTCTTCTTCGGCACCATTCGGATTGTTTTCGTCTCCTTGGCCGGTATTGCTGTGGCAGGGCATGGAGTGGCGCCGACGATGCCCATTCTTTGCTTTCTTCCCTGAGGTTTTATCCTCCATTGCCTCATCACCATTTGTTTCCTTCGGAGTGTCCACCATATATATATCGTATGAAGAGGTGGCTGTCCACCGCCCAATGAGCGGTGGTTCATGTTCTTCTCCTGCATCGTCGTCCATACCGTCGATGTCTTCGGAGTCGAAGTCCAGTACCTCGGTTAAATCATCAACCGTGGCAATGAAGTGGGTGGTGGCTGGGCAACAAATTCCTTCATCGCCTGCCTCCCACTCGAGCCGGACATAGTTCGGCCAAGAGCCTCCTGACAAAGAGAGAGAATTTAATGAGTCCAGCATGTCGCCAAAGGGCGAGTGCTGGAAGATATCCGCAGCGGTGAACTCCATTACCGGAGACCAACCTGGCCCGACTGGCTCGGGAGTGCGCGGACTGGAACCAGCGTCCGGATACGAATCCGGGGGTCGGGAGTCACAGGCCACCATAGAGGTAAGACCCGTGTTCGGCTCCACCGCCGATGAGTGTGCGACCCGCGAGGCGGGGTCCATCCTCCGCCCCTTAGGGCAAAGACTGCCTTGGATTTAGGTCCGGGGCTACTGCGGGGGTGATACCCCGAGCTTCGTCCGACAACAGGTCTAAGCCATGCTTGTCGTGACTGTCCGGTGCTCCTGGCATAGGCCCGAATCCATCAAAGATCAAGTCTCCGCGAATGTCCGCCATGTAGTTCAGGTTTCCGAACCTGATCTGGTGGCCAGGGGCATAGCTGTCGATCTGCTCCAGATGGCCAAGCGAGTTGGCCCGCAGGGCGAAGCCGCCGAACACGAAGATCTGTCCGGGGAGAAAGGTCTCACCCGGGATCGTGTTGTTTACGATGACTGGAGGAGCCATCGAGCCCTGTAGCAACGACACAGGGGAACTCTCAATGAAAGCACCAATGTCGGTGTCAAAACCAGCGGATCTCGGGTAGGGGGTCCCGATCTGTGCGTCTTAGGCTGATGGTAACAGGAAGCAAGGGACACAATGTTTACCCAGGTTCGGGCCCTCTCGATGGAGGTAAAACCCTACTTCCTGTTTGATTAATATTGAAGATATGGGTAGTACAAGAGTAGATCTACCACGAGATCGTAGAGGCTAAACCCCAGAAGCTAGCCTATGTTGGTTTGATTGTAATTGTGATCGGCCTTCTAAGGACCAACCTCTCCGGTTTATATAGACACCAGAGAGGGCTAGGGTTTACACGTAGTCGGTTACAGGTATATCCGGATCGCCAAGCTTGCCCTCCACGCCAAGGAGAATTCCATCCAGACACGGGACGAAATCTTGAGTCTTGTATCTTCACGCTTCAATAGTCCGGACGATGTATATAGTCCGGCTGTCCAGATACCTCCTAATCTAGGACTCCCTCACCCCCCTCAACGGCATGGATGGCCGCCGTCGACCGCTTCCTTGCACCAACGCCACTCGCCTCCTCCCGCCAAGTGACTCGCTCCGAAGGGCCTTCCTTGAAGCTAGGCCAACGTCCAGGAGTACGCCAACAACAGCGCAAGACGCCGCCGTCACCGTCGGTCAGTGGCCCAACGACACACAGAGCACGACAGAGGAGCCTCTTCCCACAGCGAGACACCCCTGCCGCCGCCGCGTAATCTAAATTTGCCATGAAAAACGTTCGGATTGCCATGCTTAAAATCCGAATATTTATCATTTCCATTTATTTTATATCGATCGTCGTATAATTTAAAGCCGGAGTCAGACTGAACGAAATGTATGGTTTGATCGATTGAATGTTCTGCTAGAGCCGTATCAAATTTAATATAAAACGTCATCAAGCCACATGTATTCCTTGTCATCCAACGACCTAGACGGCTTCAATGTCGAGCGCTCAACACGTTTAGCGTGCAGTTAATTTCATGCCAAAAATAGTGCTAATCACATGACAACACGCAAATAATATCCTAGTAGTTAATATCCGCATGCACTTAATATACTTCCAAATTAACGTGCATTGCACGCATACAATCGACTAGTGCTGCTAGTACGTGAAATCGGTGCCGTGACTTGTGAACGCGTCGAGATATGGTCAACGGCAACATCGCCTCATGAAGTTCTTCCTGTTTGCCCGTGCGTCTAAACGCAGAAGGGGAGGAGAGAGAGAGCACACATGGAACCCACCAGTAAGTGAAGGCAAATAGTACTAAAAATAATATTACATGTTATCCATTAATTAGGCTGTGTAATATAAAAACATTATGTGAACAAAGGGGGTACAACAAACATTGCGATTCTACGTTTGTTGCCTATTGACGTGCGGCCTGAAGGCCCGGTCGCATGTTCGATCCTCGTCCTTTTTTTAATTTGTACATGAGTCCAAATTTGTTTCATGACATGTGGGCCCCTAAATTGTGTAGTTTGTAGCACTTTAATTTGTGGGTCGAAATTTGTTCCTTTCCAAGTGGACTATCGGTGTGTAGTTTTGTAGCTTATTTATAATAATTAAAGAGAACAACATAGTTTTTTCAATAATACCATGGTGCGACGTTGAAGACGAGAAATGACGTGCGAGAGAGCGATGACCGAGCCAGAGGGAAATCAACTAGGGTAGTTGCGTGGGTTGCAATGGTGTTTGGAGTAGTTGTGGGCCGAATGCTACGAAAATATAATCTAAACCAACCGGAATAAATGCCTACACAAATTAATCCAAGGATGGAGTGCCCCACGCAATGTAAATAGCTCCGGCTTTGCGAGGGATGAAGAGGTAGTAGCTTCAACGCGTGGAAGATACGATGTGAGAAAGCGAGGTCAATCGAGAGACATATAGATAGAGCGACAAAGTGAGTGTGGTCTGACATTCATTGAACAAATATATATGCTCTGGAGATATATTGTCCGATTGAGCTTTTGGCAAGGGTGAGGGCTGTAAGATAGAGCTTGAGAGATGATCCATTCACAGACGTGTAGATATATTTTGTGTGTGGGAGGAAGCAAGGTCAACCAATCACATAGGGTCTCCGTGCGATCGAAAGAGTGAGACGGGTTGGAGAGAGTAACCTAGATAGACGATGTGCGTGAGAGAGTATACAATGTGAATAGGTCGAATTGGGCTCAAACATGGTGATATATCGTTTTTGTCCGAGCAAGAGCGAGGTCAATCGAGACATATCTGAGAGAGAGAGAGAGAGAGAGAGAGAGAGATTGAGTGAGCGTGGCCCACCATGAGGTCAAAAGAGTGGCGGCGGCTTGGATGGACTGACCTAGATAGACAATCTGCGTGAGAGAGTATAGAGTGTGTCGATCGAGGCCCAAACAGGGAGATATATCATTTGTGTGTGAAAGAAAACGAGGTTAAACGAGACTCAGATAAAGAGAGCGAGATTGAGCGAGTGTGGCCCGCCGTGCGGAAGAAAGAGTGAGACAATCTCGAGAGAGTGACCTAGATATACAACGTGCGTGCATGCGTACGAGAGGTTGGGGGGCTAGATAGGCAATGCATGTATTTAGCGCGAGAGGGTGAGAGGGAGAGGGGGGAGAGAGCGAGCTCGACATGGGGTGCAATGGCGGGTGTGCGAGGTAAATACATTTGGTAACAGTGGAAAAAGGGGTTGTGTAGTTGAGAGACTTAGAGATCCAAACATGGAGAGAAAGAATGAACGTGTGTTGGAAACTAATAGCTTCCTAAGGTGGTTAGGAGAGGAAGATTGACCGATACAGGAAGTATGTAGCGTTTGTGCGGGGAGGGGGGGGTGCTGTCGTGGCTTTGTCACGGCAGATGTCCTCATGAAAGGACTTAGTCGTGGAGCCATCGCTACGGGTTAGCTTGAAGGGGTTAAACCGGACAAGGGACACGGGAGTTTTTTTTATACTAGTTCGGCCCCTTCGATGAAGGTAAAGGCCTACGTCTAGTTGTGATGGAATTGATTGGGTTTCGATGACCAGGGAGCGAATACGCTTTGCCTGAGTCTCGAGGTGTTGTCTGTTGTCCCTGAACCGCCGCCGGGTCGTCCCTTTATATACACAGGTTGATGCCCGGCCGGTTTACGAGTCCCGAGGCCGACTCATAAAGTGTCCGGCTCGGTATCCCCCTTTCCCTAACTTACAATACAAGTTATACAGCTATAGCGGCTTACAACTATGGGCCCTAATCCGCCTTTGGGCTCTGGGCCTCTAAGCTTCATTACTAAAGCACCATGTTTATCTTCATGGGCTTAAATACAATTGAGCGTGAACCGGCCCCTCCTGGGCGGTTTATACTCAGCAGTTATATCCTCAACATTAGGCCCCAGATTGATTTGAACCTGTTCATGTCAATCTTCAATACTTAGAAAAATTCCGTGAACATCTTCTTATGATTCTTGTAAACCGCCATCACGTCTTCTCTCTGTCAATCTTGGTAAACCGCCATGACGTCATCCTGTGAACGCAGCAGCGAATCATCATGATGTCATCTCTGTATAAAAAGATAATAAAGATTCCCTTCATTAATTATTTCTCGAGGATCGAGGCGACAGCTGTGCCCTCTTTTGCCGCTTCAGGCTCCTCGATTCTCGCGCCTGCCACTTTATCCCTTTATAAATAAGGCTGGGGGGTCTTTCCATTTTTCCCCTTTGCCTCTCGTCTTCCTCCTCGCGACCTGAAAAGCTCAAGCATCGCCGCCGCCGTCAACTCTTGAACCTGCACCAACTGGGATGCTGCATCATCCTGTTCGTACCAGAGATCCTGCAATACTCCTCTGCCGCTTGGTGGCCCTGGTAAGCACTCCCTTCTTCAACTTTATCAAACCTGCATTAGGGTTTCGAAGTTCTTCAGTGTTCATCCGCTTTCCTCGGAACTCATATTCTTTCCTCAACTTCTGATTAAATTTTGCTAAGCTTGATATTTTCCTTTTGCGGTAGATCAATAGCTTTAATCTGCCGTACTATAGCATCTTTTTGTTCCTGGACAAACCCCATCTAGACCTTCTCTGTTCTGTTTAGCGCTATGGTAGGGCTCAGAAAAATTTCTTTACTGAACCACGGTAAATCCAAAATTATATCACCATTTTGTAAAACCTGTTTCTGTAACACTTAGCAGATTTCAGATCTACCTCTTATGTTTAAAGGCGGTTTAACCTTTAGTAGTTGATAATCCACCATATTCCATTAGCCCTCACTTTAAACCGCCATCTTGACTTGAACAGCAATTTCCGGTTTACCTCATATGTATGCTTTGATCAAATTCCTGGTTTAACACCGATTAGCGCACGTGAACTGTCAATTGTAAACCGGCCTTCATTATTCCTTTACAGTTTTGCTTTTCAAGATGACCAAGCAATTTTCCGCTTGCAACTGGTTCCATCCCGGATTAGGGAAACGCAAATCAACGGATACGTTGTAACGGGCGCTTTAGCTTCAAAAGATGTCCTTCACTGGCAAGTTCCTGTTGGGGAACGTAGCAGAAATTCAAACTTTTCTACGCATCACCAAGATCAATCTATGGAGATACTAGAAACGAGAGAGAGGGGAGTGCATCTTCATACCCTTGAAGATTGCGATGCGGAAGCGTTGCAAGAACGCGATCGGTGGAGTCGTTCACTAAGCGATTCAGATCGCTGCCGAATCTGATCTAAGCACCGAACAACGGTGCCTCCGCGTTCAACACACGTACAACCCGGGGACGTCTCCTACTTCTTGATCCAGCAAGGGGAGAGGAGAAGTTGAGGGAGAGCTCCGGCAGCACGACGGCGTGGTGTTGGAGCTTGCAGTTCTCCGGCAGAGCTTCGCCAAGCACTACGGAGGAGGAGGAGGTGTTGGGGAGGGAGAGGGCTGCGCCAGGGGAAGCGTGAAGCTCCCATGCGCCTCCCCACTATATATAGGGGTGGAGGGCCTGGTTTCTTGCCCTCCAAGTCCATTGGTGCGTTGGCAAAGGTGGGAGGAAAGAAATCCCATCATTTCCTTCCCCACCGATTGTTATCCCCCCTTTTTAGGGATCTTGATCTTATCCCTTTGGGATATGATCTTATTCCTTCTAAGGGGGGATCTGGGTGCGCTTGACCAGGGGTGTGGGGCCTTACCCCCACTACCCACGTTCATGTGGGTCCCCCATGCAGGTGGGCCCCACTCCGGAACCTTCTAGAACCTTCCCGGTACAATACCGAAAAATCCCGAACATTTTCCGGTGGCCAAAATAGGACTTCCCATATATAAATCTTTACCTCCGGACCATTCCGGAAGTCCTCGTGACGTCCGGGATCTCACCCGGGACTCCGAACAACATTCAGTAACTGCACACTAATTCCCATAACAAGTCTAGCGTCACCGAACCTTAAGTGTGTAGACCCTACGGGTTCGGGAATCATGCAGACATGACCGAGACAGCTCTCTGGCCAATAACCAACAGCGGATCTAGATACCCATGTTGGCTCCCACATGTTCCACGATGATCTCATCGGATGAACCACGATGTCAAGGACTCAATCAATCCCGTATACAATTCCCTTTGTCTAGCGGTATTGTACTTGCCCGAGATTCGATCGTCGGTATGCCGATACCTTGTTCAATATCGTTACCGGCAAGTCTCTTTACTCTTTCCGTAACACATCAACCCGTGATCAACCCCTTGGTCACATTGTGCACATTATGATGATGTCCTATCGAGTGGGCCCAGAGATACCTCTCCGTTAACCGGAGTGACAAATCCCAGTCTTGATTTGTACCAACCCAACAGACACTTTCGGAGATATCTGTAGTGCACCTTTATAGCCACCCGATTCGTTGCCAGGACGTTTGGTACACCCAAAGCATTCCTACGGTATCCGGGAGTTGCACAATCTCATGGTCTAAGGAAAAGATACTTGACATTAGAAAAGCTTTAGCATACGAACTACACGATCTTTGTGCTAGGCTTAGGATTGGGTCTTGTCCATCACATCATTCTGCTAATGATGTGATCCCGTTATCAACGACATCCAATGTCCATGGTCGAAAGCTGTAACCATCTATTGATCAACGAGCTAGTCAACTAGAGGCTTACTAGGGACATGGTGTTGTCTATGTATCCACACATGTATCTGAAGTTTCCTATCAATACAATTATAGTATGGATAATAAACGATTATCATGAACAAGGAAATATAATAATAACTAATTTATTATTGCCTCTAGGGCATATTTCCAACAGTCTCCCACTTGCACTAGAGTCAATAATCTAGTTTAAATCGCCATGTGATTAACACTCACAGTCACATCGCCATGTGACCAACATCCAAAGAGTTTACTAGAATCAATAATCTAGTTTACATCACTATGTGATTAACACTCAATGAGTTCTGGGTTTGATCATGTTATGCTTGTGAGAGAGGTTGTAGTCAACGGGTCTGCAATATTCAGATCCCTATGTATTTCACAAAACTTTATGTCATATCGTAGATGCTGCCACCACGTTCCACTTGGAGCTATTCCAAATTGTTGCTCCATTATACGTATCCGGTATCTCTACTCAGAGCTATCCAGATAGGTGTTAAGCTTGCATCGACGTAACCCTTTACGCTGAACTCTTTATCACCTCCATAATCGAGAAACATGTCCTTATTACTCCAAGGACAATTTTGACCGCTGACCAATGATCCATTCCTGGATCACTCTTGTACCCCTTTGCCAGACACGTGGCAAGGCACACATCAGGTGTGGTACTCAAGATAGCATACTTGTAGAGCCTACGTCTAAAACATAGGGACGACCTTCGTCCTTTCTCTCTCTTCTGCCGTGGTCGAGCTTTAAGTCTTTAACTTCATACCTTACAACTCGTGCAAGAACTCCTTCTTTCGATCGATCCATCTTGAACACCTTCAAGATCATGTAAAGGTATGTGCTCATTTGAAAGTACCATTAAGCCGCTTTTGATCTATCCTCATAGATCTTGATGCTCAATGTTCAAGTAGCTTAATCTAGGTTTTCTATTGAAAACACTTTTCAAATAACCCCATATGCTTTCCAGAATTCTACATCATTTCTGATCAACAATATGTCAACAACATATACTCATCATAAATTCTATAGTGCTCCCACTCACTTCTTTGGAAATACAAGTTTCTCATAAACTTTGTATAAACCCAAAATCTTTGATCATCTCATCAAAGCGCACATTCCAACTCCGAGATGCTTACCCCAGGTCCTTAGAAGGATCGCTGGAACCAAAGCATACCTTTTAGCATCCTTAGGATCGACAAAAACTTTCAGATTGTATCACATCCAACCTTTCCTTACGAACACAGGTAAGGAAACTCGTTTTGACATCCATCAGCCAGATTTCATAAATGCAGCTAATGCTAACATGATTCCGACGGACTTAAGCATCGCTACGGATGAGAAAATCTCATCGTAGTCAACTCTTTGAACTTGTGAAAAACTCTTCGCCACAAGTCGAGCTTCATAGGCGGTGACATTACCGTCCACGTCCGTCTTCTTCTTAAAGATCCATTTATCTCAATGGCTTGCCGATCATCGGGCAAGTCCACCAAAGTCATGGATCCTTTCTCGGATTTTATGGCCTCGAGCCATTCGTCGAAATCCGGGCCCACCATCGCTTCTCCATAGCTCGTAAGTTCATTGTTATCTAGCAACATGACCTCTAAGACAGGATTGCGTACCACTCTGAAGTAGTACACATCCTTGTCACCCTACGAGGTACGGTAGTGACTTGATTCGAAACTTCATGATCACTATCATAAGCTTCTACTTCAATTGGTGTAGGCGCCACAGGAACAACTTCCTGTGCCCTGCTACACACTAGTTGAAGTGACGGTTCAATAACCTCATCAAGTCTCCACCATCCTCCCACTCAATTCTTTCGAGAGAAAATTTTCCTCGAGAAAGGACCCGTTTCTAGAAATAATTACTTTTGCTTCCGGATCTGAGGTAGGACGTATACCCACCATTTTGGGTATCCTATGAAGATGTATTTATCCGTTTAGGGTTCGAGCTTATCACGATGAAACTTTTTCACATAAGCGTCGCAGCCCCAAACTTTTAAGAAACGACAACTTAGGTTTCTCCAAACCATGGTTCAAACGGTGTCGTCTCAACGGAATTACGTGGTGCCCTATTAAAGTGAGTGCGGTTGTCTCTAATGCCTAACCCATGAACGATAGTGGTAATTCGATAAGAGACATCATGGTACGACCCATATCTAATAGGGTGCAACTATGATGTTCGGACACACCATCACACTATGGTGTTCCAGGCGGTATTAATTGTGAAACATTTCCACAATGTCTTAATTGCGTACAAAGCTCAGAACTCAGATACTCATCTCTATGATCATATCATAGACATTTTATCCTCTTGTCACAATGATCTTCAACTTCACTCTGAAATTACTTGAACCATTCAATAATTCAGACTTGTGTTTCATCAAGTAAATATACTCAAGATTCACTTAAATCATCCGTGAAGTAAGAACATAACGATATTCATTTGCATGCCTCAAAGCACTCATTGGACCGCACACGCCAAAATGTGTTACTTCCAACAAGTTGCTATCTTGTTCCATCTTACTGAAAACGAGGCTTTTCAGTCATCTTGCCTATGTGGTATGATTTGCATACCTCAAGTGATTCAAAATCAAGTGAGTCCAAACGATCCATCTGCATGGAGTTTCTTCATGTGTATACACCAATAGACATGGTTTGCATGTCTCAAACTTTTCAAAACGAGTGAGTCCAAAGATCCATCAACATGGAGCTTCATCATGCATTTTACACCAATATGACTTACATGGCAGTGCCACAAGTAAGTGGTACTATCATTACTATCTTATATCTTTTGGCATGAAAATGTGTATCACTATGATCGAGATTCAATAAACCATTCCTTTTAGGTGTAAGACCACTTAAGGTATTATCCAAATAAACAGAGTAACCATTATTCTCCTTAAATGAATAACAGACATGGCTGCATATAATCCAATCATGCCTATGCTCAAGTCAAACACCAAATAACAATTATTTAGGTTTAACACCAATCTATATGGTAGAGGGAGCGTGCGATGCTTGATCACATCAACCTTGGAAACACTTCCAACACATATCGTCAGCTCACCTTTAGCTAGTCTCCGTTTATTCCGTAGCTTTTATTTTGAGTTACTAACACTTAGCAACCGAGCCGGTATCTAATACCCTGGTGCTACTAGGAGTACTAGTAAAGTACACATTAACATAATGTATATCCAACATACTTCTATCGACCTTGCCAGCCTTCTTATCTACCAAGTATCTAGGGTAATTCTGCTCCAGTGGCTGTTCCCCTTATTACAGGAGCACTTAGTCTCGGGTTTGGGTTCAACCTTGGGTTTCTTCACTTGGAGCGCAACTGATTTGCCGTTTCATGAAGTGCCCTTCTTGCCCTTGCCCTTCTTGAAACTAGTGGTTTCACTAACCATCAACAATTGATGCTCCTTCTTGATTTCTACTTTCGCGGTTGTCAAACATCGTGAATATCTCAAGGATCATCATATCTATCCCTGATTTGTTATAGTTCATCACGAAGCTCTAGCAGCTTGGTGGCAATGACTTTGGAGAAACATCACTATCTCAACTGGAAGATCAACTCCCACTCGATTCAAGTGATTGTTGCACTCGGACAATCTGAGCACAAGCTCAACGATTGAGCTTTTCTCCCTTAGTTTGCAGGCTAAGAAAATCGTCGGAGGTCTTATACCTCTTGATGTGGGCACGAGCCTGAAATCCCAATTTCAGCCCTCGAAACATCTCATATGTTCCGCGACGTTTCGAAAACGTCTTTGGTGCCTCAACTCTAAACCGTTTAACTGAACTATCACGTAGTTATCAAAATGTGTATGTCTGATGTTCGCAACATCCACAGACGACGTTTGGGGTTCAAAGACACCGAGCGGTGCATTAAGGACATAAGCTTTCTAACGCCCGCATAATCGCCATCGTCAACTTTCAACTATATTTTCTCTAGGAACATATCTAAATAGTGGAACTAAAGCGCGAGCTTCACGACATAATTTGCAAAGATCTTTTGACTATGTTCATGATAATTAAGTTCATCTTATGAACTCCCACTCAGATAGACATCCCTCTAGTCATCTAAGTGATTACATGATCCGAGTCAACTAGGCCGTGTCCGATCATCACGTGAGACAGACTAGTCATCATCGGTGAACATCTTCATGTTGATCGTATCTACTATACGACTCATGCTCGACCTTTCGGTCTCTTGTGTTCCGAGGCCATGTCCGTACATGCTAGGCTCGTCAAGTCAATCTAAGTGTTTCGCGTGTGTAAATCTGGCTTACACCCGTTGTATGTGAACGTAAGAATCTATCACACCCGATCACCACGTGGTGCTTCAAACGATTTAACTTTTGCAACGGTGCACAGTTAGGGGAACACTTTCTTGAAATTTTAATGAGGGATCATCTTATTTACTACCGTCGTTCTAAGCAAATAAGATGCATAAACATGATAAACATCACATGCAATCAAATAGTGACATGATATGGCCAATATCATTTTGCTCCTTTGATCTCCATCTTCGGGCTCCATGATCATCATCGTCACCGGCATGACACCATGATCTCCATCATCATGATCTCCATCATCGTGTCTCCATGAAGTTGTCTCGCCAACTTATTACTTCTACTACTATGGCTACCGGTTAGCAATAAAGTAAAGTAATTACACGGCGTTGTTCAATGACACGCAGGTCATACAATAAATAAAGACAACTCCTATGGCTCCTGCCGGTTGTCATTCTCATCGACATGCAAGTCGTGATTCGTATTACAAGAACATGATCAATCTCATACATCACATATAATTCATCACATTCTTCTTGGCCATATCACATCACATAGCATACCCTGCAAAAACAAGTTAGACGTCCTCTAATTGTTGTTTGCATGTTTTACATGGCTGCTATGGGTTTCTAGCAAGAACATTTCTTACCTACGCAAAACCACAACGTGCTATGTCAATTGCTATTTACCCTTCATAAGGAACCTTTTCATCGAATCCAATCCGACTAAAGTGGGAGAGACTGCCACCCGCTAGCCACCTTATGCACCAAGTGCATGTCAGTCGGTGGAACCTGTCTCACGTAAGTGTACGTGTAAGGTCGGTCCGGGCCGCTTCATCCCACAATACCATCGAAACAAGATTGGACTAGTAACGGTAAGCATATTGAACAAAATCAACGCCCACAACTACTTTGTGTTCTACTCGTGCAAAGAATCTACGCAATAGACCTAGCTCATGATGCCACTGTTGGGGAACGTAGGAAAAATTCAAAATATTCTACGCATCACCAAGATCAATCTATGGAGATACTAGCAACGAGAGAGAGGGGAGTGCATCTTCATACCCTTGAAGATCGCGATGCGGAAGCGTTGCAAGAACGCGGTCGGTGGAGTCGCTCACTAGCGATTCAGATCGCAGCGAATCCGATCTAAGCACCGAACAACGGTGCCTCCGCTGCTCAACACACGTACAGCCCGGGACGTCTCCTCCTTCTTGAACCAGCAAGGGAGAGGAGAAGTTGAGGGAGAGCTCCGGCAGCACGACGGCGTGGTGTTGGAGCTTGCAGTTCTCTGGCAGAGCTTCGCCAAGCACTACTACAGAGGAGGAGGTGTTGGGGAGGGAGAGAGCTGCGCCAGGGGAAGCGTGAAGCTCCCATGCGCCTCCCCACTATATATAGGGGTGGAGGGGGCTGGTTTCTTTTCCTCCAAGTCCATTGGGGCGTTGGCAAAGGTGGGAGGAAAGAAATCCCATCATTTCCTTCCCCACTGATTGTTATCTCCCCTTTTTAGGGATCTTGATCTTATCCCTTTGGGATATGATCTTATTCCTTCTAAGGGGGATCTGGGTGCGCCTTGACCAGGGGTGTGGGGCCTTACCCCCACTACCCCACGTTCATGTGGGTCCCCCATGCAGGTGGGCCCCACTCCGAACCTTCTAGAACCTTCCCGGTACAATACCGAAAAATCCCGAACATTTTCCGGTGGCCAAAATAGGACTTCCCATATATAAATCTTTACCTCCGGACCATTCCGGAACTCCTCGTGACGTCCGAGATCTCATCCGGGACTCCGAACAACATTCGGTAACTGCACACTAATTCCCATAACAACTCTAGCGTCACCGAACCTTTAGTGTGTATACCCTACGGGTTCGGGAATCATGCGCATGACCGAGACAACTCTTCGCCAATAACCAACAGCGGGATCTGGATACCCATGTTGGCTCCCACATGTTCCACGATGATCTCATCGGATGAACCACGATGTCAAGGACTCAATCGATCCCGTATACAATTCCCTTTGTCTAGCGGTATTGTACTTGCCCGAGATTCGATCATCGGTATGCCGATACCTTGTTCAATCTCGTTACAAGCAAGTCTCTTTACTCGTTCCGTAACACATCATCCCGTGATCAACCCCTTGGTCACATTGTGCACATTATGATGATGTCCTATCGAGTGGGCCCAGAGATACCTCTCCGTTAACCGGAGTGACAAATCCCAGTCTCGACTCGTACCAACCCAAAAGACACTTCCGTAGATACCTGTAGTGCACCTTTATAGCCACCCAGTTACGTTGTGACGTTTGGTACACCCAAAGCATTTCTACGGTATCCGGGAGTTGCACAATCTCATGGTCTAAGGAAAAGATACTTGACACTAGAAAAGCTTTAGCATACGAACTACACGATCTTTGTGCAAGGCTTAGGATTGTCTTGTCCATCACATCATTCTCGCTAATGATGTGATCCTGTTATCAACGACATCCAATGTCCATGGTCGTGAAAGCTGTAACCATCTATTGATCAACGAGTTAGTCAACTAGAGGCTTACTAGGGACATGGTGTTGTCTATGTATCCACACATGTATCTGAGTTTCCTATCAATACAATTATAGCATGGATAATAAACGATTGTCATGAACAAGGAAATAAAATAATAAATAATTTATTATTGCCTCTAGGGCATATTTCCAACAGTTCCTGGCCCTGAGTGCCCTCCTGAGCCTCAAGATGGAGAAGTGGTCGTGTTTATGCAACATCTATCCCGGGGTTTCAGCCCTCCCAGATCAAAGTTTTTCTGGGATGTACTTGCCAGCTTCCAACTCCATCCTCAGGATATTGGATCAAATTCTGTGTCCAACATATGCGACTTCCAAGTGTTCTATGAAGTTTACCTTCAAGAAGAACCAACTGTTGATCTCTTCCGGGATTTCTTCCACTTAAACCGGCGAACTGAGTTCTATGACGGCCCCAATACTGAACTTGGCGGTGTGTCGATTCAAAAAAGGAAAGAAGTTGATTTTCCTCATGCCAAACTTCACAGCCATCCTAAAGACTGGAACCAAACATGGTTTCATTGTCAGAACACTGCCCCTGCTGGAGAAAATCCTTTGCCGGGCTACCGCACTCACCGGCTTAGCAACGGCCACCCATTACCTCAGCGTTTAACTTCCCAAGAACGACAAGCTTATGCACCTCAACTCGCCAAGCTCCGGGCTCTCCTCGCCAACGGTTTGACTGGTGTTGATCTCGTCCGCTGTTGGGTTTCGTGGTGTGTCCTTCCTTAAGCCGTCGCCCCGGATTGATGTATGAATATACCGGCGACGCCAAGGATCCTCAACGGTTTAATGAAATTGAAATGACTGATGCTGAAGTCACTGAAAGTGTGAAGAAGATGCTTGACGAACCGATCACCGCATGCAGCCAGATTGGGCTGCGCCCTTTTTATGCCTCCAACAAACCGCTAGCGGTAAAAACTTTAACCTTGTATTTTTTGATCCGTCTCCGCTTTAACACTGATACAATAATCGTTTGTTTAATTTTACAGGCCAATAGCTCCTTCTGGAAAAGGAAAACTCAAGATAAACCGGCCAGGGCTCCTCGTGCCAAGAGCAAAGTCACCAAGAAAATAGCTAAGAAGAAAACCGCCGAGTCTTCTGATCCGCCAGAAGATATTGACGAATCGGATCAAGAGGTAGAACTTGACTCCCTTGGTTTCTTTTTTCATACACCTTATTGACGATGACTATTCCCAGGATGATGCGGAGGCCAGCCGTGCGGACCATGTTGAGGTAATCTCTCTTTCTTCCGGTTCAGATCTTGTGCCGGTTCAAAGATTTCGCCGTGTAGTTCGGAAAGTAAAATACTCTCACCCTCTTGCTTATTTGGATCCAAAACTTTCTTTGAAGACACAAAGAATCAAGGGCGCCGCACCACCCGACATTAAAGGCCACAAGTCACCTCTTCCGGTTTACCGGATACACCAACCCGGAAGCGTTGTCCAGAGGTTACTTGTTCTCCTGAAAAACTTTACCCTTTGAAGGGTTTCTTCCGATACCCACTCAATCCGTCTGACCCAAATTACCAGGTGTCTTCCAATTTGTCTGGTGGTTCATCAACCACTTAGCTGCCTCCCCTTAAAATCGTCCCTGGGTAAGTATACTGCCCTTCATCTTTTTCCTTCATAGTTCGGTTTACCGTGCTAATCTTTGTTTTGTACCAGTACCAAAGCCCGTCTGAGCAAGAAGGCTAAACCCAGTGCCCCTGTCGGTGAAGTTGAACCGGGAAAGGCTCCTGAGGGTACCGGTATAAATATTGATGTTATGGATGATTCCTTACGTGGTGAAAACATTGAAGCTTAACTACCGGAAGTCGACCGGCTACTCATATTGATCCATCAAGCCCTCATGCTACTCCTTCCAGCCCGGTTGCTGATCCGCCGAGCCCAGCTGCTGACCCGCCAAGTCCAGCCCGGGATACCGTCAATCCGCCAAGTCCACCAAAGGGTGATGATAATGATGTTATTATTACTGGTATGGGTCATACTAGCCCTGGTAATCCGGTTGTCTTGGCAAAACATACTGCCAAGGAGGAATTCATTGCTATGGGCAAGGGGAAAGGGAAAACTGATTTATCCAACGTCATCAACCTCAGTGCCGAGGAACTTCATTCCGGATTTTTAAACCGCCTTTACACCAGCCGTGACTTTGAAGCTGGTTTGGTGAACCTGATGAAGGAACGTTATGAGGTAATCTTCAAGAACGCTTTGAAATTTACTTGATTCTGTATCTCTTCCATTGTAACCCCCAAGGGCCAGGTTATCTCTTGAAGATAAACCGGGACTTCGATATAAAGAACACTTCAACTGAGTAGCCCCCAAGGGCCGGTTGGTCTTTTGAAGACAAACTGGGACTGTCTATCCTTGTTAATTGCCTTTACTTATAACTGATCAAATGTGCATTAGCCCCCAAGTGCCAAGCTTAATACCTGGATTGAGCCTTGGGACTTGAAAATACCCACTTTAAAAAGCAATCCACATTAGCCCCCAAGTGTCTAGTGCATAACTTGTTATGTGCTTGGGACTTTAACAACTTCATCTGACTTTTGCAGACCGACAAACATATCAAAGAATCTCAAATCGCCGATCTTCAAGAAAACATCAAGTCCCAGCAGGAAGAGACCTCTAAAACCAAAGAGGAGCTAACGGGTGTTGTGACAGCCATGGAACAATTGAAGGATGGTTTCAAGAATGAATGCACCAACTGGGAAACTGAGAAGGCTGCTTTGTTGAAGCGGGCTGAAGATGCCGAAGCAGCTCTTAAGCCGGTGGCGGAAGAGCTGACAGGGCTAAAACATCAAGTGAATGCTATGACTTCTGCAATCTTTGGTAAGGACTTTGTCATAGCCGATTCGAAAATGTCTTGAACTCTGTCGGTTTAACATTGAATTCGTAAACTGTTACAGGTAATCGCATTGCGCAGCTGGGCACAGATATGCGGATGAAACTGAAGGCAGCGTACAATTTGATTAAGCAATTATACACCGGTGCCCAACGGGTTATCTGTGCAGTCTCATACAACAAACCGGCACCAACATTGATCAAGGACAAATTAAGAAGATTATTCATGACGCCGGCGCAGATAGAAGAGGTGAAGCGATCTGCTGCCAGGGCTGGCGCTTTACTAACACTGACTCGGGCCAAAGCATGGATATCTGACTTGGACCCAGTTGATATTGCAAAGGGATTTACGGATGAACAAGCAGACGGGTCAGCATTTGACGATGAAGCCCTTAAAGCCCTGACAAAGGAGATGCGTCCGCTGTCGAGTCAACTGGCTGAAGAGGCTAACTTGACTGTTCATCGGTCTTTTTATGATGAAAGGAACTGGCGGGTTGATACGACTGTGACAGAAGCGCAAAACCTTATCCCGCCAATCCGTAAGCACACTTACGCCCCTGATGTTGAACCATCCAATCTGATAAGTGAAGAAGCTGTATTTCAGGCTCTAACCGGATTGACTGGACCACCACTGACTTCCAGCCACTGGGTGGAGAGGAGGAGGTTGAACCGGCGCCTAAAGACCCATCAACTTCACGTCATCCTTGCAATGAGTCTTAATCCGGCAATCGGGTTACTTTGTCAGACTTTGTTTTATGTAAGAACAATCAGCATTTTGGGCCTCAAAGCGCCTTGTAATAGGCTAGTGCAAGTACTTTGATCTACGGCACTGATACATAACTATATTTGATCTGCCATGATATGTGCTATGTTTGATTATATCTGTTCATGCAATCTTACTGTCTGCATAAAAGGAATTGTCCGAGCGGTTTACCGCCGGACGGGTCACAATGCCCCATAGAAAGCCTGGTTAATGACCAAAGCTGAATCAAAAAATATGAAATAAATCATACCTGTGATATTATATCACTTAGTTGGTTTACCAACTTGTATTTGTAGTAAGGGTGAAGAACCCAAATCTGAAGCATTGATAACTCCTTCCATAATATGCCGGTTTATGATAAAACCGTACCGGGTTGTGATAAAACACCGGATTATATGTATATAACACTGGTGATATTTAATCAAAGCCAGTCCGGGTTATGAAACACCGGTTTGATAAGAAATATGGTCTGACAAATTATAGTTGAAAGCCAAGACGGCTTAACAAACACCGGGTTAATATGATATTACCAAAGAACAAAAACTTGGCAAAAAGCAAACAAAAACCGTGTAGTCGAGGCTTTTCAAGGGCTGCGAGGCCCAAATTCGAGGCTTTTCATGGGCTGCCGTGCCACCGAAGTTAAACCATTTTGCAAAGCCTTTTAAGATGGGCCTCCAACTAACCAATCATCGCTTTAACTTTGACAAGTTCAGTGGTCTGTAAAAGGTTGACTTGTCAAACGTTCATGGGTCATGCCAGGATTACCCGGATAGGAGTGGCTTACTTGATGAAGGCAGGTTAACCCGGGTTTTAGGTGAATACACCAGGCTTCCAAGCCGTGGGTCGATACCCAATTACAAGGGTCCTTTCAAACTCTTTGTGGCTTTTGCACAAAAGAGCCCCCAAGTAACTTTGTGAGCTGTGCTCAGTGGGTGCCTATGTTTGAGTTGTGCTTTTAGCAACAATACTCTCTTTGGCCCCTTGGGTGCGAAGCTCCCAAGCTGTATTGCGGCATGATAGCCGGTTTAACAGGTAGTACTTCGCCGTGTCAGCTGAAGCCCCCATGCAAACAAAGAGATTTGGAGAAAACAGCAGAGACCCTGCTTATAGCAAGGATGCCGGTTTATTATATTGATCATAATATATACATTGTTAAAATATGTACATAAGAAAAACCTATGGCTCAAGTGTAGTAAGGCCGAAGGAGAGCTATGTTCATGGCCGCCGGGTCTCCTCCTCAGAACTGCGTGAGTCTTCTCGAACGTGAATGAGGTAGTATGATCTATTGTGTAGATTTTTGCTGACCACAAAGGGTCCTTCCCAAGGTGGGGATAACTTGTGCATATCGGTCTGATCTTGGATGAGCTGGAGCACTAAGTCGCCTTCTTGAAAGGTTCTTGTCTTAACCCGGCGGCTGTGATAACGCCGCAGGTCTTGTTGATAAACCGCCGATCGAGCCAAATCCATGTCCCGTTTCTCATCTAACAGGTCTAGCGCCTCTTGGCGTGCTTGCTCATTGTCTGCTTCAACATAATTGGCAACCCGGGGCGAGTCATGACGAATATCACTTGGGAGGACGGCCTCAGCCCCGTAAACCATGAAGAAAGGTGTATAACCCGTAGATCGGTTTGGGGTGGTGTTTATACTCCATAACACAGATGGTAATTCTTCCACCCAACGTCCGCTTCAAAGGAACCATAAGCCGGGGCTTGATACCCTTCAGGAACTCTTGATTCGCCCTCTCATCTTGACCATTGGACTGGGGATGAGCCACAGACGCTACATCAAGCCGGATGTGCTCTCGTTGACAAAACTCCTCCATCTCACCTTTATAAAGGTTCGTGCCATTATCTGTGATGACGCTGTGTGGAAAGACAAAACGGAAAACGATCTTTTTGAGAAATTGAACCGCCGTGGCTGCATCACACTTGCTGACGGGCTCCGCTTCGACCCATTTAGTGAACTTGTCAACCGCCACCAATAGGTGGGTCTTCTTATCCTTGGAGCGCTTAAAAGGTCCCACCATATCAAGCCCCCAAGTAGCAAATGGCCAAGTGATAGGAATCATCCATAGATCTTGAGCCGGAACATGAGCTCGACGTGAAAACTTCGACAAGCGCCACACCGCTTTACCAGATCCTCCGCATCAAGATGAGCTGTCAACCAATAGAACCCATGACGAAAAGCTTTAGCCACCAGGGATTTTGAACCGGCATGGTGACCACAATCCCCTTCATGGATTTCACGTAGAATCTCTTGTCCTTCTTCAGGAGAAACACAACGTTGGAATATGCCTAAGACACTGCAACGGTGTAACTCGCCATTGTGAATAACCATGGACTTGGACCGCCGGATTATCTGTCCGGCAAAGACCTCATCATCTGGTAACTCGCCCCGGTTCATATACGCCAAATATGGAACCGTCCAATCCGGAGTGACATGTAAAGCGGCTACCAATTGGGCCTCTGGATCAGGAACAGCCAAATCCTCCTCTGTAGGCAACTTAACACACGGGTTATGCAAGATATCTAAAAAGGTATTGGGTGGTACCGGTTTACGCTGAGATCCCAGCCGGCTTAAAGCATTTGCTGCTTCGCTTTTACCGTCAATGTGCTCAACCCGATAACCCTTAAAGTGACTCTGCCACAATATCCACCTCGCGTCTATAAGCCGCCATGAGTGGATCCTTAGAATCCCAAGTACCAGAAACTTGCTGAGCCACCAGATCAGAATCTCCAAAACAGCGAACCCGGCTTAAGTTCATTTCCTTAGCCACATGGAGACCGTGGAGTAATGCTTCGTACTCAGCTGCATTGTTAGTACAAGGAAACATTAAGCGGAGAACATAACAAATTTTATCACCTTGAGGGGAAGTAAGGACAACTCCAGCCCCCGTGCCTTCCAATTGCCTGGACCCATCAAAGTGAATAGTCCAGTATGTGTTGTCCGGTTTGTCCTCTGGTGCCTGTAACTCGGTCCAATCATTGATGAAGTCAACAAGCGCCTGAGATTTGATGGCCGTTTGAGGCATATACTTCAATCCATGTGGACCAAGCTCAATTGCCCACTTTGCAACCCGCCGATTGCTTCCCCTGCTCAATTATATCGCCCAAAGGAGCAGAACTAACCACTGTGATGGGATGGCCTTGAAAGTACTGCTTGAGCTTCCGACTTGCCATAAAAACTCCATACACCAGCTTCTGCCAATGCGGATATTGTTGTTTTGGCTCGATCAGCACTTCGCTGATATAGTAAACTGGCCGTTGAACCGGATATTCCTTCCCAGCCTCCTTACGTTCAACCACAATTGCCACATCGATCAAGACGGTCACTGGCAGCCACGTACAATAACAAGGGCTCATTATCGACCGGAGCAGCAAGGACCGGCGGTTCAGCCAGCAGCCGCTTCAAATCCTCAAAAGCCGCATTGGCTGCATCACTCCAAACAAAATCATATGTCTTCTTCAACATCTGATATAAAGGAATCGCCTTCTCTCCCAAACGGCTGATAAACCGGCTGAGGGCTGCAATTCGACCCGCCAGACGCTGAACATCATTGATGCATTTCGGTTTAGCCAAGGACGTGATCGCCTTGATTTTTTCCGGATTGGCCTCAATACCTCTGTTGGATACGAGAAAACCCAAGAGCTTGCCTGCCGGAACACCAAATACACATTTGTCCGGATTGAGCATCATTTTGTAAACCCGAAGATTATCAAACGTCTCCTTGAGGTCATCTATCAAAGTTTCCTTCTTCCTAGATTTTACCACACTGTCATCTACATAGGCATGAACATTATGCCCAATCTGGCTGTGAAGACAATTTTGCACACAACGCTGATAGGTTGCCTGGGCACTTTTGAGCCCAAAGGGCATAGAAACATAGCAGAAGGCTCCAAAGGGAGAGATGAAGGCTGTCTTCTCCTGGTCCTTAACTGCCATTTTAATCTGATGATAACCTGAATAAGCATCCAAGAAACTCAGGCGCTCACAACCCGTCATCGCATCAATAATCTGATCAATACGCGGGAGAGCAAAAGGATCTGCCGGACAAGCCTTGTTCAAATCTGTGTAGTCCACACACACATACGCCAAGTGCCATTTTTCTTTAGAACAAGCACCGGATTAGCCAACCACTCGGGATGAAATACTTCGACGATAAACCCAGCAGCCAACAGCCGGGCTACCTCCTCACCAATGGCCTTGCGTCTTTCCTTGTTAAATCGGCGAAGAAATTGCTTGACCGGTTTAAACTTGGGATCAATATTGAGAGTGTGCTCAGCGAGTTCCCTCGGTACACCTGGCATGTCAGAAGGCTTCCATGCAAAAATGTTCCGGTTCTCACGGATGAACTCGATGAGCGCGCTTTCCTATTTCGGATCCAGATTGGTGCTGATGCTAAACCATTTGGATGAGTCGCCAGGAACAAAGTCAACAAGTTTAGTCTCATCAGCCGGTTTGAACGTCAGGGCCGGGTCATGCTCAGTGGTGGGCTTCTTTAGGGGGGTCATGTCTGCCGGATCAACATTGTCTTTATAAAACTTCAACTCCTCTGTGGTACAAACCGACTCAGCATAGGCCGCATCACCTTCCTCACAATCCAAAGCGATCTTTCGACTTCCGTGCACTGTGATAGTCCCCTTATGACCCGACATTTTGAGCTGTAAATAGATATAACAGGGCCTTGCCATGAATTTTGCGTAAGCCGTCCAAACAAAGGCGTGATATGGGCTCTGGATTTTCACCACTTCAAAGGTCAATGTTTCAGATCTAGAATCATGCTCATCTCCAAACACAACCTCCAAAGCGATCTTGCCAACAGGATATGCCGATTTACCTGGTACTACACCATGAAAAACAGTGTTTGACGGTTTAAGACTCTTGTCTGTCATCCCCATGCATTTAAAAAGTCTCATAGTACGTGATGTTGATATCGCTCCCTCCATCCATCAGAACTTTGGTAAACTTATAACCTCCCACCTGAGGTGCTACCACCAAAGCTAATTGACCCGGATTATCAACCCGGGGCGGATGATCCTCTCTGCTCCACACAATCGACTGCTCGGACCACCGCAAATAACGTGGCATTGCCGGTTCAGCAAAGATTAATCGCCTCTTGTGAAGCTTCTGATCGCGCTTGCACAGGCTAGTAGTGAACACATGATACTGCCCACCATTCAACTGTTTGGGGTGACTTTGATAACCTGACTGCTGCTGATTCCCTTGATTATTCTGTTGGTTATGACCACCTTGGTTATTATGGTTGCCCTGATTATTCTGAAATCCAGAGTTTGAACCGCCACCACCATCAAAACCTGGACCTCGAACTGGCCTCGATGCACTCGATCATAACGTTATAGATCAGAGTTTTTGAAATCCTACATACTATAACAATCTGTCCAAATATGTGTCGCAGGGGCCTCCTTGGTCCCATGCTTTGGGCAGGCTGGTTTAACAGACGCCCAGATTCATCCTCCACCGCTGGGCGGTTTACCTTTACGACGCTGCATATTGGTGTTAGCCACAAGATCTGAACTATCTGCTTTGCGCTTACCATTATTCCCATGGCCTCCTTGGTTGTGATGCTATCCCTTTGCACCGCCGTTCTTCTTTCCCTTCTCCGGTTTCTCCTCATCAGAATCGGGATCCTTGGTATTATCAGAATCGGCACATTTGACCAAGGCTGCCATAAGTGTTCCCATGTCATTGCAGTGGCGCTTGAGCCGTCCCAACTTCATCTTTAGTGACTTAAACCGCAATTACGCTCCAAAGGTTATGATTGCTTGGCCAGCATTAATCCGTCTCGATTTAATGCAAAACTTCTAAAACCCGGCGCACCCAATGAGTTGTTGACTCGTTCTCCCCTTGAACACAAGCATCCAGATCCACAATGGACATAGTCTGTTTGCATGTGTCTTTGAAATTGGCTATAAACCGGGCCTTCAACTGATCCCATGACTCAATGGAGTTGGCTGGTAGGTTCTTCAACCAAGTACGGGCTGTTCCTTCCAACATCATCGTGAAATACTTTGCACAAGCCGCTTCATCCACATCCAGCATCTCCATTGCCATCTCATAACTCTCGACCCACGCCTCAGGTGGCTAATCAGCGGTGTAATTGGGCACCTTACGCGGACCCTTGAAATCCTTGGGAAGACACACATTACGAAGAGCCGGAACGAGACACGACACTCCCCAGGAACTGAAAGCAAGCCCGGTGCCTCGGTCTACTGACGCCGTCGGCTGAATCGGGGCGGTTTGATAACGACCCGCATATTGTGCTGCCAAAGCGGCCTCCCTTCATGCTCTGCCATTATCCACCACGTCTTGAGCATTTACCTCCCCGCGCGCCGGATTGGGTCCCTGAGGGACATTACGGCGCCGCGCATTGCTAGACACTTCTGGTTCATCCATGTGCCTGCTATAACTTTTGCTCGGACGGGGGTCGAGTGAATTCTATCTCGGCTATAGGAATAAGCCTGCTGCTGCACCACGACGGTTTGAAGAAGATCCCTCGCCCGCCGCGTCTCAATCGCTGCCAGTGAATCGCCCTCCATCGGAATAGCTGTCAGGAGAGATGCTGCAGCAATCATGTTATCCAAAGGGCTCGAAAAGTGACCCGACGGTGTTGACATGTATTGCGGCAGGTTATCCGTTCGCCGAGGTGGCTCCATCATCCGTGGTTGATCCGGTGCTGCCCTAGGCGCGTCGATACGGTTTGCAGCTGCCAGATTACTCGTCCCAGCCCCCGGCGTATTAAAGAGATTCAATCCTTCGAAGACCGGCTGCATACGCGATCGGTACTTCCTTTGCATTACGTCGTTTGAGGCATTATGATCCAACATGAGCCGGTAATTCTGTGCCTGTATCTGCTGTGACTGAGCATCCAAAGCGGCCCGTTCTTCAGCCATCCTAGCATCCTTAGTTGCTAGGTCCTCCTTAGCCTGCGTTATCTGGTCCTTCAGCTTCGGGACATCTGCATTGTGCTGAT
This sequence comes from Aegilops bicornis, assembly GCA_021605145.1. Taxonomy (NCBI): domain Eukaryota; kingdom Viridiplantae; phylum Streptophyta; class Magnoliopsida; order Poales; family Poaceae; genus Aegilops; species Aegilops bicornis. The sequence goes on from CM038675.1 coordinate 639,999,677, forward strand.
CCTGCGTCTGCCGTGGTTAACAAGGCCGCCCAGGCGTCCATCAAACCGGAGAGAACTTGAGCCGGTCGGCGCCCCGAGCCTCCTGCCGCGGCCGCTGATCCGGAATTCATTGCTGCTGTAGATGAAGATTGCAAAGTGGGCTGCGTTCCGGCCATGTAAATAGCAACTCGACTTGGCGGTTCAAGGAGGTCCAGAATACTGTTGCCATTGGAATATCCTTCGAACACACCATCATGAATTTGGTATAGGGACTCGGTTTCACCGGTGGATGACTCGCCGTCGGAATAAACAGCCGTCTCGCCTTCAGACACCGGTTCAGATTCGATCCCATGGACACATCCAACGAACGCACGCTTCACGGCGGGCTTAACCCGGGCAGGACTCGCACGCTGAGCCGTCTCGACGAGGTCGGTGCAGATGTCCGGTTCAGGGCCCGGTTCGCCGATCTTGCCGATGAAAACATGAATTCCGCTAAAGGGGACCCGGTACCCGTACTCAATTGAGCCGGCCTCGGGGCCCCATCCTTCGTCGTCGATGAAGAGCTTGCCGCGACGACTCTTGGTCATCCGGCCAACCGCGTACCCTTTGAGTCCTTGAAGCTGCCCTCCAAGAACTTGAAACCATCGTATGATAGCCCCACGGTGGGCACCAACTGTCGTGGTTTTGTCACGGCAGATGTCCTCATGAAAGGACTTAGTCGTGGAGCCATCGCTACGGGTTAGCTTGAAGGGGTTAAACCGGACAAGGGACACGGGAGTTTTTTATACTAGTTCGGCCCCTTCGATGAAGGTAAAGGCCTATGTCTAGTTGTGATGGAATTGACTGGGTTTCGATGACCAGGGAGCGAATACGCTTTGCCTGAGTCTCGAGGTGTTGTCTGTTGTCCCTGAACCGCCGCCGGGTTGTCCCTTTATATACACAGGTTGACGCCCGGCCGGTTTACGGAGTCCCGAGGCCTACTCATAAAGTATCCAGCTCGGTCTCCCCCTTTCCCTAACTTACAATACAAGTTATACAACTATGGCGGCTTACAACTATGGGCCCTAATCCGCCTTTGGGCTCTGGGCCTCTAAGCTTCATTACTAAAGCGCCATCTTTATCTTCATGGGCTTCAGTACAATTGAGCGTGAACCGGCCCCTCCTGGGCGGTTTATACTCAGCAGTTATATCCTCAACAGGGGCTAAAAACAACATTTGAATGTACATAGTACGAGACTTAATATCGATGTTTCAATTCGGTGTACATTGTAAGATTTGAACCAAGGACCAGGCATATGGGTAATTATTTCGAATTCGTGCCATACTAAGTTTCGAAAAGTTGACATTGACTCAATTTGTTGTGCTATTTTGTAGGTCATATGTTTGAATCCATCCAATAGTTGTCTCACTACCATGGTGTTCATCATATACATATGAATTTGTATTAAAAAAGTAACGTGGATACAGTGAAATGCAAAATCCATGTTAGAATTGGAGATCGCTACGTGACATACACTCTAATTCAAATAACTAACTACGTGACACACACTCTAATTCAAATAACTAATTATGTGACACACACTCTAATCCACGTTAGCGTGGGTACCGTTTCGATTTTTTTTCAAATAACTCCTCATTAATTAATTTATACTACTCCCTCTGTTCACTTTTATAAGACCTTGAAGACATTTCAGACAATGTGCAAAACAGTTCATTTTAAGTTGTCTGAAACAACTTACAAAAGTGAACGGATGGAGTATATCGTTTCGAATGACTAATTATTGCAAGGAAAACACGGGCATGGTAATACATACAGATTTGTTTGCAAATGAAAGAAGATTCGTTTGCATTCTCAAATGTAGGCGCACCAGGCAGACCAGGGTCGTGTCGGGGTGGATGCTGCTTCGGTTCCTTAAAGGCACCTGCCTTTGGGCCACTGACATGTGGGCCAGCCACCTGTTGGGCCCACATGTCATGGACACAAAGGCAGGTGCCTTAAGGCACCGAAGCATAGTCCTGTCGGGGTGGTCGCGTGTGTCGGACGGACGCGTAGCACCTAGCCACCCACCCCCTCCCTCCCTCCCCAACTCCCCCACCCCCCAAAAAAAAGGACGATGACAAAATAAGTTCGCGCTTCCATGTTTCAGATTGAAATATCTGGCGGCCCCAATTCCAGCCCTGCAAAATCTCTCTTTTCCACTGTCCCGTTCCGCCGCCAACCCAAGCAAAGTTCGAATCGCCCCTCGTCTCGTCTCTTTCCCCACCTCTGTGCCGGACGACAACGACGAAGACGATGGTCGCGCTTCACCACCGCACCGGAGCTACCTCATCTACGCCCTCGTCCACCGCACCGGGTGGTCCACCGACCACGTCGGCCGCCGCAACCGACGTGCCTCACAGACACCGAGTTCCCGCTGGATCAGGTGTGCTTCACCGACGCCGTCTCCCAGCTCACCGGGGCTACTTCACCGAGCACATCGTCGCACCTCCGCCCCCCAAGGTTGTTGGGGCTTCACCAACGGTCTCGTCCACCGCATCGTAGTGCTCCGCTGCCACTCAAGATCTGCATCCGTGTGCGGCCAGCCAACGCCAGCGCATCACCCTCAACAGCTTTGAAGTGACCCGCACTCTAGCTAGGCGAGCATGCCCAAACGCCGGCCCGAACTAGGTATCCACACATCACTCCCTTGTGCACTGTTCCGACGATGTTTGGATATCCTTTCACTGCTCTCTTAGCTTACACGTCTATGCAACTCGACTTTAACTCTTATTTCTTCTGGAGATATCATCTGAAACAAGCAAATCCATTTTTTAGCGAAGCATGACGGCGCTACGGGATCTGGTACACATCCCGCACACCCGTATAACCTTGTAAGTATCTGTCCTCCGGTACAACATCTAGGTCGATTCCACTTATTTGATCAACCATTCGCCATGTCAAAAATGCAGAGGGGGATGCAAGGAGCACAAGGCCTGCACATCCAAGCAAGGGGTAACATGGACTTGTACATGGAACATCCCAAGCGCAAGCAGAGCTGCAGTGAGCCTGTACAACGAGCTAGCGTAAGTCCTTGCATTTCATTTAATTCATACTGGCATTCGTGTATGATTTGTGTGCAGTGGTGGATCCACGAATTCAAGTTACCAGGGGCGAACATTTAACTTAAAAAATATGAAGGCACTTGCACTCCGGAAATCAACATAACTTGAGAAATGTGAAGCTACATGCACTTTGAAAACCAGCTAATGATCCAAAGTAGTTCAGATTATAAACACTAAATGATGCAAGCACCAAAAAACACAAAATGCAACATGGTGTACAAGGACTAAAAACATGGTCTGTACCTGCTTGAATTATTCGTTCTCTGGCTGAAAATATCGAAGTGTAACTGAACGTATAACCGGTCTTGAAACTGCATATCAATATATCTATCCTGCACAAGTATGCCAATAGTTTCAAACAACAGATTAGAAAAGTATTTATGCTATGTTGTCATGATATGGGGACTTTCTAGTAGATGGCCTCGACGCTTTCCTCAAGCTATGAAAATGCACTATAATTTGCTTGTCATCAATGCACGCAAATCTCTGTCTCTCTCAACATACTAGATCATCATTAGACACTAAATCCTTCAATGAGCTTGCAAAATGCTTGCATTAGATCCCTCACTAGACACTATATGTTCATCACCAGGAGCATGTAAAATGTTTGCATCAAATCCTTCATTAGCGATCTGTTCATTAGAAACTTGAGGCTCAAGAACAACATGAGCTTGTATGTTTGCACCGGAAATTTGATTAGATACATCAGATTCAGTCAGTTCAGTATTGATTTGGGGAGTTATAAAATAAGTAGAAATTGGTTTCATTTTCTCATAGATTCCCTACATACAAGCAGTTTTACAACACCGCCAGGTTTAACTATTGGCCAGAAATTGAAGAGTTGAATTAGATATAATAAGGGATGTGATGTACACGCTTTCGTTGCGCATGCTACTCTTGCAAGCTGCGATCGTCTGCTTGGCGCAAGCTCGATGCCATGCCCGTCTTTGCCGCTGCCTCCCACGCAGGCTACACCCAGGGTTGGATCTTCATCTTCTTGTCCTTCCGTTCGCTTGAAGCCCGGCGACCGCCCTCCAACGAAGGTGCGAGGAAGTACTGTGTCGGTCTGTCCAGCGGCGGCTAGGTTAGGAGCGAACCAGATTGGAGGCTGGAGCGATTGAATTGGGATTTTTTCCTGCTATCGATCGATATGGGAGGCGCTCGTTTGGGCCGCGAGCCTGCTATAGGGCCTGCCTTGCACTTATGTTATTGGCCCATCCAAATTGAAACATTATTCTTCATTTTTACATTGCACTGCGTGCGTTGGGACGAACAAAACTAGCGTGGGCCAACTCGGACGACTCAAACTAGGTGCACACTTTCCAGCCACCGAGGCGGCCGCCCATACCAGCCCCTATGGTGGCGTCGCCTTTATGCGTGTATGATTGGATAGTAAAAATATTCGATGGGCGCTTTTGATTTACCCACAGAATGGTTGAATTGCTTGTTCCTATGAACTGAGTTCGCCAATAATGTGAAGGATGCCAGTCTTTTCATCCTATTGTAGATTTCTTAGATCTCGATACGCCAAAAGTAATCGCATGAAATATATAGTAAAAGCCAGTGTTGGATACAACTAGTCTGACTACACGTCCTCATATAACATATCAAGGACGCACCATCTTACTAGATTAACCATTCGACTTACCCATGCAGTGTGGGAAGAAAGAAGTACTGGGACTGCGTATCCAAGCAATTGATGACATGGACTCCTTCGTACAACCTTGTAAGCGAAAAAGAAGTTGCAGTGTAACTGTACAAAGAACTAGCATAAGTTCGGTTACCTGCTTCTCGGAATTTTAGTTAGCCACTTATTGCAAAATTATTCAATTACGTTGCTTGGCTTAATTTAGTTTGCTACTGATTACATAATGGCACAGCCTGTTAATCATATTGTAGATTGCGCCTATTTATGTGTTTGATACTTACTGTTAAGAATTACCTGTTTGCCTTAACTTAAATATCTACTTGTTTGTTAACTGCATTGCTGCTGCCAGCGGGTTACAATGATGTTAATAACTACTTTTCAACATCCAATTGAAACTCTTTAATTCCTTGTTTGTTTAATTGGTTTGCTGTTATAACTCCCAGTTGAGATGTTTTGCTAACTTCAACTTTTCAGAATCCAATCAGAACTTTAATGGCAAAACAGGTTAGCCCAAGATCAAAGAGCGAGGTCCCCATGGACGTTGCATCATTCCACAGCAGTGGCACCGGCCCAATCGTGCATTTTGAATTGCCAACTGCTGATGCTCTAGAGGCTAAACTAGTGGTAGAAAGAGATTCTGCTTCTGCACTTATAGATGAAGTTGACATGTTGAGGAAGCAAACAACACAATCACAAGTATTACTCAAGACAACCATTAAATATTTGGTGGATTTCAAAACGAAGCAAGCTGAGACTGACCAGATTGTTAAGGTCCTGAATTAAAAAAGGAAATTAAATTCCTACTTGGCAAATCATATGTGAAATGTTCTTTCCATAATTGAATAACCTTTGTGTTGTCTGCTCATGTAATCAATCAAACCATTTGTTTTAGAGATCATGTAATAATTGTTTTTTTGTTTTTTGGTTTGTAATTTTATTTGAGCACAAGTCTGTATTAATTGATAAGACTCGGAGACATTTCATTTGGATTGCTGTGCCAGACCTACAAATATGCCAATCGGGTTGAATGTGCATTCAGCAATAGTAGTAGTATAGATGGACCATAAGTGGCACGCATCGGAAAGGGCCAAGATGCTGGCTAAAAAAAGGATGCTGTTGTAGCCAAAAAGAAGTACAAATGACACGGCTTATGTATGTTAGTTGATATTATTGATCCGTATACTCTATAAGTGTTTATATGTGCATTAGTTCTGTACATTCTTGGTTGATTGACTCGGTATTTGAGTCTTGATACATCGCTTGTGTACATATCTAAATGGGAGTACACATTATGCAGCGTGTGACATTTGAGTTGGACATGAAGTGTTCCAAATATTCGAATTCACCTTAAACTGGATTCTAGTTTCTGAATTTGAGTATCGGCATTTGTAAACCATATTCATATATGACAGTGGAATACATCTTTGTCATCCTTTTGAAGATATATAAAAACACATAGAATGATTTATAAAGATTCATATAGGAATAAAAAATGGATTCGTATTTAGTTGCCAGGGTAAACGTGGATTCTTATTGTCCCAAATTTCGAAAAGAAGCAGCAAAATGTCCACTCCCATGTCGGCTGCCCGAAGCCAAGTGTTTGGGAGATGGAAATTACTGTCTACCCATTACACGGACAATCCATCGGCCTGATTTCCACTGCTCTAAATAGGGGTAGGTTAGTAACTTCAATTAGGCGTGACACGACCGCCTCTGAGCCCATTCCGACATGGTGGGCGTCAAACATGGGCAAAACACATTTGATTCAACCTCTTCCGAAAGACCTCTGTTTCTCCCTCCATTCCCCATTCATACACGGTGGGCGGCAAAACAAACTCGACTCGGCCGAAATCGATGTAGGCAAATGTTTTCAATAGGGGCAGGTTTGTAACTTCACTCAGACGTGACACAACCGCCCTACCTGTCAGCCCCATTCATACACCGTGGGTGCAAACCACCCTCTCCTCGCCCGAAATCGCTCTGGGCAAATATTGGCGAGATGCGAGATTACCGTCCTATCCCCAACCGATGAGAAGTCCAAATTTTAAACGGGGGTTAAGTTCGTAACTTTCCCATATTTCAGACAGGCGCGTCCCAAAAACATGGTTCCCCGTACCTCTCCTACATTTTCCCATTCATACACCGTCCGCGCTAGAACACCCCATCCCCACACCAGCCTCCGTCCGCCACCCCATCCATCGCCGCCGTCCTCCACCACATCCATTGCCACCATCCTCCACCATGCCGGAGCGCCTACCAAGACCGCGTCGTCCACTGCTAAAGATGGACGTTTCTCATCCACGGCGAGGGACCAATAGCCTTGCATCGCGTCCTCTCGTTTCATCAGCGCCGTCGTCCTCTTTGCCGGGGCCGCTCACACGACCTTCTCTTCCACATAGCAGGACTTATCCCCCGATGCACCCATCTACCGTCGCAGATCTGCTTCAACGCCACCGACAGCCATCGCACCCCCGATGCCTACACGGCGCCGCAAGAGAGGTGGTACTTCATATCTCCTCAACTTTTTGATCTCAACCAGAAAATAGATCTTAACTTGGTTACTCTACTTTCTTTTCAGCTCTTAGAATTTAGTTCTTAGTTCGAAGGAAACAATGGATGCTAAATATCATTTCTCCGGTTTGCAACTTCAAATCTGCCATTGCACAGCCATAATACGGTTTAATTGATCATGCTTAGGGTTTAATTGATCATGTTGGTTTCATGGTGGTTTCTTTAATAGAAATCGGAGGGGAAACCCTCTTTTGCTAAAAAAATATGCTTAGAGTTTCCCCCTTTTATGATCACTATACGATCAGAATACGTGCTTCGTGTCATAATAACACTACTCCACCCATCAAGCTAAACAAGCTTAGTTGTTCAAATACGAATATGATATTATTAAAATAGAGTTGTTTAATTGGTCAGCTAAATGTTCCTAAATTAGTTTCGAAAATGCATGTTCGCCGCTCGGGTGTGTATCTCTACAGGGTGCCCACGGTGGGCCGGCCCACCCTGGGATTTGGGTCGTCCCAGTCCCCGATTCCCCTCTATTCAGCTGGTCGCTTCCGATCTCTACTGCTTGACCGCCTCGCCTTGACTGACTTGCAGTCCCAGACGACATGACTCTAGGAGGAGACGCCGGACTAACAGGAGGCCAGGAGCCGCTCGCCCAACAGTGTCACCGCTGCCCGGGCGCGCCGCCGTGCCTACCTTCCCAGTCCGTTCAGGGCTCAGGCGTGCAACACCCACCAAGCCAACCCGATTTATCCTGAGATACGTCCTCAACACTCAGTAGCCACTCCTCATCACCCATTTTCTAATTGATTCATTACTCATTAGGCAGGACTGTCATTAGGGTTTGTTGTGTGCTCAGTGCTACCTACACTTAATGGTTCAGATGTATTTCGGTAATATTTAATACCTCTAAAATTCATAGGGTTTTCAAAATTCTGGCCCTCAGAACAGAAACTAGTCATTTTGGATTGTTGGTCATAGTGACTTTGACCCAGATTACTACTGCAAGCCAGGTTTGTTGACAATTTTACTTGTCTTTCTTACTCATTAGATATAATATCCAATTATTCACGTCGATTAGTTGCAAACAATAAGTGCTAGACAAACTTCTTCATTCAGATTTTGGACGATCTCTTCTTTGTAGTTACAATTACGCATACTTGTCCTAATAAGCTCACAAGTAAATGATTGTTTCACTACATCTATGCTTGCCTTGTCATATTTGTTGTCAATATTCTTTTAGGGTGGACCACCCTGTTTATAAATACCGGAACCGTAGACATGAGTGAATAGTATTTCTCTATGTGATCTCTTCCATCATGTGTGGGTAACGAATACTGCATTGTATAGAAAGAAAGTGTCATTTCCAGCTTTTACATAGGTTTCGATCTTTTACATGGAATACAATCTGCCTACTTGCTTTGTGCCGCACTACCAACACTCCACCCTTGAAGCTAAACATTACGCCACTCATAATTGCTTAGTTTATTTGTTCAAATCTGAATTTCATATGATTCTAATGTTCCTACTTCAGTTTTGAAATGTGTACACTGTTATAGAGACATAAGGGGTTTGTATTTACGTGTGTGGTCTAGTCAAAGACGGTTGGGGAGGTGAACTTTGCATATGCAGGGTTTATAGGGAGACACTCTCCGAGTTGAATCCATAATGCATTCCATAGATAATCTGACTACTTTTTATGTTTTCATGAATCTCAGATTCTAACAGCATCATAATGATTATGAGCTTGCGCGCATGAAAAGAATAAGGCAGAACAATGCCATGGCTGTCAAACTTGGCATTAAGGGACTGAAATCAAGTCTGGATGCAATGCAATGCAAACGCTCTCCACCTGCAGATTCATGCTCAGAATATGATCCTAACAGTGATTCTGAGCTAGAGGGAGAACTAAGTCAATGTAGCTTCCTAGTGGAGGAGTCGAGGACGATGCCCTATCTTATTCACCCATCAAGGTACTTGCTCTAACTTTCCAAGGTTACATTGCTCGCACATATCTTGCAACTGATGCTTTGCATTGCTTCTACTTTGTTGAACTGCCATTAGCTTAGTTTACGCATCGTGTATGTGAATACGCCCTGCCTATCCATTTTCAGTACATATTCCATCTGTCATCATACCATATTTATCCATTCAAATGCTTTTCTTGTGTATCAGACGTTCAAAAGGAAGAGGGCGATTGCTGATCATGGAGGAGCACAAACAAAGTATTTGGACAAGGTAGTGGCACCTGATAAATCAAATAGCCCATTAGGTGTAGTTGCAATATCACCTGACCCACAAAATACCCCAACTCTAGCAGACTCTAGCCCTACTACAATGGTCATTTCTGAAGGAAATATGCCCTAGAGGCAATAATAAAGTTATTATTTATTTCCTTATATCATGATAAATGTTTATTATTCATGCTAGAATTGTATTAACCGGAAACATAATACATGTGTGAATACATAGACAAACATAGTGTCACTAGTATGCCTCTACTTGACTAGCTTGTTGATCAAAGATGGTTATGTTTCCTAACCATAGACATGTGTTGTCATTTGATTAACGGGATCACATCATTAGGAGAATGATGTGATTGACATGACCCATTCCGTTAGCTTAGCACACGATTGTTTAGTATATTGCTATTGCTTTCTTCATGACTTATACATGTTCCTATGACTATGAGATTATGCAACTCCCGTTTACCGGAGGGACACTTTGTGTGCTACCAAACGTCACAACGTAACTGGGTGATTATAAAGGAGCTCTACAGGTGTCTCCAAAGGTACATGTTGGGTTGGCGTATTTCGGGATTAGGATTTGTCACTCCGATTGTCGGAGAGGTATCTCTGGGCCCTCTCGGTAATGCACATCACTTAAGCCTTGCAAGCATTGCAACTACTGAGTTAGTTGTGAGATGGTGTATTACGGAACGAGTAAAGAGACTTGCCGGTAACGATATTGAACTAGGTATTGAGATACCGACGATCGAATCTCGGGCAAGTAACATACCGATGACAAAGGGAACAACGTATATTGTTATGCGGTTTGACCGATAAAGATCTTCGTAAAATATGTGGGAGCCAATATGAGCATCCAGGTTCTGCTATTGGTTATTGACCGGAGACATGTATTGGTCATGTCTACATTGTTCTCGAACCCATAGGGTCCGCACGCTTAAGGTTTTTCGATGACAGTTATATTATGAGTTTATGAGTTTTGATGTAGCGAAGGAGTTCAGAGTCCCGGATGAGATCGGGGACATGACGAGGAGTCTCGAAATGGTCGAGACATAAAGATCGATATATTGGACGACTATATTCGGACTTCGGAAAGGTTCCGAGTGATTCGGGTATTTTTTGGAGTACCGGAGAGTTACGGGAATTCGCCCGGGAGTATATGGGCTTTATTGGGCCATACGGGAATAGAGGAGAGAGGCCAAAAGGAAGGAGGCCTGCGCCCCCCCTCTGGTCTGAATTGGACAAGGGGCGCAGCCCCCTTTTCCTTCTTCCTCTCCCCCTCTTTCCCCTTCTCCTACTCCAACAAGGAAGGAGGGAGTCCTACTACCAGTGGGAGTAGGACTCGCCTGGGCGCGCCCCCTCCTAGGCTGGCCGCCTCCTCCCCCCTTGCTCCTTTATATACGGGGGCAGGGGGCACCTCTAGGTACAACAACAATTGATCCCTTGGATCTCTTAGCCGTGTGCGGTGCCCCCCTCCACCATAGTCCACCTCGATAATACTGTAGCGGTGCTTAGGCGAAGCCCTGCGACGATAGAACATCAAGATCGTCACCACGCCGTCGTCTTGTGGAACTCTTCCCGACACTTTGCTGGATCAGAGTCCGGGATCGTCATCGAGCTGAGCGTGTGCTAGAACTTCGGAGGTGCCGTAGTTTTGGTGCTTGATCGGTCGGGCCGTGAAGGCGTGCGACTACATCAACAGCGTTGTCATAACGCTTCCGCTATCGGTCTCACGAGTGCGTGGACAACACTCCCCTCTCATTGCTATGCATCACCATGATCTTGCGTGTGCATAGGAACTTTTTTGAAATTACTACGTTCCCCAACAATTTCTGATGCCCCAACTCAGCAGACCCTAACTGCAGCAAACAATATGATTATGCCAGTTGACATAGCACCAAATTGGTAACTGGCATAAAACCCCCATTCTAGCAAAGAGTACACCAAATCCAGTTGCCAAATCCCTTTTCGAACCAGAGAGAGCCCCAATTGCAGCAAATAGGATCCCTATTCCATTTCTTCCCGGTTTAGAAGACGAAGCTTATGTTGTTGTCGGGAACTTTGTGCATCTTTCCTTCATGGAAAGATTATACATGAACACAGAACAATTTCTAGCCTTCCTCCGCAACTTACGCGTAAGTAATGTACTAATGTTATTCATGGTCATTACTGCATATGTTTCTATTGACGAAGACACAAGATTTCATTCTTTTAAGTAGGCGAGGAGCAAAGCTGGATTGTGATGACGAGCAAGGGTTGGTTGCGCTTTTCAAGCACTCGTTGATGAAGTATCGTTCCTACCGAGGCAAGCGCACTTGATGGCAAGCCTCTGAACGAAATTTCTGTAAAGTCTCGGTGCTACATTTATCCGACGGTGACTGGAATAATCTTGTTACACATTGGTCTCGGCTGCAGCGTAAAGTCTTGTCTATGATATCACATCACAATTTGAACTACATTTCTGCATTTGCCTTAATGTCTCACTTGTACGTAAGCATTAGCGGAAGAACATTCGTTCTCAAGGGACCACGAGAATCTACGCAACTATACTACACCTGCATTGCTCTTGTGAGTACCTGTTGCCTGTATGACCATACTTACTTTCATAGCTGTTTGATTATGTAGCATCACTTTGCACATGTTAGCCTCGTGTCGTCCATTTGGTGGACATTATAAGATCCGTATGGACTCTTACATAAATTTAGAATCAACCCAATGCTTTTGAAGAGGTTTAGCTCTGCAGTCCTCTTGTAAGGACTGAACATGGTCTATCACTGTACTTACATTAACAGCTACTCCCTCCGTCCCATAATATAAGAACGTTTTGTACAGTACACTAGTGTTCAAAACACTCTTGTATTATGGGAAGAGGGATTGGTTCATCTTCTATTATGAGATAAGATCCACAAAAAAGATTAGATCTATATTTAATCTTACCAACAAGTAGAATACACAGACAATGCTAGTGCAGAAGTGTAGCCCATTGCTCTTGTCAGTACATTTTGTCCTGTAACGCTTGTACTTCCAGGGATTGGTAGTGGATTATGTAGCATCAATCTGCATCTTATCTTCATTATCCTCTATCCCTTCGATATTATCATATCTATAATTACTCTCTACAAAATGTAGAGTACAGGCAATGCTTATGAAGAAGATTCTGTGCTGAAATTCTTGAGTTATCCTTCCCTTGACATGGAGAAGGGCATTATAAAGCTGGTGTTAACTGTTAATGTATGTCAGTCCTTCTAAAGCCTTTATCCTCAGCTGCTGTTTAATTTTCTCATACTCCCTATCGTTTACTGTTGTTTAGTTTGCTGTTTCTACCAAAATGCATGTTTGTAAGAACCGTAAGTTCTAAGTTTTACTTGTAAAACCAAATTCCTCATTCATACCATGCACATTACTTAATACTCCCTATATGTATGCTTGTTTTTGTGGATCTATAATCCAGTGTGTGGTGAAGCAGCCCACGTTTGCACCTTGTCATCTCATGTTTTATCTTCTTGATGTGGTGATGATATGAACAACATGCCATGCACATTATCCAAAATAGATACAATGATTTTCTTTGCCCTTCATCTATGCTTGTTATGTTGACATGGTAATCCAGTGAGTGTGGTGAAGCTCCCGCATTATGAACAATGCCAAATTATGCTATTGATATTTTGAACTTACTCTTTATTTTCTAATTTGAAATTGGATAGAATTAATGAGCAGTTATCATCTTTGTTTATACACGTGCAAAACCTATCATCTCTACGCTTTGTTTTGAGGTGATATGCACGATGGCATGCACAAGTCTGCTTGAAGGCTGTGAGACAAACCCAACATATATTGCAGCAAAGAAGGCAAAACATCTTGAAGATAGCGAGATAACCCCAAAGTCTTGTCTTGATGCGGTGTTCAAGTTACTTGAGACTAACGGTCGAGACAAGCTCACGTAATTCGTTATGCGAATCAGTTCGACTTCTTCAGTCCCAAGTTCTAGCAGAAAGGCATTCTACAACTCAACTTCGACTTGAAGTCCTATCTCTAAGAAAGATTGCGGAGAACACCAATGAGAACCTCATCGCTAAACATCTACACCTGGAAGTTATGACCGACATGCTAGGCCGGTCTCACAACCTTGCTCAATGACTTATGCGGCAGTTCCCCATAAGGCTAACCTTTCTTGAACTGTCTTGGAAGTGGTCTCGGTTGATATTATTTTATTCTGTTGCAATGGTGCCCGATTTTTGTAATCTGCTTCTTTGTTGCGCTTTATGATCACCGTGGCGAACTTCGATGCGATGGATGTAATATACCTTAAATCCTTTATTGTATAGTGTAGGTTTATTCTTAGTTACTATGCCGTAATTTCTTTATTGTATAGAGTAGGTTTGTTCTTAATTCCTACTAGTTACTGCCATCATTCACTATCTGGAAAAAAATCAGATGTAGTCGACTGGACCAAAACATTCGACTCTAACGGGCCTGGTTTTTAGCGGGCCACAATTGGCCGGCCTGCGTCTTTCTTGGGCCAGAATGATTAGGGCCTTCACACATTCTTGAGCCCAAACTTACACCGCCTATATTTTAGTTGGGCCTTTTGTCGACCAGTAACTTAGTTTGGCCCAGTAGCGTTGGCCCAATAACAGTGAATATTGTCTTGGCTTTGTTATGGCCGAGATGAAACCACAGGCCTTTAGCAGGCCAAAATGCATGTTGGGCCTCAATTTTCACTAGTCGTCGACGGGCCTTCAGCAGGCCGAAATGTAGACCGGGCCGTTTTGGGCCCAGTTAGCTCACGGGCCGTTACCAGGCTGAAACATATCACGGACCTTAGTTGGCCCACTGATATCATGGGCCTTTAAGAGGCCAAAATCTTAGTACAGGCATCAACGGGCCGAATTACGCGACATGCATTTAACAGGCCCAAAGTCACGTTGGGCTTAACTGTTGCCACCTTTAGCACGGGCCGTTAGTGGGCCCGATGTCCCGTCGGACCATATATGGCCCATGGGCAGCACGGGCCATTCCCAGGCCGAAAGTCACACCGGGCTGAAATGGGCCCATGTCTACTTCAGGCCTCTAACAGGCCGAAAGTCACTAGGCTGTAGTTGGGCCCAAATATTCGGTGAACAATTAACGGGCCAGATCTGGCTTCGGGCCGCAAATGGGCCCAAATATTGGGCGAACAATTAACGGGCCAGATCTGGCTTCGGGCCGTAAATGGGCCCAAATATTGGGCGAACAATTAACGGGCCAGATCTGGCTTCGGGTCGTAAATGGGCCTTTATTAAGCAGGCCGTTATTGGCTGGCCCACTAGTATCTGATTAAGTTCTACGGGCCTTTGACTGGGCCGGCCTTTTTAACCTATATGGGCCTCTGTTGGGCCCAGCCACGTGTGTAACATCCCAAATTTTCAATTTGGAATGTTATACATTAGGTCATCATGCATATCATATTTTCTCGCATTTTACGATCCTAGAAAATTTCACGCAACTCAAGGACCCTCGGAGAGAAGTTGGAAGTTTCATTATTTTCATATTTGGGATTTCCCAAATTTTGAAAATAGGATCATTTGGATTTATTTATTTATCTTCAAAAGTTTTTCCGATATAAAAAAGTTAAGAGAGGGAATAATATGACTTTCCCAACATTTTGGAAAAATGAAGATATTATAAATAAATCAAAAATTTGGTTTTGAGGATTTATTTGCTTTAGGCAAAAATGAGCATTTTAAAAAAATATGCATATTTGCCCGTTTTTAAAGTTCATTTTGTTCGATTCATTTTTAGGAGTCGGGAAAAATTAATTTTATTAAATTCGGAGTTCGTTTGGTTTTATTTTAAAATCGTTTAGTTTTTGTTTTTAAAAAAAAAACGCGCGCCGCCCGCCTGGGCCAAGGCCCAGCCGGCCCAGCCGCCCCGGCCCATCTCCCTCTCCCCTCAAGGCGACTCCCGCCGCCGCCGCCGCCCGCCGCCGTGTCCGAGGCTCGGTCTACCAACTCCTGGTAGTTGTTGAAACTTGCTACCATCAACGGCATCTTTGAACTCATCATTCAGTCCTTCTAGAAACTTCTCCTGTTTAGCAACATCTGTAGCAACGCGTCATCCGGGGCATAACGTGCTAATTTACTAAAGTCATCCACGTCTTGTGCCAACAGTCCTTCCTCCTTGGCGTAAGTTGCGAAACTCACGCTTCTTCATGGGCATAGCTCCTGCTGAAACATGGGCGGTCTTGAAAAGCTTGTTGAAACTGATCCCATGTGGCGGTGTCACGGGTAAGTGGCTGTAAAATTCTCCCACCATGCTTTCTGCGGGTCCTTCAAGCTGATGTGCTGCAAACTTCACTCTTTCTCCATCATGCATCCTGCAGTGGTCAACTCCCTTCCTATCTTGCGGAGCCAATCATCCGCCACAATCGGCTCGGTGCTCTTTGGAATACACCGGCGGGTTCAGTCTAAGGAAACGAGTCAGGTGATCCGCAGGTGGTGGTGGCGGTGGGTTGTTGTTGTTGTTGTTGTTGTTGTTGTTGTTGTTGTTGTTGTTGCCCTGGTTCTGCACCAATGTTTGAATCAGGGTATTCTGCTGCTGAATCAGTTGGGTGATCTCTGGCGGGAAAACGAATCCGGGGTCGCGTCTCGGAGGCATCTGATGGGTTTAGAAAAGACGAGAATTTAGAATAGATTGAGGTCTAAGGGGAATCACTACCCAAATGCACATGAGCAAATGCACACAAAATCACTTCATTCAATCAAACAAAGAGCTTACAACGATCTAACTATCGCAAAAGTGCGTGTACTATAATGCTTACATGGAGGAATACTACTAATATGTGGGGACTTCTACTAATTTGAACGGTGGAAGACTCCATGATGTACTGCTCGACTTCGTCTTCAAATTCGGGTTCACTTGGATCCGAATCGGTGTCGTCGATGTTGATGTAGTCGCTTGAGCAACCGACATACTGGTCTTCATTCCTGAGCGCCAACTTCTTCTTGAGTTCTTCGATCTCGTACTTAAGATCGTTATTGTGTCTTGCCAGAGCTACGATCTCGTCCATGTAGTCCTTGCGTGTAGTCTTTAGTTCTCCTTCCAGTTCGATAATCCTTCCCTTTGCATTCTGCAACTCCAACATATCATTGCACATTTGGTTCTCCTGGCGTCGAATGTGCTGGTTTAACTCCTGGATGAAAGCTGCAATGGACCTATCCTTCTTGGTGTTGACTATGTCCCATTTGTCATCTCGGCGTCCACAAATATGGTAGATAGTGTCCTTGAGGTCTTCTTGATAAACTTCTCCAATGCGTCCCATGGTGATGTGAGCTGCCATGCTCTTTCCCAGACTCCAAGTTGGTGCCTTGAAAACACTATCTATAGGCTTGGTGATTGGGGCGAATGTCCTTCTGGAGCGTGAGCTTGAATCTTCCAGCGCTCCTCTTGAGCAGAGTGGCGTTGAAAGTCCCGGTGAAACTGGGTAGTCCAATGTTCAGGTACTTGGTGACTTCCTTCAAGTGAAATCCAAAAGGTGTGCCTTCATCTGGTTGGTTGTACTTGATCTTCTCGTCCGTCATCCTAAAGAGTAGAAAAGATGAGGAGTTAGAAAATGGGAAGAGAGTAGTGATCTATGGCTTTAACTTAGTGGTCGTGTCCTACAGTCAGCGTGGGCTCTGATACCATTCTCTGTAGCGACCAGACCCGAATGGATCAAGCCTCTGTGCTCAGTGTCATCCTGGATCGATGTCGACACCACAAGATTACTTGAAGGATTTATAGCAGTAGCAATCACACACTTATTACATCGTTGTCCATAAGGGAACTTATACAATAATATGGCTTAAGGCCATCTAATAATAACAGTGGAAGGCTTGGAAGATAAGTGAGTCCATCAACTCCATCGGCATCACTGAGTATAGAACCACGACCTAACACCTTACTGCGTAAATGCAGAAAATGCATAGCGTGTAAGTTGCAGCCCGAAAACGGGTCAACACATGGAATATCTTTGGCAATGTAACACATAAAGAGCAATGAAGGAATAAGCCTATACTACATGCATATATGGCTGGTGGTAAAGCTCTATGGTTACATTTTTGCATAAAGCTAGTTTTTCCCTACATCAAAGGAATAATTTTGTTTAACTATCATGGTGGTTGTTAAACATTGAGAATGGTTGACAGCATCCTCAATCCCAATTAAAAGTACTCATCAAAATCCCAATAACATTTATTAGAAGTAACATGTTGAGATTCACATGATATTCAATTACCGGATACTCAAAACGTCCATAACCGGGACACGGCTAATCATGATTAGTTTATACACTCTGCAGAGGTTTGCACTTTTCCCCACAAGACTCGATCGCCTTCGCTTGGTTCTCGCACTACATGGTGTTTGAGAAGCGGATGACCGAGACATAGTCTTTCGAAGCGCTTAGCACCTTACATGTGGGTAGACCGTACCAACCTACATCCCCTACATCAGCTAGCCTACCCGTAAGAGTTCGCACAACTTAGTCAACTAAGCGAGCCCATAATTGGCTTGTGGCTGCACACGGAAGTTTCAGTTTGAATAATCTTATGATCCCTTAGAGCACGGGTGGCGGTCCGAAGAAATCTGAGCAAGTCCTGATGGAAACCAAGTGCCTCAATCCACCCGGATGTGTGTTTAGGTTGCCACCTTAGATAAACCATTAATTAACAATCTCACATCTGTCATGGATATTCACTCACCCAATCCACGTCTACTAGCATAGCATGGCATAATAAGCAAACGTAGAAGTAACTCCCAAGGTTTCATAAGTAACAGGTAATAGGTACTACCTCAATCTACTTCCCAACCCACAATTTAATTAGATCCTAAACATGCAAGTGTTTGAGGGTTTGATCTAATGCATAAAACTGGGTAGTAGAAAAGGTATGATCAAGTGTTACTTGCCTTGCGATGATCCATGAGACCTAGAGATTCGAAGTAACAAGCGGCGCACTCACGGGTGATCTAACGAGACAAACAACAAGCATACAATAAGTACTCATCTAATGCAGAGAAATCTCGAATAAAAGATCTAACCAGAGAGTTCAACTTAAGAACCCTGGTTGCAAAAGAATCGAATCAAATAAAGCATCGAAAGTCGAAACTTCGAGAGAAACGACTCGGTTTAGCAATCTGAAACTAGGTCAAAATTTTACATTAGCAAAACTCTGTGTAAGTAGGTTAGTCGAACGGCGGTTTCTAAAGAAACTCGAGCGCTTGAATCACTGATTCCGATAAACGGCGAGAAATTAAACAGATTTGAAAATCGGATCGGAAATCGAATCGAGAAAAATAACGGATTAAATCCGATTAAAAGAAAGCAGCGAGCAGATTAAGCGGTGGGCGTTAAATCAGCAGAACTAATTCAAAGAACACTTTCATTGAAACGAATGGGTCGGTGAACGTTCATTAAATAAGAAAACCTAAAAAATAATAAAAAAACCAACTAGGGTTTTGAAAAAAAAACCGAACATCACCAAAAAAAAAACGGATCGGGTTTTCTAAAGAAAACCGGATCGGCGAGGTGCTACCTCGGCGAGACTCGGCGGGGCTCAGAAGTCGGTGTGGTCGGCGGGTCGGGAGGGTCGGCGGGCGGCGAGGGCTCCGGCTCGTGGGAGGCGGCGGGCGGCCTCGGGCGGGTGGAGGCGGCGTGGGATGAGGAGAGAGGGGTGGCGGGTATAAAAGGAGGGGGGGTCCTGCGCCTTGGGGAGGGGCAAGCTGTGGCGGCGGCGTGATGTCCGAGCCGACACGGCCCAAGGGCGGCAGGCGGCCGGGAGTCCGTCTTCGAGGGAGAGGGAGATGGGCAAGGCTGGGCCGGGCCTTGGCCTTGTGGCGGGCGCGATTTTTTTAAAACAAAACTAAGCGATTTTAAAATAAAACCAAACGAACTCGAATTTAATAAAATTAATTTTCCCGACTCCTAAAATGAATCGAACAAAATGAACTTTAAAAAGCGGGCAAATATGCATATTTTTTTAAAATGCTCATTTTTGCCTAAAGCAAATAAATCCTCAAAACCAAATTTTTGATTTATTTATAATATCTTCATTTTTCCAAAATGTTGGGAAAGTCATATTATTCCCTCTCTTAACTTTTTATATTGGAAAAACTTTTGAAGATAAATAAATAAATCCAAATGATCCTATTTTCAAAATTTGGGTAATCCCAAATATGAAAATAATGAAACTTCCAACTCTCTCCGAGGGTCCTTGAGTTGCGTGCAATTTTCTAGGATCGTAAAATGCGAGAAAATATGATATGCATGATGACCTAATGTATAACATTCCAAATTGAAAATTTGGGATGTTACAAACCTACCCCCTTAAGATGAATCTCGCCCTCGAGATTCGGGTTGGCTAGAAATTAGGTGAGGGTGGTCCTTAAGCAAAACTTCCTCTCTTTCCCAGGTGGCTTCATCTTCGGTGTGGTGGCTCCACTGAACTTTGCAAAACTTGATAACCTTGCTGCGAGTAACTCTGCTAGCATAGTCGAGAATCTTGACCGGTTTTTCCTCATATGTTAAGTCATCCTTCAACTGAATTGCTTCCAGGGGCACTGTGTCTCTTAACAGTACCTCTGCTATCTCAGGGTGACATTTCTTCAACTGAGAAACATGGAATACATCATGAACTCCTGACAGTTCTCCTGGAAATTCCAACTTATAAGCGACTTCTCCCATGCGTTGCAAAATCTTATATGGTCCAACGAAACGTGGGGCTAACTTTCCTTTAACTCCAAAACGCTTAACTCCTCGAAGCGGGGATACTCTAAGATATACTCTGTCTCCAACTTCATACTCAATCGCTTTGCGCTTTGAATCGGCATAGCTCTTCTGCCTGGACTGGGCTACCTTGAGCCTGTCTCGAATCAACTTAACCTACATTACGACTCCTTAATCAAATCTGGTCCAAACAACTGACGATCTCCAGTTTCATCCCATGACAACGGTGTCCTGCACCTTCTTCCATACAGAGCCTCAAAAGGCGCCATCTTCAAGCTGGTTTGGTAACTGTTGTTGTAGGAAAATTCTGCATATGGCAAATTATCATCCCAACTAGATCCATAATCTAGTGCACAAGCTCTCAGCATATCTTCCAAAATCTGATTGACTCTCTCGGTCATCCATCGATGCGTGGGTGGAAAGGCATCTTTGAATTCAATCTAGTTCCCAATGTTTCGTGCAACTGGTTCCAAAATTTCTAGGTAAATTGGGTTCCTCTATCTGATACGATGCTCCTCGGGACTCCGTGTAAACACACAATTCTGGTCATGTATATCTTTGCCAATTTAGCACTACTATAGGTAGTCTTGATTGGAATGAAATGAGCTACCTTAGTCAAACGATCGACTATGACCCAAATCGAGTCATATCCTGAACGAGTCTTTGGCAAACCTGTGATGAAATCCATGCCTAGTTTATCCCACTTCCATTCGGGTATCGGCAATGGTTGTAACAATCCTGGCCGGCTTCGATGCTTTGCTTTTACTTTCGACATAAATGTAAACTGCTACATACTCCGCAATATCCTTCTTCATTCCGGTCCACAGAAAGTATTCTTCAAATCCAAGTACATCTTGGTATTTCCTGGGTGAATCGAATAGGGTGAATCATGGGCTTATTGTAAAATCAACTTCCTGATTTCTAGGTTATTGGGCACATAAACACGGTCTTCAAACCATAGGGTATCATGCTCATCCTCACGAAATCCTTTAGCTTTTCCTTTGCTCATTTTCTCCTTTATAGAGGCAACTTCCTTATCTGCCTTTTGGGCTTCTCTGATTTTGTCCATCGGTGTCATTTGAATCTCCAATGCTGCTACATAGCCTCTCGGAACTATTTCCAAACATAGCCCTCGAAGGTCCTCGGCTAACTCATAGGGTATCCCTCCCATCATTAGGGTATTGACGTGGCTCTTACGGCTCAATGCGTCTGCTACGACATTAGCCTTTCCGGGGTGATAATGCAATCTCATATCATAATCCTTGATAAGCTCTAACCATCTCCTCTGTCTGAGATTCAGTTCCTTTTGTGTGAAGATGTACTTCAAACTCTTGTGATCCGTATATACTTCACAATGATTACCAATGAGAAAATGTCTCCATGTCTTTAAGGCATGCACAACTACTGCTAACTCCAAATCATGTGTGGCATAATTCAACTCATGGGGCTTAAGTTGTCGTGAAGCATCTGAAACAACTCTTCCTTCCTGCATAAGCACTGCTCCAAGTCCTCGACGTGAAGCGTCGCAATACACCTCATAATCCTTAGTTTGATCTGGCAGTATCAAAACTGGTGAGGTAACCAATCTTTTCTTCAATTCCTGAAAACTTGCCTCACAGTCCTCAGTCCATTTGAATTTGTTTTCCTTCTTCAACAATTCAGTCATAGGCTTAGCAATCCTTGAGAAATTCTCAATGAATCTTCGGTAGTATCCTGCGAGTCCAAGGAAACTCCGAATCTCTCCAACTGTTGTTGGTGCTTCCCATTTGGTTACGGTCTCAACCTTTGTGGGGTCAACTACTATTCCTTCTCCGGATATAACATGTCCGAGAAATCCAACTTCCTTTAGCCAAAACTCACATTTGCTGAACTTGGCATACAACTGGTGTTCCCTTAGTTTCTCCAAAACCAATCGCAAATGTTACTTGTGTTCCTCTTCATTCTTCGAGAAAAATCAAAATGTCATCAATGAACACCACGACGAACTTATCCAAAAACTCCATAAACACTTTGTTCATCAGGTTCATGAAATAGGCTGGTGCGTTAGTCAGTCCAAATGACATAACGGTATACTCATACAATCCATATCTCGTGGTAAACGCTGTCTTGGGTATGTCTTGCTCCCGAATCTTCAACTGATGGTACCCTGATCGTAAATCGATCTTGGAAAACACCTTAGCTCCTTGCAAACGATCAAATAGATCATTTATCATAGGCAGTGGGTACTTGTTCTTGATTATGACTTCATTCAATCCACGATAATCAACAACCATTCTTAACGATCCATCCTTCTTCTCCACTAACAAAACGGGTGATCCCCAAGGTGAAGAACTTGGGCGAATAAAACCTTTATCCAATAGTTCCTTAATCGCTTCTTGATTTCCGCCAAATCCTGTGCGGGCATCCTGCAATTAAACCCGATATCGGGCTGTTCTAAAGCAGCGGCTCGATCAAAAACTCAATGTCTCTATCCGGTGGCATTCACGCAACTCTTCTGGAAATACATCAGGAAAATCCTTCACCACTGGTACTTCTTCCTGCACCACTCCTGATAAGCAATTAACTTGTGCTCTCCTCGGCTCGTGCCGTGACACATACTTGATCCTTCTTCCTTCTGGTGTGGTGAGAAAAATTGACTTAGTGAAGCAATCTATGTTTCCTCCATACCTTGATAGCCAATCCATTCCTAATATCACATCCAATCCTTGGGATTCCAGAACTATTAGGTCTGAGGGGAAAACATAGTGTCCAATCCTTAATGGCGATCGATCACACCATTTACTAGCCATGTACTACTGCTCGGGTGAGGTTACTAGCATGGGTGACCTAAGGGCTTGGGTCGGTAACTTGTACTTATCCACAAATCCCTTGATATGTATGAATGCGATGCACCAAGATCGAAAAGAACAAGCTGCGATAAATGACTTAACCAAAAACTTACCGATTCTTGCATCGGGCTGATCTTCAACCTCCTCCACATCAATGTGGTTCACATCCCCTGTTGAAAGGGTTGGGCTTCTTTCGAGCTTCCATTGCCATTTCCATTCTGGCCTTCTGGACAGTCATTGGCATAATGTCCAGTCTTGCGGCACTTAAAGCAAGTAATATGACTCAGATCTACTTTGGATGGTGTTGACGGGTTGGTGCGGCTCTGTCCATTGCTTCCTCCATTCCCGTTCCCATTCTTAGTTCCGTTATGGTTGTGCGAATTACCTCCTCCATGGGTATGCTGAAACTGAATTCCGGATTTAGGGGTATAACGAGGCTTCTGCTGGGCTCCAGAGTTATACTTCCCCTGTCCATACTTTCTTTTGCGGTTCTCAATTTCTTCTGCTTCCCTTCAATCATGAGGGCTCGGTCTACCAACTCCGGTAGTTGTTGAAACTTGCTACCATCAACGGCATCTTGAACTCATCATTCAGTCCTTCTAGAAACTTCTCTGTTTAGCGACATCTCTGTAACGCGTCATCTGGGGCATAACGTGCTAATTTACTAAAGTCATCCACGTACTGGCCAACAGTCCTTCCTCCTTGGCGTAAGTTGCGAAACTCACGCTTCTTCATGGGCATAGCTCCTGCTGAAACATGGGCAGTGCGAAAAGCTTGTTGAAACTGATCCCATGTGACAGTGTCTACGGGGTAAGTGGCTGTAAAATTCTCCCACCATGCTGCTGCGGGTCCTTCAAGCTGATGTGCTGCAAACTTCACTCTTTCTCCATCTGTGCATCCTGCAGTGGTCAACTCCCTTCCTATCTTGCGGAGCCAATCATCTGCCACAATCGGCTCGGTGCTCTTTGGAATACACCGTGGGTTCGATCTAAGGAAACGAGTCGGTGATCCGCGGTGGTGGTGGCGGTGGGTTGTTGTTGTTGTTGTTGTTGTTGTTGTTGTTGTTGTTGTTGTTGCCTGGTTACGCACCAATGTTTGAATCAGGGTATTCTCTTGAATCAGTTGGGTGATCTCTGGCGGGAAAAGCGAATCCGGGTCGGCGTCTAGGAGGCATCTGATGGGTTTAGAAAAGGCGAGAATTTAGAATAGATTGAGGTCTAAGGAATCACTACCCAAATGCACATGAGCAAATGCACACAAAATCACTTCATTCAATCAAACAAAGAGCTTACAACGATCTAACTATCGCAAAAGTGCGTGTACTATAATGCTTACATGGAGGGAATACTACTAATATGTGGGGGACTTCTACTAATTTGAACCGGTGGAAGACTCCATGATGTCTGCTCCAACTTCGTCTTCAAATTCGGGTTCACTTGGATCCGAATCGGTGTCGTCGATGTTGATGTAGTCGCTTGAGCAACCGACATACTGGTCTTCATTCACGGCGCCAACTTCTTCTTGAGTTCTTCGATCTCGTACTTAAGATCGTTATTGTGTCTTGCCGTAGCTACGATCTCGTCCATGTAGTCCTTGCGTGTAGTCTTTAGTTCTCCTTCGGTTCGATAATCCTTCCCTTTGCATTACGCAACTCCAACATATCATTGCACATTTGGTTCTCCTGGCGTCGAATGTCTTTGGTTTAACTCCTGGATGAAAGCTGCAATGGACCTATCCTTCTTGGTGTTGACTATGTCCCATTTGTCATCTCGGCGTCCACAAATATGGTAGATAGTGTCCTTGAGGTCTTCTTGATAAACTTCTCCAATGCGTCCCATGGTGATGTGAGCTGCCATGCTCTTTCCCAGACTCCAAGTTGGTGCACTGAAAACACTATCTATAGGCTTGGTGATTGGGGCGAATGTCCTTCCTGGAACGTGAGCTTGAATCTTCCAGCGCTCCTCTTCAGGCAGAGTGGCGTTGAAAGTCCCGGTGAAACTGGGTAGTCCAATGTTCAGGTACTTGGTGACTTCCTTCAAGTGAAATCCAAAAGGTGTGCCTTCATCTGGTTGGTTGTACTTGATCTTCTCGTCAAATCATCCTAAAGAGTAGAAAAGATGAGGAGTTAGAAAATGGGAAGAGAGTAGTGATCTATGGCTTTAACTTAGTGGTCGTGTCCTACGATCGTGGGCTCGATACCATTCTCTGTGGCGACCAGACCCGAATGGATCAAGCCTACGTGCTCGATGTCATCCACTGGATCGATAATCTGACACCACACAGTACTTCGAAGGATTTATAGCAGAGTAGCAATCACACACTTATTACATCGTTGTCCATAAGGGAACTTATACAATAATATGGCTTAAGGCCATCTAATAATAACAGTGGAAGGCTTGGAAGATAAGTGAGTCCATCAACTCCATCGGCATCACTGAGTATAGAACCACGACCTAACACCTTACTCGTAAATGCGAAAAGTGCATAGCGTGTAAGTTGCAGCCAAACGGGTCAATTGACACATGGAATATGCTGGCAATGTAACACATAAAGAGCAATGAAGGAATAAGCCTATACTACATGCATATATGGCTGGTGGTAAAGCTCTATGTTTACATTTTTGCATAAAGCTAGTTTTTCCCTACATCAAAGGAATAATTTTGTTTAACTATCATGGTGGTTGTTAAACATTGAGAATGGTTGACACCATCCTCAATCCCAATTAAAAGTACTCATCAAAATCCCAATAACATTTATTAGAAGTAACATGTTGAGATTCACATGATATTCAATTACCGGATACTCAAAACGTCCATAACCGGGGACACGGCTAATCATGATTAGTTTATACACTCTGCAGAGGTTTGCGCACTTTTCCCCACAAGACTCGATCGCCTCCGCTTGGTTCTCGCACTGCATGGTGTTTGAGAAACGGATGACCGAGACATAGTCTTTCAGAAGCGCTAGCACCTTACATGTGGGTAGACCATACCAACCTACATCCCCTACATCAGCTAGCCTACCGTAAGAGTTCGCACAACTTAGTCAACTACGCCAGAGCCCATAATTGGCTTGTGGCTGCACACGGAAGTTTCAGTTTGAATAATCTTATGATCCCTTAGAGCACGGGTGGCGGTCCGAAGAAATCTGAGCAAGTCCTGATGGAAACCAAGTGCCTCAATCCACCCGGATGTGTGTTTAGGTTGCCACCTTAGATAAACCATTTATTAACAATCTCACATCTGTCATGGATATTCACTCACCCAATCCACGTCTACTAGCATAGCATGGCATAATAAGCAAACGTAGAAGTAACTCCCAAGGTTTCATAAGTAACAGGTAATAGGTACTACCTCAATCTACTTCCCAACCCACAATTTAATTAGATCCTAAACATGCAAGTGTTTGAGGGTTTGATCTAATGCATAAAACTGGGTAGTAGAAAAGGTATGATCAAGTGTTACTTGCCTTGCGATGATCCATGAGACCTAGAGATTCAAGTAACAAGCGGCGCACTCCGGGTGATCTAACGCAGACAAACAACAAGCATACAATAAGTACTCATCTAATGCACGAGAGAAATCTCGAATAAAAGATCTAACCAGAGTTCAACTTAAGAACCCTGGTTGCAAAAGAATCGAATCAAATAAAGCATCGAAAGTCAAAACTCGAGAGAGAACGACTCGGTTTAGCAATCTGAAACTAGGTCAAAATTTTACAGTAGCAAAACTCTGTGTAAGTAGGTTAGTCGGAACGGCGGTTTCTAAAGAAACTCCAGGCGCTTGAATCACCTGATTCCGATAAACGAGCGAGAAATTAAACAGATTTGAAAATCGGATCGGAAATCGAATCAGAAAAATAACGGATTAAATCCGATTAAAAGAAAACGACGAACAGATTAAACAGTGGACGTTCGTCAACAGAACTAATTCAAAGAACACGTTCATTGAAACGAATGGGTCGGTGAACGTTCATTAAATAAGAAAACCGAAAAAATAATAAAAAAAACCAACTAGGGTTTTGAAAAAAAACCGAACATCACGAAAAAAAACCGGATCGGGTTTTCTAAAGAAACCGGATCGGGGCGAGGTGCTACCTCCGTGAGACTCGGGGCCCGGGGGTCGGAAGTGGGTCGGGAGGGGTCGGCGGGCGAGGGGGCTCATGACGGCGGAGAGCGGCGGGCGGCCTCGAGGCGGGTGGAGGGCGGCGGCGGGATGAGGAGAGAGGGGGTGGCGGGTATAAAAGGAGGGGTCCTGCGCCTTGGGGAGGGGGCAAGCCGAGGCGGTGGCGTGGCGATGTCCGAGCGGACACGGCGGCGGGCGGGCGAGGCGTCTTGTGGAGTCCGTCTTGTGAGGGGAGATGGGAGATGGCTGGGCCGGCATTGGGCCTTAGCCAAAGTGGCAGCGTATTTTTTTTAAAACAAAACTAAACGATTTTAAAATAAAACCAAACGAACTCCGAATTTAATAAAATTAATTTTTCCCGACTCCTAAAAATGAGTCGAACAAAATGAACTTTAAAAATGGGCAAATATGCATATTTTTTTAAAATGCTCATTTTCGCCTAAAGCAAATAAATCCTCAAAACCAAATTTTTGATTTATTTATAATATCTTCATTTTTCCAAAATGTTGGGAAAGTCATATTATTCCCTCTCTTAACTTTTTATATCGGAAAAACTTTTGAAGATAAATAAATAAATCCAAATGATCCTATTTTCAAAATTTGGGAAATCCCAAATATGAAAATAATGAAACTTCCAACTCTCTCCGAGGGTCCTTGAGTTGCGTGAAATTTTCTAGGATCGTAAAATGCGAGAAAATATGATATGCATGATGACCTAATGTATAACATTCCAAATTGAAAATTTGGGATGTTACAACGTGTCGACGTATCATAGACATGTTTCCTCCAATGGACGGGCAACATCTGGCCACTGACGAGCTGACAGGTGTTCCCTTCGGCCAATCAGAATTTTACACGTGGAAATTTCCCATTGGTCAGGGTTGTTAACGGGTTATCGGATCCAAAATCCGACCGGATAGCTTAACGGTGTTCGGTTACGGTGGATGCCACGTGTCGGTCACCCTTGACGAAAGCACTTCTGTGACGCGCGATTTATCGTCATGGAAGTGGACACTTCCGTGATGATAATTTTGGTAATGTCATGGAACACTTCTCTGACGACACAGGTATGACTATCTTGATTCTGTCATAAATTTGTCATGGATGTACATGCATGACAAAAAACGCGACCTACTGTGACAAACACGTATCATCACGGAAGTGTATTTTTTTTGTAGTGATAGGGAATGATTTTCATTCTCTTTCTATTTTCTGCAGTGGTCGGGTTTTGAGTCTTACTCAACTTTACACCTTGCAATACAGTCAAGAACTCCTTCTTTGACTGTTCCATTTTGAACTATTTCAAAATCTTGTCAAGGTATGTACTCATTGAAAAATCTTATCAAGCGTCTTGATCTATCTCTATAGATCTTGATGCCCAATATGTAAGCAGCTTCACTGAGATCTTTCTTTGAAAAACTCCTTTCAAACACTCCTCTATGCTTTCCAAAAAATTCTACATCATTTCTGATCAACAATATGTCATTCACATATACTTATCAGAAAGGCTGTAGTGCTCCCACTCACTTTTTTTGTAAATACAGGCTTCACCGCAAGTCTGTATAAAACTATATGCTTTGATCAACTCATCAAAGCATATATTCCAACTCTGAGATGTTTGCACCAGTCCATAGATGGATCGTTGGAGCTTGCACACCTTGTTAGCACCTTTAGGATTGAGAAAACCTTCTAGTTGCATCATATAAAACTCTTTTTTAATAAACCCATTAAGGAATGCAGTTTTGACATCCATGTGCCAAATTTCATAAAATTCGGCAATTGCTAACATGATTTGGACAGACTTTAAGAATCGATACGAGTCGGAAAATGTCATCGTAGTCAACACCTTACACTACTATCAGCGTCCGTCTTCCTCTTGAAGATCCATTTATTCTCAGGGTTCCATTATTCTCAATGGCTTGCTGATCATCGGGGAAGTCAACCAAAGTCCATACTTTGTTCTCATACATGGACCCCGTCTCAGATTTCATGGCCTCAAGCCATTTTGCAGAATCTGGGCTCATCACCGCTTCCTCATAGTTCGTAGGTTCGTCATGGTCTAGTAACATGACTTCCAGAACAGGATTACCGTACCACTCTGGTGTGGAACATGCTCTGGTTGACCTACGAAGTTCGGTAGTAACTTGATCCGAAGTTTCATGATCATTATCATTAGCTTCCTCACTAGTTGGTGTAGGCATCACAGGAACCGTTTTTTGTGATGATCTACCTGAAGGAAATATGCCCTAGAGGCAATAACAAAGTTATTATTTATTTCCTCATATCATGATGAATGTTTATTATTCATGCTAGAATTGTATTAACCGGAAACATAATACATGTGTGAATACATAGACAAACATAGTGTCACTAGTATGCCTCTACTTGACTAGCTCGTTAATCAAAGATGGTTAAGTTTCCTAGCCATAGACATGAGTTGTCATTTGATAAACGGGATCACATTATTAGGAGAATGATGTGATTGACTTGATCCATTCCGTTAGCTTAGCACTTGATCATTTTTGTTTACTGCTATTGCTTTCTTCATGACTTATACATGTTCCTATGACTATGAGATTATGCAACTCCCGTTTACCGGAGGAACACTTTGTGTGCTACCAAACGTCACAACGTAACTGGGTGATTATAAAGGTGCTCTAAAGGTGTCTCCGATGGTACTTGTTGGGTTGGCATAGATCGAGATTAGGATTTGTCACTCCGATTGTCGGAGAGGTATCTCTGGGCCCTCTCGGTAATGCACATCACTATAAGCCTTGCAAGCAATGTGACTAATGAGTTAGTTGCGGGATGATGCATTACGGAACAAGTAAAAAGACTTGCCGGTAACGAGATTGAGCTAGGGATTGAGATACCGACGATCGAATCTCGGGCAAGTAACATACCGATGACAAAAGGAACAACGTATGTTGTTTTGCGGTTTGACCGATAAAGATCTTCCTAGAATATGTAGGAACCAATATGAGCATCCAGGTTCCGCTATTGGTTATTGACCGAATACGTGTCTCAGTCATGTCTACATAGTTCTCGAACCCGTAGGGTCCGCACGCTTAAAGTTCTGTGACGATCGGTATTATGAGTTTATGTGTTTTGATGTACCGAAGGTAGTTTGGAGTCCCGGATATGATCACGGACATGACGAGGAGTCTCGAAATGGTCGAGACATAAAGATCGATATATTGGACGACTATATTTGGACATCGGAATGGTTTTGAGTGAGATCGGGAATATATCGGAGCACTGGGAGGTTACCGGACCCCCCCCCCCGAGAGGTATATGGGCCTTATTGGGCCTTTGTGGAAAAGAGCGGAGAGGAGCAAAGGAGGCGCGCCCCAAGCCCAATCGGGTGGGAGGGGCCCGGCCCCCCTTTCCTTCCTCCCTCCTTCCCTTCCTTTCCCTCTCCTACTCCAACTAGGAAGGGGGGGGGAATCCTACTCTCGGTGGGAGTAGGACTCCCCTTGGCGCGCCTTCCTCCTGGCCGGCTGCCTCCCCCTCCTCTACTCCTTTACATACGGGGAGGGGGCACCCCTTGGAGACACAACAATTGATCATTGATCTCTTAGCCGTGTGCGGTGCCCCCCTCCACCATATTCCACCTCGGTAATATCGTAGCGGTGCTTAGGCAAAGCCCTGCGTCGGTACCATCATGAACACCGTCATCACGCCGTCGTGCTGACGAAACTCTCCTGCAAAGCTCTGCTGGATCGGAGTTCGTGGGACGTCATCGAGATGAACGTGTGCTGAACTCGGAGGTGTCGTACGTTCGGTACTTGGATCGGTCGGATCGTGAAGACGTTCGACTACGTCAACCACGTTGTCATAACGCTTCTGCTTTCGGTCTACGAGGGTACATGGACACACTCTCCCCTCTCGTTGCTATGCATCACCATGATCTTGCATGTGCATAGGAATTTTTTTGAAATTACTACGTTCCCTAACAGTGGCATCCGAGCCAGGTTTATGCGTAGATGTTATATGCACGAGTAGAACACACATGAGTTGTGGGCGATACAAGTCATACTGCTTACCAGCATGTCATACTTTGGTTCGGAGATATTGTTGGATGAAGCGGCCCGGACCGACATTACGCGTACGCTTACGCGAGACTGGTCTACCGACGTGCTTTGCACACAGGTGGCTGGCGGGTGTCAGTTTCTCCAACTTTAGTTGAACCGAGTGTGGCTAAGCCCGGTCCTTGTGAAGGTTAAAATAGCACTAACTTGACAAAATATCGTTGTGGTTTTGATCCGTAGGTAAGAACGGTTCTTGCTCAGCCCGTAGCAGCCATGTAAAACTTGCAACAATAAAGTAGATGACGTCTAACTTGCTTTTGCAGGCCATGTTGTGATGTGATATGGTCAAGGCATGATGCTGTATTTTATTGTATGAGATGATCATGTTTTGTAACGAAGTTATCAGCAACTAGCAGGAGCCATATGGTTGTTGATTTATTGTATGCAATGCAATCGACTTGTAATTGTTTTTACTTTATCACTAAGCGGTAGCGATAGTTGTAGAAACAATAGTTGGCGAGACGACAACGATGCTACGATGGAGATCAAGGTGTCTCGCCGGTGACAATGGTGATCATGATGGTGCTTTGGAGATGGAGATCAAAAGGCACAAGATGATAATGGCCATATCATATCACTTATATTGATTGCATGTGATGTTTATCCTTTATGCTTCGTATTCTGCTTTGATTGACGGTAGCATTATAAGATGATCTCTCACTAAATTTCAAGGTATAAGTGTTCTCCCTGAGTATGCACCGTTGCGAAAGTTCGTCATGGCGAGACACCACGTGATGATCGGGTGTGATAAGCTCTACGTTCAAATACAATGGGTGTAAGCCAGTTTTGCACACGCAGAATACTCAGGTTAAACTTGACGAGCATAGCATTTGCGGATATGGCCTCGGAACACTGAGACCGAAAGGTCGAGCGTGAATCATATAGTAGATATGATCAACATAGTGATGTTCACCACTGAAAAGTACTCCATCTCACGTGATAATTGGACATGGTTCAGTTAATTTGGATCATGTGATCACTTAGATGATTAGAGGGATTTATATCTAAGTGGGAGTTCTTAAGTACTATGATTAATTGAACTTTAATTTATCATGAACTTAGTACCTAATAGTATTTTGCTTGTCTATGTTGTTGTAGATAGATGGCCAGCGCTATCGTTCCATTGCATTTTAATGCGTTCATTGAGAAAGCAAAGTTGAAAGATGATGGTAGCAATTACACGGACTGGGTCTGTAACTTGAGGATTATCCTCATTGCCGCAGGAAGAATTACGTCTGGAAGCACCGGCTGGGTGCGAACTGCGGCAGATGCAACCGACGGCGTTAAGAACGTCTGGCAGAGCAAAGCTGATGACTACTCGATAGTTCAGTGTGCCATGCTTTATGGCTTAGAACCGGGACTTCAACGACGTTTTGAACGTCATGGAGCATATGAGATGTTCCAGGAGTTGAAGTTAATATTTCTAGCAAATGCCCGGACTGAGAGATATGAAGTCTCCAATAAGTTCTGCAGCTGTAAGATGGAGGAGAATAGTTCTGTCAATGAACATATACTCAAAATGTCTGGGTGTAATAATCACTTGATTCAATTTGGAGTTAATCTTCTGGATGATAGTGTCATTGACAGAATTCTTCAATCACTGCCACCAAGCTACAAGAGCTTCGTGATGAACTATAATATGCAAGGGATGGATAAGACAATTCCCGAGCTCTTCGCGAAGCTAAACGCTGCGGAGGTAGAAATCAAGAAGGAGCATCAAGTGTTGATGGTCAACAAGACCACCAGTTTCAAGAAAAAGGGTAAAGGGAAGAAGAAGGGGAACCTCAAGAAGAACGGCAAACAAGTTGCTGCTTAGGAGAAGAAACCCAAGTCTGGACCTAAGCCTGAGACTGAGTGCTTCTACTGCAAACAGACTGGTCACTGGAAGCGGAACTGGCCCAAGTATTTGGCGGATAAGAAGGATGGCAAGGTGAACAAAGGTATATGTGATATACATGTTGTTGATGTGTACGTTACTAATGCTCGGAGTAGCACCTGGGTATTTGATACTGGTTCTGTTGCTAATATTTGCAACTCGAAACAGGGACTACGGATTAAGCAAAGATTAGCTAAGGACGAGGTGACGATGCGCGTGGGAAATGGTTCCAAAGTCGATGTGATCGCGGTCGGCACGCTACCTCTACATCTACCTTCAGGATTAGTTTTAGACCTGAATAATTGTTATTTGGTGCCAGCGTTGAGCATGAACATTATATCTAGATCTTGTTTGATGCAAGATGGTTATTCATTTAAATCAGAGAATAATGGTTGTTCTATTTATATGAGTAATATCTTTTATGGTCATGCACCCTTGAAGAGTGGTCTATTTATATTAAATCTCGATAGTAGTGATACACATATTCATAATATTACCAAAAGATGCAAAGTTGATAATGATAGTGCAACTTATTTGTGGCACTACTGTTTAGGTCAAATTGGTGTAAAGCGCATGAAGAAACTCCATACTGATGGACTTTTGGAATCACTTGATTATGAATCACTTGGTACTTGCGAACCATGCCTCATGGGCAAGATGACTAAAACGCTGTTCTCCGGAACAATGGAGCGAGCAACAGATTTGTTGGAGATCATACATACTGATGTATGTGGTCTGATGAATGTTGAGGCTTGAGGCAGGTATCTTTATTTTCTCACCTTCACAGATGACCTAAGCAGATATGGGTATATCTACTTAAAGAAACATAAGTCTGAAACATTTGAAAAGTTCAAAGAATTTCAGAGTGAAGTAGAAAATCATCGTAACAAGAAAATAAAGTTTCTACAATTTGATCATGGAGGAGAATATTTGAGTTATGAGTTTGGTCTTCATTTGAAACAATGCGGAATAGTTTCGCAACTCACGCCACCCGGAACACCACAGTGTAATGATGTGTTCGAACGTCGTAATCGTACTTTACTAGATATGGTACGATCTATGATGTCTCTTACTGATTTACCGCTATCGTTTTGGGGTTATGCTTTAGAGATGGCTGCATTCACATTAAATAGGGCACCATCGAAATCCGTTGAGACGACTCCTTATGAACTGTGGTTTGGCAAGAAACCAAAGTTGTCGTTTCTTAAAGTTTGGGGCTGCGATGCTTATGTGAAAAAGCTTCTACCTGATAAGCTCGAACCAAAATCGGAGAAATGTTTCTTCATAGGATACCCAAAGGAGACTGTTGGGTACACCTTCTATCACAGATCCGAAGGCAAGACATTCGTTGCTAAGAATGGATCCTTTCTGGAGAAGGAGTTTCTCTCGAAAGAAGTGAGTGGGAGGAAAGTAGAACTTGATGAGGTAACTGTACCTGCTCCCTTATTGGAAAGTAGTTCATCACAGAAATTGGTTCCTGTGACACCTACACTAATTAGCGAGGAAGCTAATGATGTTGATCATGAAACTTCAGATCAAGTTACTACTGAACCTCGTAGGTCAACCAGAGTAAGATCAGCACGAGAGTGGTACAGTAATCCTATTCTGGAGGTCATGTTACTTGACCAAGGCGAACCTACGAACTATGAAGAAGCGATGGTGAGCCCAGATTCCGCAAAATGGCTTGAGGCCATGAAATCTGAGATGGGATCCATGTATGAGAACAAAGTGTGGACTTTGGTTGACTTGCCCGATGATCGGCAAGCCATAGAGAATAAATGGATCTTCAAGAAGAAGACTAACGCTGACGGTAATGTTACTGTCTACAAAGCTCGACTTGTTGCGAAAGGTTTTCGACAATTTCAAGGGGTTGACTACGATGAGACTTTCTCACCCATAGCGATGCTTAAGTCTGTCCGAATCATGTTAGCAATTGCCGCATTTTATGATTATGAAATTTGGCAAATGGATGTTAAAACTGCATTCCTGAATGGATTTCTAGAAGAAGAGTTGTATATGATGCAACCAGAAGGTTTTGTAGATCTAAAGGGAGCTAACAAAGTGTGCAAGCTCCAGCGATCCATTTATGGACTGGTGCAAGCCTCTCGGAGTTGGAATAAACGTTTTGATAGTGTGATCAAAGCATATGGTTTTATCTGAGACTTTTGGAGAAGCTTTGTATTTACAAGAAAGTGAGTGGGAGCTCAGTAGCATTTCTAATATTATATGTGGATGACATATTGTTGATTAGAAATGATATAGAATTTTGGATAGCATAAAAGGATACTTGAATAAGAGTTTTTCAATGAAAGACCTCGGTGAAGCTGCTTATATATTGGGCATCAAGATCTATAGAGATAGATCAAGACGCTTAATTGGACTTTCACAAAGCACATACCTTGACAAAGTTTTGAAGAAGTTCAAAATGGATCAAGCAAAGAAAGGGTTCTTGCCTGTGTTACAAGGTGTGAAGTTGAGTCAGACTCAATGCCCGGCCACTGCAGAAGGTAGAGAGAAAATGAAAGATGTTCCCTATGCTTCAACCATAGGCTCTATCATGTATGCAATGCTGTGTACCAGACCTGATGTGTGCCTTGCTATTAGTTTAGCATGGAGGTACCAAAGTAATCCAGGAGTGGATCAGTAGACATCGGTCAAGAACATCCTGAAATACCTGAAAAGGACTAAGGATATGTTTCTCGTTAATGGAGGTGACAAAGAGCTCGTCGTAAATGGTTACGTCGATGCAAGCTTTGAAACTGATCTAGACGATTTGAAATCGCAAACCGGATACGTGTTTATATTGAACGAGGGAGCTATCAGTTGGTGCAGTTCTAAATAAAGCATCGTGGCAGGATCTACATGTGAAGCGGAGTACATAGCTGCTTTGGAAGCAGCAAATGAAGGAGTCTGGATGAAGGAGTTCATATCCGATCTAGGTGTCATACCTAGTGCATCAGGTCCAATGAAAATCTTTTGTGACAATCTTTGGTGCAATTGCCTTGGCAAAGGAATCCAGATTTCACAAGAGAACCAAACACATCAAGAGACGCTTCAATTCCATCCGGGATCAAGTCCAGGTGGGAGACATAGAGATTTGCAAGGTACATACGGATCTGAATGTTGCAGACCCGTTGACTAAGCCTCTTCCACGAGCAAAACATGATCAGTGACACGTCTCCGTCGTATCTATAATTTTTGATCGTTCCATGCCAATATTATTCAACTTTCATATACTTTTTGGCAACTTTTTATACTATTTTTGGGACTAACATATTGATCCGATTGCTCAGTGCGGTTCACATGCATTTGCATGTTTTTGGTTTCGCAGAGTATCCATATCAAACGGAGTCCAAACGGGATAAAAACGGACGGAGCTTATTTTTGGAAAAGATGGAAAATTTGGAAGGAAAATCAACGCGAACCAGTGCCCGAGGTGGTCACGAGACAGGGGGGCACGCCTGCCCCCCTGGGCACGCCCCCTACCCTCGTGAGCCCACCGTAAGGCGGTTGACGCTCTTCTTTTGCCGCAAGAAAGCTAATATTCGGAAAAAATCACGGCAAAGGTTTCAGGCCAATCGGAGTTACGGATCTCCATATATATGCGAAACGGTGAAACAGAGCGAGGACAGAACGCAAAAAACAGAGAGATAGATCCAATCTCGGAGGGGCTGTCGCCCTTCCCAAGCCATGGGAGCCAAGGAACAGAGGGGAAACCCTTCTCCCATCTAGGGAGAAGTTCAAGGAAGAAGAAGAAGGAGGGGGGCTCTCTCCCGCTCACTTCTGGTGGCGTCGGAACGCCGCCGGGGGCCATCATCATCACCGTGATCTTCACCAACACCTCCGCCATCTTCACCAACATCTCCATCACCTTCCCCCCTCTATCTACAGCGGTCCACTCTCCCGCAACCCGCTGTACCCTCTACTTGAACATGGTGCTTTATGCTTCATATTATTTTCCGATGATGTGTTGCCATCCTATGATGTCTGAGTAGATTTTCGTTGTCCAATTGGTGGTTGATGAATTGCTATGATTGATTTAATTTGCTTTTGGTTATGTTTCTGTCCTTTGGTGCCCATCATATGAGTGCGCGCGTGGATCACACCATAGGGTTAGTTGTATGTTGATAGGACTATGTATTGGAGGGCAAGAATGATGAAGCTTCAACCTAGCATAGAAATTGATGCATACGGGGTTGAAGGGGACCAATATATCTTAATGCTATGGTTGGGTTTTACCTTAATGAACATTAGTAGTTGCGGATGCTTGCTAATAGTTCCAATCATAAGTGCATAGAATTCCAAGTAAGGGATAACATGCTAGCAGTGGCCTCTCCCACATAATACTTGCTATTGGTCTAGTAAAGTAGTCAATTGCTTAAGGGACAATTTCGCCACACCTACCATCACTTTTCCACACTCGCTATATTTAATTTAGTTGTGACTTTACCTTAGCAGCCCCTAGTTTTATTTTCGTGCTCTTTACTTTCTTGCTAGCCTAGCCAAAATCACCTACAAAGTACTTCTAGTTTCATACTTGTTCTAGGTAAAGCAAACGTCAAGCGTGCGTAGAGTTGTATCGGTGGTCGATAGAACTTTAGGGAATATTTGTTCTACCTTTAGCTCCTCGTTGGGTTCGACACTCTTACTTATCGAAAACTGTTGCGATCCCCTATACTTGTGGGTTATCAATCAACACCAAGACTCCATGGGTGTTAGAATCATTACTGTGTAATCTAGATTATTGACTCTAGTGCAAGTGGGAGACTGAAGGAAATATGACCTAGAGGCAATAATAAAGTTATTATTTATTTCCTCATATCATGATGAATGTTTATTATTCACGCTAGAATTGTATTAACCGGAAACATAATACATGTGTGAATACATAGACAAACATAGTGTCACTAGTATGCCTCTACTTGACTAGCTCGTTAATCAAAGATGGTTAAGTTCCCTAGCCATAGACATGAGTTGTCATTTGATAAATGGGATCACATCACTAGGAGAATGATGTGATTGAGTTGACCCATTCCGTTAGCTTAGCACTTGATCATTTTAGTTTACTACTATTGCTTTCTTCATGACTTATACATGTTCCTATGACTATGCGATTATGCAACTCCCGTTTACCGGAGGAACACTTTGTGTGCTACCAAACATCACAACATAACTGGGTGATTATAAAGGTCCTCTACATGTGTCTCCAAAGGTACTTGTTGGGTTGGCGTATTTTGAGATTAGGATTTGTCACTCCCATTGTCGGAGAGGTATCTCTGGGCCCAGTCGGTAATGCACATCACTATAAGCCTTGCAAGCATTGCAACTAATGAGTTAGTTGTAGGATGATGCATTACAGAACGAGTAAAGAGACTTGCCGGTAACGAGATTGAGCTAGGTATTGAGATACCAACGATCGAATCTCGGGCAATTAACATACCAATGACAAAAGGAACAACGTATGTTGTTATGCGGTTTGACCGATAAAGATCCTCGTAGAATATGAAGGAACCAATATGAGCATCCAGGATCCACTATTGGTTATTGACCGGAGACGTGTCTCGGTCATGTCTACATAGTTTTTGAACCCGTAGGGTCCGCACGCTTAAATTTCTGTGACGATCGGTATTATGAGTTTATGTGTTTTGATTTACCGAAGGTTGTTTGGAGTCCCGGATATGATCACGGAAATGATGAGGATTCTCGAAATGGTCGAGACATAAAGATCGATATATTGGACGACTATATTTGGACATCGGAATGGTTCCGACTGAGATCGGGAATATACTGGAGCACCGGAAGGTATATGGGCCTTATTGGACCTTAGTGTAAAAGAGAGGAGAGGAGCAAAGGAGGGGGCGTGCCCCCCAAGCCCAATCCGAATTGGGAGGGGGCCCAGCCCCCCTTTCCTTCCTTCCTCCTTCCCTTCCTTTCCCTCTCCTACTCCAACTTGGAAGGGGGGGGGGGGGGGGAATCCTACTCCCGGTGGGAGTAGGACTCCCCTTGGCATGCCCTCCTCTTGGCTGGCCGCCTCCCCCTCCTCTACTCTTTTATATACAGGGAGGGGGCACCCCTTGGAGACACAACAATTGATCATTGATCTCTTAGCCGTGTGCGGTGCCCCCCTCCACCATATTCCACCTCGGTAATATTGTAGCGGTGCTTAGGCGAAGCCCTGCGTCGGTAGCATCATCAACACCGTCATCACGCCGTTGTGCTGACGGAACTCTCCCGCAAAGCTCTGCTGGATCGGAGTTCGTGGGACATCATCGAGATGAACGTGTGCTGAACTCGGAGGTGCCGTATGTTCGGTACTTGGATCGGTCGGATCGTGAAGACGTTCGACTACATCAACCGCGTTGTCATAACTCTTCCGCTTTCGGTCTATGAGGGTATGTGGACACACTCTCCCCTCTTGTTGCTATGCATCACCATGATCTTGCGTGTGCGTAGGATTTTTTTTTGAAATTACTACGTTCCTTAACACTACTTTCCAATTCGAGAGAAGGTACAGTTACCTCATCAACTTCTACTTTTCTCCCACTCACTTCTTTCGAGAGAAACTCCTTCTCTAGAAAGGATCCATTCTTAGCAACAAAGATCTTGTCTCAGATATGTGATAGAACATGTACCCAACAGTCTCATTTGTGTATCCCATGAAGACGCACTTCTCCGATTTGGGTTCGAGCTTATCAGGCTGAAGCTTTGTCACATAAGCATCACAACCCCAGACTTTAAGATACAACAGCTTAGGTTTCTTGCCAAACCACAGTTCATACGGTGTCGTCTCAAGGGATTTCGATGATGCCCTATTTAAAGTGAATGCAGCTGTCTCTAATGCATAACCCCAAAACGATAGTGGTAAATCGGTAAGAGACATCATAGATCGCACCATATCTATTAAAGTACGGTTACGACGCTCGGACACACCATTACGCTGTGGTGTTCCAGGTGGTGTGAGTTGTGAAACTATTCCACATTGTTTTAAATGAAGGCCAAACTCGTTACTCAAATATTCCCCTCAACAATCAGATCATAGAAACTTTATTTTCTTGTTACGATGATTCTCCACTTCACTCTGAAATTCTTTGAACTTTTCAAATGTTTCAGACTTGTGTTAGATATACCCATCAGAAAATAACGATACCCGCCGCGAGCCTCAACACTCATCAGACCGCATACATCGGTATGTATTATTTCCAATAAGTCACTAGCTTGCTCCATTGTTCCGGAGAACAGAGTTTTAGTCATCTTTCCCATGAGGCATGGTTCGCAATTATCAAAGGATTCATAATCAAGTGATTCCAAAAACCCGTTGATACGTTTCCAACGTACCTACTTTTCCTAGCGCTTTTCCTCTTGTTTTGGACTCTAATTTGCATGATTTGAATGAAACTAACCCCGGACTGACGCTTTTTTCAGCAGAACTACCATGGTGTTGTTTTTGTGCAGAAATATAAGTTCTCGGAATGGAACAAAACTTTGCAAGGAATTTTTATATCAAATAAGAGAATTTCTGGAGCCAAGACCTACCGGAGGGGGCACCTGGATGGGCACAACCCACCAGGGCGTGCCCTCCTCACCAGGCGCGCCCAGGTGGGTTGTCCCCACCTGGTGGCCCCGCAGACCCTGAAACCAATGCTATAAAATCCTATTTTCCAGAAAAAAATCAAGGAGAAAGAATTATCGCGTTCCACGAGACAGAGCCACAGTCACCTCCTGTTCTTCATTGGGAGGCCAGATCTGGAGTCCGTTTGGGGCTCTGGAGAGGGGTATCTTCGTTCTTCGTCATCACCAATCCTTCTCCATCGCCAATTCCATGATGCTCCCCACCGGGAGTGAGTAATTCCTTCGTAGGCTCGCTGGTCGGTGAGGAATTGGATGAGATTCATCACGTAATCGAGTTAGTTTTGTTAGGGCTTGATCCCTAGTATCCACTATGTTCTAAGATTGATGTTGCTATGACTTTGCCATGCTTAATGCTTGTCACTTTGGGCCCGGGAGCCATGATTTCAGATCTGAACCGTTTATGTTATCACTATTATATCCATGTTCTAGATCCGGTCTTGCAAGTTATAGTAACCTACCACGTGTTATGATCCGGCAACCCCGGAGTGACAATAGTCGGGACCACTCCCGGTGATGACCGTAGTTCGAGGAGTTCATGTATTCACCATGTGTTATTGCTTTGTTCCAGTTCTCTATTAATACGAGGCCTTAATATCCCTTAGTTTCCAATTGGACCCCGCTGCCACGGGAGGGTAGGACAAAAGATGTCATGCAAGTTCTTTCCATAAGCACGTATGACTATTTACGGAATACATGCCTACATTATATTGATGAACTGGAGCTAGTGCAGTATCGCCCTAGGTTATAACTGTCTCATGATGAATATCATCCAACAAGTCACCGATCCAATGCCTATGAATTTATCTTATATTGTTCTTGCTAAGTTACTACTGTTGCTGTTACTATTGCACTTGTTACAAAATTACTACTATCACTGTCACCGTTACCGTTGCTACTGCTACTATTATCAAAACTATCAAACTATTTTGCTACTGATCACTTTGCTACAGCTAATTAATCTCCAGGTGTGTTTGAATTGACAACTTAGCTGCTAATACCTTCAAATATTATTTGGCTCCCCTTGTGTTGAATCTATAAATTTGGGTTGAATACTCTACCCTCGAAAACTGTTCCGATCCCCTATACTTGTGGGTTATCAAGACCTTTTTCTGGCATCATTGCTGGGGAGCATAGCTATATTTGTTGAGTCACTTGGTATTATTATCATATTATCACTATGAGGAATATGAAGGTTGCTAAGACCAAGATATTTCCGTGTAAGACGAGGGGAGGTAAGGAACTGCTATCCAGTTCTGCTTTAGATTCACCTTCTGTTATAAGTAAACTTGCAACACCACCACATGCTATCAATTCTGATATGTCCCAAGTTATTGATGATGCTACTTCTGCTATGGATAATCCTTATGATGATGCTAGTACCTTGCTTGATAATGATGATGTGCCACTTGGTGATTTTCTTGATAAACAAATTGCTAGAGTAATACAACATGATGTTGTTGAATCTGATGATGAGCTTGAAACTGAAACTCTTGAAACACCTGCTAGAACTAGCCTTCCTAGATATGAATTACGTAAGGTACCAGAAGGTTATGTTATGAATGAGGAGACAACCAGAGAATTCTTGCTTGTAAGGATAGAGAGGATCTAGAGAAATTATTATGCAAGTATAAAGAAAAGTCTCTGAATGCTAGAATGCAATATGATCCTAAGTTTGCTACCTCGCCTATCTTTATTGATGATAAGGATTATGAATTCTCTGTCGACCCAGAGTTAATTACTTTGGTTGAATCTGATCCTTTCCATGGTTATGTAACTGAAACTGTTGTGGCACATCTCCTATGTTGAATGACATAGCCACCCCTTTTACTCATGATGAGAAGACTCGCTATTACTTCATTCTCAAACTATTTCCATTCTCATTAAAAGGTGATGCTAAAGCTTGGTACAATACTCTTGCTCCTGGTTGTGTGCGTAGTCCCCATGATATGATTTATTACTTCTCTGAAAAATATTTCCCTGCTCATAAGAAACAAGCGGCTTTACAGGAAATATTTAAGTTTGTGCAAACTAAAGAAGAGAGTCTCCCACAAGCTTGGGGGAGGCTTTGCCAGTTACTTAATGCTTTGCCTGATCATCCTCTTAAGAAAAATGTAATACTTGATATCTTCTATAATGGACTAACCGATGCTTCTAGGGATTTCCTAGATAGTTGTGCTGGTTGTGTTTTCAGGGCACGAACTGTTGGATAAGCTGAAGAGTTATTGAATAACATATTGAGAAATTATGATGATTGGACTCTTCCTAATCCACCGGCTAAACCCACTCCAAAGAAGAGGGGTATATTATATCTCAGTCCTGAAGATATGCAAGAGGCAAAGAAATCTATGAAGGAAAAAGGTATTAAAGCTGAGGATGTTAAAAATTCACCTTCTATTCAAGAAATACATGGGCTTGATACACCACCACTTCCTAAGGTGGTAGAGGTAAATTCTTTAATGAAGTTCAATGA
This sequence comes from Aegilops bicornis, assembly GCA_021605145.1. Lineage (NCBI taxonomy): Eukaryota > Viridiplantae > Streptophyta > Magnoliopsida > Poales > Poaceae > Aegilops > Aegilops bicornis. Next base: position 640,042,922 of record CM038675.1, read on the forward strand.
TAATGATAATCCTCACAATATGCACCCTAGCCAATTCCTTTATGAGTTTGAAAACTACATTAGAAAACAAGATCACTTCAATGCAAATGTTATGAAACAATTAAAATATAATTTTGATATGATTGCTCGCTTGAGTGACTTGTTATTTAGAATCTCAAATGATGTTAGAGGTTTTGGAAAACATGCCTCTATGGTTCAAACTTAGTTTGAACAAGTTTCTAAATCGCAAAGAGAGTTGCTTGATGAAATGAATAACAATATACATGACTTTGCTGTTAGAGTTGCAACTAGAGGAGGTAAAATGACTCAGGAACCACTTTATCCTGAGGGACACCCAAAAAGAATTGAACATGATTCACAAAGGAATAACACCACTTCACCTTCTAAAAAGAAAAATAAAAATAAAAATGGTAGGACTTTGCATGCTTCTAGTGAACCTGAAGTAGAAAAACCTCCTGATAATGATAATGAAACTTCTATCTCTGATGCTGAAACTCAATCTGGTAATGAACACTCACCCCCTGATAATGAAAAAGACAATGATGAGGTTCATGAAGATGCTCAAATAAATAATGAAAAAGAACCAGACAATGATGTTGAGATAGAACCACCTATTGATCTTGATAACCCACAACCTAAGAATAAAAGGTATGATACAAGAGACATCATTGCTAGAAAACACGGTAAAGAAAGAGAACCGTGGGTTCAAAAACCTATGCCTTTTCCACCCAAGTCAACTAAAAAGAAAGACGATGAAGAATTTGAACGCTTTGCTGAAATGTTGAGGCCAGTCTTTTTGCGTACTCGCTTGACTGATATCTCGAAAATGCCTCCTTATGCAAAGTATATGAAAGACATCATCACTAATAAGAGAAAAATACCAGAAGCTGAAATCTCCACCATGCTTGCTAATTATACTTTTAAAGATGGGGTACCTAAAAAAATTGGAGACCCAGGAATACCAACTATACCTTACTCCATCAAAAAGAATTATGTGAAAACTGCTTTGTGTGATTTAGGAGCTACTGTTAGTGTTATGCCTTTCTCTTTATATAAAAGAATTGATTTGAATAAACTCACACCTACTGAGAAATCTTTGCAAATGGCTGACAAATCAAATGCCATACCTAGTGGTATTTGTGAGGATGTGCCCATTGTTGTTGCTAATGTTACTATTTCGACTGACTTTGTTATACTTGAGATGCCCGAGGACGACAACATGTCGATTATCCTTGGTAGACCCTTCTTGAATACTACAGGGGATGTTATTGATTGCAATAAAAGCAAGGTCACTTTTCATATCAATGGTAATGAGCATACGGTGCACTTTCCGAAGAAACAATTCCAAGTGAATGGTATTAATGTTATTGAAAAATCTCCGACAATCACTATTGGAAGTTTTCATCTACCTCTACCTACTGTTAAAAAGAAATATGAAATGCTTATTGTTGGGGACATTCATATCCCCGTCGAGGTAACTTAGTGATTTACGATTGAAAGCACAAGTGCTCCCTGGGTGATTTTGGTAATTAATGTCAACATATCTCTTGTTGGACTAACACTTTTACCTAGTATGTTTTAGACAAGTTCAACAAATTAAGTGTCATGTACTAAAGGATGTGGAACCCCTTCAAGATGCTAGGGACAAAGGATTGGCTCAAGCTTCAAGTACAAGACTCTAAGTTTTATATTTTAGTGATCCAAGATCACATTGAGTCTATAGGAGAAGCCAATACTATCAAGAGGGGATGAGGTGTTGCTTAATGGCTTGCTTGCTCAAAGTGCTTAGTGATATGCTCCAAAGCCCTCAACTACTTCCTCACATCCACATATGTCCTATACCAAAAGTCTAACTCGGCCCCACTGATTCTTTCTATCCGGCGCCACCGAGTTCAGATGTCATAGCCACTGCCACAAACCCTAGGCAAATCGGTCTCACCGATAGGGATCTTGGTCTCACCAAGACGGGATTGTAATCTCTCTGTGTATGTCCATTACCAAAATCGGTCTCACCGAGTTTGAGTAATCGGTACTACCGAGATTACAATGCAAACTTTCTCGTTAGCTTATTACCAAAATCGGTCTCACCGAGTTTGTGTAATCGGTCCTACCGAGTACGCCTGACCAACTCTCTGGTTAGCTTATTACCAAAGTCGGTCCTACCGAGTTTGTGTAATCGGTCGCACCGAGATTACGTTATGCCCTAACCCTAACCATATCGGTCCTACCGAGTTGCATGTCGGTCCCACCGAAAATCCTAACAGTCACTAGATTTGCTGAATCGGTCTGACCGAGTTTATCAATTCGGTCCCACCGAGTTTGGTAAGTTGTGTGTAACGGTTAGATTTTGTGTGGAGGCTATATATACCCCCTCCACCCACTCTTCATTTGTGGGGAGAGCCATCAGAACGAACCTACACTTCCAGCATACATTTTCTAAGAGAGAACCACCTACTCATGTGTTGAGACCAAGATATTCCATTCCTACCATATGAATCTTGATCTCTAGCCTTCCCCAAGTTGCTTTCCACTCAAATCTTCTTTCCACCAAATCCAAATCCTGTGAGAGAGAGTTGAGTGTTGGGGAGACTATCATTTGAAGCAGAAGAGCAAGGAGTTCATCATCAACACACCATTTGTTACTTCTTGGAGAGTGGTGTCTCCTAGATTGTCTAGGTGTCACTTGGGAGCCTCCGACAAGATTGTGGAGTTGAACCAAGGAGTTCGTAAGGGCAAGGAGATCGCCTACTTCGTGAAGATCTACCGCTAGTGAGGCAAGTCCTTCGTGGGCGATAGCCATGGTGTGATAGACAAGGTTGATTCTTCGTGGACCCTTCGTGGGTGGAGCCCTCCGTGGACTCGCGCAACCGTTACCCTTCATGGGTTGAAGTCTCCATCAACGTGGATGTACGATAGCACCACCTATCGGAACCACGACAAAAACATCCGTGTCTCCAGTTGCGTTTGAATCCTCCAAACCCTTCCTTTTACATTCTCGCAAGTTGCATGCTTTACTTTCCGCTGCTCATATACTATTTGCATGCTTGCTTGATATGTATTGTGAGTGTTAAACTTGTGCCTAAACTCCACTCCAACTTAAAGAAGTTAAAAACTGCAACTTTTGGTACTTAGTGTCCAATCACCCCCCTCTAGACACCTCTTCTCTATCCTTTCAATTGGTATCAGAGCTTTGGTCTCCATTGCCTTGGTTTAATCACCATTGGAGGAAGATGGATGCGTGTACTTTAGGGAGTCTTAGACATAGAGTGCCTATCCTTGATGGAGAATATTTTCATGAGTGGAAAAATGAAATGCTTGAGATTTTCAAGGTATATCATTTGAACAAGTACATTGCTAGCCCTTGTGCACCTCATATTAATCCCTTGCATCCCACACCCGAAGAGGATCTTGACATGATTCGCAATCTTAGAACTATCAATCTTATCATAAGAGGATTGCCCAAAAACTTGATTGCTAGTTTGCCTACTCTTGATTGCGCCTGTACCATATGGAGATTTCTTGAGGAATGATTTCTAGATTATTACTTGAAAAATTTAGACAAAATTCTCCATAAGTCTATTGCCTTGAGTAAGATGAATTCTAGTGATCCTAGCTTTGGTGATTGTCTATTTGAGCTTACAAATTTCATGCGTGCCATAGGAGATGTTGGAATTATTAGCAATATCATTTCCGAAGCTATTAGAATCCATAAAGACAATCATAGATATAATCATTTGTCTAATGAACTACCCTCTCTAGGAATTGATCAATCACAAGATGATGTGGAACATGGATACTATGATGAGGATGATGATAGTGACTATGATCTTGATGATGCGATGAGACACCTTGGTCTTATGGCAAATCTTCGCTGCTACATGGCTGGAGGAAAGGAGTGGGTTCTTGATAGTGGATGTACTGATCACATGACCGGAGATAAAGACATTTTCCGTGAGCTTGCTGAAAATGCCGGCCCTCGAAAATATGTCACTTTTGGTGATAATTCAAAGGGTAAGGTGGTTGGCCTTGGTAAGGTGGCCATCTCACATGATAGCTCCATACAAAATGTCATGCTCGTTGAATCTCTTGGCTACAACTTACTTTCAAAGATTATCTAGACTTGCTGATTTCGGTTTCAATGTCCTATTTAGTGAAGTAGACAGCCAAGTTTTTCGAAGAATTAATCATAAAATGGTCTTTACCGGTGTACGTAGAGGTGATCTATACATTGTTGATTTCACTAAAAAGGCTCAACCTAGAACTTGCTTTATTGCTAAATCTTCTAAAGGTTGGTTATGGCATAGACGATTAGGTCATGTTGGCATGCGAAACCTTGACAAGCTTATTAAAGGAAATCATATCCTTGGCGTTAACGATTTCATATTTGATAAGGATAGACTTTGCAGCGCTTGTTAGGCAGGTAAATAGGTTGGAGGGAGGCATCCCGTGAATAACATCATGACCACAAGGAGGCCACTCGAGCTACTTCACATGGATCTTTTTGGTCCCAACGCCTACAAAAGTCTCAGTGGAAATTCTTTTGGTCTAGTTATAGTTGATGATTTTTCAAGATTTACGTGGGTGTTCTTTCTCGATGATAAATCGCAGGTTCAAAAGATCTTCAAAAACTTCGCTAGGAAGGCCCAAAATCAATTTGAAGTGAAGATCAAGAAGGTTCGCAGCGACAACGGAATGGAGTTCAAGAACGCAAATGTGGATACCTTTCTTGATGAAGAAGGTATTTCACATGATTTCTCGGCTACATACACACCTCAACAAAATGGAGTTGTTGAGAGGAAGAACCGGACGCTCATCGAAATGGCGAGAACGATGCTTGATGAGTACAAGATGTCAAGAACTTTTTGGAAGCGGTTAAGACAGCTTGTCATGCAACAAATCGCTTGTATCTTCACAAGCTACTCGGCAAGACGGCATACGAGCTTCTCACCGGTAACAAACCCCAAGTTGGATACTTTCAAGTATTCGGCTCAAAATGCTACATTCTTGATAAGCATCGTCGTTCTAAATTTGCTCCTAAGTCTCATGAAGGTTTCCTATTGGTTATGGCTCAAACTCTCACACATACCGTGTCTACAACAATTTCACCCGAAAGGTTGAAGAAACGGTAGATGTGAAGTTTCATGAATCTAACGGCTCGCAAGTAGAGCAATTGCCAATTGATGTAGGAGACAAAGATCCCTCGGAAGCAATCCAAGACTTGTCTATTGGCAAGATTCATCCAATGGAGGTGAAGGAGAGTACCTCGTCCATCCAAGTGGAAGCTTCTACCTCACGACAAGGTGAACCAAGAGTTGATACGGAAGCATCCACAAGTGGGACACACCAAGATGAATAAAACAAGGAAGTGCACCAAGACGAACGCCAACAACCTCCTTCTCCACCACGACAAGAGAACGACAACGCCAGCAATGAAGAAGGCCAAGAAGAAGAACAAGATGAAGAAGATGTTCAACCAAGACCCAAGCAAAAGCTCTCGCGAGTTCGAGCAAGAATTGCTAAAGACCATCCCGTCGAGCAAATATACAAAGATATCCAAACCGGGAGAATCACTCGCTCTAAAACTCATTTAGCTAACTTTTGTGAACACTATTCATTCATCTCTACCATTGAACCTATGAAGGTTGAAGAAGCATTGGAAGATCCGGACTGGATAAACGCTATGCATGAAGAGTTACACAACTTTGAGAGAAATCAAGTGTGGACATTGGTTGAGAAGCCCGACAACAACCACAACATCATCGGTACCAAATGGGTGTTTCGCAACAAGCAAGATGAAGATGGAAAAGTAGTTCGCAACAAAGCATGTCTCGTCGCCCAAGGCTACACACAAGTCGAAGGTATGTACTATGGTGAGACTTATGCTCCCGTTGCTAGACTTGAGTCCATTCGCATCTTACTTGCCTATGCTAATCACCATGATATCACCTTATACCAAATGGACATTAAAAGTGCTTTTCTAAATGGTGAAATTGAGGAGGAAGTTTATGTTAAGCAACCTCCCGGCTTTGTCAATCCTAAGAAACATGATCATGTCTACAAACTTCACAAAGCTCTTTATGGTCTTAAACAAGCTCCTAGAGCGTGGTATAAATGCTTGACCAAGTTCCTTATTGAAAAAGGCTTTGAAATTGGAAAAAATTATTCTACTCTTTTTACTAAAAGGATCAATGGAGAACTATTTGTATGCCAAATTTATGTCGATGATATTATATTTGGTTCTACTAACCCTCATTTTAGTGAAAAGTTTGGGAAGCTAATGTCGGAGAAGTTTGAGATGTCTATGATGAGTGAACTCAAATTCTTTCTTGGTTTGCAAATCAAGCAAACTAAGGAAGGTACCTTTGTCTCTCAAACGAAGTACACCAATGACTTATTCAAGAAGTTCAATATGCAAGTATGCAAAGGTATGACTACACCCATGCCTACTAGTGGACATCTTGATTTGACCAAAGACGGTGAACCGGTTGATCAAAAGGTTTATCGCTCTATGATTGGTTCATTGTTATATCTATGTGCTTCACATCCCGATATCATGCTAAGAGTGTGCATGTGTGCACGATATCAAGCTGCTCCTAAGGAATGTCATCTTAAGGCCGTGAAAAGGATAGTGAGATACTTAATCCATACACCAAACTTTGGCATTTTGTATCCAAAGAGGGCCTCTTTCGATCTTGTTGGGTACTCCGACTTGGACTATGCCGGTGACAAGGTTGATAGAAAGTCCACTTCGGGTACTTGTCAATTTCTTGGTAGATCTCTTGTGTCTTGGTCTTCCAAGAAACAAAACTCAGTATCCTTATGCACCGCCGAAGCGGAATACATTGCCACTGGTTCATGTTGTGCTCAATTACTTTGGATGCCCAAACTCTTAAAGATTATGGGATATATGTGAAACATGTTCCATTACTTTGTGACAATGAATGTGCTATCAAGATTTCTCACAATCCCGTGCAACACTCTCGAACTAAGCATATTGAAGTTCGTCATCATTTCATTCGAGATCAAGTTGGTAAGGGTGACATTAATCTTAAGCATGTTCGCACAGAAAAGCAATTAGCGGATATATTCACTAAACCACTTGATGAGAAAGTGTTTTGCGGGTTAAGAGGTGAATTGAACATCATTTATGCTTCAAACTTGGAGTAGGAACTCCATTGGATACATGCAAGACTTGAGCTTATGACTAATCCTTGATATTTCTCTTTTGATGATTATCTTATGTCCTGGATATATTTGCATCTTGCATGTTATCTAACCCTTATAGGTACTTGGATGAATCTAAATCTATGAGATCGCAACTCACTCACATCTTGAGCAATCTCTACATCACCAAGTCTCTACACAATGGTGGTTGAAGACAAGGAAGCACGAAACTATTCAAACATATCCTTTGACAAATTCTATGTTGAGCTTCATGATTGTCATTTTGGATACACAAGTGCTCTTCCTTGCGAAAACTAACCCATGTAGGTAGATGAACTCAAATTCCAAGTGGTGCTCCTAACTCTTGATGAGCTACATCAACCTTGAGCAACCCACACAAGTTCAACTACATGATCATGATCACCACCACCACCCAAGGTATGTTATTCCATCTTAGAGAAGCTTTACTCCAAGTCATGAGTCAAAGCAACTCGACAAGATGTGAATACATCAAGATGCTTAAACGAAAAATGGCAACCCCATTTTTGAGCTTAAACGATGTGTATGACCTATGATCAAGTGATCTCACTTGACTCCTGAGTCAATATACTCTAACATAGGTGACTTTGTCGCCGACCCTCTCTAGATGAAGTTTTCTTGTGTTCTTTTCTGTGCCCTTGCATTAGTCCCATGCATATTTGTTTCCCCTTTCAAAAAAACTTCATCTAGATTTCCTTTCTTTTCTTTTCTTTTCGTTTCTATTTGTTCTGCATTTCCTGCATCCAATTCATTGCAAATCTTTCAGTTAATTCCTTGCAAATCCTTGTGATATCTTACTTGTCTAGTGAGCTGAGGTGACAAGTGTTTTTCTTTGTGATGAACTCGGTCACACCGGTTTCATGTTTTCGGTCTAACCGAAGTTTTTCGGTGCAACCGAAGCATACAACTCGGTGCCACCGATTTCACTACAGGAAAAACATTTTGCCATTTATTCCTGCATTACTCTTGATCCAGCTCCACTCAATGAATCTTGTCCTCTACAAGCATCACATTTACCTTAGTGCTGTGTTGTGACTCAAGGACCAAACCCATTCACGACAAATTCCAGAAGGCCCTTCTTGGAAATTGATGTCAAAGGGGAAGAGAGAGATCACATCAAAGCTTAATCATATCTCTAGGGGGAGGGAATACTCAAGGAAAGAGTAATCTTCAAGGATCCCAGATGCTTGGTGTTCAAGAGGAGAGATGCCACATGTCTTCTTGAGGGGAAAGACATGTTCATATGTGCTTATTTGCATTAGCTTTGTTCATTTGTTTCTTTGAGCTCTGATTTTCTGTTCCCTATCTTCTCCCAGTATCCCATGCTAGATTCAGGGGGAGCAAGACATCTAAGGGAAAGAAATTTCTTAAATTCATTGCACATCTTTACCTTTGGGGACATGTCAATATCTATTGTGGTACTTAGTACTCACTCTACATGTCATCCCAGTCTTGGTACTCTTGTGGTTTCTTTCTGTCTGCTCTGGCTAGTAGGTGCATCTGTGTTATCTAACCTTATTTTCACAGGTTCATTCCATCCTAAGCCAACTCAAGACCACAAGGTAAGTATATGCATCACAATCATGTGTATGAGGAATTCTTGCTCATGTACATATTGTTTGCAAGAAGGACTCATGAGCATGAAGGTACATTTCCCACATTCACATCTTTTGCTCTGATGCATATAGCCAAGATACATGTAACACATTGCCTACTCTATCATTGTTATGCTCTCACATGCTTCTATATTCCATATTCACATGATTGCATACATGTAGGGGGAGCCTATGCATGTTACATGTATTTCCAAAGCTTTACTTGCTATTCTCTATATGTTTATCTAAAGCTTTGATGTATGTTGCCATCAATTACCAAAAAGGGGGAGACTGAAAGCACAAGTGCTCCCTGGGTGATTTTGGTAATTAATGTCAACATATCCTTGTTGGACTAACACTTTTACCTAGTATGTTCCAGACCAGTTCAACAAATTATGTGGCATGGACTAAAGGATGTGGAACCCCTTCAAGATGCTAAGGACAAAGGATTGGCTCAAGCTTCAAGTACAAGACTCTACATTTTATATTTTAGTGATCCAAGATCACATTAAGTCTATAGGAGAAGCCAATACTATCAAGAGGGGATGAGGTGTTGCTTAATGGCTTGCTTGCTCAAAGTGCTTAGTGATATGCTCCAAAGCCCTCAAGTACTTTCTCACATCCACATATGTCCTATACCAAAAGTCTAACTCGGCCCCACCGATTCTTTCTATCCGGTGCCACCGAGTTCAGATGTCATAGCCACTGCCACAAACCCTAGGCAAATCGGTCTCACCGATAGGGATCTCGGTCTCACCGAGATGGGATTGTAATCTCTCTGTGTATGTCCATTACCAAAACCGGTCTCACTGAGTTTGAGTAATCGGTACTACCGAGATTACAATGCAAACTTTCTGGTTAGCTTATTGCCAAAATCGGTCTCACCGAGTTTGTGTAATCTATCCTACCGAGTTTGCCTGACCAACTCTTTGGTTAGCTTATTACCAAAATCGGTCCTACCGAGTTTGTGTAATCGGTCTCACCGAGATTACTTTATGCCCTAACCCTAGCCATATCGGTCCTACCGAGTTGCATGTCGGTCCCACCGAAAATCCTAACGGTCACTAGATTTGCTGGATCGGTCTGACCGAGTTTATCAATTCGGCCTGTAGTGCCCGGTTGGTCTCGATTGGTGATTGATAAACAAGAAGGAAAATGGAAAAGTAGAAA